>CM062814.1:357424971-358624971 GCA_031772625.1 Pinus tabuliformis | reverse complement strand
GCAAACCACTGACCATCGCAGAGTTCTTTTGTCTCTAACTTGCATGCCACTATTGTTTACTGTTTCAAAATCAATTTCAGTGTGCTCTCCCTCTCCCTCCATATCTTACGAGAAGAAATTTATGAAATCCTCCTTCCAAACTGCAAGTGATATTGACAAGAATATG
The DNA here is from genome assembly GCA_031772625.1 of Pinus tabuliformis. Taxonomy (NCBI): domain Eukaryota; kingdom Viridiplantae; phylum Streptophyta; class Pinopsida; order Pinales; family Pinaceae; genus Pinus; species Pinus tabuliformis. Next base: position 358,624,805 of record CM062814.1, on the reverse strand, counting down.
TTTTATTTCTGAATATAAATCTCAAGTTAATTACTTGAAAGTGAGATTCTCATGATAACAAAATACAAAATATGAAGTCTACGTCCAAATGGTTATATTAATTATGTTAATTTGTTTTGTCACCAGTTCTCCATCTAAACTATTTTTTAAATTTCTTTTTAATTGCTGGGTTTTCTCCTCCCAAATTGTTATTTTAATTTTTGTTTGTTGGTAGGGTTGTCATCTCCAACCAAACTCTTACTTTAGTTTTTGTTTATTTGTTCCACTTTCCCCTACTAAATTGTTAATATTTTTGGTATGGGGGTGGTAAGTAGTGCTTGAATTTTTAAATGATACAATTCACTTCCGTCATTTGTGTTTTATGTTTTTCACGAAACACCATACATTTTTAATTTTAATGATATTATCAAACCTCAACTCAGATTTTTATATGTACGTGGGATTTAATTTTAATGGTAATATGAATTAATTAATTTATTTTTAATCATCAAATTAAAAAATAAAAATATTATTATAATTTTTATATTTTATTAATTTTTAAAGATTGTAAATGTTTTGGATATTGTGTGATATTATAATAAAAAAGGTGTTGCATTGATAACCAAGAGGTTATTTATAAGTGTGAGGTTTTACGTTTTGATCTCTCAATATTTCTGTTGTTCAATATTAACTATTAAAATTATAAATAAAATGATGGAGTTTTAAGTTTTTATCTCTCCGCATTTATATTGCTCAATATTAACTATTAAAATGTAAATAAATAAATAAAACATAAAAACAAAGAAGTATGTTTTTACACAGTGTAAATTTGTACGGCCTCAAGATCTTTGAATATCTTTATTGACTAAATGCAAATAAAGTCATTGCCTATGAACATTTTCCGAACAAAATATATACATCAAAAGCTAACATTACAAATGAAAAATAATAGATGATTATGTATTTTATATATATTAGGAAGTCTATGATCGTCTACCTTATTGAGTTTGTGCTTGTAAAGTAGAAACATAATCATATCTAGGCTCTCAATAGGGGAAATACATGCTTCTATAAGGAGAATAGGATAGGGTGTATTACTTTTAATTTTTAGGTTATAAGTTATAAAACGCTTCTAGATTTGCTCAATCTTTCGCCATGATTCTCTGGAGATGCTGCAACCCCAAACCTCACAGCCATATAAGATAACAAGAGTGACTAAAGTTTCAAAGAGGAACTTCTTTTTATCCCACATTACAAGGTTTGTTGTTTTACAACTATTTTCAAGACCAAAATAAGCTAGCTTTAAATTCTAGCTAAAACCACCTAAGGCTCAATCGGGGGTGGCATAAAGACACAAGGACCTCGTTAAACTATTGGGAGATCAATGAGAATGATGCATTGCAAAACATAACTAACATTAAAAGTATTGTTACTTGTAAGTTCAAAGAAAAAATGTGGTGTGAGGAAGATTTAGCGGCTAAAACAAAATTAAGTTATTATAAGAAGTTCATCAACCCCACCCTAGAGGATCAAAATTATCTCTCTATTTTAACTAGCTTAAAGAAGAAAATTAATATAGCAAAGATTAGAACGAATTCTCATGAGCTCCATAGTGAAACAGGTTGTTGGGCAGTTCCTAAAACGCCATGGATGGAAAGGATTTGCCATATATGTGAGAATAGGAACATCGAGGATGAAAACCACTTCCTCTTAGAGTGCCCCGCGTACAACCACATTAGATGTCAATTTCACAATCTTTGTTACGGTACTGACCTTCCTAGCCTTTTACAATGTGAAAATTATAGTGAGCTCGGGAGGCTTCTCTCTGAGATTTTTGAGCATAGGAATAAAATCTTAAATCAAAATAAATAATTTATTTCTTTAGGTCGGATAGACCAATGTTTGGTCTGAGCGCTTTAACCATCACCACCATATATATATATATATATATATATATATATATATATATATATATATATATATATCAATTAATTGAATTGAATTTAAAATTATTTATGAATATCAAATAAAACTATAGACTAATGTCATATATATATATATACACACACACATTTCTAAGTTAAAAATAATAGATGATTATATATATATATATATATATATATATATATATATATATATATATATATATAATCATCTATTGTTTTTAACTTTGAAAAGTGTGTGTGTATATATATATATTTCAAATTTATATCAGTTATAGATTAAATTTTATAATTTTATAAATTATTTTTAATATATGTAAAAAGTTTATTGTATAAAATAAAAAAATACTATTATTTTTAGGTAATTTTGAATATATCGATGAGTATATTATTGTGATTTATAATTCATGATATTGAGTGACTTATAACCTTTGTTTATAATATTTAAATATGAGGAAGCTATTTACCACTTAAAAACTTTTAAAATTAAAAAGTTATATTATATTAAAATTAAAAGATAAAAATCTTAACTAGTTAGTTATTTTATTTTTTTTACAAAGGTAATTTAAATATTATAAAACATAATTTAAAGATTAATTATCTCGTATTCAGTTATCCATAAAAAGATTTTAGATATATAAAATTTTTGAATTTTTGGGAGAATAGCAATTTTTTTGGCTATATATTTGAATTTTTGGGATATTTACAACTTACTTATACACATGTTTGAGCTGAACACAAAATTTAAAAAGTGAATTTATGGTACGATAAGAGCACATTGGGGAATCCACTTTTTTTGGCATAAAATAAAATATATATATATATATACATATACATATATATATAGGATTTTTGTTAGAGATAATGGAGAATATCTTAGAATAGTGAATTGGTTCACGAGACCTCAGAATAGGAATTGGTTTCTATTTCATAGGTTATGGTTCTAACTTCCCTAAATCTATGATTGCTATATAATGTGTGATGTATATGGACAATGTAGAGCATTCTCCAGAGTCAGACACTCCTAGTTCAAACTCTCTTTTGTAGAGCTGGTCAGTGGGTTCTTTTTTATTAATTCCAACATCACCTTTTAACATGGTATCAAGCTAAAAAGTGGTGTTGGAATTAATAAAAAATAATCCATTGGTCAACTCTATGAAAGAGAGCTTATTGTTGCTCCATGTAATCACCCCGTATCCTATGCTGAATGCATAGGCTGTTATGGATCTCTGGTCGTCTACATTCTAGCCCAGTCTGAATCTCTAAATCCTGTCAATCTAACATAATAGGAATTAGTATAAATAATACCATAGTCTATAGTACCTCGTAGATACCTCAAAACACATTTCATTGCATTCCAATGACTCTCAAGTGGCTTGGAAATGTATCAACTTAGCACACTGACTGCATAAGCCAAATCTGGTCTATTAGTGGTCAGGTAGATTAAGCTCCCTGCCAGTTGTCTATAAAGTGTCACATCTGCCTCTTTAGAGCCATCTTCACTCTGTAGTTTAATTTTCTACTGTAATGGAACTATTGCAGCCTTACAATAATCTATCCTGAATCTTTCCAGTAGACCTTTGACATACTTACCCTAGGACAAAAAAGTTTTTCCTGAATCTCTCCAGATCTCAAAACCGAACAATATCTTAATTCACCAAGGTCTTTCATTTCAAACACATCTGACATTTGTTGCTTGATTTCTTTGATTAGAGAAATAACATCACCTATAATAATTAAGTCATATACATACAAAGAAATAAACACTATGCGCCCCTTTTCATCTTTAATGGTATACAAATTAGGGTCATTTTTACTTCTGTTGTAGCCAAGTTGCAGAAAAAATGAATGAATCTTTTCATACCAGGACCTGGGTACCTGCTTTAGTCCATATAAGGATTTCTTTAATTTACAAACTAAATGTTCTTTCCCTTTCTTGACAAACCCCTCAAGTTGCTCTAAATAAACCTCCTCTTTCAATTCTCCGTTTAAAAATGCAGACTTTACATTTAGTTGGTGAATCATCCAATGTTTTGTAGTAGCTAAAGCAATCAACATTATGACAGTATTTAGTTTAGCTACATGGGCAAAGGTTTCTTCATAATCAATGCCTTCTTTTTGTGAATACCCCTTTGCTACCAATCTAGATTTTAATTTATCTATCATTTCATCTGCATTAATCTTGGGTTTATACAACCATTTACAACCTATGGTTTGTTTCCCTCTAGGAATTTCAACTAGCTCCCAAGTGTTGTTCCTGATTATAGATTCATATTCATGTTCCATAGCTATTTTTCATTCACTACATTCATTTGCTTCCTTATAACTATAAGGTTCAACAACATTCATCATACTAGTTAAAAAAACATTTTCCATATATCTTGCAGGCAATTGAGCTTTCCTACCTGATCTCTTGAGTGGTGGGGTAGCTTCAAACCTTGTCTAATCATCATTTTCTAGACTTGGCTTGATAGCTATATCATATTTTTCTCCTTCCTGCTTCTCCTGTTGTTGCTGTTGTTGTTGTATCTATTGTTGCTCATTTTCTACTTGTGTTTGTTGATTTCTGACCGTTTCTTTTTTCTTCACTTTCTTCCACCAAGAACGGAATATCGCATTCCTCATTGCGCTTATGAGATTCTTCATGATCTTGCTCAAGGAATATGGTATCTCCACTCACAAAAATCTTGTGAGAAGAGGAATTAAATAATTTATAAGCTTTATATTGTGAACAATACCCTATGAAGGTACATCTGATGGCTTTTGAATCTAGTTTCCTTCTGTCTTCCTTTGGAATATAGGAAAATGCTTTAGACCCAAACACTCTTAAATGTTTTACTGTAGGATTAAATCGATATAATGCTTCATAAGGAGTTTTAAACTCAAGACTCTTTGTAGGTTTCCTATTTTTCATATAAGCCGCAGTATTCAATGCTTCAGCTCAAAAAACATTTACAATTCCTTCAAAATTCCCCAGATTTTGCTTGCTGATTTTCATTCTCTAATATGTGGTATGATGCAGTCTTTCACTGACATCTTCAAAAACATCCTCGCTTTAACTTCTCACTTCCCCCAATTTGGGACTGATGCTGATCCGACTGTTGGCTTCTTCTGATCCCCATTTGCAATCGCCCAGGCACTCTGCACTTCTACTAGAGTCCGCATCTTGAATTTCCAATTCGCATAATTGAAGCCGTAGAGCTTGTTATTCTCATTCAAGTATGCTTCAATCATTTGATTATTTATATTGGTAATTAAAAAATTTGACAGGTAAAAAAAAATTATATGTTACATTTACCAGAGATCTTTATGAAATGTTGTAAACAGTCTCCAATACTGTTTGATCCCGCAATGCACACAAAAATCACCGTGGCTTCCTTCGCTTTCTTTACCATGGCCTCCTCTTGGAAAACCTCTTCCTCCATGTAGCCTTCTCTTTTTCACCACCGCCAAAGACATAATCCCCTCTTTTTATTTTCATAGTCGGTGTGAGTTAGCACCACGGATCTGCAAAGGTCTTCACAACTATCCAGGATTGTCCAGTGACGGTCATCCAAAATGAAATGATCATAAGGTCATAGTGGTATCAGCGCGATTAGTCCTCCAAATAACGTGATGATTTGATCTCAGGAACACCTTTCAAATCCTCCACTCAGCGTACAGGGTCCTTTGTCTTGTAGCTCTGATATCATGTTAAAAATTGATGCTAGAATTAATAAAAAAGAACTCACTGGTCAACTCTACAAAAGAGAGTCTAATCTATGAGAGTCTGGCTCTGCAGAATGCTCTAAATTATCCATGTACATCACACATTATATAGCAATCATCGATTTATGGAAGTTAAAACCATAACCTAAGAAATAGAAACTAATTCCTATCCTGAATTTTCATGAACCAACTCACTATTCTAAGATATTCTCCATTATCTCTAACAATTTGCTTCTCAAGGTAAATTGTGTAACATCTCTTAACCACATATATATATATATATATATATATATATATATATATATATATATATATATATATATATATATTCTCTAATTTACCTAGCACATTATATATTATGAGAGGACCTTTGTCTTGTTTGATCACTTAATGGTATTTTATTTTCTATTTAATAACTTAAAACTTCATTGTGGTCATGCTCTCACTCCATTGGCTAGTTACTAAATTGACTTTATATCATTTAATTCTCATGACTGTCATTTTCCTTTACAAAAGTAGTAACCTCCTATGCTTTGACTACTGCAACGCTTGGAAAAAGGTTGTTCATTGACAACAAGTCTCAAGATAATTTATTCAAAGTACGTGTGATCAACTAATCAATGATGTCTTTTATCTCTGCAAAGTATAATTCTAGAGTCGAAAAACATGAATATTTTAGTCATTATGTTCTCATAAAATATATGGTGTAAACTTTATTTGGATTTATAATGTAGGTTGATTAATGTAATAGAAGCTTGGGAAAAAGTAATTATTAGGCTATTGAAAAATATTTTTGTAAATGTGGCATTCTTGATATTTTCTATCATCATGGTTAATGACATGAATTAATAATTATTTTAAAAATTTATAACCATTAAATTTTAAAAATAAACTATAAACATTGTCTGATGTGTGAAGGAAACTAGATATTTTCGTACTCAATAATTATTTAAAAAGACTATAACTATTAAACAAAAAATTAAACTATGAACATTGTGTGGAGTGCAGAAGAAGCACAATTAGTTTCTATTAATTTATTTAAAACATCACTCCTTTGTCCAATTTTCATGATGAATGCCATATTTTTCAAAGTGAGTGTGATGGCTTTTGAGGAAAGCAAGTGTTCCACATTTCATCTATGAAGATGAGTATCATATGTGCAAAGTGTTAAGAAAGGAAGGAACTTCTCATTATTATTCATCCGCACTTCTACACTCCCTTTCTTTGTAGATCATATGATGGTGGACCAAGAGAATGAATGCAAAGCAATAGAAACCAGATTAGCGTCCCAATGTGTTTTGTCTATATTTATTTGTAGATATATGTAATTCGATATAATAATAAGAATAATAAGAATAATAATCAAATAAATGAAATAATATTAATATATAAATAAATAAACCAAAACATAATAAATAACGAAGAGAAAATAATAATAGAAAATAAACAAAATAGCAAATACTAAACTAAAGTTCTAAATAAATATATATAATAATAAACTATAAAAATAGTAAGACTAAGTTAACAAAAGAAAAAATAAATAAAGTAAACAATAATTAAATTAAAAAAAAATTTCGAGTTAACTAAAATTTAAGACAAAGAAATAAAACTTGACATGTTGATAGATGGATTGTGCACATATGGATGTTTTTCCAATCCCCTTCAATTTAATGTATGAAAATGAAGATGAGATGCATTCATTCTTTCCAAACGAGAGTGTTGTGAGGCAAAGGATTCTCTTCTATTAGTAGTTGATTAAGGGTTCGAAGGTTTCCAACTATAAAAATATTTTGTGTAGTTGCACCTATAGTTGGGTGGAGAGACGTACTCAAAACTTTGTTGTGGATAGCAGGATTCGAGTAGTCCCACGACCCCATAATTGATAGTAAGGCACATTTTCGTTCTGCATGTAAGTAATTCTTGCTCATAATTTTTGAAAATTATATGCCAAATCAGTCAAATGTTATGTAACAATTAGGAAAAGTGGTGTTTGATGTAATTAGTATGTATATTTTAATTTTGAGTTGTTACATATATTATTAAAGAGAGGTTAAAACTCTTCTGACCTATGAGTCCCATGAATTCATTATCATGTTTAATACTATTTATTTTTGTTAAACAAATAAACTTATTTCTTTTACTATATTCAATAAAGGGGAATAATATGATGTCGATTGAAAATAATAAACTAACAAATAATTTATTATAGGATACTTACTAGGATTGTTTCTAAGTGAGAAAAATATCTTTGAATATGGAAACTTTTTGATGCAATTTAAATTAAGCTGCAAAGATGTACTAGAATTTCGAAATTCCATCAAGCTTCATTTTAATCTTGGATGACGTGAGTTAAAAAAACTAGACAAAATAAAAGAATGAGGAGTAATGGTATAGCTCATATCTTAGTTGCACACAACTGTGAAGGGCATAGAATTTGGTTTACTATCATGCAACAAATAGAAGTGTAGGGACGGTCTCACTCGCGTCAAATTTTATTGTTTTGGTGGTCTAAAATTCTGTAAAAATTTCATAATATATGATGTTTAATGCCATGCAATTTATTCTTTTGGAGTATTTAAGCCTGAGCCATAGTAAATCCATAAATTGATTTTATTTTTCTGAGATAACTCCACTTGTATTGGATCGAAACATTGCAAAGCACTACTTTTCACTATTCCCCTTGCATGCTTTGAAAATTGAGTATTTACTATTAATAATATGCATGACAATGTTTCATAGTTTTCAATGTTTACGATCGGCACACACCTAGGATAAATGCCATAACTAGAGATGAAGCTTGTAGTTGTCTAGAGATCCATGTTAAGGTGAGAAACTCTAGGGATCCATATAGAGATTCATGGAAGCTAGGGTATAATCGATCAAGATTAGTCTAAATTATGTTAATTTAAGAGGGAAGTTCCATATATTTGTGTTGTAAACACCAACCAGAAGCATGACTTCTGATCAACTAAGACACATACTAGCAGGACTTTGCGCTACATTTTGCGGAGAATAGCTTTCCAGAGCCCTCTCGATATTTCATAATATCGTAAAAAAGTTGAATTCACATATTATCTCTAAAATTATGTTCTCAGTTTGATAGTGAAAATTTTTATTATATAAGATGAACGTTCTAGTTAGGCTTCGTTAGATTTTTTAGTTTGCATCTAGAGCCCCGAGCTTATCTTCATAATTGTTTCGTTCAACATTTGGCATTCAGATGGACGTGGGTGTGGTAAAATATCAAATAATTGACAACGCCTATGTCCGTCTGATTGCCAAATATTTAGAAAATCAGTAATCGCCATAAAGATGCCCAATCTGGAATAGAAATATATGGATCCTAGAATTGTTAGACTCAAAAATTACACCTTTGGAGGCTCACAAAGGTTCATCTCTTGCACAAACAATAGATTTCACTAATTAGAAAACCAGACAATGAATTTCATCTCACAGGTGATAAATGTACATATGACAAATTCAAATTCCAAGTAATTTGCTAATATTGCAGTCTCCCGAGTTGGACTGCCTGATGTATGGCATTTTGCCTTTGGATATATGAACAAGATTAGTTCACTCAAATCATGGTCTCATGAAGTTGTGAGGCCTATACCACGACAAAGACATTGTTTCATGGCAATCACAAGCAATTTACATTTTCGACATTGTAGTAATAGCATAAATGAGGACCCTAATGATAAGCAAAAATAAAAATATAGAACAAAACAAAAACAACAAATAAACAACCAATGAATAGAGGTTGCATCTAACCACTCATGAGATTCTAGTGTTCTAATGGCATATAGGATGAAACATATGAAATTATATCACCTTCTTTATAGTTCTTTTCGATTACGATTTCCCATGCTTGGGATGGTTATGTGGGTATCAATCCCATAACTTGAGTATTTTATCATCCTTTGGAACAAGTATCGGTATACCGAGTCTTCTTAACCTATAACAATGTAGGTGTATAATTTCCAATATGTTTCCATTTTGTCCGAGTCTCCTTAACCTATAAAAATTTAGTTGTATAATTGTCAATATGTTTTCATTTTGTTAGTGAGGATCATATGAAATTATATCAACTTATATATAGTTCTTTTGAATTATTATTTCCCATGCTTGGGATGGTTATGTTGGTATCAATCAAATAACTTGAGTGTTTTATCATCCCTTGCAACAAGTATCAATAGACCAAGTCTCCTTAACCTATAACAATGTAGGAGTGTAATTGTCAATATGTTTCCATTTTGTCTGAATCTCCTTAACTATAACATTGTAGTTGTATAATTGTCAATATGTTTTCATTTTGCTAGTGAGATCGTTTCACCACACATGTAAGTGTTAAATTCAATATATTTATTTAATCTTTAGGATTATGAATTATTACAGGATTTATGAAGTATTTTTTATGTTTTTCGTAAGGTAATAATGGTTTACATTAAAATATATTTAATTTAGTTGGATGTTTGATAAATGCATGTTTTAGATAAATTTGAGCACCTATTATAGATGATATATATATATATATATATATATATATATATATATATATATATATATATATATATATATATATATTGATACATTGTATATCTCTTAGTGTTGAATAATATTAATAGATTTAATTTCATTTTATATACAAGTTAAAATATAAATTTAGTACACTACAACACAAAGGGGGGTTTTAAGACAATATTTGGGTAAATTGTCTTAACGTGAGACAAAAGAAAACTTATTTATTGTCTTAAATATTGTCTTTTAGCGGGTGTCTCAAATTAAAATGTCTTAAAATTAAATTGTCTTAAAATGTTGTCTCTATAAAGACAACATATAACACAAGAATTTTTGTCTCTCTGGAGACAATTTCATTTTTGTCTCTCTAAAGACAATTTCGTTTTTGTCTCTCTAGAGACAATAGTTGGAATTAAAGACATATTGTCTTTAAAAAGACAATGTCATTGATCTTAACTACTGTCTCTTGAGAGACAATATAAAATAATAAATCTAGAAAAATATCTCACCATTGAAACAAACCAATATTAAAAGTATTTAATGAAAATAAACTACAATATCATTGATCTATTCATATTAGGACATAGTGTAATTGAACCACCAACCTCCTTCTTATAAAGTAGGTGCTCTACCATTGAGCTAGAAACCTTTAAAGAACTATGTGAGAATTATGGTAGTCCTTGGAATTGCATATATAGCCATTGATTCTAAAACTAGCAATTGCACCGAGAAGTGCAAAGGAATGTCGATAAAAGTGGGAATGTGAAATTGCATGTATAGGCATTGATTTTAAAACTAGCAATTGCACTGGGAGGTGCAAAGGAATGCTGATAGAAGTGGGAATGTGGAAGCCAATAAGCAAGTGAAATATATGGAAAGTGCAATTACATAAAACTCAAAGAGACCATATCAATCCATTTTACCCAACCTTTCTTGCCCAATAGAAGTTTTGGAGTACCTATTCCACCATTTTATGGGCTACTTGAAAAGAAAAAAAAAAAAAAGACACAGAAACCAATGTGATCCGCACCTAGAAATTTATAAACAATTGCAATCTTCTTGGAAGGCAGTAGGTCAGTATTGCTCTAGGCTTAAACATTTATTTTTTAAAACTTGGCTATTATCCATCTCCAACAACCAAACACTGAAAAACTACAACTAAAACACTATTTACTGAAGGACCTACCCAAATAAGAAATAGTCTCCCTAAAATTCATAAGATTTCATTTATGATTCAGCCAAGTAGGGGAATGATTCAACCAAGTAGGGGATTCATCTTGGCCAAAACGAAACCCTGACTTTTCCTTTCTAGCAACTACTCTTGCTCCTTTTGCAAAAATGTCCCAGTAAAAATGAGTACCTTCCACAAACTATTAAATCAACGAATGTGTTAAATTTGCGCCATCTGCAAAGTGGAAATTTGGAGGATATTCAAATTTACTATGCTCGAAAGGATGCTTTATGGATTTCGGATTATTCTTGTCCAGAACACATGGTAAAAGTTTAAGAGTGTTTGCAGAATGAGGAGCACAAAGTTGACAATTTTTTGCACTCTCGCAGCAAGCATGGGTTATTAGAGATAGACCAAAATGAACTCCTTGACCGTTATGAAATTCAACTTTTAGGGAAACATGATTCACGTTTCGAGGCCCTGCTTAGGGATGAGAAGAAAATTGATATTTCTAGGATTTATAGGTTATTGTGTAAAATCCCCAAAGGTCTCCAACCAGTGGGAAGTATTTTTCAACAAAACATAATTAGCCGAGGAATAGACTTAGTCAATTGGGCAGAAAACACTACTTAGAACAATAACTCATTAAACAATACAATAATACAAGGACTTGAATTCCTAGAGAAGGTCATTGAAATTTATGACCATTATGTGGATTATTTGGAGCATGAATTTCAAATAGATAATTCCATTTCTAAAATTCTGCAAAAAGCATTGGTGGTAATTTGCAATAAAAGAGTTGCAAGAACCACAAGCGCAAATTTGTTTGCAGCTTTTTGAGATAATTTGTTAAAGAAGGGTGGCAGTCCAAAAAATTCTCGTGAGGATAATATTGAGATCCTGTTGGAAAAGGTTGTAAGACTTGTTCACTATGTGAGTGATAACGATTTATTTGCAGAATTTTACAGGAAATACTTAGCTAAGAGATCGTTGCACGATAGAGGTGTAAATATTGATGATGAGAAAAAAAAATTGTCAAAGTTGAAGGAGCCCTGTGGTTCTAGTCTTATATAAAAATGTAGGGCATGGTTAAAGATTTCGCAATTTTGAAAGAAATCCAAATTGAGTTTAAAAATTCTGCATATAACGATCTGAAACTAACCTTGGGTGTCACATTATTGAATGCTACACATTGTCCAACTTGCAAGTCCTCCAATCTTTATATACCTTCTGAGATGGCTACATGCCTTGTTGAGTTTCAGGAATTTTATTCTTGGAGATATGAACATCGTACACTTACATCGGTATACTCCCTGGGAACTTATGACATCATCTCCAAATTTGACACCATGGTAATAGAATTGGCAGTAACAACATACTAAGCAACTCTGCTGTATCTCTTCAATGAAGCTACGAAGTGGAGCTATGAAGAAATTAAATCTCAACTAAATTTGGAAGATGAAGATGTTATTCGACTTCTATATTTAGTTTCATGTGGCAAGTACAAGATTCTTCTAAAGGAACCTAGCACTACAACAATATCTACAAGTGATAATTTTGAATTCAATCCTCCCTTTTTGCACAAGTGGAAAAATATTAAGATTCAATTTACAGATATGAATGCGAATGAGACGAATAGAGTGATCAAAAATGTAAAAGAAGATAGACAGTTCTAAATAGATTCAAAAATAGTTTGCATCATGACAGCTAGAAAAATCTTACCTCAGCAACAACTATTGAGTGTGCTGAACAGCTCCAAAGCATGTTCAAGCCTAAACTTAGAGTAATAAAATCTAGAATTTAGGACTTGATCTCCAAGGAGTACCTGGAACGTCACAATGAAAATAGTAATTTATTGAGATATATAGCCTAATTTCGTTGATTGAGACGCAAGTTGAAAACAAATTTATAATGCAGCTTATGGATAATTTTGTTTTATTTTAGAGAAATAAAACATATCAAAGATTGGATTTTCCATGTGATTTTGATTGACTAACATAGGAATACTCTGTTTTGTGCTATAGGATGAAGAGGTTTTCCAGGTCACTTACAAATCACTGACCTTGTTCTACTTTCAAGAGTAGGGACTTTATATAATGCATGGTTTTTGTGCCATAAGTCATCATAGGGCAGAACACTGCTCAACTCATGCTACAGCTCGTTACATATTGTTTTATGTTTCAAACATGGAGTTCCATCCCTTTGTCTACAAGGAAATAACATAAAGTGGTTATGGATCAATATAGAAGCTGAAACCATTAGGATCGAAAGGAGTGATGGTTTTATCCACTACTCTAGCTAGTGCCTAAAAAATAGAAAATTTGGGTTTGGCTGTTGTGAATTATATTGTCATTGAAGGTAGGTATAGCTTAATTTTGTGTCTACCAGAAACCTATCAATTATTTTGGCTATACCCTCCTTACCCTTCTTTCCATTGCACTAATATTACAAATAACATGCACTTTCATATCCTAATCACATTTTTCCAGTGCAAGTCAACACCTAGGATCAATTTCTCAATCTCTTCTTTAGCTTTAACAGGCTTCTTCCCCTTACCTTTGTTGATAGTTATGTTTTCGATGTCAACCAATCAAGGTGTAGTCAAAGAGCCCCCAACTCCAATGGTTTTGCAGATTGATTGCCCTTGACCTCCATGTCCAAACATTCATTGTGCAATGAGATAACACCAAATTATTGGAAAGGTGACCAATTATAATTTAAAAGGCCATCTTGGGAAACATCTGTCTCTATTAGACAGGCAGGTTTCTTAGCTGTCAGGATTCAAATGTTTCTACCTCCAACAACCTCCTTAATTACTTGTATGTGATGGACACTGTGAGTGAACTGACTTGAGTTAAAAACTCCAAGTGTCGATCTCTAAGAAAACTGTACATACCATGTTTACTTCCCAAGAATTGGATCCATTAGAAAACACATTGCCTCGTGAATAGCTTTTTTGTTGTTTATATAATGATCACAATCAAGGTTCAACCGGAAGATGCCATTTGTGAGGAAAAAAAACACTCGGACCTAAGTGGAGTAATGTATAACAATCATTAGTCTCAGCGTAATAATTAATGAATTTCATATGAGGAAATCAAAAGAAAAAGAGAGATGTGCACATAGCTAGGAATATACCAATGCATTCATTGCACCGAATTTGTTGTGGTGTTGGGAACCGGGCCTCTTTTCATGGGATACATAAACTAACCATGGAAATTCATTGCCAAAATTTTGAACTCCCTTGAATTTCATCAGTAATGGCGGTTGCAGATCATTTTCAAATGGTGTGACAGTAACAAACTTATCGTTATCTTCTGTAAGCTCACAATTTGTAAATGGTGTACTACATTTTGGTCCAAATAATGTGTACAGGCAAGGAGATATATCATGGACATGTCCTAGCATCCTCAATGGTATATCCAAGGATTCCATCCTCTGTTCCAGTGTAGGTGATGAACAATTATGAAAAACAAATTGTTTACTTATATCCTAAAAAGAAAAAATGAAAAAATGTCATACATACAGTGCACCAACTATGTACTATGTTCCTTAAGATGAATCTAATAAAGGAGATGGAAAAATATGAGGTTCATACATAATTTAGCTTAACTTTTCATAATCCTTTAGTGTTGCTTCATTTTTTTTATGTAGATTCTATAGGTTCCATAAACTAAGTTGTCCCACCAACTCAGCACGACTCTCCTTCAATGAACTGTGCATAGCATCATCACTTCCTATGGATTGACTTGGCATGTAAACAAAAATGGTATCTCTAGTTTTCTCTGTGCTTCCGTTACGTTTTGAATTCATCAGCCTTCTAGAAGCCGTAGCATAGAATGACTCTGGAAGTTGTCCTTGTAATTCCAATTGTAAAGTTTGCAATCTATTTCTCAAAGTCAGTATTCTGTCTTCAAGTTTGGTACTTTTTTAATCCCCTTTACTAGGAACATTCATATCAGCCAAAATAGTAAAAATCTCAGCTACTTCTCGAGATTATATAGGATTTTCTGTGAAGAGAATACTTTTAGAATTATCTGTCCCTTCCAAAACCATAACATCCTTATCCATGACAGACACATGGTCTCCAAGTGGGACATGCGGTGAAAAATATTCAGTCTCTAATGTCACATCATTTTCTATAAGATCAAGATTTTTCACTGGGGTATCATATTCTGGCCCCTCAGCATGTTCAAGCCTCTTCAATGGCTTATCTAGGGAAAGTTTTTGATTACACACATCCTTTTATTATAGAAGAGATTCATTCATACTTAAACAAGGGGATATATTATAACTTTTTCTAAGTTTTGAAATTTTAGATGGAATACTGGAGTCTAGGACAAATAAGTTGCTTAAACAAGTAGATATATTATATTGCTCTGTAACCTCAATGATCCTCAATGGAGTATCCAATTGGGAAGGTTCCTTCTTGCTCACCAAAATCTGTATATTTTCTCCAACATTGAAATTTTGGGTTTCTCTAGCTTCCTAGTAATTGTTTCCCTCAATTTTGGTAGGGTGAATGAATCCCTCAAGTTTTCCATTGTTTTCCATATGAAACAATTATTCTCTAATTTGACTTGCATTAGTTATGCCATCAACAATAAAAATTCTTTCCTGGCATGCTCCATCTTTAACTTAATTCTTTTCCACAACTATATTATATCCCTCTATAACCTCAGGGGTATTTAAAGGATTAGCAAATTCATAAATTTCCTACTTGCAGGTAGCTTCTGTAACAATCTCTAAGATATTTTCTGGAAGAGAATCACCAATACCCAAACAAAATAATGCATCATTACTCTCCATAAGATTGGGCTTATCTAATGGATCACTAAAGTCTAGTCCAAACAAATAATTCGAGCAAGGAGATATATCAAGGCCTTTTGTAAGCATAGGCATCTTCAATGGAGTATCCATGTTAGAAGGTTCCTGGTTGCCAGCCACTATGCCTACTTTCACAAGTTGTATATTTTCTCCAATTTTGAATTCTTCTGTCTCTTCAGGTCCATTATGTATAGATTGTTCTTCCTGGTCATCCTCTTTTCCCTCAATTTTGTTAGGGCCAATGAATCCCTCATGTTTTCCATGGTTGTCCATATCAAATATTTTTTCTTTAATTGGACTTGTTTCAGTTATTCCCTCAACAATACTAATGGTTTCCTGATATGATTCATCTTCATCTTCATTCTTTTCCACAACTACATTGTAAGATCCATGTTCCACTTGATCACCATCTATTAAGGGAATTTGAACATTCTTGGTGATCTGATCAACTACATATTCCTCCTTTTAAGGAGTTGAACCATACAACTCATTGAGGTTATAAAACTCATTTCCATTGTCTAAAAAGTTGTGTTGATGCACTTCATCCTCTGAAGCTTGAATGTTTTCATATGTTCCTTGAAGTTCATTAGACATATCTACCTGCTTAGGATTTTGCACTTTCATCCAAACTGCATGAGGAGAGCCATCATTTTTCTTGTGAAAGATAGTTTCTCCAACATCTTAAGTTTCAGCCATTCAAGCAAGTTCATAATGATCCTCTCTTTGATATACAAAGTCATGAAATCCTTCACTAGTTTTGGGACCACTCAATTTATTTTCATGAGCTTCACCATTAACCAGTGAGATGTGACTTTGTTGAACATCATTTAGAACTAAAATCTCCTCTTCACTGCATTCCCTGGGCTCTTGATCTTCACTATATGATGCCAACTGTGATAAATTTTCTAGAGACAAAGCCTTTGGCAAGAGCTCGAATTGATGAGCACCATTTAAATTGTCTGCATCAAAATGAAGCTTATTTTTTAATTCTAGAGTGTTGCCACAATCCATTGATTCACCTTCATAAGCTTCATTCTCGTAAATTTGTTGGATATCATCTTCATCCTTTTAAGGATAATTCAACTCATCAAGGCCAAAAACACACTTTGCTTTTGTCTGAAAAATAAGACTTGATTTCATGAGCTTCATCCTTCACATGCGTCTTGAGCTTCCTCATTGTAGTTATTAAGAGATATAATTTCTTGAGCATTTTGAGTTTCACTCTTGGAAAACTATTCAATTTGCTCTTCTTTTTCAAATACAGAGACTTGATATCCTTCAGTGGTTTTTGAATCATTCAATTCATCATCTAAACCTTCATCATTAACAAATTATATAGGATTTTCCTGAAGATACTCTTTACTACATTCTTCATCGACTTGAGCTTCATTGTTTGATGTCTGTTGCACTGTACCTTCTAGAATTTGATCCTCTACTAACAAATTACCTTTTCTCTTACCTCCAACTAAATATGCAATCTCCTCTTCATCGGTAATTTCTTCAACAATTTCTAACTCATGTGATTCATCTTCATTATCTATGTTTCCTAGCAGTGGACTATTTTCCAAATCTACATTTGAAAGTGGAATATTCTCTTCCACGTCACAGTTTCCAAGCTATGGCTTTTTAGATGCAATACTATATTGCAGTCCGAACAAAGTGACTAAACTGGGAGATATATTATCTCCATCAGTAACCTCAGGGGTCTTTAACGAATTATTTGACTGGGGCATTTCCTGCTTACAAGTGTCTTTTGTAAGACTCTCTAGGACTTTGTCTAGTACATAATCATCCATTGCTAAACAAAGAAACATTTCATTAGTGTCAGTAGGTTTGGACTTGTTTAAAAGAGTACCAAAGTAATTACATCAGAGGGAACAACACATCAGTACTATCATTACTGAGACAACCCATCTTTTATATTGAACAAAATCATACATACCTTAATGAGGGAACTCATTGTTACAGTCTACAAAATCGATTGAAATTTGTACTTCTGTTTCAAGAATAGAATGAATTATACCTTAACAAGGGAACATATCATTATTATCTGGAAGCTTGGCTCATTTAATTTGTTCTAGAATTATTGGAGGACATCATTAATGGCTGGGTTGTGTTTAATGGAGTAAAAATACTTATAAATGTGGAGAAAACACATCATTACTATAAATATAGTTGAAACCCATCTTTTTTCATGAAGAATAATACCTGAACAAGGGAACAGATCAGTACTTTCTTAAGAATTGATTTTAGTGTGAACAGTCTCCCTAGCCGTGACTGTTTTTTCAAGAACACATTCATCTATACCTGAACAAGGAACACATCATTACTGTCGGTAAGTTTGGTCTTGTTTAATGGAGTACTGAAATCATTATAGCAGATGGAACAAATCATTAATCTTAATACTAGGGGAACTAGAACAGAGTCAAGGCATACCCGAAGTAGTGAACACATCAATACTACCTTCAAAACTATTTGAAGAATCAAAAATCTCCTCAGCTGTGTTTGGTTAGTTTTCTTTATAATTGTATGGACATCTTAATTGATCCTTTGAGGTATCGCTCTCTATTTGTGTGTGGACATGAATCCCATCAACCTTTTAATCAGATGACTCACCTGCATGCTGGGAAACTCTAGGCATTGGCTCAGACATACTAGAGACACTATCCACTTTTAAACCATATAATTCATTAAGGCCATAAAATTGTTTGTCACTGTCTAAATAATGAAATTTGACTTCATGAAATTCATCCTCAATAACTAGGTTATGAGGTTGCAGACCAACATCTAAAACTTGAATGTTCTCATAAGCTACTTATGGTTCATCGTATGATGAATGAATCAGTTGATGATCTCCAACTTTCAAAGAAATTGCATCAGAAAACATGGGACAACCATCATTTTGGCTACTTTATAATTCTTATGTGATCTTTGCTCTTCATCATCGTGAGTTTCACTTCTGGAAACCTATTCAATTTTCTCTTCTTTTTAAACTACATGATCTTGATATCATTCAATTGCTTATGAATTCTTAAACCAATACTCGTGAGTTTCATTATTAACAAGTGAGATGGGATTTTCCAGAATAGAAGTAGCTGAATTGTACTATATTGTGCATTATTCACCATCTCGAACTTCAATGGATGATGCTTCTTGTGCTAAAATTTCTAGAGGATGTTTCTCACAGAGAAGTTCAAATCAATCACCCTCATTCCAATTACTTAGATTAACAATCATGTTCATTCAAATTATTGGTTGCTGCTGAAATGCACTTATTCATCTTTATGAGATTTGAGAAGTAAAATAAAGTCTACTCACATACTTCATTATTGTCTAGTTCATCTTTAAAAAGGAACTTGTTATTTTGCAAAGTAACCAATTATTATCAGCTTAATACTTTACTAGCACACGGCCATTTTTCATACCTGCAATGGAATCTACAATCTTCTCTTCATCAACAGTTTCTTTAGCAATGTTGAAGTCATGCGATTCATCTCCATCATTTGTATCAACAAGAAGTGGATTATCAATTTGCATATCTATGTTGAAACTGGAAACTTCTCTTCCACACCAAATATTTAATTACTTAAGAAGCAAGTAATTAATTTATAGATAAACATCTAAAACTAGAGTCTTCTCTTTCACATCACCCTGGTAAATTAATAATTTTGTTTATTCAAATTCTTGGTTGCAGTTGAAATCTATTGATCCAATTTGATGGAATTTTTCCAGTAAAATTAAGTCCATTCACATTCTTCCCTATTTCCTAATTAATTTGACTCTTGATCATTATTTCATCCTCATAAGACCAAAAAACATCTTTGGAACCTACTATTTGCTTGGACTTTTGGGAACCCAAATGCCATAATTTTGCTAAGGTATCATCAAATCAAAAACCAACGCAATGTCATTTCTCAATTGCACTCACAAGCCCAATCCCTATCAGGGGTTCTCTAGAACAAGTTATAATGTAGGATTGTTTTCGCCCGAAAATACGAAGTGGGTACTTTGATAAACCTAAAATGAAATGCCCCAAGTTAATTTATTTTCATATCCGGGTCCTAAATCAAGCATCCAGCATTACCTTTGGTTAATAGCAAACCTAAAAATTAGAAACCAAGGCTAGATATGTTCCAAAACAGTCGAAGTACAACCTCAAACTCTACAGAAGCAATATAGTGCTTAATGTTGTTATTCTAAGCTTCCCATTTCTCAAGTCCTTAAGAGTAAAATAAATCATAGGAATCCCACATATATTAACAACCTAATCTTAACTCCTTACAAAAATCCAAAAGGGTACAAGACCAAATTTCGGATCCAAAAGAGCAAAAATATAAATTCTAGCAAATTAAGAAAACTGCAACTGAATAAACTTACACCAATCTCTGTGTCATGGCGAATCAAAACAAACTCATTCCTCTTGTGAGAACATGCAATCATACTAGTGTTAGCATCCATTGTGTGACTCTCGGGTTAATCCCCCGATCTGAATGCTTTTGTTTTATGCAATCTCAGGAAATGTTTCAAAAAAAATTGTAGTGGTGGGAAAAACCCATATCCACATTGTGCTCAACACCTCCGCTCTACACCAAACTATGCATAACCCTAAGACCCCTTCTATTCCTAATACCAATTCATAAAATGAACCAAAAATATGTCCCTTGCTGGTCCAGGCATGACATTATGGACTAATGCAGAGTTTAGCCCTCCTATGAATGGATGGGATGGGGTTCACCCTCTTTCCTACATATGAGGGGTCGAGAGGCCTCTTGACAGGAAGCCCCTAACTAATTTTAGTAATATCGACTACCTAGGAGTTTGGAAACCTTGAGATATGGATACTTCCTGTTTTTTTATAGAAGACAAGATAGAGCCTTATTTTTCTAACTCTACTTCCATGCAAATTATGAGAAAGGAAATTTGTCACTAGTTTACGGGTGATATTTCTTATTCTCACGAGGAATTCATGCACCAGACATAAAAGAACCTTCAAGATAATTAGGATGGGTTCGTAATTCAAATCCATTAAGATAATTAGGATATGTTCCTTAGAGTGAGGTTTAATGGTTTTCTTTGTTGCATTTATGTTCCTGTAGACCATGCAGGCTCCTTAATTAGACTAACTTGTGGGCTCATCCATCTTGGGCATCCTCTTGATCAATTTTCTGTTCTTTGCATTGCGAGATTTTAAGTTGGAGCCCCACCTTCTTGGTATATTTTAATTCTCCATACAATAATAATCAATCAAAGTTCATGGCTCACCCAACTACACATCGAGGTCGCACTCATAATGCAAGTCAGGGGTGAGGTCAAGGGTGAGGTTGTGGGAGTGGGAAATCTTATGCTAACAGAGGTCAAGGACATGTGACCAGAACTTGATTCATATTAGCAACTTCCAAAGAATACAAAACTAATACCCACTCCCATGCCCACCATACAATTGATGAATGGGATGTAAATGTTGTTAACTAGGTCAACGACCAGTCTCGAAGGATTTGGGTGACATGATTCTGGACCTAGGCCATACCCATGGTCGCTGCTCTTAGTACCAACAATCCTTATTTATATTTTGGTTGGTGAACACCCTTCTAGCGAAGGCTTTGATAACGAGCATTACAAGCATTTCAGGTCCTACAGATGAAATTCAAGAAACTCATATGGAATTTCAGTTAATTCAACACCAAATCCAACAAAAAAATTCTTTCCTTGCATGCATAGAGAAACATATCCTCTGCTTGCCTCAAACATAGTTGTTGAGCTCCAACACCAAAGACTTGACACTAGTTAAATATTTCGGTGATTAGCTTGGGCATTATATGAGTATGGTTATTTTGTTGTTTCAGTATAGTTTTAGTAAATATTAAAGAAATATTAATAATATTTGATACTGACTAATACAAAAGTCAAACTCACGGAGTTATGTACTCTATCATATGTACAATTATTATTACACCATAATGTCACAACTAATCACCAAAGAACTTATTTTACCAAGGCCCCTTAAGATTGTGGTAAAAACTTAGCAGGAAGAATTAAAGTGGAAATTCAAAGTTTAATTTGTTTTATTGTGACTAGGTTATGTAGGAGGCTCCATCTGAGATCCTGACAATAATATCAATGGATTTGACCGAACAACTATCTCTTTCACCAGGTTTCCCAATTGAGACCCTAAATTTCGTCGAGGCCTAGTTAAACCTTAGCAGTCCATTATAAACTTTTGAACCTGTTAGCATCAACTCTAATGCTCAGAGGGATATATTATTGTAGTAGTAGCTGAAGAGATGACCATGGCAGGGAAGCAAAGGGTTTCAAGAAACAAAGAACTAATACCCAATAACATATTTAATTATATATATCCAATTGCCACATATGAACAATCACAATCTAAACATTAAAGAAATATTAATAATATTCGATACTAACTAATACAAAACCCAAAATCATGGAGTTATATAATCTATAGTATGTACAAGTATTATTACACTAGAATGTCATGACTAATCACCAACGGACTTATTTTACAAAGGTCCCTTAATATTGTGGTAAAAAATTAACGAGAAGAATTAAAGTGGAACTTCAAAGTTTAATTTGTTTTACTGTTACTAGGTTAGGCGTGATTAAGTTAGGTAGGAGGTGCCATCTATATCTAGATAGCAATATCAATAGATTTGACCGAACAACTATCTCTTTCACCAGATTTCTTGATTGAGGCCCTAAATTTCGATGAGGCCTGTTTAAACTCTAGAAACCCATTACAATCTTTCAAACCTATCAACATCAACTCTAGTTCTCAGAGCCTTCAGGAAAACCTAGTGGTCTTCGGCCAAGAACTACAGATTTCGGGGGCATTTTTGGGGAATGTGGATGGTCATGCGGAAGACCATTCGATAGTTCAGCAAGGAAAGGCTAAAATCTCTCCCAATTCGATTGTTGGATCATTAGGCTTTCCCTCTTGTTTCAGTCATGTTGTATGGCATGAATGCAAATCACCAAACGCAGGTCTTCCTTGCACTGAGGACCTGCCGACGGTAAACCCTCAAGACACAACCATTGCCTTCGAAGATGCTTCGGTGACAAGCTAAAAGAAGAAGGAAAGGAAGATAAAATGCCCCAAGGTAAAAGATAGGAACCAAGAATTAGTACTAGGTGAGGCTATGAGATTAGATGAAGTTATGTCTATAATTGAAAGGATTTTGGTCGAAAGAATTAGAGGTAGGCACAACTATGTAATGTGTCTGAGGAGGTGGGTGCAGGAGAATTGGGAACACTTTCTAGATTCACTTCCATCTATATGAACCATGCCCAAAGGATAGTTTTCTTTAAAATTTAGTAAAGAGGGACATGTGAATTGGGATCTCTCCCATTACTGGACCATAAAAATGCCCCCTTTGTATTTGAAAAGATGGAATCCCCTCTTGGATGTTGAGTGAGAGAAACTAGGTGTATGACCAATATGATTAAGACCCTCCAACCTCCCCGTTCAAAATTAGATGGAATATGTCTTTTAGTGTATAAGGGATGACCTCGATACTTATCTTGACTTCGACAAATCATACTTGGAGATGGGGGAAATGTCTTATGCTAGGCTCATTTTCTATCTCGACACTAGGGATGGATTAGTGGAAAATCTGATACTTCACTACCTAGGATATGTGCACAGCCAAATATTCAATTATCAAGGGAAATCATTTTGATGTCGACGCTAACACAAAGCCAACCATGTTTACAAAGAATTCCCCTTGTTAGAATATATAATTATTTGATATATAACTAAGGATTAATACAAGACATGACACAAAGTAACCCTTAAAAGACATGATACAAAGTAACCCTCCCCTGTGCATTTTTCCTGCAACATATCACCCACAACTAGCTTGCCTAAGCAAAAGTGAGGACCAATTGGACTCAATGCAACAACTAGTTCATCAAATTATTACTGAAAATGTCCAAATGAGAGAATAGGTACAACAGTCATAACAACATAATAAGAAACAAAAGACATATGAGCTATCCTTTATACTTGAGTAGGAAATTGTCACGTTTAAAGAGGTAAAGAATAAACTATGAGAACCAATGGATAGGCTAGATACTCTTAACATTCTCCTCAATTACTAGCTAACAAATTTGACAGTCACCTACAATGGATTTCATATTCAAAAGGTACCTAATAATGACTTGTGTTGTAGGGTACACATATCTTAGTGATGGGAAGCTAATAATGTTCATGACAATTCTAGTTCTTCCTGGACCACTCTCTTGGCCATTATGATTCTCACCCAAAATAAAACAACATTTGGCCAAGTGTGTAGACCCTTTCCTTATCTCAGATTTGATCACTGGGGTCGATGGATTATGGTTGGTGTCTATACACACAATGTAGTTCCACTAGGTTGTGGTTTCACTAGTGTCCACTAGGTGTTGGACCTACTAACATGTTAACAATGTCATGTTCTCCCACTTCCTCTTGACCTTAAAAACATAGCGTATATGGACTAAAACGAAACCTAGGATAGGTTCATAAAGAATAACTACAATTGTTGTTCTCCCACCCCCTGCATTTTTAAGGAGACTCATGGCCCAATTCCTGATACCTAAATTCTTAGTTTTGACAGATTAACTAGCGTAGGGATTGGTTAAACTAAGTATACCCATAAATTTGGAAATCAAGTGAATGAATATGAAAACGTAATTGTGCATTCACCATGCACATAATAATGAATATCATATCCTAGGCACACTTTAAAATTCATGTGCATTTATGACACCATTCTAATCACAAAGACATAGTGAGTGTCAAAACTCAAACATTCATTTACATTTACAAACAAACAAAATGTTGCACCATTCACAATGTAACAAGATTCATCACACTTCATAAGGAAATACACTAGCAATGTACACTTATTGATCTGTGTTTTAATGATGACTGAAAAAATAAGGAAGAACTTCAACTCTCCACCCAATTGTTAGCCAGCCACATTGCAGTCTTTCTTGTAGCTGATTACCTTGAGATAGATCCAAAGTCTAAGGGGATGCATACTAAGGGAAATTTAAACTCGAGGCTTAATGACATAGCCAAGAGAAAGAGTCCACAACTTAGTTATTTTATCAACTGCTCGACAATAGTAAGCACCAAAGTGACTCACTGACTGAATGCAATGAAAAACAAATTATCTATAATTGTATCAACAAAGATCAAAGGGACAAAAGTGGATTTTATGTCCAGGAAATCTTGCAAAGGAAAAGTTGTCGCGTTCTTCAGATTCGGTTACACCCACAAAACGAAGAGCCCAACAAATCATTGTCTTTATATAAGATAACGTGAAGGGTAAGTGAAAAACAACCTCAGTATAGGTTCGATACAATAGTACCCTGCAAGTTGCCAGACTTAGGGTGCACTGTAAGAGTAAATTTTGCAGTTGTTAGATAATATTTTCTTAAATTGATATGTTTTTCTTAATTGTTAATTGTCTTAAATGAGTTTCATTTTAAGTGGTCATTGTCTTAAATATAAAGTTGTCTTAAAATATTTTTTTCTTAAACTATTTTTTGTCTTAAAATATTTTTGTCTCAAACTATTTTTGTCTTAAATTTAAAGTTTTGTCTTAAAATATTTTTGTCTTAAATTGTTTTTGTGTTAAATATAAAGTCTTGTCTTAAAATATTTTTGTCTTAAACTGTTTTTGTCTTAAATATAAAGTATTGTCCTAAAATGTTTTTGTGTCAAACTATTTTTGTCTTAAATTTTATATTGAAGACAATTCAATTGATCTTAAATTTTAATGTAAAATAGCTGAAATAAAAAGTGACTTTTTAAGACAAAAAATTTCCTTTGTCTTAAAAAAATGTCTTAAAATCACCCTTGGTGTACTAGTGATATATTATTTTTAATAATTATAAATTAAATATTTAACAACGACTTTCAGGGAAAAGTTAAAAGTTGTAGGTCTTGTATTAATCAATTTTGTGAGCTATATCAAACGCTTTGGATTTATATTGATTTTTTTTAATAATTGTGGTGTTGTTGATGTGTTACATATTATTGATAGTGTTGATAATGTATTATAAAATGAGAATATATAATAATAGAGTAATGATTTTATTTAAAATTGGTTAATAATATTATTAGAAAGGTATTATGATATAAAATAAATTATATAGTAGAAAAGGAGAAAGATACAAGAAGAAAAAGGCGGGTTTATAGTTAAGTGAGAATAGAATATGGTTTTTGTTTTTTTCGAAATATATAGAATGCTTTATATTGTTATTGAAATTATGGATATGTAGACTAAACAATCTTAGTTGTTGAAACTGTAAACATTGTTGTAATTATTTTAAATAGTAATGGTATTCAAAGCTAAATATGGATTTATAAAGTTCTGTTTTGACTAAACATAAACTAAGGAAAACAAATGAATTATAATGATGACATTATCATGAAATTAAAAATGGTAAATAGTAGCAAACAAAATCACATTTCCCATAGGAATTCCATACATCAGGGAACTAGAAGCAATTCATAAATTAGTCGAAATGATATACCTAGAAGAAAGATATCATGGAATTATGTGGTCATGCACTAGTGAGTGGGAGAAGAATAAAAAAGGTATCTTAAATGTTTCCCTTATACTTGATAATATAATTTAGAGGCATCAATATGAACATTAAAAAAGGACCAATACATTTGAAGTAATAGACAAGGTTATATGAGGAAGCAAATGAAATTGATTTTTCTAATGAATCATAATAAGAAGACTATAGAGTACTATTAATTTATATTTGATATGTACAATTATCATAGTTGTGATGTTATGATATGACATAATATTGACATGTGGTTCCATTTATTATGTGATGACATTATATCATTTTGTTATGAATACATTGATGTTATAACATGATAATATTTTATGATATGAAGCATGTGGTATATGTATGCAGATAGTACGACATGCATGAGAATGCAGTTTTTACTATTTATAATGTTGTGATAACAATGTTGTTATGTTCTCATGATCACATGCAAGACTTGACATCTGAATTATTTTATAATAATGTCATAACTAATGCATTCGATGCATGTTGAGTTGTGGTGATTGATAGGAAATCCACAAATGGACCAAGAGGTTTGATTTATTTGATGATCTCATGGGAGCCCATAAATACGAAGGAGAATAGGTACCACCATATGGGTTGGATACATACTTAATTGACACAAAATATGCCAACGGTTCTTTTGCTTTATATAGCTCTTGATGCATAGCTCTTTAAGGGCAATGGGACCATCTTGAGGAGGCCAAGTTCTTGATATTGGATGCTGATGTTGATAACTCGAAGTGTGCATAGGACTGAATGCCTAGGATTGTGCACGTTAGTGAATGTGGAGGTAGTTAGGCCAGCCCTGTGAGATTCCAAGAGTCATTGAGTACAGGGATTAGATGCTTGCCTCACATAAGATGAGATTTGATTCTTGGGGATTTGGTATAGAGTAATGAGACTTTATTCCTAGTTCTACAAGTTAGGGGAAAGGAGTTGAGGTTACATGGGATTTCCCTAGTGTTTTGTAAATTTCGATGCCTTCCGATATACTAAGTTAGCATAGGCTGTAGGGAAAATGTGAAGTAATAAATAAATAAATATCACAATAAAAATTTAAATGATTAAAATTATCTTTGGGACAAAGATCGTTAAAGAAGGGGAGTATGTAATGCCCCATAATAATAATAATAATAATAGAAATAATATTAATATATAAATAAATAAAATAATGAATAATAGAGAGAGGATAATAATAATAAATAAATAATAAATAACAAAGAGAAAATAGTAATAGCAAATAAAAAAATAACATCTAATAAACCGAGGTCTTGAATATAGATATGTGTGTGTGTGTGTGTAGATATATAGATAAGTAATGCTAACAAATGTAAAAATAATAAAATAATCAAGAGTTAAATTAAGAAAAATGTTGAGTTCAGTAAAACTTAAGACAAAGAGATAAAAGTTGACAGGTTGAGATTTAGATCATGTGCATGTGGATCACTATCCAATCACCATCCATTTATTGGATAAAATGGGATATGATAGGCATTCATTATTAACACATGAGAGTGTGGTGAGACAAAGGATTCCTTGGATATAGTAGTTGATTCAGGGCTCAGAGGTGGCGAGTTGTAGAAATATTCTATTCAACCATGGCCATGGTTGGGTGCAAAGTCATCCCAAAAACATTGTTGTGGTCAACAAGATTCAAGTAATGGTGCAACACCATAATCGACAGTAAGGCACATCTTTGGTCTACATGTAAGTATTCATTGCTTGTGGTTTTCAGAAATTCCAAGCTAATTCAGTTGAATGTTTTTCACAAATTATTAATAACATTGTTTGATGTAATTAGTTTATATATTTTAATTTAGTCTTCTCAATCTACTTATCATTTATTATAACTCCCATATACAAAAATTTATTCATTCCATTTTCATTTATCAAATTTTGTATCTTTGCCTTTAATGTTTACTATATTACATCTATTATCAACTCTTAAGAATCTCTTAAAAATATTATTACTGTCGGTAAATCTTATATTTTTCTCAACATCCAATACAATCACTTAAACCTATAACAACAACTATGATTATGCACCAGCTACAACACCAATCTCGCCAAGAAAGACGAGGAGCCAGAGAATTAGAAACTAAGAAAATTATAGGTCCAATAGACCAATTTAGTCTCAGTGGACGTTAACCATCATCATCATCATCATCATATTATTTCTTAAAATATTTTTTTATCTCCTCTTTAAGACTTACCACTATCAATAATATGGGATCTTGCTATCATCCAATAAAGGAACACAACTAGTGTTATAGTCAGATATTTTTTTATTTATATCAACATCTTTGGGTGAGTGAACATTTAGCCAGGATACGTTTGATATATACATTAAACCTCAACGTTGTGTATATTGGTGAAAACAATCCTTGCTTATTAAATTACATAACATTGTTAGGATATGCATTCACATTATTGAAATCCACTCAACAATCCTTCATAGAGGTGTACACGAGGCTTCAAAATCAATCTAAATATATAAACATTCTATTTATAGTTTCTACATATAGTCATCACCTTACTGAAATTATTATAAATTAATTAGACTTTAATAAAACATTTATGCATTTCTGAATGTATACACATGCTAAACATACAAAATAAAAAATAAATTATAATAGGAAAAACTAAACCTCTACACACCCACGCTCAATAATTATTTAAAAACAAGTATAACCATTAAACTTTATAAAATTAAACTATAGCCATTGTGCATTGTGTGAAGATGCGAAAGAAGCTTTCGCTCTACTTCCTCTGCACCTCCGCATTCAATAATTATTTAAAAGAACTATAAGCATTAAACATTAGAAAATTAAACTATAACTTTTGTGTGGATTGTGGAGGTGCAAAAGAAGTTTTCATCATGCTTCCTCTATACCTCCACACTCAATAATTATTTAAAAAACTATAACCATTAAATTTCATAAAATTAAACTATAATCATTGTACATATTTAACTTAGAAAAAGAATTTAAATATATAAAAATCACAATTTATCCAAATATATACTCATATTTTTAATTTAAAAATCAAGAAAAACAAATATTAATGAAATTTAATAGGAAAATCAGCGGTGACAAACAGTGTGAGCGTCAGGCTCCATCCCTAGTTGCATTCAATTTCTTTGCTTAAAGCATCGCATTCCATCCAGGGTTATGTCCCATTAAAATTTTGTAGACATACATATGCCTGAACTGAAGTTGTAATTAAATTAATTAGGTTACATACTCACTTAAAAATAAATCATGGAGCTAATAATCCAAAGCGGTAAAATATAAAAGAGGACAACCATAGAAAACCCATATGTGTAAAAGTTTTACGAAAATCAAGTATGGGTAACTATTAAAGGAATTCAAAGTATGCAATCAATAATTAACTATGTGTGCCACTATTATAATGTTATGGTATAGGTTAGCAAGTGCAAAGGTACAGTTGAACCAATATTGCTAGTTCATAGGGAGAGTCAATAGTTGGAGTTGCAAATGAAAAGTGCGGAATGATATAACCAAACATTAAATACGTTTAGGACCAGGCTAATGGAAACATAAAAAATGCATCCTATATTGTATTGAGGGGCTTGGATTTAACTTAGACACTTGTACAGTTAGGGTTTCTTTGTTCAGTTTTATTCCTTTGGACTAATTCTTCAATTAAAGCTCCTCCACTAATATAAAGAAAGAAAGAAAGACTAGAAGCCAAAATAAAAATTGTCGAGGATTTATCCATTGTCAATTATATTATTGTTCAATAAATCTCAAAGGGAGTTTTAAATTGGAGGATAATTTCGAAAACGAGGGAATGGAGAAGTGAATAGAGATCACTATTCTCGTCACTCCTGCACTTTCACACTCGATCAACAAATAAATACTTGAACAATTATGAATTTAGTCGTACACGTAGATATAAATGCAACACAAGAAACCGATAACACTAGTTCTTATGAAGAGTCATTAGTAGGAGTTACAATTTCAAAAGGTGGAATTTAATGACAAAATGTAAGACCTCATACAAAGAGATAGGACATGGCCAATTTCTCTATATCTTTAGCAGTTCAAGGAAACTGCTATAACGATTACAAAATGTGCATATCTTAGGGTTTAGCTTTCATTGTGCATAGTTTGGAACTGTTGAAGAACCTTTCATTGTGTGAAGTGTGGAAATGTAGCTTGCAAAAGAAATTATGAAAACTATGCATTCTTAAATAACATTAGATCTCAATTTCACAACCTTTGTTACAATACTGACCTTCCTAGCCTTTTACAATGCCAAAATTATAGTGAACTCAGGAGGTTTCTCTCCAAGATTTTTGAGCATAGGAATAAAATCTTAAATCAAAATAAATAATTTGTCTTTTTGGGTCCGATAGATCATTATTTGGTCTCAGCGGACGTTAACCATCGGCATCATCATCGTCATCAACGAAAAAACATGAACCTAGTTCAAATAGGTAGGGACTATGTTGTTACAATGTTATCACCCTTGTTAAAATAAATTTAGTTAAATGTTTTTCTTCTTTTATATAGTGAAAAAACATATCATAACTAAATTATAAAACCAATTATGTGACAACCATCAGTGCCTGTAATTAATGAATGCAACTCAACTTTTCAATGTTATTCAAGGAAAACCATAACAGTTGCAATTACTCAAACGTGGTTTGTAAGGCGACAAACTTTGACTTCTCCTAGATGTTTCTGGTTCTTAGGGAACTAACTTGCTTCCTTACAATTGAGGAAGACAAGCTCTTAGTCAACGAAAATCAATTTTTTTCTAATATGTTGATATGTGTTTAGAATTTTTCCGATATTTTTCACGATTTTAATATAATAATGTATTATGCATATAATTGATTATATATAAAGATTTGAACAAAAGTTTATTATTATCTAGTTTTAATGTGTTTAATAATTAAATTTAAATATGATTTTTTGCTTAAAAAAATAATTTATCTTTTTAATTTATAAAGGATTGATATATCTATATCTATATCTATATCTAATTTATTGAGTTTCTATACGTTTATTAATTGTATGGTTTGAAATATCATGGTTATGAATATGATTATTTTTATTTAGATGCGATATATATTGTGAATTTGTGTAGTTTTATTATTAAAAAGGAAATTATGATATAACAAATTGAATTGAATTGATGATGATGATGGTGACCACTAAAAATCAAGATATTAAGAAGAATTATTTAACATTTTATTTCTATGCTAAAAAGGAAGTGAGAGAAACATTCATACATAAACATAGTTTTTCTCATTTAAAAGGTCAAGAATGGATTTAGTTTCATAAATATTTTGTAAATTACAAAAATATGAATATAAAATGGAAATTTAAGAAAGTTATTTTCATCTTCAACTCTTTTAGGATTAGTAAAGGTGGAAAATTCTTTTCTCCAACACTCACTTTCACTACGAAGTTAATGAGAATTAGTCCTTAAGTTATCAATGTTCATTTTCATTTTAATACAATAAAATCAAAAAATGATTTTAGTTTTTAGAATCGAAGTTGATTATCTTTATTTATTACCTTTTCAATTGAGTCAAAATTATAATTTTTAATTATTTTTTAATCTAACACTTAATCTCATAGAAAGTAATATAATAGAACTGAATCTTAAAATATCAATCAACAAATTTTATTATTAATTTTTTTTTTTTTTAATACATTAACTCAATTGAACACAAATATAAACGTAATAATAATAAACACAAATAAACTACATAAAATGTCTTCTATATCACATTAAACAAATTAATCTAAATGTTCCATATCACAGCTGCATATAAAAGAAGGGCTATATAGTAGCTAGTGCTTGCCACTTAGCCTAAATATAGCTTAGTCAAACTAAAAATCAGTAAAGACATCAAGGTTTGGTCACAAAATAAAACAAATAATAAAACATTTTATTGTTGAATGTCATCACTAAAGATTGAGAAATATGATTAACTATATATATATATATATATATATATTATACTATATATATATATATATATATATATATATATATACGTGTGTGTGTGTTTTATTTTTATTAATATATATAATCTTTTATAATTAGATTTATTAAAATATGTTGATGATGATGATTAACGTCAACTAAGACCAATGTTGTTTATTGGACCTCAAAAAGAAAAGAGTCTATTGTCATTCTTCAAAATCTTGTTTATGTGATCAAGGAGGAGTGAAAGAAGCACTCGAAGATTGGTATAGTTGGTTTTCCTTAATAAGTCAAGAAGATTGGAGGTGTGACTGATGATAGGGAATTGAGAGTGGATGTGGGAAAGAGTCGGCAAGTCTAAAAGGATGTGCTTTTCATCTTCCACCTTCTTAGTATAAAAAATCTGACAGATTCTATCATTCGAGGGAGTCTTGGGAGTAGACCACTGCTCGGTCTCACTTCGAAGCTCATGGGAATTAGTTCTTATCCTAGAGATGTTCATTTTATTCTTAGTATGTTGGGAAACATAGAGAGATTACTACGGATCACCTCCTTATAGTACCTTAACTTCCTTTCACCCTCCAGCTTCTTACCATCCCACGTCTTGTCCTTAAAATTGGAGGTAATAGTATTATATATGCTATCCTTGATTCCCATGATGATCTCCTCCTTAATCCCCCGAAGGTTGACCCAAGGTTGGTCATACTTATGCCACCCTTCTTTGAGGCGCATGTGGGGATTTTGACTAGAGTTAAAAGTAATTTTTGGAAGCCTCTTGGAATCCATGTTGTAAAGCTTCTTCTTATACATTAGATATCTAAACATAGTCATACCTTCAATGGTGAACAAACCACTACAATCAAGAGGATAGGATAAGGACTATTTCCCTTAATCTTGAGGTTATAGGTTATGAATTTCTTTTGGATCATCTCAATCTTTCTCCACGAATCTCTAGATATACTGCAACCCCAAAATTCACATCCATATAAGACAACAAGGGTGACGAGAGTCTCAAAGAGGAAATTTTTACTCCAAATGTAAAGATCGACCGACTTATAATTGTTTTGAAACTCATAATAAACTTTCCAACCTCCAGTAATTCTTTTCATGATGCTATAATTCCAGTTGAGCTAATGAGTAAAGTCAATAACCAAATATTTACAGGAAGAAACATGCTCTAGACAATGGTTATCATAGACGAAACTACCATGGGTGATCTTTCTAGATTTAATGATGATGGCTTTGGTCTTGTCATTATTAACTATCATACCCATCTTGGAGCAATAGACATGAAGAATCTTAAGCTGCTTGTCTAATTCATAATGGATTTTTGTAAGAAGAACACCATCATCAACATAAAGTAGAAGATTAATTATTATGCTAGAGAGCTCGATGCCCTTGCAACCCGTAGTTTCCAAACACTCCTCTAGGTTATCGATGTAAATACAAAAACGAATAGGGGATACGGAACAACCTAACTTTTTTTTTTTGCTTAAGTAAGAATCGTGCCTTCTATTTCATGAAATCAGGCATAATTTACAACATTTACACCAAACTATGTGGTCTAGGGCTTGGTAGGAGCATGCTTGACAGAAACCAAGCAAAAGAGTACAAACTAAAATAAATAGCGGGAAACACACGTCTAAGAACCCTCTCTAAATAAAGCCGCACCATCAAAAACCTAACATGACTTTAAATCTCAACTGTCCAATCTTCTCAAGAAATTCGATGCCTGAGATCATTTTTGCACCATGAAGAAGCAGGATGGAAAACCCCCTGACCCCACCAAACTACTTGTTCAATCTAGACCGTTAATTGGCCTGATCCCATCACACGGTGGATCTACATATTGGACGGCTGAAGTGAACGAACAATAGCATGCGATGAGGGTGGTTTTTAGGTCCAACCCTCATCCATGTGTCAAGAAATGAATGGAATCACTGCCCAAAAATTAAAACTGCCTTCAGCTTGAAAGCGGTGCGATCGCACCAAAACCACTTTGGAAGCAGTTTTGTCTCCCGCCATTGAAAATTGAGAAATGGTGCTACCACAACAGGAGCAATTGTTTGCTACATTCCACCTCCCTTTTGACCGAGAGAACCTTGTGACCGACATCGGAGATGTTTAGGGATGTGATTCCCAAAGTTCCAGAGGCTGACCCTGACCCGTTTTCCACCGAAGGCTTGTCAGAGCATGAAAGTGAATCTTGCTGAAATATGCTCATTGCGAATTAGCTTCCTTACTTTTGTTCTTATACACTTCTTTGTCCTCTGTCTCTTGTTTTTGGCAAATTTCTTTTAGGTTGCTCGATGACATTGTGATCCAATCTGTCGAAAATTTTCTATCCTCACATCTGACACCTTGGTTGGCAAGAATATCAGCCAACATGTTGGCCTTTCGATGCACATGGATAAATCTAAGTGTGAGAAGTACCTAAATATGTCCCTATATATTATGGAGAACCCATAATAACCTCCAATGTTTTGTGACTTTCTTCGGCCCTGTTCCATGACTAATTCTCTAGGCTGCGTTGATGACTAATTTTGAATCAGTTTCTATTATTACATTTTGGAAATTGTTCTGCTTCAGTAATTCAAAACCTTGTTCCAAAGCCATTAATTCTGCCATGTTGTTGGTGGCTTTTCCTAAATTCCCATAGAAGAGGGAGATAATGTTTCCGTTTTCACCCTAAGAACCCCTCCGAAACCTACCATGCTCGGGTTGCCCTTTGAAGCCCCATCGATATTATACTTTAAAAAGCCTTCCGGGGGAGAATTCTAGAAATCTTTAACCGATTACCTCATGCTTATTTTCCTGTCTATACTTTGTGGAATAAGCCCTTGCATGCCTAAGTGCCTGAGAATTGATAACTCTGCTTCTAAAGGAGGATTTTTGGGGAGATCCCTTACTATAGTGTTAACTGTCTCCTTAAGTTGTTTTAAGATTTGCTACAACAAGCAAAGAGAGGAATTCTTCTCTTCTTTGAAGATTCTTCTATTTGTCTCTTTCGACACATTCCATATGATGAAACTTGGAAATAGGGCCCAGGCAGAGTTAAGAACCTTATAATCTAAAAAATTGTTCCTCCAATTGTTCAGGGTTTTATTGATGCTTCCTTTGTCTCTATCAAACTGTTTGAAGATGGTAGAAAAAATTCCCATAACCTCAAGGTGAAAATGCAGCTATTGAGAAGATGTTTAATGGTTTCCTCTTGGACTTCATAGAGCTGGCATCTAGAGGGTCCTAGCATACCTCTCTTCCTGATATTATCCCATGTTAAGATTTTCCTATGGTGAACCAGCCACATAAAGAGTTTGATCTTCATCCAGCCCTTGTGCCTCCATAGCTTCTACCAAGTTCTATCGGTGGCTTGGGATTCCATCCCATGTAGAATACCTTTTGCTTCCTTGATGTTAAAGTTTCCCTCTTTGTTGCTGCCCCATCTTAGTTGATCCTGCCCTTTAGTAACTAAAAACCTCTTCTGATCCAACAACCTCTTAATGGTCTCTGCTCTACTATTCAGAGTCATGTTTTCTCTGCCATCTATTTTTTTCCATGTTCTCCATTTTTCTATATTGTGAGAATGTTCCAAAAAGTCCTTTACTTTCCCTAACCCTAGGCTTTCTATCTCCTGTTTGAGGTCCAGAAATTCCTCTCTCAAAAGAGTTGGTTCTTGTTGCCATTTATCCTCCCAAAATAGTGCTAGATCTCCATCTCTGATTTCCCAGTAACTGTTTTTTTGAACAACCTCTCTATTCTCCCAGGCCTTATTCCATATGGGAGAGCCCTTTATGTTTCCAGACATTCTTATGATATCATGAGAAAGCTAGGCACTGTCATATTTTTCCTTCCAGATGCTTGCCCATTGAGCCGTATGATCCTTAACCCACCTCCACCAATGTTTGGCCCCTACAACCTTACTTAGAATCTATATATCATCCAATCCCAAGCCTCCTTGGTTCTTGGGTTTAAAATCTTTTCCCATGAGACTAAAGCCCATTTCTTCCTAGTTTCCTCTTTGCCCCATAGAAGATCTCTTTGTATGTTTCTAAATTGTTGTAAAACTCCTTTTGGAGCTGGGAGAGTTGATAACATGAAGATCAAGATAGCTTGGAGAACTGCCTTGGTGAGAACTAGTCTACCCACCAGATTTAGAGACATGACTACCCATTTCCTGACCTTATCTTGCATCTTAATGATTAGTGGTTCCCATATGCTTTTGAGAATAGGTTTAGCCGTTAGAGGGACTCCCAAATACTTAGAGGGGAGAGAGTCTCTTTGGAATCTAAGGATTCTGGAGACATTTCTCTAGATGGCTATATGGGTATTAAAGAAAAAAAAATTTGATTTGGAAAGATTAACTTCCATACATGATGCCAAAGCAAAGTCCTTCAAAATCTGTTTGTATGCTAGTGATTCGTTGAATGTGGGAATTCCCTATAGCATGGTATCATCAACAAACTCTTGATGAGTTAGAACTTGACCATTCTCCAAAAGTTGGAGTCCTTGAGTTTTTCCAGTTTCTCTAGCATGCTTAATGGACTGCCCCAGCCCTTCCATCATGAGGATGAAGAGAAAAGGAGAGAGTGCATCTCCCTGTTTGAGTCCTCTAGAAGGAAGAAATATTTCAGAGGGAGAGCCATTAACTAGAATTGAAAAGCTGGAGGAAGTCACCAGGGCCATGACCCATCTGATCCAATTATGATCAAAACCAAACGCAGAAAGCGCTTTCTTGATATATGTCCAATTCACTTTATCATAAGCTTTGGCTATGTCCAATTGCATGATCATACCCGATTTCCTTTCACTAGTTAATGAGTGGACCACCTCGTGAGCTTGTATGATGTTATCTAGAATTTTGCCTCCCTTCCACATAACCTGATTGTTCCCCCAAAACCAGTGAAGGCAGCAAAGGGTTAAGTCTGTTGGCCACAACCTTGGAAATTATCTTATAAACTACATTGCATAAAGCGATGGGTCTATTCTTCTCTAGAGTTTTGGAAATATCCTACTTTGGAATTAGGGAGATAAAGGAGGTATTGAGAGCTTTCAAAATAGTTCTGTTCAGCCTGGAGTCTTCCACTACCCTTATAATATCCTCTTTGACAATATTCCAACAAGCTTTGAAGAAATCTACATTGAATCCATCCGGACCTGGAGCCTTACCATTTTGCATTTCCTTGAGGACCTCACTGACCTCCTTTTTGGTTACGGGTCTGTTGAGATTACAGTTATCCTCTCTGGATACCAACTTCAAGATATGCTTAATGAGGTCCTTGATGAAAGGAACCCTGTCTAAAGTGTTTTCCTAAGCAATACCTCGGAAGTGCTTAACTAACACTACTTCTATCTCCTCATGAGATTGATGTACCTGCCCATCCGTGTCCTTGATCGAAGAGATCCTGTTGTGAGTCCTATTTGCTATTGTGGATTTATGGAAAACTTTAGTATTTCGTTCTCCTTCTTTTAGCCATTGAAATCTAGATTTTTGTTTCCAAAAAATTTCCTCTTGATTGCACAACTTTTCCCATTCTTGGTGATGTTTCTCTACTTGGTCATTTTTGTCCTTATCAAAGCCTTCCTTGATCAAATCTTGGTTGAGCTCCATAATCTTATTTTCCACAACTTTATTTCCTGTAAAAATGTTACCAAATTCATTCCTATTCTAGGATTTAAGTTTCAGCTTGATGTGCTTTAATCTTTTTTGAAGCAGGAACATTGTTGATCCTTGAGTTTGCAAATTATGTGCCCACCATTCTTCAACATTTCCAATGAATTCTGGGTAAGAAAGCCACATATTTTCAAACATGAAAGGTCTATTTCTCGAGGTACCTATGCCCTTGATTTTCATTTGAATCGGCCAATGATCTAAACCTCCAAAGGGTAGAATTCCTACTGTTATTTCCTTGTCTAGAAGCATGAGATCCTTAGACATCATGAACCTATCTAGCTTGGAGGCTACCTGTGAGTCCCTTCCTCTTTTATTGTTCCATGTACAGAGGCTATTGTTTGTCTCAATATCAACAAGCTTCATTCTTTCTGAAAAGATTTGGAAGGCTAAGGAATCTTTATTTAGAGCTCTTGTACCCCCTTTTTTCTCCGAGAGAGATCTGATCATATTGAAGTCTCCTCCTAGGACCCAAGGTAGTCCTGCATGTCTGACTCGTAGATCCACCAAGCAATTTATGAACTTGATTTTGTCATCTAAGCTTTGAGGGCCATAAACATTCGTAACCAGGTAAGAGTCCCTATCTCCTACTGGCTATATAACAACTGATAAATAATTCATTGATGCCTCTGCATCAATTATTTCTATTTTTTGGGGATTTCAGAGAGTGACGATACCCCCTGCTGTATTTTCTGCATTAACTTCTAGAAACTCAAATCTCCTGAGCCATTTTCTATGGATTTGCCTTAATTTTTGAATGGAGCATTTTGTTTCTTGGACGAAAATTATATCTGGAGCTGCCTGTTTCATTCTATTATTCATCATTCTGTGTTTTCTCTTGCTACCAAGACCTCTAATATTCCAAGTTGTGAACTTCATAATTAAAGATTGGTAAAGGAGTAACTGGTTAGGTCTTCAATCTTACCTTAGTCCACCATAAGCTTTCCACATTCCATCAGTAGCTTGTTTTGTTTTTTCCTACCTCTTTTCCCCCCCTAGATTTCTCGGTGCTAATCACGGAGTCATTTTTACTACTTTTACCCCTTCATTACTCTGTTTTTCAATGTTGTTTACTCCCTCCAAACCTTTTGCCTAGGTTTTCCATAAGACTAACTGTTGTATTCGATTGAGCTCTTCTTGTGGTAGTGATTCTACCCCGCCAATTGTTCCGTCAGCCAAGAACCCTTCTAGATCCAGGTTTTCTCTATCAAGAATCTCATCTAGTTCATTGTCCTCCATATCCATTTCACTCTGCGTCACCTCCTGATCCATTTCCTGCTCTGATTCATTCAGCATGATCCCCTTTTGTTTTTCATTTTCTTGTGTCTATTCTCTTTCTTTTTCCTTTTCCTTCTTCTCATAATCTTCCTTCATTGCATGATTTTCTACTGATATTTCTTCATCCTCTTCAAGAAGTTGGAACTGGTTCTGACTAATCTTTTGTCCTTCAGCTTGGTGTTGCTTTGGCCCTTTTTTTCTGCTTGTCCCTTAATTAACTACTTTGTGAAAGCTATCTATGTCTTTCATTGTTTCTTTTTGCTTTTGTGCTCTGCTTTACTAAGGGGGTAGTCTCTTAGAAGGTGCCAATGTTCATGACATCTGCGACATCTAAATGGAATATGTTCGCAGTCGATTGTTTGCACCTATTCCTCATCAAAATCCTCCAAGATTACTTCATCCGGAAGGGCTCCGGAAAGGTCCATTTCCACACAGATCCTAGCAAAACAGGTGTATTTTCCCCTCCTTGTGGCTTTAGAGGCTTTGATAAACCATCCTAATTTATCGACTCTGGCTGGGAGGGATTCAGTTTGCCAATAGTCAAGAGGTAGAGAATAGAGTCTTACCCATACCGGAACTGAAGTAAAAGTTTCCCGCTCCTGAAGGAAGTTCAACATCCATGGCCGCATGTAGAGCCCTCCTGCTACAAAGAAGTAGGGCCCGCCATCAAACACTCTGTCTTTGTCTTCAATGTTAGTGAACACCATCGTAAAGAATCCTTTGGATCCCAGATGTAGATCAATGCCTCATTTGGGTTTCTAGTAGTATCTTATCCATGTTTGTAAATATTTTTCAATGGGCCATAGCCCCATGAATTTGCATACGATTGCGTAAGTCCACATGTGATCTCTGTGCTTCTGCAACACTGGATCATTTAAAACTACTCTAGGAGTAATTTCAATTTTGGGTTTGCACTAACCCTTCTGATTTTTGTCTTTTGCTCCCTGTATTTTGTCGTTTTCTTCCTTGTCTTTTGTGCTCTACTTCTCCTTCGATTTGGTACTGTCTGATTCCTCCTCCCTGTTTTTTCTTCCTTCCTCCGCATCTCTTCTTTCCTTTTCTGGAGACTTCTTACCTTTGTTTGCCACTGCTTCCTTGTAGGAGGGAGTGGAGTTCCCTCCTCTGCGTTGATCGATGGAGAGAAACCCACTGCAAAACATTGTATCCCTAGTCGCCTTCGCTACCCGCCTGGAGCCCGCTCAATTAGGAAACAACCTTACTTAACTCTGATATTGCATTTAATATATTTAGACCACCATTTATTAATCTTAAACTTGGAAACAATAAAAAATAAATTAAAAATTAAATAGAAACAAAATAAAACAAAAAAAAATTAGTAAATCATAAAACTGAAAATTATTAAACAAATAAATAAATTTAAATATAATGATAATAAATAACAAAAATAAAATGAATGGCAACTGTGAATAAGCAACATTTTTTTTTGGGCCAAAAGCAAACTAAAACTAATATGTTAAACAAAATTAAATGTGGAGCAGGTAATACGCATTGTTAATATTTTATGTAAAAATCCCGGTAGATAATTTTTCATTACATACATACATACATATATATATAGTAAATCATTGTCTAATATTTGGGGTCATCCACGATCAAAGGTGATACTTATCTCCAGTCAATTTAGGCAAAAGAATCTATAATTCTTTGGACTTAAATACACTATTGTTATATTTGTGCTTTTCCATCGTGAATATTGGACCCTAATGTCCACTAGATTTTGGCCAAAAACAACCCGCTTATAATCCTTTGAACCCGTCTGCGCTCTATAATATTTGAGTTCCTTATTCCTCCTTGTCAAGAAGTACATTTTCTAACGAGCGAAAACAATTATGATAAATTCTTATTTGACTATATTTTAAATAGGGCAAATGGATCCCATCAATTAAGAGTTTTATGTCGATAATGAGCATCTATGTATTTTTGACGAACTGAACAATCATTATCGCGACACCTTGCAGCTTGTGTACGTGCGGTATCCAAACTAAAACCAAAACATCACCTAATATGGTATTTTGTCTAACATTTTTCGTTGAATAACATAAATTCTCCTTCCATGTAATTTCTCTACAGGTACCAAACACTACAGGTACCAAACACTTGGCATGTTCTGTGATAGAACTTTACATTCAAAAGTAATATGTACGAGAGATGGATTTAATTTTCGAACATGCACCATTGCATAAAACCAAAACATCACCTAATATGGTATTTTGTCAACCATTTTTCCTTGAATAATATATATTTGCCTTCCATGTAATTTCTCTACCGTTACCAAACACTTGGCATGTTCTTTGATAGAACTTTACATTCAAAAGTGATATGTACGGAAGATGGATTTAATTTTTGAACATGCACCATCGCATTCTATGGCCATTTAATTTAATCTCGACGTCTAATTGATATTTCAGCATAGCCTCTAGTGTACTGAAAGTAACATTTCGATTCCAATACATTGAATCTGTACGTGCCGAAGAGTCAGAGAAAACGTTGGCATTGACCAGTGCCTGACCTGAATATTCCAGTCGGAGCTGTTGAATATGGACCAGAGTTCTGTCTAGATGTTTTGAAATCTGTTTACTTCAAAGGCGGCTTTGATATTGAAATGATTAAAATATCCGGGACCTCGCTTTCCATTCATCTAACATACAACTTCCATAGATACTTTTAAACTTGGTGCGGCAATGATGGCATTATTTGTAAAGCGGGATCCACAGTTTGGCCATTCAATTTTGAGCTTTGACCAGCGACGTTACAGACAACAACCCTTTCACTAATAGTCAGCACACCTGACTCCGCATGCGAAGTTGGACTCGGCTTTTGGAGTATTAGTCCTCTGCATCGAGAAATTGAGCGTTCGTTAGATTACACACCATTTTCCGAATTATTACTTAGTTTGATTATTTAATATGGAGACAAAGTTAAATTCTTTATTATCAAACTTCAGTTTTTATTAAATTTGAGTGATTTGTTTAGCAAACTAAATATAGAGTATTTAATAATTGTAGAAATATTAAAAGATAAAATTGTTACCGTACATAATCCAGCTGAAAAAAATACAAAACTTAAAAATTGATAAGTTTTCGCTTGGTTTTGATCTGTTACTTTTATTTCAATTTAGTTCGGAATACGTTTATTCCAGGTCATTGGATTTGTGTGGGTTAACATTATCTACTTCGAATAAGTAACAAATCCCTAAGAATTATATTGAGTGGGGATAAAATTCATAGAACTAAATGTGACCTCTGTTAATGACTTACACATTATTTCACCAATTCCAACATTGCTTTCATTTGCTTAATTTTTTTCATTAATTTAAATTAACAAAAATTCATTATAATTTCCTCTTGTTCAATCGTTTTGAACCTAAACAAATAAGACATTAAACAAACCAGTAGGTTAAACCACATATCACAATTGAGTGGACATTAGCCGCTACTACCACATCAATGTTAGTGTCGTATAAAGGAGACCTCTATTTGTATCACAATGGCAAGCTTATCCATTAATCGTCCAAAACTACCATTACCAACTACATCTGACGTACGGAAAATACACAAGTTAAGACTTGCTCTCTCTATCTCCATTCTTAAAACTTCTCACTTAACTCCATTCCCACTGATAGACGAGTTACTTGTATGAAGTAAACATGCATACAAAGAGTTGGAGGTCACAAATGAGAGTAAGGGTAATTATATTAATTAATATACAAGTAAAAAAGAACTAAAGATCAACATATATAAGAAGAAAGAAGCTTGAGAGAATTATAAGAGGAAATAAGTTTGTTAATGGTTTAAATTTATTTTTATATTTGATAGAGAATTTATAAGAAAGAAGTTTGTTAATGGTTGAATTTATTTTTATATTAATTGATAGAGTTGCTTTTATAATTTCTACCCACAATAAATTTTGTGTTTTTTGTTTTAAATTTTGTGTTTTTTGTTTTAAATTTTGTGTTTTTTGTTTTTTGTTTTTTGTTTTTTTTTTTTAAATTAGTGTATTCTTTGTTAGGTTTATTTAGCCATGGTGAAGCATCAAGTCAACTTAGTTTACAATAATAATCTTTTTAAGCTTTAGTATTGATGTAGCAATTCTCCTCACTCTTTCTTTCTCTTGGACATGGCCTCATCACTACATATGGTAATAGTGCTTCTAAAAGAAATTACACATGGGAATATCACTCCAATAAAGGACCCATCACTTGAATAAACACATATATAATTCTTTTAATAGCACTATAAATAGAAGCCAAGTATCTCCACACTAAATTCTCTCTTCAAATACCTACTAATGATTTGTTTTGTGACCAACTTGAACCATACATCTAAACATTCCCTTCTTATAGTGATATATGAATCTACAATGCAAAAATATGAAAAAGTCAAAATGATAGCGTTTCATCTTTAGGGTCAAGTGACACATGGAGTGAAAAGGTTTCCCTTTGCATGGAACTAATGATGAGGTCATTTTCAAAGCTTTTGTCACTAGCCATAACTAGGATAGCTTTTACATAGTGCTCTAGAAATTATTTAAATGAGTGGGTTAGATGGAATATTTATGGATACATTGGCTAGTAGTCTACAAAATCAAAATGTCCAAAATTACATTATTTTCTGATGCTCCATGTGAAACTTCTCATTTATGAATGCGATGAATACATATAATCAAATACTCTCCTATTTTATTATTTTCCCTCCATGTTCAATGTGCTTTTGTGCATAATGCATCTCTTTCCATGTCCTTTCAAAATGTTCCAAACACTAAAATAAATTGGGTGTATGCTTAGCTACTTTCCATTCTCCATTTTAAACTTCAATAATTCCCATGACATCCCCTCCATACCACATCACAACACATTTTATGCCTTGTACCAACATTGACATCATAGTGCAAGGAATGAATCATCCATTCTTCATCAATCTTGAGTCCTAACTACTAAGGAACCACCACTTTTCATCGACAACATATATTCAATGATTTAATTTGGGTCTTATGACAAGGGGCCTTAGTGACTCATCTACTACGCTGTTCAAACGCTCCAATATTTATGTA
Organism: Pinus tabuliformis; assembly: GCA_031772625.1. Lineage (NCBI taxonomy): Eukaryota > Viridiplantae > Streptophyta > Pinopsida > Pinales > Pinaceae > Pinus > Pinus tabuliformis. Next base: position 358,580,080 of record CM062814.1, on the reverse strand, counting down.
CTTGAAATGATATTTTAATTTTTTTTTGATATATATGTATTTGCTTTTGGGGCATGAGAAAAACAAAATCCATTTCTCATTACCATCTAGTACAACATTGTAGTCAACAATAAACCATAAACCACTTCTTGATTCCGTATTTCATGTTTAGTAGAAATAAATTGTATTTTAATTTTTTTTATTTAATTACAATGAAAAATACTTACAATAAGAAACAAAATAAAAATAAATAAAATTTAATAACGGTACATGATAAAAATAGTAATATTAATACTATTTTATTTTAATTCATGCACATAATATTACATAGGGTTTTGTTCCACCTATCCATTTTCAATCATATGGGATGACTATAAAGATCGTCATTTTACACATGTAACACCTACCACGCAATTATACTTGCATAACCCAAAAGTATATTAGTACAATATTTTCCATAGCGGTTCAATTTTTATCGATCCCCCATATTAATAAACCATAATAAGAATAAGGATAGTGACTAATAACATATACACCATTAGTTAATACATCTTCAATCAAATATGACTCGATTTCCCTTTATATCCAACGAGCCCATAAGAAGGCAGTTTTATTTGCTAAATGTATGACATACGAATGTTCAATTCTCTATTGTCCTTGTTTGCCGCATGCTATTTTAGGTTACGAGCTTTTGTTGGGCTTGATGATGAGAAATACTGCTAACGACTCTACATCATGATAAAAGGTGCATGAGAAAACTTGATATAAAGTTTGTTTTTCTTATTTATATGTGGGAAGAATTATAACATTCTTTTCGTATGGGTATTTTTTTTTATTTTGGTTAAAAGGTTGGAATTTTTATTAGTGTTGGTTAAAGTTTTCAAAAAAAAATATATTAAATTAAATATTTTGAAAAAAATAATTTTACATTTTTTCAAATGTATTTTTTTAATTGGTTGATTGGTTGATGATTAGTTTTATGTAATTTTAAATTAAATTGTGAGATATAAAAATATATTAAAAAAAATGTAAAAAAATTATATGGACGTGCACATCGTAATTTCATTCCCATCATAATTTAAGCAATTACTTGCATAAAAAATTGACAAGAAAAAAATATAAACAAGTGTAATATGAAATTTATTAAACCTTTATTATGTTAAATTTTTATATTAGTTTTTGATGTTATATTAGTTTCCAGTTATATTAAAGTATATATATATATATATATATATATATATATATATATATATATATATATATATATTACTTTTTGCATAAGAGGGAGGTAATAAGTAACAAGATCGCATATTACACTTGTTTAATTAGTGTTTTTGACTACTTACAATATCTTTTAAAATGTTGATTTTATTATATAATTTCTATTTTTTTTAAATGTTAATTTTAATATCAAATTTTTATTTTTTAACCCAGTTTTAGCCTCAATCATGTTCTCAATTTTAGTTTTTTCATCATTAAGATTGTTCATTTATTTCTTTTATAATTATAAAAGTTTAATAGTCGATTTTTAGATAAAAATAAATTCATCTATGGAGATACATGGATACCAATTAGTCTACTCATCAATTCTCTAGGAAATATTTTCACTTACATGGTTCACGCTAGATTATTCTTTAACCATAACTTATTTCCAAGAATCTAAAATTCTAATATTATTTCACACATTTCCCACTTAATCAATGATTCAAAATCATGTTAGCATGCATCTTCCACCTTCATATTTGCATGAGAGGGATGACTCCATGCACTACCACATTATAACATTTATGCTTTAATAATAAGACTTACAATAGACCTACCTACTTAGGGATAGGATTATATCATTACCAAAGGGAATTCAATCTACATGGGGAATTGAACATATCACCTACAACATTACATCATTCAATTTTGGTATAAGTACTTGAATGCTTCATATAAACATCAAAATTAGCCTCGTCATGTGCGTAAAACATGGTCCAATAGAAAAAATTGGATAGGTTATCAAGGTTTCCCCCCAATGTCGATCTCATGTTCTAGACATCATTATATTCAACTTTATTACGAAATCTATGTAATAATTATTAGATATAATTCCTGCAATGTAGATCTCGTTGAAGAAACTTATAATCTGATCGCATGTATCCAATTCCAAACCAAAAAAATATCTAACAATAACTCATCTATATTTATCTAAACCCTAAATAAGGGGTTTCGAAAAAATAATATAAAATGGTGAACACTAAATCCAATAAAAAAATAAAATATGATCAAGGATAATTTCAAGTTTATTTGATCAAGCTTCAAACCCTTCCAACCATGACTAGCTTTGGTAACCCATTTAGTGAACAAGACTTCCTTTGATCCAAAAGTAAAACCTTTAATATGAACCTACCTTTTACCACATAAAAAGAATAACTGCATTTCTACAAAACCTGACTTATGCAAGCTCTATGGTGCCTTATTCTCCTTCTCTATTTAAAATATCACTATTTAAAATATTCTATTGGGTGTTTTGGATCAATTTCCTCTACACTATGGACTTTAAGCCACTAAATAAGCTCTCTCTTTTAAGATAGAGTTTACATTTAAAAAAATAATGTACATCCAAATAATAACTTCTATAAACACATATTCTTTAATGATAATGAAACCATGGTATAAGAGTTTACCCTTTAGTCTCTTTTGAACTCTTTTGACTTCTTAATTGCACATATCACAAATTTCACAAAAAAAAAAAATTAAGTTGGTTTCTCCAGCAAATTTGTCTTATACTTTCAATTTTTACAGTAAATTTCATCCACATTGTTAACTTAAACAACCAAATGAATGACTAAATTCTACCTTCTACAGTAAAAGTGACTCCATAAATGAAATACATAAAATGTATTTTATATCGCATTAAATAAATTAATCTCAATGATATCACAGTTACATATAAAACAAGCATTACATAGTAGCTAGTAGATGCAACTTACCTTAAATATAACTTAATTATACTAAAAATTAATAAAAAATATCTATCTATATATATATATATATATATATATATATATATATATATATATATATATATATATATATATATATATATAACACTTAATCTAATAAAAAATAATATAAAAGAAATCAATCTTAAAATATCAATTAACAAATTTTAATATTGTTTATTTTATTTCTTTAAAAAAAAATATATTAACTGAATTGACCACAAATATAAAAACTAATAATAACAAAAAAAAATGCATAAATTGTCTTTTATATCACATTAAATAAATTAATATCAATGTTCCATACCACAGTTACATGTAAAAAAAAAGGGTTACAAAGTAGCTAGTACCTCTGAGTTACCTTAACGAAAACTTAATTAAACAAAAAATCAATAAAGACATAAATTTCATCATAGAAAATAAAATAACTAACAAAATATTGTTTTGTTGAATGTCATCACAAGATTGATAAATATGACTAATTTATATATATATGTATGTATGTATGTATGTATGTATGTATGATTGTGTGCATATTAATAAAAAATGGAAACCAAACTCAAATGTATATTAATTGATCTCAATCAATGATGTACAATGTGTACATATTAATACATACAGGGAATAGTTGAATTAGTTTCCAGGTCTTCATGGACTCCAATAACTACTCAAACTAACCCAAGCTTAATCCAGAGGATTATCTTTGTAGCATTCCCCCTTAATCTGAAGGGATGTACAAAAGTCCAAGAATGAGAGTTCAAAATACCAAAAAAGAATCGTTGCCAAGAGTTGAATGTCTCTCAAGAAATGATCTTTAAGTATGACCACAAACTAATATGGGAGAACTCAAGGTCTCAACCAACACCAATTCTAGAACCTTCATAGTAGTTCTCAGAACATCCAAAAATGTGGTTTTAAGGTGACCACAAACTCTAGAACTATCACAATAGTTCCTCTAACAATTCCAAAAATGGAGGTTCTCGTTCATAAATGACTCAATAAACAAAAGTTGAAGTCTCACAACTCTTTCTCTAACTGGTACTTGTTGTGGCTAAGGCTAAATGTATATCTCTAACTCATGCTTGTTTGACATCTCGAACTCGAACCTGTAGGAGACCATAAAAAATTCCTCCCTTCTCGGATATACTGTGAGAAGTATTCTTCATCACTGCAAGGCTAGTCATTAGTCTCGAACATATTCTTCGGTATTACCTATAAATATTTTTGGTTTTTTTCGTCCAATTCCAAGATGCAATCCATCTGAAATTTAGATTCTCTCTTGAAATATTCTTCTTTATGGAAAAATTGTTTGAATAATGATTGTGCTTTTCAAATTCTCACATGGGTGAAGATCAAAACAATGATCTTTCACATTTCCAATTCTATTAGACTATTGACATGTATCAATTGGTTCTGGAACAATACCATTCATAAATCCACTAGTTCTATGTTTATTATGATTAATATCTTCCTATGGTCTTATAAAAGTTTTGGTAACGACATGGTTCACATTTGTATGCAAATAAATCTTGCATACACTTATCTAAATATGAATTTCCACTACACCCAAATTTTCTCCTCAAATCACTTCATTACTCAGATCATTTTTTGACTGATGATCAAGCTCAAACAAGTTGTTTTTTTGAATAAGAACAAGTTTAGAATTCTTCTTTTATAATTCGTGTAGTTCATCTCGCTGAAACTGGGACTCTAGCTCCAAGAATTCAATTGTGCTTTAAGCATTTTGCAAATATGATTGGATGTTAGAGAGCATATCCTTGCTCACTTGGAAACAATTATGAATAGTAGATGTCATTAAATTGCATAATAAATGTAACAAATCATCGAGTTTTCCCTTTTTTTATAGCAATCAACTTTGGAAAAATGGGTTTCGGTTATTACCGAAAATGCACCCATGTGCAATACAACAACGTTGTGATAAAACTAAAACTATTGCAAAAAAAATTATTTCCTTTTCTTTTTTAGTATGAGAAATTCCAATATTATCTTCTTTCTTAGTATGGAAACTTCCAAAATTATCTTCATAATGATTTGAACTAATTATCTCTAATACATCATGTAACTGTATGAGTTGGGATTACCACAATGTCATTTTCCCTTCTTGATTTTACATTCATAAACTCTATAATTTAAACTTAATCAAATCCAAGTCAGAACTAATCAAATGTCCAGTTTCACAACCTATGAGATACCATGATCATCTTAATAGACTTCGCCCATTATAAATAATATCATCGAGAGGGGAAAATTCTCCTAAACAATTGGCCAACCTCTGTTCGATGTCAATAATCTTGATACCAGACTTCAGAAACACTACAACATTATAAGAAAACATAACCAAAACAACCAAATAAGTACTCATTGGTCAAACAATGAAGGCAACATGTTAGATCCCTATAACACTAGTGCAACCCCTTATTGTTATCAATGCAACCCCCTTTATGTATTGTTGTGCTCATGTAGTCCCCATATTGTTATTATTGTGCCCCATAGAAGCACACTATTGTTATCTTTGTGCCCTTGAAATATTATTGTTATGTAAGCTATGATTATATTGTGACTCCTTAGACTCCTATATATAGAAAGGAGTTCTTGACATTTGTACCATCCAAGAATTATTCATTTGCGTAATGTAAAAGAGGTTTACCACTTAAAGAGGCTAATTTTGAAGACGTTGATCTATATGTTCTTCTATTTTGTGAGTTGGTCGCATAACATTTGGTATGAGAGCTTTGGATTCGATGGTTTCACTGCTGCAAATAGGCCATCGTGGAATTTTCACTATAATTTTTTTCTACGAACATTTAGAAGCTGAAATTTGTATCGCAAGGAGCCGAAGTCCTAATGAAATTTGTGTAAAAATGTCAAACCTTGGTTCACTATATTTTCTGATATGATCCAACAAAGTTAAGGTTTTTTCAGGCTCCCGAATTCGATCTAAAATAGGCGATCTTAGGAAAATCGTCATAACATTCTCTCTTAGCATCGGATTAAAATTTCATAAATGTGACAGAAATAAGATGAACTATAGTTTGTTGGGTATCATTTATAGGGCCGAAGACCAAAAAAGTGACACATGGAACTTCATACAAGTTTTCTCTATTAAGCCATTCTATAATCATGTCATCGTGGGAGACTGGGAATAACACTTTCTTGGAGAATCCAATCATGATGAGACTTGTGGGGATGGAAATAGGACTCATATCTCTACCACAGGAAGAAATTTCAGACCTTTGAAATCTAAAATTACAGATATGCAACAGATTCAATATCGAGCTCCTACAGAGTAAGAAAAAGGTGTGTATTTTTTAAATTTTGCATAAGCTTTGTTTAAAGAAATTAGTTTGAAGTAATTCAAAGGGCATAGTCAAGAATAATTATCATTAATTGATGAGCCTAAGAAATAAAATGCAAAAACCTAGTAAGAAACTCGAATGCTCTACAATAACAAATGAAGAAGAGTAAGAAATGAAGCTTGATATATCAAATTTACAAGACCAAGTGAAACAAATATTTCCCTTGAAAAACGTAACAAAAAGTGAATTGGAAACCATGATGAATGTTAACATAGATGGTATAAAAAGGGACATGAGAATTTCTAATGATGGTTTAAAATCAGACATGGTAGCAATGATGAATGTCAAGATAGAGGATTTGAAGGCAGGTTTGGCAAAGTTGGTAGAAGAAAGGTGTCACACTGGTGAGACTGCAATCCATCAAAATCATGATGAAGAAAAAAGGAATATCAATTATGATTTTAGAGACTCTAATGTGGTGTTTATGAACCACCACATTCCAAATATATATATGAGGAAGTTTGATGGAAAGGATCTGGTAACTTGGATACTACAAATGGAGAAAGATTTTGATCTACATGATGTGCAACCCTCACACAAGTTATGTATTGCATCTTTATATTTAGAACCCAATAAGATTGTATGGTATACATGGCTTTGTTCTCATAAACCACTTCTCATCTGGTCAATTTTTATGTAGGAAATGATAGCATATTATGAAGATACAAAGGGCAACACGTTCTTTATCCAATTGATAAATCTGAAACAAAAGGGCTCAATCGCAGAGCACATTGAAGACATCGAAAATTTGAATATTAGGGTAACCGATATTCCAGAGGACATAGGATCAGAGTCTTCATAGGGACTTTAATTGATAACATCCAACATGAGGTTAAACATTGGGAACCTGATTGATTAGAGAATACATTAAGGGTGGCAAGAAAAGTTGAAAGTGAAATTATGGCAACAAGGAAGTCTACAACTCAAAACTATAAATATAGAAGTGTTGTTGGTCTTAGTCTTCAACAACCTATAAGGTTAACACCGCAACCAACGAAGGAAAGAAAAGTAAATGGGATTTTTTACAGTTGTAATAGAGAATTCATTAAAGGTGATAAGTGTGATGAGAAGAAATTATCCTACATATATTGTGAAGAGAAGGGTGAAAAATAACAAGAAACATCAAAAGAAGAGGAAATACGCTAGGAAACAACCCTAGAGAAAGAAGAAATGAATCTTATGATATATTGCAAATCATTGACAAGAATTACCACTCCTCAAACTCTCAAGATAGAAGGACATATCAAGAAGAAAAAAATAATAGTTTTGATTGATTCGGGTAGTACCCATAATTTTATTCATTATAAGATAGCCAAGGAATTGAATTTATTCCTATATCCAGCATCAGAGTGTCAAGTGATGGTTGCAAATGGAGGAACCATAAATTTCTCTAGGAAGTTCCATAATATGAAGATATCTATGGGAGAATATGTATCAAATAGTTGAATTCTTTCCATTCCAGTGGGTGGTGTTGATGTTTTACTAGGAGTCCAAAGGTTACAATCCTTGGGTAAGATAGCTTTTAATTTTCAAAAGGTTTCTTGATTTTTTTTGGGAAGGAAATGAAGTTGAATTAAGGGGTATCACATGGAAACCAAGAAAGATAATAAACTCTAATGACATTACAAAGGTTCTAATTAAAGAACAATGGAGTGTAATTGCACAATTATGCTCACTAGAGGTTCAAATAGTGAAATCATCTATTTCTCTAGATCTCCAAAAAGTCTTGGACAATCATTCTAAGGTTCAAGCAGTGGAAGATGACATCGGTCATCAAAAACAAGTTCTACAACTCTTAAAGGATAAGCTCACTTTGGCACAAAACCGAATGAAACAATAGGCAGATCAGCATCACAGTGAAAGAATTTTTGGTGTGGGTGACTCGGTATTTTTATGTCTACAACCATACAAATAAATTTCCATCAAGAAAGATAAGAAGGATAATAAATTATCACCAAATTACTATGGTCCTTAAAAGGTGTTGCAAAATATTGGTACTATGGCATACAAATTAGGGATTCCCACATCTTCTTGAGTGCACCTAATTCTCCATGTTTCATGCTTAAAAAAGGTTAAGGTGACAAGCCCCTAGTTCAAACAATATTTCTAGAACTTGATGAGGAAGGAAAAACCATACTGGAACTTGAAGCAGTCAAGGAAGAAAGAACCTGACAACTACGAAATCAATCCATTTCAGAGAATCTCATCAAGTGTAAGAACTTAACCAATGAAGATTCCACATGGGAGGATGATAATTTATACATAAACATCCAGAACTACTCAAGCATTTAGGAAAACACTTTTATAAAGGAGGGGGCATGTTAGGTCCCTATACAACTAGTGTAACCCCTTATTTTTATTAGTGCAACCCCCTTATTATATTATTATGCCCATGTAATCCCCATATTGTTATTATTGTGCCCATAGAAGCCCACTATTGTTATTTTTGTTCCCTTACAATATTCTAGTTATGTAGGCTCTGATTATATTTTGACCCCTTAGACTCCTATATATAGAAAGGAGGTCTTATCATTTGTGTCATAAAATAATTGTTCATTTGTGTAATTTAAAGGAGGTTTCCCCTCAAAGAGGATAATTTTGAAGTCGATGAAGTATAACTTCTTCTATTTTGTGAGTTGGTTGCATAACAAGGCAACTCATCACAGGTTGTTTAAGACGCGAACAGTTGGGCCAAAAATGACATCACTTTGTTTAGATTTGGAAGAAAGATGAACGCAGTTTCACTGGAGGCAGCGCTAGATATTCCCTTTGGAAGATTGTGCTAAAAAATCTGTCACCCGTATGTCACGATCCACTTCAAACATAGATTCTAAAAAAAAAATTCAGAATCAAATCAATGGGAGATTGGCAGAGAGTGGATTAAATTAAGAAAATCAAACAAACATGTTCAAAATAATCCCAATCAATCTTCACAAGAAAATTCATTTTGTTCATGTGCAAAATCATCAGTTGTTCAAACACGGATTAAGCCCAACCGTCAACCCCAATTTCTATTTAGAATTCACCAATGATCAAGAAAATAAACACAGTTTCCATCATGAATTTTCTTTTATTGTTTTCACTCTTTAATAAGTCATCACTAATTCGAGAATGCCCAACATTTTTAAAATGTGCTTTTAATATCCAACATCTGCTATATTTGAAATACTTTTCCTTAATTAAATAACAATGTAGTGTTCCTTCCTCGATAGTCATCTAAGGATTTTTTTTGGGTTCTATCTCAAGGAGCCAGCATTGCATTGATCGGATCTATGACTAGTTCGATATCTCTGTGTCTTCGAGCAATATCTTCTAATCTAAGTCTCCATGGGATCAGGGTTGCAATCCGTTCAAGAGACTCAAATTATGCATTTTCTGCTACTAGAAAACAAACACAATGACTCAGATCACAATGCAACATAATTTTTCAAGAATTTTACAATTCTTTCATTGATTCAATCATTGAGTTGAATATTTTTCTGTGACTCTGACTGAAAGGACCGTCAGAGGGTTTCCAACCAAAAGGACCATTTATGAGACAAATCCTAATTACCATTATGCCATGGGAGCTTCTTTTTAAACAAAATGGGTAGCATAAACATGAAAATATGCTCTCTCTTTTCTTTATCTTGAGAAACAAAATGGGCATTCGGAGATCAAAATGGATATTCATTGACAATCCTATTGCAAATGCATGGATATTCATTAACAATCCTATTGCAAATCCATAATTTTCAAAAATTGAAATGGCATTCGTTGTGTCATTCCAATCTTGTTAATATTCACATCGAGGTCAAAAAAATATTGCGTTCCAATAGTGTATCAATCGATTCAAATTGATTCTTATAAGTTCAATGTATTCTTCCTCCAATAGAATATTCTTAGCATGACAAAAAAAAAATTACTACTGCACACATTCCTGAATTGATTATAAAGCATATGTGATGGTTGGACAACTGAGAGAAAAAAAAAATATGGAGATATATTTATTATTTCATGAAGGTAGGCCATAACACGTTGCTCCATTAAACAGATAGGTTGTTGATCTCTTTGTCGAAAACAAGACATATATACTACTTCTAGCCATTAAATCTGTAATTTCAGTTAGTGGAAAAAAAATGTCTAGGAATAAATAGTCAACATGAAATGAGTACCTATGTTGCACGCATATCCTTTTATCAGACCTCATCCAACTACTTTTCTGCTCATCTTTGTTTCATGTATCTTTGAGAATTGACTTGACAAATGACTATTATCATCCCTGCTTACATGACGATTTTGTGTTGTCAACTATCACTTCCCATGAATGCCTTCCACGTAAATTCCTCCTTTGTTATGAAAGCAGCTCAAAGATAGAAAATATAGATCAACACCTTAGAAATAAGCTTCTTCGAGGGGCCAACCTCCTTTACATTACACAAATGAACCATTCTTCGATGATACAAATGAAAAGGCCTCCTTTCTATATATAGGAGTCTAAGGGGTCATAATATAATTAGATCCAACATAACAATAATAATGTAAGGACACAATAATAACAATAGTGGGCTTCTATGGGGCACAATAGTAACAATATGTGGACTACATGGGTACAAAAATATAATAAGGGGGTTGTACTCAAAAAGTGTTGTTCTCAATGCTTGAGCAGTTCTTGATGCTTCTGTATAAATTCCTCCCATGTGGAATCTTCAGCGGGTAAGTTATTCCACTTGATGAGATACTCTGAAATTGATCGATTTCGTAGCTATTGGGTTCTTGTTTCTGTGACTACTCCAGGTTCCAATATGATTTTTCCTTCATCTTCAAGTTCTGGAAATATTGTTTGAATTTGGATCTTCTGCAACTTTTAAATGAGTGGCCATAATTCTTTGTCCTTCTTCCATTCATCCCTTCATTTATCCAATTTGGTTGGATAATAGAAATAGCACAAAACAATTCTTCCACATCCTCATCATTTCTTGAGAGTGCATCTGCAACAAAACTTTCCTTCCCTTTTCTATAGATGATGTCAAATTCATAACCCAACATATTTGTGACCCATTTTTTCTGTTCTTCTAAAGATAATAGTTGTTCTAAAAATTATTTAAGGCTATCATGATCTATTTTTACCTTGAAGTGTCTTCCCATTAGGTAAGGTCGCCATTTCTTAAGTGCATGTAGTATTGCCAACATTTCCTTCTCATAAATAACTTGCTTGAGATGTAGCAGTAAAAATACCTAATCACCTACATCAAAACATTTTTCACTACGATGTTGATCTACTAGTTGTTTCATTCAATTTTGCAGCAAAGTGGTGTTATCCTTTAGAAGTTGGGGAACTTGTTGTTGATGCTCGATGTGATCTTTCACTACTTGAACATTTTTCTTCTTGATATGTCCTTCTATCTTGGGATTTTTAGTAGTGGTAATTTCTTCCAATGCTTTACAAGATATGGTCAGATTCATTTGTTGATGCTCGATGTGATATTTCACTTCTTGAACATATTTTTTCTTGATATGTCCTTCTATCTAGATAGTTTGAGGAGTGGTAATTCCGGCCAATGCATTACAAGATATGGTTGGATTTATTTCTTCTTTCTTGATGTAATCTTTGACTTCTTGAACCTTTTCCTTCTTGATATGTCCATCTATCTTGAGTGTTTGATGAGTGGTACTTCTTGCCAATGCTTTACAAGATATGGTCAAATTCATTTCTTCTTTCTCTAGGGTTGGGTCCTAACGTATATCCTCTTATTTTGATGTTTCTTGATCCTTTTCTTCCTCCTCTTCATACTCTATGTGGAATAATTTCTTCTCAACGCACTGATGACTCTTAGTGCATTTGCATCGCAATTATAACAAAGTCTTTTTTCTCTTTTTTCTTCCAATTGTTGTGGTGTAACCCTTGTAGGTTGTGGAAGGCTAGGAGAAACAACACTTCCATTTTTATAGCTGTGAGGGGTATAATTCCTTGTTGCCATAATTTTTCTTTCCACTTTGCAACAAGGCCCTTTTTCTCTTTTTTCTTCCAATTGTTGTGGTGTTGCTCTAAAGAAGGTGTTGCTCTTTGTATTCTCATAATGTGCTATAATTTCCTCCATGAAAATTGACCATCTAACAAGTTGTTTATGAGAACAAAGCCCTTTATACCATAAAAATTGATCTTGTTCTAAATATGAAGATGAAATACATACCTCTTGTAATAGTGGCACACCATGTAGATCAAAATATTTCTCCATCTGTAGTATCTAATTTACCAGATCCTTTCCATCAAACTTCCTCAACTTGCTTTTTCCTTATTTTAGGAGCTCAATCTTGAAACGATTGTAACTCTCTACTTTCAATTCTTTAAGTTCTAAAATTGTGAGCTGCAGTAGTCCTCTGCGTCCTATTTCCAATGACACTAGTCTGATTGAATTTAGATTCTCCAAGAAAGAGTTATGCACAATCTCCCAAGATGACCTGATTATATACCTTTTCAGAAGATCGAACTTGTATGAAGTTCATGTGTCACTGTTTTGACCTTAGGATCTAAAAAAATACACACGAAACTACATACCGTCCTCTTTCTGTAACTTCTGATGAAATTTTAATCTAATGCTCAAAACAAAAGCTATGACTATTTTCCCGAGGTCACCTATTTGGAATATAATTCAGGAGTCTTCGAGAAGGCAAACTTTGTCAAATCAAATATCCAAAATTATAACACGAATAGCTCTAAAATTCAGACCCGCGGTTCAAAAAGTTTTCATCCCAAATGGGTTTTTATTTGAGTATCTGAAATGTCGCAGAAAAAAAAAATATAGTGCAAATTCCACGATGACCTGTTTGGAGCAGCGAAAACCTAGAATCCAAAGCTATGATACCAAATGTTATGAAACAAGCTCAAAGATAGAAAACATAGATCAACGCCTTAGAAATAAGCTTCTTCGAGGGCACAACCTCCTTTACATTACACAAATGAACAATTCTTGGATGATACAAACGAAAAGATCTCCTTTCTATATATAGGAGTCTAAGCGGTCATAATATAATCAGAGCTGACATAACAATAATAATGTAAGGGTAAAATAATAAAAATAGTGGGCTTCTATGGGGCACAATAGTAACAATATGCGGACTACATGGGTACAAAAATATAATAAGGGGGTTGTACTAATTACAATAAGGGGTTATAGTAGTAGCATAGGGGCCTAACATCCTTCAACTAGGCAATGCCTTATTCCATGTTAGTGTCTATGAATTGCGACATTGAGATACGACTTTGCTAGATACACGCCACTATGCGGAGAATGTTCCTCAACAGACTTATCCCACCATCGGTTCCTTCAATGGAAATCAAGCACTTATTCAAAATAAACAGTCGCCTCTTTCACACAACACACCTTATGAATGCTACAAAACAAATGACGTAATCTGGCTTACGCATTCAATAGAGTAGATCAGTCGTACTTTGATACCATTATAAGGCACACAAACTGGTAATGAAACTCAATCATATATTAATTGATGTCAATCAATGATGTACAATGTGTACATATTAATACATATAAGAAATAATTGAATTAGTTTCTGGGTTTTCTTGGACTCCAATAACTACTCAAATTGATCTAAGCTTAAGCCAGAGGATTAGTTGTCTAACATGTATATATATATATATATATATATATATATATATATATATGTATATATATATATGTATATATATGTATGTATATATATGTATATATGTATATGTATATATGTATATATATATGTATATGTATATATATATATATATATATATAGGAGGGACACCTATCAATGTGTGTGTATATATATATATATATATATATATATATATATATATATATATATATATATATATATATATATATATATATATACACATTGATAGGTGTCCCTCCTATTGGAGTTGGGAAGTTTAATCATTTTCTTAATCAATATTTTTGATCGGATGGCCTAAATTGAAAGATGCTAGTATATTCTTGTGGTTGCCACTATATCAATGGATATAATTCACGCCACTAACTTACTTGCATGTCTAAATCACATGTTTAAAGAATAATTAAATTAATCTTTTCCAAATAATGATGAAAAATTTACTGTACCTCTTGTTGATAACCACGTATGTTCAATAGGGAGAAATGTATTTAAAAAAATAAAAAATATATATTCAAACCAGCATTGGTTCTAAACCATATGTCTATTTACATTCTTAAACTTATGCCTCTTTAACCATTTGCCAAGTGTTTTTTCTGCACTGAGAAATATATTTAAAACAATTATAAAACATATATTCAAACCTGCGTTGATTCTGAAACGTATGTCTATTCACATTCTTAAACTTATGCCTCTTCAACCATTTGCCAAGTGTTTTTTTCCAGTCCATTAGCTAAACTGAGTGGTTGCCTATGTGTTACTAATTCCCTCACCTATTTCATGGTTAACTGGTTGCATTACACGCTAAAGAAATTTTAATTTGTTTGATTCGCTGAAGAAATTTTAATTTGTTTAAATTTTAAATTTCAACACTGCTTTACAAAGATAATTATAAATCACAGTTATAACGATATATTTGAATGCAAAGAAGTAAGTCATTACAACATAAATTTGAGATGCCATATTAGATCACATCGTTTTAGGTTTTTGAAAGCTCTAACAGTCAAGACTGTTCAGAACCAAAGTCGAAGTAAGGATGGGATAAAGCCTCGCTGGCTGAAATTCTCTTTGAAGGATCGTATAGAAGCATTTTCTGCATAGAAAAATCATAGTAAGACATTTTAATATAGTTTGTTTAATTCTAATATTCTAAATTGACAATATTTATAAATTTGAGAGGAGTACTTACAAATAATAAATCTAAGCCACATTCATCTAAATTAGGGATTTTATCCTGGATATACATTGATTTGATAATAATAATTTTTAATTTAATATACATTGGTTTTATAAAAAAATACAATGTTTTAATGGACATTGATTTTAATACAAAACATAGGTTTAATTTTATTATTTCAAAATTTGTAATCTAATATATTGCAATTTCAAAATTTATAATAAGGTGCTAATTTTTTTTATTAAAGTGGTTTCATAGTTTTTTAGTTATAAAAAAATAATGTGGAATTTGATATACATTGATTTGATAATAATAATTTTTAATTTAATATACATTGATTTGATAATAATAATTTTTAATTTAATATACATTGATTTTATAAACAAATACAATGTTTTAATGGACATTGATTTTAATACAAAACATTGCTTTAACCTATAATGGTTCCAAATCATTTTAATAGAATCCCTTTTTAGTCTTTAAGATCCTCATCAATACAATAATGTGTAGTTTAACATACATTACCTTTACATAATAATTTGTAATCAATACAATATTGTGTCGTTCAATGTACATTACCTTCATATGATAATTTTTAATTTAATATAATATAAAATGATTTAATATAAAACATTATTTTAATATATAATGATTTTATATGTTACTTTGTAATTTATGTGATTTAATATAATTTATGATCACCCTTTTGTGTTGTTAATAATAACTCCAAAGAAGAGGTGTCTCTATAACTCCAAAAAATAGGTGTCCATCAATTTTAGCATTCATGCTCTTAATAATAACTCCACGACTCAATCTCTGATTTTAACGTGGAGGAATAATAGAATAACTCTCCACTCCATGTCTGATTGTAACCTTGAGCAATAATAGAATAAGACCGCCACTCCATCATAAGCGTTCCAAATTGTCATTAAATATTTATTGTACTTATTATTCCTTACCGTTCCATCTATTATAATCAAAGACTCTGTCAATACATGCACTTCTTTGTTAGCACTTGGGTTGTTATAATTGTTGAAGGAATACTAGAATGCTGGAAGGATTACTCTAAAGATTTGAAGGGCTTCTCTTGGCTTCTATCTGCTAAAAAAGGTGATAAATCTTTCATAGCCTTCCTTTTCTCTACCTAATAGTTTTTTCAGGTTTCCCTCAAGATGCATTGGAGGAACCCTTTCTTAGTGATTGAATTGTTGGAATTGTTGAAGGATTACTCGAAGGATTGGTGCAAGGATTACTGGAACTATTTGAAGGGGGTTCTCTCTGCTTCTATCTCCTATAAAAGGTGCACAATTTCTTACCTAAATTTATTTTCAATGGCCACTGTTAACTAGATTTGTCATTACTCTAATGTGGAATGACTTTCTTCATTATTGTTGAAGTCTTATTGAATAGTCCATACAAAAAATAAATGATATATATATATATATGACGACCATGGTTCATATTTAAAAAAAAAACCTGGCCCTAAACATACCTAGCCAGTTTTGACTTGATTGCATGCACAGAGGATGCTGGGTCATCATTCCCGAACAACCTCAAATTTAAGTTGATCTCCCCTTGTGTTGTATATTATACACATATTAAATCAGAAATTTGGCATAGCTTCAAACTCTTTTGAAATGATGTAAATATTCGGCCTATAAAATTTCAGAAGTAAGCGAAATTCTGCACTTTATCAATCTTGGAGGTTTACGTGTTTAAAAAATGTCTGTCCATCCTTATGGCATTCTTTTTATTATCCAAGTTTAAATTATAATGATGCTCATGGGAACTTATGCAAATGTGGTTTTTGTAGGGCATTCTTTTCAGCACTCCCCTCTGAGCCTAAGTCTATGCTTGTTGTTTGCTGAGCTGAGATTTTAAAATTTGAAATATTCTAAAAGTTTGAAAGTTAACTCAATGATGTCTAAGGACAAGAATAGAAGACTAGAGGAAACAATTTCATGCATAGTCTCTTTCTTTATTGAATCAATTAATTGATTAGGTCTCAAAAACTTTGTGTCCCTTTGACACGCGTTTGTGTGCCGAGGTTTGGGTTCTTCTCATCATGTCTCCCAAAAACACCATATACATTTTCAAGGCATGAGTAATTATTTGATCAAATACAGCAGTCCGGCATTATGAAAGCCAAAGAACCACCTGCTTTTCATTTGATAACCTAGCCGAACTGAAGATCATTTAACCTTGGTAGAAGGGATGGTTAGGTTACCCTCAATAGAAGGAATGAATCAGCGGGCCATGGCGATAGTGAGGACGCATTCAACGAGCCGCAAGGTTTGTAAAAATGTCCTTGAAAAATCTATGGATTTCCACGAGCCGTAAGGTCTGTAAAAAATCTATATATACTACAACTGTAACATTATGCTCGATATATTGTTTGGCCACAAAGAAACTGAGACCTAAAACTCTAATTAAGTAAAACCTATGATGATAACCAGAATTTCGATTAATAATTTTTTTCGGATCCCATTTGGAGACATGAGAATATACGGTAGCCACCTGCCAGCAGCCAACAATTAACAAAATATTTTGGAACTGGAGTCAATTTAATGGAACGAAGAAAATTGATCAAGTTGTTTTCTGGTCATTTCAAATTTATTCTAACATCATTCATCATATCTTTCTCATTGTAGATTAGGTTGCATTCACTTTTTTAAGGATTTTTATTTACAATTTATGAGGTGTATTGTTGAAATTTTTTAATAAATTTATGACAATAAATCTGTAGTTTTATGATTTTGATAAGTTAATAAGTTATTAAAATAAAATATATTAAAAATATTTTTAAATTAAAGGTTTTTGATTAAAAAAAAATTATTAGGTATTTGATTTATATAATTAAACTAATTTCAATCTTAATAGTTAAACTAATATGATACCAATTATTTTTTTAAAAGAGAAAGTGATTTACTATCAAATATTTTTAAATTTATTCAATTTTGTTTTCCAAGTCAAAAAAATATATAATTATTGATTTTTTTAAATTTATTTAAATTATCATTTTTTCTTTTTAATAAATCTTTTAATATTATAATTTTAAATAATAAAAATACAAGTTTTTTGAAAATTTTAAATATCCAAAAAAACTTATAAAAATTTAAATATTTTATAAAAAAAAATATTTAAATTAGTTTAATTTATCATATATATTAATTTTTTAATAAAAAGATATAAACATTTAGTTAAAACAGTTATATCTCTGTAATATTATGAGAGATAATAATACATCAAATAAAAAATATATAAAATCAAATAGAAATGAGTAACTAAATCAAAATGTGAATGAAATCACATAATTCATTTAAAAAAATTAATAACTTCAAATTTCACACCATCTGTTCATCTCTCTCAAAATACAAAATAAAATAAAATATAGGCTAATTAAAAATTCATTACATCTAAGAAAGGACAAAAAAATCATCTTTGTATACTAGTTTTAATGAAATTAATTAAACTTTGTAATGATGGTTAAAAAAATATTTATTAAATGAGAAATTGTTTAAATTCTAAATAATTAATAAATATTTATGTCAAAATTATTTATTAAGTCAGGAATTGTTTATTGACATACCTAAATTAGTATAAATTACTCCTAAATCTAAAAACTAAAACATAAAATTAGTCAATTACTCATAAGCTAAATAACTCATAGTTAATGATAATTAGTCATAAATCTAAGTTAGTTATAATTCATGATTTAATTTGACAATGATCTTAATGTTTATACTAATGAAATCAGATAAGTTTTGCAATAATGATTAAAACTATATTTATTAAATGAGAAATTGTTTAAATCACAAATAATTAATAAATATTTAAATCATAACTATTTATTAGAATTACTAGAAATTACTCATAAACCTAAAAACTGAAACATAGAATTAGCCAATTACTCATAAACCTAAATAACACATAGAATTATTCAGTTACTCATAAATCTAAATAAACCATAGTTACTTATAATTAATCATAATTATTCATTAATCTAAATTACTCATAATTAACCTAAATTAATTGTTCACTCTAAATTAAATATGTGGCACTATAAATAAACTTTGGCACCCAAACAAGTGGAATATATTGTTCTATTAACTGTTGATTGTAAAGAATGTCACACCGTTTTCTACTTGTTTAAAAGCCTTGTAAAATATAGGAAATTTTGTTGGATTCAAAAAAAGGGTGTGACCTATAATTATGAATATTTACATGTGTATTGATGAATAAAAATTTCATTTACTAATGAACAAATATGGGTTTTAAAAGTAATTGTTTGTTATTAATATTGTAGAAATTTCGATGATGTATAGGTGTAATATGGGTAATTTAATTGGTTGTTATTAATATTATAGGAATTAGTATAATGTATATGTCTTTAGCTCAAATGTATTAATTTAAATAATAAAATAAATTTAATATGTTATTGAGAATTGTTTAAACATTTTTTTTTGAAAGAAATAGATTAATATAATTATATAAGAGAATAATGAAAAAACTCCTCTAACTATATTATATACATATTACAATATGTTAGAAAAATAAGATATGGATTCTATAAAATTATATTGTAATAAGTTATATTAAATCTCTTACTGTAACCTTTTTATTTTTTCTTTCATAAATTATAATTACAAAAAAAACATTGTATAGTAAAAATATGTATAAGAATAGATTAATTCTTTTTTTTTACTTAAGCAAGAGACGATCATTCTATTAACTTAGGTAAAAAAAATATTTTACACATGTTACAACATATGCTCAGAGGCACAACCTCCCACAAAGGGGAGCAAAAATACCCTAAGTACCCAAAAAAAATCCTCCAAAAATCGGACAGAGACAAGGCCTGGGCTACCCTGGAACCAAGAGTGGACAAGTGGATCCGAAGTCCGCTCCCCAAAACCGATCAAAGATCTGTCTTCTAACAATCCAACGGTCAAGATTCAACCCACGCAGGGGCGAAGCCCTCAAAAACCCTAAAGTTACCTAATCAACGCTGATTGTTAATCTTCTCCTTCTAATCTAATGGTTGTAGTCCATATCATACGGCTTAAAAAGCCTGCTGAATATCGCGTGATGAAGGCGGTTTGCTTTGTCAGTCCTCCACCACATGTTGCCTCCTGAGTGGAATCACTGGCTTTTCCTTAATACTGTCTTTGGTTTGGAAGGCGACCGATGAAGGTGGTAAACCGTTAGTGGTTTTATCCTTTTGACCCCACCAACATGCCCACCAAAAAGGTGGCTGTTGATCTTCCCTCTCCAGATCTTATGACCACAGACCATATCGGACCACACAACTACTCATGAAAAACCTTAAAGTTGCACTATCAATGCTGATCGTTGATCTTTTCCTTCTAAACGAATGGCTAGATTCCATATCGTGTAGCTTAAGAAACTCGCTGAATACCGCGCAATGAAGGCAATTTTCTTTTTCAGTCCTCCACCATGTGTTACTTCTTGAGTGGAATCGTTATCTTTTCAATAAAACTGTCTTTGGTTTGGAAGGCGCCCGATGAAGGTGGTAAACCATTAGTGGTTTTTTCCTTCCAGCCCCACCAACTTGTACACCAAAAAGTGGTCGTTGATCTTTTTTCTCCAGATCTGATGGCCACAAACCAAATCAACCACACAACTACTCACGAAATACCCAGCAATGAAGGTGGTAATCATTGTCCATCCACCTCCATGCGTCGCCTATTAAATGGCATCACTTATCTTCCAGGAAAACTTCTCCCAGTTTAGAGGTTGCCTAAAGCAGGTAGTACGTCTCAGACCATTTTTGACCCCAGTAATCCCTTCCTTTGACGCCTTCATCATGAATGGAATCATTCCTCCTGTGAACTCATATCTTCTATCATGATTAATGCCTTTGTTTCTAGAAGCTCCCTTCAAAAACCAATAATACATCTCTGCTGATAGGCCTACTGAAGTGAACTTATCCATCGTTCTCATGAAGTAAAATTCTTTCTCTTGATTTTTCCTGATGCTGTTGTTTGTCGCTAAGGGCTCGGGATGAGCATTCCTCCTTCAACCTATTATTCGTTACCTCCTCCCACCAACAACACAAGTCGATATGATTGTCTCGTACCCCCTCATTGGCCAGCCAACCTGCAACTTTATTGGCTTCCCTGCGTACATGCACCAACCTAACAGTTCTCAACATTCTTAGGTGTGTTTGGATTCTTTGGTAGACTTGTAGAAGCTTCGAGTGTGCTGAGATTTTCGCTGGTGTAGCTCCAGCATTTATCCTCTTCACTAAGTTAATGACTAATTCCGAATCAGACTTAATGATGACATTGTGAATGTTGTACTTGAGAAGTATTTCCAGGCATAATTCCATCGCCATGAGCTCAGCCATATTGTTGGTTGCTTTTCCTAGATAACTGTGGAAGATGACTTTTATGTTTCCTTGCTCATCCCTCATGATCCCTCCATATCCTACTTCTCCAGGATTCCCTTTTGAGTCCCCATCTATGTTAAATTTTAAAAATCCATGTGAAGGGGGTTGCCATGAAGCCTTTTCTGCTGAGGTATTCTTGTCGATTTGCATAGAACCCTGAGGGGGATGAACCTTGAGCTCTAACTTCTCCAGTATTCCGGCCTCCCTTTGTCTGATGCGCTTTCTAGTAGCTACACCTCCCAGGATATTAACAGTATCTTTGAGTTGTTTAAGGATTAGCTTGAGGATGCTGCTCACCAGACTCACTTTATCCTTGAAAATATTGTTGTTGCACTCCTTCCAAACATTCTAGATTATGAATCCTAGGGTCAGCATCCAAGCGGAGTTAATGATCTCATTATCTGAAAAAAATTCTGGTAATTTTTTAAAGTCGCAATGATTTCATTTACATTTTTGTCTGTCTGCTCGAAGACTTCTCCAACCCAATTCCAAAGTATTGAAGTGAAAGTGCATCTATTCAAGAGATGATTTGTAGTTTCTTCCTGTTGTCTTCATAAGTGACATCTTGAGGGGCCAACAAAGCCTCTTTTTCTTAGGTTATCCCATGTCAGAATGTTGCCCTGTTGAACCAGCCACTTGAATAGTTTGACTTTCATCCAATGAGGATTATCCTAGAGTTCTTTCCACGTCTTATCAGTGTTTGAAAGCTTAAACCCTGAATCTATCCTTTTGGCCTCCTGAAGGTTGAAGAGACCTGCCTTGTTCTTTCCCCATCTTAGTTGATCATCCAAGGTCGAGTTTAAGATTTGTCTCCTGTCTAAAAGACCTTTAAAGGCTATAGCTTGGGTATGCAACATGTCCCTTCCACTCTAATCTAGAAGTTTCCATGTTCTCCATTTCCCATTGTTCCTTGATTGGTCCCAATAGTCACTTACCCACCTTAATCCTTTGTTGATGGTATCCGTGTGAATGTCTACTAATTCTTCACTTCGGAGATTGTCCTCCTGCTGCCAATTATCCTCCCAGAAAAAGGCCAGATTTCCATTTCTGATCTCCCAAAAACTTTGACTTTGGACTAGGGCCTTGTTCTCCCATGCCCTATTCCAAATTGCAGAACCTTTTACTTGTCCTATCATTCTGATGAGGTTCTTCTCCTGCCACTCTCTTGCATATTTTTTCTTCCAAAGTTTTT
Organism: Pinus tabuliformis; assembly: GCA_031772625.1. Classification (NCBI taxonomy): domain Eukaryota; kingdom Viridiplantae; phylum Streptophyta; class Pinopsida; order Pinales; family Pinaceae; genus Pinus; species Pinus tabuliformis. Next base: position 358,557,312 of record CM062814.1, on the reverse strand, counting down.
CCCAGCGTGCTTGTATTTCCTTTAGCCATCTCCACCAGATTTTGGCACCCAGAATGTTGTTAAGAATTCTTGGGTCATGAAGACCCAAGCTTCCATGGGACATAGGTTTGCATACCCTATCCCATGCCACAAGGGCCCATTTGTTCTTTCCTTCACCTTTCCCCAAGAGGAAGTCTCTCTGAATGTTTCTTATGTTAGTAATTACACCAGTTGGTGCCAGAATGGCAGATAACATATAGAAAGGGATACCTTGGAGGATATCCTTAGTTATAATTAGTCTCCCTGCTAGATTTAGTGTTCTATTTGTTCATTTGCTAATCTTATCTTTTAGCTTATTAAGAACAGGTTCCCAGATATCCTTATGTAGGGGTTTGTCGGTGAGGGGAACTCCCAGGTACTTCGCAGGCAGTGACTCCCTTTGAAAGCGCAAAATTCTAGAAATATTTCTTTGTATTGAAATATGTGTATTGAAAAAGAAAATCTTTGATTTAGTAAGACTTACCTCTATGCTTACTACCCCATCAAACTAACTCAAAATCTGCTTGAATGCTTTGGCTTCCTTGACGGTGGGTGTGCCCTGAATCATAGTATCATCCACAAATTGTTGATGTGTCACCATGTCCCCACCTTGAGTGAGTCTCATACCCTCAATTTTCCCTTCCTCTTTAGCAACTCTGACTGCTCTCCCTAACCCTTCGATCACTAGAATGAAAAGGAAAGGAGAAAGAGGATTGCCTTGCCTAAGACCTCTAGAAGGCTTGAAGGTTTTGGAGGGAGAGCCATTGAGAAGAATTGAACAACTCGCGGTGCTAACTAGCACCATAACCCATTTAATCCAATTGTAATCAAATCCATTGGCTTTTAATATTGCTCTTATGTACGACCAACTAAGTTTGTCATAGGCCTTTGCTATGTCCAACTGAATTATCATTCATGCCTATTTATTAGTAATGAGTGCATGAATCATTTCATGTGCTTCAATTATGTTATCTGGAATTTGTCTTCCTTCCAAATACCCCATTTTCTCCTCTAATACTAGGGTTGGGAGGAGTGGTTTGAGACGGTTGGCAAGTACTTTGGATATTATTTTGTATACCACATTGCATAATGCTATAGGTTTAAATCCATCTAGAGTGGTGGCCTTTTCCTGTTTGGGGATTAAAGTTATGAAAGATTCATTGAGCGCCTTTAGGACTGTCTTGAAACGTCAAGAGTCTTCCACTACCTCTAGGATGTCCTACTTTACAATCCTCCAACAAGCTTTGAAAAATTCCATCTTGAAGCCATCCGAACCTGGTGCTTTCCCATTATGCATCTATTTAACGACTTGCTCAATTTCTTCCTCTGTTACTAGTCTGGTGAGATTGTAATTATCTTCTCTAGTAACCAATTTAGGAATGTACTCAGTAAATTTTTTCATAAACTGGTGCCTTTCTTCCGAGGTTTCCTTAGCAATTTTCTGAAAATGTTGGACTAGAACCTTCTCTATCTCTTCATGAGTGTTTCTTTATATTCCATGCTGATATGTAAGTTTCACAATTCTATAGTTGTTTTTATGAGCCCTGGTGGATCTGTGAAAGAATTTGGTGTTTCTCTCCCCTTCTTTAATTCATTGTACTCTAGATTTCTATCTCCAAAATATTTCCTCTTGAAGACATTTGTTGTCCCATTCCTGCTTTAGTGACTCTGCCATCTCTTTCCTTTCATTTGTATAGCCTTCTGTGATAAGAATATGGGTTATTTCGTTTAGTTTCTTTTCCACATCTCCTTTAGCTTTGAAGATATTACAAAAATTCCTTCTTATTCCACTCTTTGATTCCGCCTTTAATGTGTTTGAGCATGCATTGTAAAAGAAACATCTTTGTACCTTGAAGGTGTAGCTCTTCCTTCCACCATTTTTCGATGTTTGTGAGGAACTCTGAGTGTGTGAGCCAAGCATTCTCAAACCTGAAAGGGGGAGTTCCTTGGTTTACCAAAAAGAGAAGCTTCCAATTGGATAGGCCAGTGATTTGAACCTCCAAAAGGTAGGATGAGTGTAGTAATGTTGCTTCCCATGAGAAGAAGTTCCTCTGAAACAATAAATCTATCCACTTTTGAGGCTACTTTGGTAGGGCCCCCTCGTTTGTTATTCCAAGTGAAGATTCCAATGCTTGTTTCCATATCAGCCAATATCATATTGGTGATGAATTTTTGGAAGGCAACAAATTCTCCACCAAGTGTTCTAGTTCCTCCTTTCTTGTCCATAAGTGATTTTGTCATGTTAAAATCACCTCAAAGAATCTAGGGTAGAGATGGGTATCTCTTCTTCATATCCTCCAGCATTTTGAGGGGTTGAAGTTTGTCCTCCATTGGCTACAGACCATAGACATTGGTGATCACATAACATTGTCTCTCTCCCACCGGTTGCAAAATCAGAGAAGGGTGATGTTTGCATGCCTCCACATCAATCACACCAAATTTCTATGGATCCCATAGAGTGAGAATGCCAACAACAGATTTATTTGCCTTCAATTCAAGGTATTAATATCTATTTAAGCATTTTCTATGTTTTTCATAGATCTTCCCCACAAAGAATTTTGTTTCCTGTATGACTACTATGTCAGGTTTCTCCTCTCCGACCCTATTACCTAGATTCCTTAGTTTTCTTCTTCTCCCTAGTCCTCTAATGTTCCAGGTTGTGATTTTCATTGAGGTGGGGTTTTAAAGGAGTAACTGGAAAGTTATTTTGTCCTTGCTAAGTCAATCATGAGTTTTCCACATTCCAACAATAGTTCTTTCTGTCTTTTTCTTCCACTCCTTTTGCCTGAATTTTTTGTTAGTTTTCCTGTTATTAATCCTATTGAGGAAGTCCCTTTATATTCCTGGTTATCATGTCCTCTTTTGACTCCTACAGCTATTTGATGTGATTTTTTAAGGAATATCTATTGTACCTTGTCCACATCCTCCTAAGGGATGGAGTTTATTACTAGGTTTCCTCCTTGTTCTAGAAACTTTTCCAGCTCTAGGTTCTCCCTTTCCAGGATCTCATGTAAGTCTTGGTCCTCTGTACCACTTTCACTTTAAGTCATTTCCTAGTCTTTTTCTATTTCCATTGTACTCAAAGGGTCCGTCGTGTGTTGATTGTGATGCTAAGTGAAATCCATGATGGTCTCTTTTACTTTCCCCCTTGTTGATTGATTCTTTGGACTCTCTTGATCACCTCCATCTACTTCTTTTTCTCCTAACATCTCAAAACTATTGTGACTTTTTGTTTTGTTACCATTTGTAATATGGTTCTTTTGTGTCTTCCTTCCCCATTCTTTTCCTTTTCCTCCTACTTTGGTGAAACCTATCTAGTCTTTCCCTTTGCTGGTATTTAGGTTTTCCTCCCTTCTATTAAGAGGACAATCTCTAGATAGGTGCCCATGCTCATGAAATTTGTGACATCTGAACGAGATATGCTCATAGTCAACTGTTTGAACCCATTCCTCATCATAGACTTATAGAATGACCTCATTTTGAAGGGCTCCTGATAGGTCCACCTCCACAAATATATGGGCATAGGTGGTAGTTTTCCCCGTAGAGTTGCTTCTAAAATTTTTAAGAAATGAGCTAATTTATTGCCTATAGCTTTTAAATACTCTGGCATCCAGTAATCTAAAGATAAGGAGTAGAGCCTAATCCATACCAGTACCGAAGTGAAGGTTTCTCATTCTAGCACAAAGTTCATCATCCATGGCTGCATATAGATACCAACAGCTGCAAAGAAGTATGGTCCCCCTTCAAAAATCATGTCTATGTATTGCATGTTAGTGAACACCACTGTAAAAAAACCTTTGGATCCAAGATGTATATTTAACTCCCCCTTTGGTTTCCAGTTGTATCTTATCTAAGTGCAAAATGCTTTCTCTTTCAACCAAATTCCCATAAAATTTTATATGATGGCATAGTTTGCCATGTGATCCCTGTGCGCTTGCAAAGCTGGATCATTTAGAATAACCTGGGGTTTAGTTATGGTCTTGGGTTTGCAGGGCCCCATCTTGGCTCTATTCTCTATTCCTTGACCTCTGTCTTTTGCTTTCTCCTCCTATTAGTATTCTTCATGGGCCCCTTGATCTACATCAGTTTTGCTACCTTCCGCCTTCTGAGTTTCAATGTTTTTTGTCTTGACCTCCAAGGGTTGTGGAGGTTTGTTCTTATTCACTCCTCTTCCTCTATATGAAACCACATTACTGTAGGAGGGAGTGGAGATCCCTCCTCCCTATGCCACCATGGGTACCTATTACCTTCTATCACTCTCTTAGATAAACCCTAGGACACTCTATACAACCAGTTGCTCCTCCCCTTCCTCCAAAAAAAATTTCTTCCCCATTGTGATTCATAAGAATAGATTAATTCAATAAAGCAAATCTTTTCAATTTTTTTAGAGAAACTTTAAACACTATTTTTTTTTTCTTTCATAAATTATAATTGCAAAAAAAAACATTGTATAATAAAAAAATGTATATGAATAGATTAATTCAATAAAACAAATCCTTTTAATTTCTTTTTAAAGAAACTTCAAACACCGTTCTTAATATATGTTTAAATTCATGTGTTTTTAGATTTTTTGTTGTTTATAATTTGTCCAAACTTGTTTGGATTTACAGTTTAATTTGATCCAAAAAAAAAAATTAAAATTACAAGTAAATTTCAGTAAAGATTGTTTGGAATCACAAGTAAATTTGGCAAAGATTGTTTGCAATTACAAGTAAATTTGAGTAAACAATAAAAATTAAGATTGAGTCAACAAAAAATGTAGTTAGTTCCAACAAAAAATTCCTAACATCTACCTATTAGACAACCCATTAAAAATATTTATAAACACATAAAATAAAAATAATAATTGAGTTTTAAGATTAAGATCAAGTTATATATCATTATTTTTTTTAAAACATTGGAGACATATAGAATTAACTAATTTAGAAACGCATTTTCTTAATGGTTAAGAACATTTAAATTATAATTATTATGATTAGTGTATGATTAAAAATTACATTATTAAATAAGAAATACTATTTTAATAAATATTAATAAATTCAAATAATTAAAAAAGGTTATAAATATATAAAATTATGTTGAAAAATCTCACAAATATAAAACATATTGCATTTTTTATTATTTAAATTTCGTACTATTTATTAATTTAACCTCCATATACCACATAATCATAATCATGTAGATATTAATGTAGTCCATTCGAATGCTTAAGTTGTGATATTAATGAAGTCCATTACAAGGATTATCTTATCATATTAACAATCTATTGTTTTATTAATAAATAAGTAAAATGATTTTAGAAATTTAGTAATATAATTATAATTTTATATTTTTGGATTCATTATGATTGATTCAAGTTTGTTTTTGTCAAATTCCAACCAAAAATTATTTAGGTGATTCACATTACATACATAATTAAACCACATAACTAAAATAAATTCACTACTATACAAAACAGGTAAGCATGTGATCTTGAATCTAGAAAAAAAAACCAAGTCGTTCACTAGTTATTTTTTATTAGTTCAAATTTCACTCTTACACAACGATTAACATTTTTTATCCTTAACAAAATTGAAAATTATGTATGGTAAATTATGTATTTATTTTACTTTTAATTTTATTCCACATTGAATTGTTTTGTTGATATCAAATGCATTTTTTTTGTTGTTAGGTGATTTCATTGTTTCATCATGGATCCAGCTATTTGGAGTTGTCTTCCATTCGAAGTTCTTGAACTTGTCTTCCTGTGGCTCCCTTTATCTATTTTGATAAAGTTTAGCATTGTTTGTAAAAATGGAAGAATGCTTTGCAGAACCCTTCTTTCTTTTTACGTTGCAAGAATGTTTGTATGAATGAATTTGGATTTCTCATTCCTTTCCTCAATAGTGAAGACAATTGCTTTGTTGTTCAATACCTTAATCAGAATGGCCACATATCTCAATTTCATTTGGGATTCATAGATTCAAGATAGAGAGTAGAGTGTATTGTTGAACCAATGGTGGTTTTATCCTTACCAACAGAATGTTCCCAAACACACAACTATTTTGTAACGAATCCATTTACAAAGGCATTTAAAAACATAGGGCCAATATAAATTGGAAACTCAGGATTCTTTTGATTATTGGAAAATGTAAGCAGCAGAAAATATGTCTGATTTGTTCTAAAACATATCTATGACAAAGTGCAGTCTAATTTTATGTTTGTAATAGTCTTGATAGGGTATGGCAAAGGGTTGTTGTTCCATTTAGTGGCACTTCACCCCCTATGAATGTAGTGTTTTATAAAATTAAATTATTTTAGCTGTATCTCGACAAGGAGTATCAAGATTATCCTCGGTATAGGTATACAGTCTGCTGGTTTGACGTAATAAAAAATGAGTGCGGTTTTTAATTTGTTCCAATCAGTGACATACATTGTATGTCGTTAGCAATATACATGAATCAGTTGATATGCCTTGTCAATGATGGCTCCACTTTTGTATGGTCAATTGAAGAATTAGATCATTTCCAATTTGGTCAACCGTATGTTGAACGAAGAACTGACTACTTTGAAGATGATTGGGGTTTCAGATGGAAGTTGTTGGAACAAATTTTTACAGATATAAATAGAAAATGTCCTGGTTATCTTTCGTTCTGAACAATCCATGGTCTATTTCTTATGTGCAACTGCAGTGAAGTAACTTTAGTATTATATGACATGATAACTCACATCTGATTTCCAATAGATATTGATAATTCAACTAATGAGCATATGTCTCACTTTTGGTACCCAACATTGGAGGATTGAAATGATTTGATTGAGTATGGAGACGTTTTTGCAATTGCTCCCCATATGGATTCTGTTGATGAGATTCCACCATTGGATATGGCTATGGATTCTTAGGATATTATTATTCTTAGGAGTTCTTATAAATATTTCCATTTTATGTACTCTCTATGGTTGTGGAAAATATTTCCATTTTTCTCTCTATACATGCTATGGGTCTTTACGGTAATACTTTAAAATTATGTTTGTATCGATCTTCGTGATGTAAAATATTTAATATCGTTTCCCCTAATGTTTTATTATTTACATGTAAATGTTTCTCGATGTTAGCATTTTTTTTGTTTTTATAATTATAATTTGTACGAGTTATGTTATACATATTATTTATATTGGTTTTTGTCATTGATTCTTGAACAATGTTATATGTTTATGTTCATTTTAATATTTATATTTATATTTTGATAGTATATAGTTCCAATTTTTTAGATATACTTCCAATTCATATAATTCTTAGAGTATTATGTCCCAATAGTATGGGTTTCATTTTGATTATAATATGATATTTGGAAATTAGACTTTTTTGATTAAGCCATTTGGAAGAATTCATTTCTGTTTTTTTCCATTTTGAATTTTTTTTTTTTTTTAGCCATTTGGAAAAAGCCTTATACATTTTGATAAGTTTATATGGTTGGAAAAAAATAACATGTACACTTTTTATGTTTTTTACTCTTTCGAAAAAAAAACTCGTGTCTTTTTCATTCTTTTTTGTTTGTTTATATTAGATATTTGTTATGTTCCATGTTTATGTTTCCATAATGAATATTTTATTATTCATTGTACACATGTCATCTGAAGGCACAAGCAAGCGTACAAGAAAAAGAAATTTGTCACCAAAATCATGTGAGAGGTCTAATGAAAGTCGTTGTTTACGGTATCAACAAAATAAGGATGCCATAAATGAGCATAGGAGAGCTACATATAATAGAAAATCGAGTGAAGCCACTCTTGAAAAAGACTTTATAATTCCCTGTAAGTATCGTACTATGGATGATATAATGGAAAGAACATTTCCTCTTGATAGTTCATTATCACGATATGCTCCTTGTCAGCATAATCCTGTTGTTCGATGCTCTTTTAAAAATGTTCATAACATTAGGGAAACATATTGCAAACGAGAAGAGCGCCATATCGATATTGTGGATGCAAATATCCACCCTAACTCTTTTGTGTCTCCAATTGCATGTTTATATGGCCGAAGGCTTGAAAACATCCATGGTGGAGGGAATGATGACATTTTGTGTGATGATTTTGATGATAGTTTACTTCGCCATTTGTTTGATAATTTCGATCCAATTGCTCGAAACATTAGATCTTCAAATCCCACTTCTCAAATTAATGTGGTCCCACCAATAGAATTAGTCATCCCTGATAGCATTTCTTGTGGAACAATCGAGGTAATACAATTATATTTTGATTTTTTTTGCAATAGTGGTTGTTCTATTGCATTCCTATATTTATAATTTTTTGTCGAATAAACTTATGTTATTTTATTCTCTTCGAATAGGAAACAACTTGTTTTAATAGAGATCTAGAAATTAACTACCAAAGTGTTCCATCTACTAATTTGAGAAGTGAAGGTGAAGCATGTCATAATATTCCTGTTCATTCTCCTCAACGATCAAGTTGCCACACTAATGTAAATTTTCAATGTTTTTGACTTGATTTTCATTTTTTAAATTTCTAGTTGCTTGGACATTGAATTTTATGGCGTTTTTTATTTTCTTTGAATAGGAAACAAGTAATTTCAATAGAGGCATACAAATTAACTTCGTAGATGTTCCATCTACTGATGTTAGAAGTGAAGAGGAACCATCTCATAGTGTTCACCCACATCACCAAATAAATGTAAATGTTGAGTGAATTTGATATTTTTCTCATTTTTTCATTTACAGTTGCCTGGAATTTATTTTTTGTAACCTTTCATGGAGAAACCATGATCTCATCTCATGAGGTTGAAGAATTGGAATCCACATCATAAAATTGTAAACTAATGTAGATGTTCAATGTATTTGATTTATTTTCAATTTTTTATTCTTTCTTTCTTGGACATTTAGTTTTATAAGGTATTTGATTTTTTTGAAATCTGAAACAACTCATTTGAATAGAGACATAGAAACTACATCAAAAATGTTCCATCCACTGATCTTAGAATCCAAGAGCAACCATCTCATAACCCTCATCCACATGAAGACAGAAATGTAAATTTTGAATGCATTTGATTCTTTTTCATTTTCTTCATTTATAATTAGTTGGAAATTAAATTTTAAAGTCTTTTATGACAAAGAGACCTTTACATCCTCTAAGGTTAGTGAAATACACACCATAAATTTGGAAAGACATTCTCATAGATCCATTCCACATGCTTCAAAGTTGCGAAGGGAATCTCGTGTTCTTGAAGATGAAGTAAATGCTAGAAGAAATTTTACTCATCCAAATGGTTTTCAACATGGTTTGGCTAGTAGAGATCATAATCATTTTGATGAAAACATGATTTCAATGCATAAAATGTTTCAAGCAAAGATATATAGCTTGTCAGTTGTCCAAATGTACCACATTTGCCAAGAATCATATCCCAGAATCCATGTTGTGAGACATCTTTGCAAATGATGTAAGAGTGAAAGAGGAGCCCATCGTTTTGTCAATATATTAACATGGATCTTGGTGAGCAACCTCATATTTTAAGAGTTCGTACTCAAGTTGAAGAAATACTAATAGCATGTGTGAATCCTATTTTGCAAGTGGCACATGCTCGAGGTGGGAAATATAAGTACAGTGGTCATACAATTTGCTTTCTGCAAGATATTTCTACAATTGTACAAAGCCTTCCCCGACATGTTGAAGATATTGAATTTCTAATTGTGAGGAGACATGGTGCTCAGTCTAAATATTATGAACGTTATGTCAAAAGATCTCAAGTGATGACTGCATTGCTTTTCAAAATACACCATGATCAATATTATCGAGATGTTGTAATTGATTATGATTCACTGATGCTCTGCCTGAAAGGTCAACAGATGTCTCCTCCAGGCTTAAATTTGTTGATTATGATATTAAAGAATCTAAAATCAATGAAACTAAGAATGAAGGCTGATGAGCATTTGCCCTCTCATCCTTCTTCTTTTGTTGTTCGCCTACAAAACGAACGAAGATAAGTGGAAGAAATTAGAGAATTTCTTGATAATGTTGATTCTTCACATGTTCAAGATATGGATTGGCCGAGTATTGGAACCTCTCCAGTTAATGAATATAATACAAAGGGGTTATTAGATATGGCATTCCCAACATTTTTCCCCACTGGTAATTTTGATTGGTTGCAACCACGTACTTTTAGTGTTGAGCTTCATGAGTATGCATTGCATCTTCCTAGTACTATGATTAGAAATTTGGAAGCCATCCTCACTTTCAATATTACCTATTAAACATGGTAATGCGACATCGGAGCCAAGAAACTGTTGCAGTTTTTTCAAAGAGACATTTACATGATAACTCACCTACAACAATTTAGGAGCTGCTCATCAACTATCTGATTTACCGGATAATAATTTGGTTGAGCATATTATGTGGTTTGGTTCTTCTCTGAGAGGTACAAGGGCATACTGGACTAAGTGTTGATTTGAATTGATAGTCATGATTATTGAGTTAGGATGTCCATCTTTATTTTTTACTTTGAGTGCAGCTGACACAAAGTGGCCAGAGTTGCATAACCTCATGTCCATACATTCACATTCTCATTCTTCAAATGAGCATCAAATGAAAATTGAGAATGCTATCTAGTACCCTCGTATTTTTGTGACATTTATGCACCACAAATTCAATATTTTTCGAGAGTAAGTTATCCAAAAATATCTTAAAGGTAAAAAGTTTTGGTACAAGTTTGTGTTCAATTTTTTTTATACCTTTTCAACTTTTATTATGATTCTATTTATATTGTTTGTAGTAACTATATCTTCACTTTTTTTAGATATGAGTGGAAACATAGAGGTTCATCACATACCCATGGTTTCCTATGGTTAGAAGGTGCTACTCACATGGAAATACTTGATTGGTCAAACAGTTCTGATGTACAACTTGCAAAGATATTCTTTGACAAGCATGTAACTGCATGGAATCCGCGTGACATGCATCATTGCAACACAATGGTTCCACGAAGCCTCAATGATGACCCTTTCCTATTGAATACTCATCATATTTTCTCTTCTAATCCTCATAATGATTACTAAGAATTGTTAAACTGTGTCCAAAGGCACACAAAGTGTGCTGTAGATTCTTGTTTGTACAAAAAGGGCACTATTCTAACATGTCGGTACAATTCTCCATGGGATATTTGTGATGAATCAAGATTTTCCATAGATGATCAAGGAAGAAAAAATATGAGCCAGCAAGAAATGATGACAGGCTTAATGTACATAACATTGACCTTCTAACAATGTGACGTGTAAAATGTTGATTGCCACCCAGTGCTTTCTCACTATGCTGTGTTGAAATACATTGCTACGTATGCATCAAAAGCAGAAAAAAGTTCTAAAAGCTATCATCATATGTTAACTAGAATTTCAAATTCTATTGTCTCTGAGGATCATGCTTTATGTGCATATAGAAAGTTTCTTGCAGAAACGATTGTTGACCATGACATTGGAGCACAAAAAACATGCCATATGTTACTTAAGCTACCTCTTGTTGTTTGTAGTGAGAAATTTGTTTCCTTAAAAGTGGGAAGAAATGTTTTTAGGAAAATATCAAGGGATGGCCTGTAGTGTTCATCTGAAAATACTTTTGTTCAACATTATTAGAATAGACCTTTTTTCCTTGAACAACTATCTTTGATAGAAACAACAAGATCTTGGACATTTGATAGCAAGCGTAAACAAGATCCGTGGAAGCCTAGAGATGTTCACGCTATTGTTCGGGTTTGGCCATGGTTTTATTCTATTCTTGGTGAGGCTTCAGAGGAATTTGAAACCTTTTGCTGGACATAATTGTTATTGTGAAAGCCATTTTGTGACATTCCTGCAAAACTTGGCCTTTCAGTTGAAAATATTATTGAAAATTGGAGGAATTTTCAATATCAAGCATGGCATGTTGATTGACATCCATCAATTATAGAGAATATGGAAGATGAAGAAGATGGTGATTTTTTTGAGCAAGAAATGAATCTTGAAGATGATTTTCAAGAATGGCAGATTTTCTCTCACTTGGTTCCAGAAAATTATGTGAATGTTTCTGATCTTCACACCCTTGGTCGAGCGGACTTTGATATATCCTTTGACTGGGAAAGTACACCTAATTTTGATGATGTTGTAGGAGAAGCTATTCATTTTATAAGGAATGCAAAGTCATCGGGTGATATTGTTGACCTTTCAAACAGAACATTTTCAACTCCAATTTCTTTGTCGGAAAAACAACAACTTGCGTTTGAAATTGTCTTAAGGCACTTTGTTGAATATGATATTCATGAAGCTCTTCTTATGATTATTCAGGGCACTGCGGGCACTGGGAAGTCTTTCTTTATCCATTGTATTTTTGAAGCTCTTTCTAATTCATCAATTAATGGAAGAAGCCCTTTTCTTCTTCTCGCCCCAATAGGAATAACTGCTTTTAATATACATGCAAAAAAAATACACTCGGTTCTAAAAATTCCAATTAAAGATATGCAACCAGTACAGGGGTAGTCACTTGCAGTATTCCAAGAAAAATGCAACATGTTAGATATATATTGATTGATGAGATGAGCTCTCTAGGATCAAGGTTGTTTATGCAAATAGATGCTCGATTATGAGAAGCATTTCCAGAGAAAAAGAAGTGTCCTTTTGGTGGCAGATCCATCATCCTTGTGGGTGACCTTAGCTAACTTCCTCCTGTGAGAGATAAGCCTTTGTATGCAGGTAATACAACAGGGAAATTCTTGTGGAACAAATTCAACATTGTTGCCACTCTTGACACAATCTTTCGCCAACAAGGGAAAAATGAGAAACAATCTTGTTTCCGTAGGGCCCTCAATAACATAAGAAATGTAGACCCTGTTCCTGAAGATTGGGAGTTTCTTATATCACAGGCTAATATGAGGTTGCATCCTAGAGAAAGAGATTTATTTAATGAAATAATTCACATGTTTCCAACAAATAATTTGGTCTCCTTCCATAATAGGCATCTGTTAAAATCATTAAATTCTCCAATTGCATGATGTGTTGCTGAGCATTCAAGGTGTTTAGAAATAAGTGGTGTTGATGATTATCAATTGGACCGTGAAGTTTTGTTGTGTCATGGTCAGCGTGTTATGTTGACATGTAATTTATGGGTTGAAGCTAGCTTGGTGAATGTTGCACTTGGTTATGTTAAGGATATATTCTATCCGCCTACCTCTAAACCACCTCAACTTCCATTGTTCACAACTGTTGTTTTTGATAAGTATGTTGGTGTTCCATTTGATGCAAGCAATCAAAACATTGTCCCTATCACCCCAGTGATAAGAGGAAATCGAAAAAAAATTCCTTTGAATATGGCATGGGCTCTTACAATCCACAAGTCACAGGGATTGACTTTAGAATGAGCATTAGTTGATATCGGGAATAAAGAGCAGCAAGGCCTTAACTTCACAGCCATATCAAGTGTGAAATCAATAGATGGTTTACGCATTGCACCACCTTTTCTTTTCAGTGTTATGCCAAGATGAAAGATAGCGCATATGTTACAATTAGGAAGAAGGAAGAGGAGCGATTGAAGTCCATATCACTATGAAATACAACTAATAACATTGTGACCTTCTTTATAGTATGTTTTTTTAATTTCTTTTGTTATCGCCTTGATTTACTTTTAATATAATAATCATTTTCATATAATTATTATATTGATAAATTCGACATATTCATAGTAATATTTGAGAAAGTTTTTTACATCGTTTTTCATGTTGTTCATTTTACTTATTTAATTTTTTAAGTGACTAATGCTCTTTTCTTTGCAACAAACCATTCAAACATAAACAATTACTTATATGAATCAATCATTCCAAATGATTTCTATAACTAGTTCATATTGATATTAATATTGTGGATTCATATTACATCATGAAATAAAAAAATGGAGGTTTTGAATATTGGCAAAAGTTTTATTCTATTTCTACAGTTTTTTCTATTGTATGTTGAAATGAGGCTTATATTTGTAGAAATTTTTATATGGCACGGGCTCTTACAATCCACAATTAAGAGGGATTGACTTTAGAATGAGCGTCAGTTGATATCGGGAATAAATAGCAGCAAGCCCTTACCTTCACAACCATATCATGTGTGAAATCAATAGATGGTTTACACATTGCACCACCTTTTTCTTTTCAACATTATGCCAAGATGAAAGATAGCGCATATGTTACAATTAGGAAGAAGGAAGAGGAGCAATTGAAGTCCATATCACTATGAAATACAACTAATAACATTGTGACCTTCTTTATAGTATGTTTTTTGAATTGCTTTTGTTATCCCCTTGATTTACTTTTAATATAATAATCATTTTCATATCTTTATTATATTAATAAATTCGGCATATTCATAGTAATATTTGAGAAAGTTGTATGCATCACTTTTCATGTTGTTCATTTTACTTATTTAATTATTTAAGTGCCTAATGATCTTTTCTTTGCAACAAACCATTCAAACATAAACAATTAGTTATATGAACCAATCATTCCAAATCATTTCTATAACTGGTTCATATTGATATTAATATTGTGGATTCATATTACATCATGAAATGAAAAAATGGATGTTTTGAATATTGACCAAAGTTTTATTCTATTTCTACAGTTTTTTCTTTTGTATTTTGAAATGAGGCTTATATTTGTAGAAATTTTTATATCATTTGGTTCATGTAATCCTAGATTGTTTTTTTTCATGTAACAATATAACATTAATTTTTTTAACATAAATAAAAATGGGGTGTTATGTTTTATGTATATGTGTGTGTGTGTGTGTGTGTGTGTGTGTGTTCTTATTTATTTGTGCATGTCTTTATTGATTTTTCTTTTGTTTTTGTCTCTTTCAAATGTAGATATGGACAATAATGATGTCATCTATTATTCCAAAAAATACACGATATTGTTGGAGCTATAAACTTTCTTTCTGATCTTCGGAATAAGTTTGATAGAAAACATGTGTTCCATCCTGCATTTATTGATGATCATATTCGTGAGCTAGATCAAACAAAAACACACGTAAAATACTTGAAACATGTGCACCAGAGGGAGTCTGGGATGAGAACATGAAGGAATTAGTTGGAAAGTGTTAAGTATCGTGAACATTATCCTACGGATTTGAATTGGTGTTGCTTTTGTCATCGGTCTGGTTGTGTTTTGGAAGAGGCCGCTCCATAGATGACTTCTGAAACATTGTTTGAACTTCAATTTTGTAGTGGAATTATTTGATGTAAAGAAAACAAAAAAGTATCTTAAGGCTCAATGTTCTTTCTATGGTTGCAATGTTGGTTAAATTGATTATTTTAAACAATAATGTTGTTTTTATGTACAAAATTGTATATCGCTGGTCTTAAAATGTCTTATTATGTTGTTCTTCTTTATATCCAATGTGTGCAATTTAGAAGTGTTTTTTAATTTATGTTGCTTCGCTCCAATGGCAATGTTACTATTTTATATCTTTCTCTTGCATTTCTGATTGTTGTGGTCTTTTGTTTACACTTATAATATTATTGTTGTGATTTCATGTTCTAGGTTTTTATATCAATATTCTTGAGATTTATACTATTAATACATTCATGTATTGATATCAATGTATTATGTCTTAAATTATTTTTATTGTTTATAATGTAGTGATATAAATTTGTTATTATTAATGTAATGATGATTTATCATGTTTTAATGCTTTACGGTTTGCAATGTGGTTCTTATATTGGTTTTGGTTTATGTTTTTTATTATCTTTTTGTGTTATAGAATTAGCTATGTTTATAATATTGATGCGATGGATTTAGGGCTTAGGTTCGGTTTACTATTTCTTTGTGTTTATAATATTAAATGATTAGGTTTATTTTTTCTTTAAGTTTGTAACATTAAAAATTCCTTCTATTTATCATTTATTCCCTTTGTTTAATTAATCCCCAATATTAAGGTTTAAATAATAGTCCTAAGGTTTAATATTAATAGATTACATTTACAATGTTTATCCCTTCAATTTATTAACATGCTACTTTCATAATATTAACAATCCCTAGGGTTTATTGATCCATTAGGTTTATAATATTCATAGTCATGTGGGTTGATGAATCCATTGGGTTTAAAAAATTAATTCCTATTAATCCCTTCTATTTTTAATATTGATCGCTTGCCATTTTTTATCACTTCGGCTTCTAATATTCTTCCCTTAGGTTTATTAATTCCCAATGGTTTATAATATCAAATTATTGGGTTTCTTCATTCTTCAACCTTTTAATATTAATAATTCCTTGGGTTCATAATCACTTGAGGTTTTAGTGTTAATCCCTTAGGTTTATTATTCCTTTGGGTTAGTTATATCAATCCCTTGGGTTTATATTATTAGACCCTTTTGTTTAATAATATTCCCTTAGGTTCATAATCCCTTTGGGTTTTAGTATTAATCCCATGGGTTTATTAATCCCTTAGGTTTATAGTATCCATCATGGTAAACCATTTTCAATCATAGCCAACCATGGTCAACCATGCTTGAATGTCATATTGTGACAAGGATTGTCTCACCATGAAAATAAATAATAATCCCTTGGGTTTATTATTCCTTTGGGTTTATTATATCAATCCCTTGGGTTTATATTATTAGTCCCTTTTGTTTAATAGTATCCCCTTTGGTTAATAATCCCTTGGGGTTTTAGTATTAATCACTTGGGTTTATAATATCAGTCGCTTGGGTTTATTATTCCTGAGTCAAACATGGTTTATTATGATGTCGACCATGGTCCAACATGGAATTGTGATAACGATTGTCTCAATATGAAAATCAATGATGGCCCATCATGTTTAATTCAATGTTTATAATATTTGTCTTAGGGTTTATATACATTGGGTTTATAATATTAGTCCCTTGGGTTTAATATTATTCTCTTGGGTTCATAATCCTTTGGGGTTTTAGTATTAATCCCTTCGTTTTATTATTCCTTTGGGTCTCTCATATTAATCCCTTGGGTTTATTATTCCCTTAGGTTTAGAATATAGATCATGGTAAACCATTGTCAATCATAGCCAACCATGGTCAACCATGCTTGAATGTCACATTGTGACAACGATTGTCTCACCATGAAAATAAACGATGTTTATTTTAGTGTTTGTAATATTTATATTTGGGTTTACGAATATTGGGTTTATAATATTAGTCCCGTGGGTTTAATATTATTCCCTTGGGTTCATAATCCCTTAGGGTTTTAGTATTTATCCCTTGGGTTTATTATTCGTTTGGGTTTATAATATCAATCACTTGGGTTTATTATTACATCATGTTTATAATATCAATCATCGTCAACCATGTTTAAATGTCACATTTTCCAAGGATTGTCTCACCATCAATAAATCGTGTTTATTTTAGTCTTTATAATATTTATATTTGGGTTTACAAATGTTGGGTTTATGATATTGGTCCCTTGGGCTTAATATTATTCCCATGGGGTTTAGTATTAATCCATTAGGTTTATTATTCATCTAGGTTTATAATGTAAATAACTTGGGTTTACTATTCACTTAGGTTTATAATATCAATCATGGTCAACCATTCTCAATCATTGCCAACCATGGTCAACCACGTTTGAATGTTGCATTGTGACAAGGATTGTTTCACCATCAAAATAAACCATGTTTACCATAGTGTTTGTAGTATTTATATTTGGGTTTATCAATATTGGGTTTATAATATTAGTCCCATGGGTTTAATATTATTCCCTTCGGTTCACAATCCCTTGGGGTTTTAGTATTAATCCGTTAGTTTTATTATTCCTTTGGGTTTATAATATCAATCCCTTGGGTTTATTATTCCCTTAGGTTTATGGTATCAATCATGGTCAACCATGGTTCAATCTCGCATTGCCACAAGGATTGTCTCGCCATCAAAATAAATCATGTGTATGTTAATGTTTGTAGTATTTATATTTGGGTTACGAAATTTGGGTTTATAATATTAGTCCCATGGTTGAATGTCGTATTTTGACAAGGATTGTCTAACCATGAAAATAAACCAAGTTTATTTTAGTGTTTGTAATATCTATATTTGGGTGTACCATATTAGTCCCATGGTTGAATGTCCCATTTTGACAAATATTGTCTCACCATGAAAATAAATCATGTTTATTTTGGTCTTTGTAATATTTACATTTGGGTTTACAATTGTTGGGTCTATAATATTAGGCCCTTGGGTTTAATATTATTCCCTTGGGTCTGTAATCCCTTGGGGTTTTAGTATTAACCACTTTGGTTTGTTATTCATTTGGGTTTTAATATCAATCCCTTGGGTTTATTATTCCAATGAGGTTTATAATATTAATCCCTTGGGTTTATCATTCCCTTTGGATTATAATATCAATCATTGTAAACCATTGTCAATCATAGCCAAACATTGTCAATCATGGTTGAATGTCGCATTGTGACAAGAATTGTCTCACCATCAAAATAAACCATGTTTATTTTGTTGGCATTATTGTACAAGTGTTGTCCTTGATGGCAACTCACACAAATGACAGATAATAGTGCACCAGGTCAGTAGCAAAGAGTTGATGATCAGATTACAAAGAATGAAGAAAATGAGAGATCCGTAGGTTCCTGTACACAAAGATGCGGTCCTCGCCTGGGTCCGCAGGTGCGCCATTCAAAAGGTGCGGACATGTTCGCAGATCTTCCGAACAAAAGGTGTGGAACTAAAGTTCATAGACTTTCATGCAGAGAAAAGCACACGCACGTGGGAAAACTTATGGTTGGTCCATGGTATTTAGTCCGGCAGTTTTTGATCCTATGGTTTTGGTCCATGGTTTTGCATCTAAAGTATTGATCCCTATTATTAGGTCCCTTGTATTGGCTTTCTATGGTTTTGGTCCATGGTTTGAGTAAGGGCTTGTCTATAAAAAGGAAAGGAGATCATTTGGCTGAGCACTGATTTGTTGAATATCTTAAGGAAAGCGAGATCTGAAGTTTTGGTGATCGGTTGGTGAGTGATAGCTACATATGAATCAAGGAGAAACCTGAGTATTATAGAAAAATCGACTGATGGGTCGAGATCTCCTTGGCTCGTGATCAGATCTGTAGATCTGATAATCTTGGGTATGCTTGAAGACTGATAAAGTATCTATACCTAGAGGTATGCAATCCAGACACAGTGCAGGTGAGGAGGTGCGCAGGCGAGCCGCAGCAGTAGGTGTGGAGGTATGCAGGCGAGCCGGAGCAGCAGGTGCAGAGGTACGCAGTCCAGACACGGTGCAGATGTGAAGGTGCGCAAGCGAGCTGCAGCAGCAGGTGCGGAGGTGCGCAGACGAGCCACAGTAGCAAGTGCGGAGGTACGCAGGCAAGCCACAACAGCAGGTACGGATACTCGCAGATCAAAGGAATGTGCAGGTGTGGGGGTACACAGGAAAGCCACAGTAGCAGATGCGAAGGTGCACAGTCGAGGCGGAGGCGTAGGTTCGGTGATATGCAGGATCGACACAAAGAAAGTACTGATACTCACATGCTTCCTATTGGTGAAGTTGCGGACTTCTTAGAAGATATGTTTTAGTTGATTTTGTCTATTACTGCTGTGTTTATGGTTCTGAATTAATGTCTGGTTATTGGTACTATGTTCTGATAACAACATTCTGAGAAGTGATTGATTGATTGATTATGGTTAGCTTCAGTATTGATGATGGATCAGGTTCATAATGACTTATCTTTATGTGATCTGATGGACTAGATCTGGTTGCTGACACACTTATTATCCTTGTACATGTAATGATCTGGTGATTGGGTGATTCAAACATTGATTGATTTTGTGCTTCAATGATATTGATGGGTCAAGTATGAAAAGTGGATGAAATGTGGCCTTTCAGATCACGATGATGTGTTCCATGAGTATCCAGTCTGAAAATGTATGAAACATGGTACCCGAAGAAGAGAAGATTGTAGGTCGGCACCTACGTACTAGTATCTCAGCTAGTACAAGAGAAAAGGGGGTGGTAGCTCCCTTCCAGTAGCAGTTGGAAAACGAGTAAAGGTTGGAGCATTTCTGCAGGTAGCAGCATGCGTACTAGTAAATGGATCAACTACTACAAGAGCTAAGGGGGTTGTAGCTCCCTTCCAGGGGAGTCTAGAGAATGATAGAAGGTTGTAGCCTTCTGCAGGTAGAAGCCTGCATACTGGTATAAGACTGCACCAGTACAGAACCATTGTAAAATAAGTTTGTTATTAAAAGAAAGATTGAGATGACTTGTAGCAAGTGGTTTTCACCCACACTGGGTTTCCACCTTACATCATGGTGTTCATGTGTGATTCTTGTGTGTGATGATCTGTTCTGTTTTACTGCTCCTGTTTACTGGTCATATGGTTAATAATGTTCTGATGCACTCATTAAGGATAAACTAACTTAATCATAAGCTTTCTAGATATACACTGGTTGCATTAATCATAGTTATGGAAGTATCATATATGAATCTGAATATGGAAATGAAGAAGTTATATTGATTTGATAATACTGATTCAGCCCCCCCCTCAGTATTATTTCCAACAATTGGTATCAGAGCAGGTCCTTTGGTAGAAGCTTGATCACTTGAAGGAGATCTGTAGAGCAATGAGAAAGAAGCTTAAGAAGAAAGCACCTAAGAAGAAGAAGACATCTCAGAAGAACTATGGCAGTGGGAGTATCGATTGGGGAATATGTGGAAGAATCACTTCAGATTCAGAATCACTTCATGATGAATATGAACAAGAAAATGATCTATCATGTATGAATTTGTTATCCTCTGGTGATACAGGTATCTATCCAATTGGAAAAGATGAAAGTGATAGCGAAACAACTGAATTTTCTATTATGGGTGAGAAAGAAATATATCAAATAGAGGTAGAATTTAAAAGGCTTACATACAAAATTAGAGATCAACAAGATCTATTGAACAAAAGGGAATGTGCCTTCAAAGAAGAAGCTACCAAACTAAAAGCTCAACTAGAGGAAGGAAACAAGGTAAGGAATTTATTCAAGGACAAATATCAAAATTTGCAGGATGAAGTAACATCACTAGGAGATGAAGTGAATGAGAAGAGCACAACAATCAAGAAAGTCAAAGATAGATCCAGTTACTATGAAAGTCTTGAAGCTACAATCCTCTCGCTAAAGGAAGATCTTGAAGAATCAAAGAAGCAGAATAAAGAACTTCTCCAAGCTCATGAAAAACAATAAAATGAAGTTCTCAATCTAAGACATCTGTTGGAAGAAGGAAGAAAAGCTGAAGAAAACATGAAGAAGCGATATCTTGAAAAGGAAGAGCAACATCAGGTTGAGGTAAATATGCTAAAAGATAAGCTAGAATAAAAGGATAAGCTCTTACGATTTCAAGATAGTACTAAGGTTTTGGATGCTATTCTTAGTAGTCAAAGGTCTCATGCTATCAAAGCTAGTCTTGGTTTTCATGAATCTGTTAAAGGTGATTCTAGTAAGATAGGGGAATCTAATGCAAAATCTGAAATGCTCAACAAGGAGATGAATGGTCAATCTCATCATCAACCAAGGAAAGAAATTCTTCAAAGAAAATCTTTTACTTCTCTTACAAATAAGGTTGAATGCTATAATCTTGGACATGTTGCATTCCAGATGTAGAATGGGTCAAGGTCATCATGCAGGAAGATCATCACATTCCAGGTAATTTAATGGATATTGCTTTGATTGCAATATGTTTGGTCATAGAGCTATTGATTGTTATAGAAGGAATATGAGACATGTAAGATGTTATGCATGTAACAAGCTTGGAAATATAGCTAAGGAATGCAAGAACAAAGTATGGACACCATACCAAAAGAATAAAACATCAGCACACTTGAAGATATGGAAGAAGAAGGAAGTACAGACGGAAAGATGTGGTACAACACAATATATAGACTCAGAGGGAGCTAAAAGTGTAAAACTTCAGTGCCCTAAATCTCATATTCAAGTTTGATAAATCGAAGACACGTATATGCGCGAGTTAGTCACTGCAAAGTCGCGTATATGTTAGCAGAGTCTGATATGATTCAGTTTATTATTTGCTCTGTTTGATAATCGTTACAATTTGCTGATAATGTGTGGAAATGTCCTGACACTTGTAATATGTTTAGAAGTGTTTTTGCGCCTAAATTGATGATGATGATGTCTTAATAATTCTTGCTGATATATGAATGTTTAATATCTGACAATAAACAGTTGGCACAAGTTTAGGGGGAGTTTATGCTTTTAATAATGCATTGTTGGCATTATGGTCCTTGGTGATGATGCTTATATATTGTTGTCATATGATTCTTGGGTTACATAGTTGATCAGATTTATGATGATACATATATGGTGTTTACATGGTGATCTTCATAAGGATAAGAAGATGTACAAAGCTTGAATACACATCTTCATTGCTTGATGATGAGTCACTCATATGCTGTTGTCGTCATATGCATAAAGATCTTATAATACAGTTATGATGCAGGATTCCTATAGTTCTTAGCGCTCATGTGGAAGAGGATTGTTGCTATTGATGATATCAAGAAATCATGATCTTAAGCTCTGGATACATAGTGCTGGATACATGGATGATTACTCAAAGTTGCATTGTTGGAGTCATGATGATATAATGATGGGTTGATACTTACATATGTTGATTGTTGTATATGTTCCCAAGTGATGATACTTGGATCATGCAGTTCTTGATGTTGATGAGATGGCTATGGTATTACTCACATATAATATGAATGATTCTGGATGAAGTTGATGCTGACATATCTAGTCACAGGATGATGTCATCTACACTAATGGACATATACAGGTTGCTGGTCTGGATGCTGTTGACAGATGCTTATAAAGCAAATCATACACTATGTATGATAGTTACTGATGACTATCATGGTCTTATTTAGATGTTTGGTCTCTATCGTTCAATGTAAAGGTCATATCAAGACTCATGATGTAATAGTGTGTCTCTATCTAGTGTAGTCATCTGGTGAGATCTCTTTTGGTCATAATTGTACCACCCGCTATTCATAGGAAGGATGATGAAATATTTCAGTCAGTCATGTATTTCGTTTGTTATCAAGGTCATGTAACGGCCTATGTTAGTTTCCCCACTATGCCTGGGATGGATGATGTTATACTATTGTGTTATCATGTGTAAACATTGATATATCCCACTTGGTTGGGCGAATGAGTCAAGTTTGGTATATCCCCATTTTGATGGGAGATGGATGTATGTATGAGTCTTTGATGATAGAAAGGTCATTTATGATGTATAGAGTCATGTTCTTCTTGTAGAACATCTTTTTGCAGACCTTGCTTATAGTCAGGGGAGCATGAACAGCACACTTCAGCAGAGCAGAGATTTCAGCATGTACTCAGAGGGAGCATGGACATATTGGTACACCATGGCATATACAAAAGGGGAGCTCATTCAAAGTTTTCAGCAGGTACTTAGGGGCAGTATGGACAGCGGATGTTTATCAAGGAAATAAAATATCTTGGTCCGCCCTTTGCCCTTGACGTCAAAGGGGGAGAGTGATTTGGTATTATTGCCATCAAGTCCAAAGGGGGAGATTTTTGGAATTATGATGCATGTGTTGTACTTGATGGAAACCCACTTGTAGAAGAACAACTCTCATATACATAACTCTACAGAAGTGATATTAGATGTGAGATGCAAGACAACTCAAAGGAATCAGAAGACAGTTCTCAGTATGAAAAATTAGCTTTGCCATGAAGTCCAAAGGGGGAGATTGTTGGCATTATGGTACAATTGTTGTCCTTGATGGAAACTCACACAGATGACATATAATAGTGCAACAAGTCAGTAGCAAAGATTTGATGATCAGATTACAAAGAATGAAGAAAATGAGAGATCCGCAGGTTCCTGTACACAAAGATACATTCCTCGGCTGGGTCTGCAGGTGCACCGTTCAAAAGGTACTGACATATTCACAGATGTTCGGAACAAAAGGTGCGGACCTAAAGTTCACAGACTTTCATGCAGAGAAAATCACACGCACATGGGAAAACTTATGGTTGGTCCATGGTATTTAGTCTGCCAGTTTTTGATCCTATGGTTTTGGTCCATGGTTTTCCATCTAAAGTATTGATCCCTGGTATTGGGTCCCTTGTATTGGCTTTCTATGGTTTTGGTCCATGGTTTGAGTAAGGGCTTGTCTATAAAAAGGAATGGAGATCATTTGACTGAGCACTGATGTGTTGAATATCTTAACGAGAGCAAGATCTAAAGTTTTGGTGATAGGTTGGTGAGTGATAGCTAGATCTAAATCAAGGAGAAACCTAAGTATTATAGACAAATCGACTAATGGGTCAAGATCTCCTTGGCGCATGATCAGATCTATAGATCTGATAGTCTGGGGTATGCTTAAAGACTGATAAAGTATCTATACCTGGAGGTACGCAGTCCAGACACGGTGCAGGCGAGCCGCAACAGCAGGTGCGGAGGTACACAGTCTAGACATGGTGCAAGTGCGGAGGCGCGCAAGCGAGCCGCATCAGCAGGTGCGGAGGTGCGCAGGCGAGCCGTAGTAGCAAGTGCGGAGGTATGCAAGCAAGCCGCAGCAGCAGGTGCGGATACTCGCAGATCCGAAGACTGTGTAGGTGCGGGGGTGCGCAGGCAAGCCACAGTAGCAGATGCAAATTTGCACAGTCGAGGCGGAGGCATAGGTGTGGTGATGCGCAGGATCGACACGGAGAAGGTGCGGATACCCGCATGCTTCCTATTGGTGAAGTTGTGGACTTCTCAGAAGATATGTTTTAGTTGATTTTGTCTATTAATGCTATGTTTAGGGTTTTGAATTAATGTCTGGTTACTGGTACTATGTTCTGATAACAACATTCTGAGAAGTGATTGATTGATTGATTATGGTTAGCTTTAGTATTCATGATGGATCAGGTTCATAATGACTTATCTTTATGTGATGTGATGGACTAGATCTGGTTGCTAACACACATATTATCCTTGTACATGTAATGATCTGGTGATTGGGTGATTCAGAAGATTGATTGATTTTGTGCTTCAATGATATTGATGGGTCCAGTATGAAAATTGGATAAAATGTGGCCTTTCAGATCATGATGATGTGTTCCATGAGTATCCAGTCTGAAAATGTATGGAACATGGTGCTCGAAGAAGAGAAGATTGTAGGCCGGTGCCTATGTACTAGTATCTCAACTAGTACAAGAGAAAGGGGGGTGGTAGCTCCCTTCTAGTAGTAGTTGGAAAACGAGTAAAGTTTGGAGAATTTCTGCAGGTAGCAGCCTGTGTACTAGTAAATGCATAGGCTACTACAAGAGATAAGGGGGTTGTAGCTCCCTTCGAGGGGAGTCTGGAGAATGAGAGAAGGTTGTAGCCTTTTGCAGGTAGAAGCCTGCGTACTGGTATAAGACTGCACCAGTACAGAACCATTGTAAAAGAAGTTTGTTATTAAAAGAAAGATTGAGACGACTTGCAACAGGTGGTTTTCACCCACATTGGGTTTCCACCTTACATCATGGTGTTCATGTGTGATTCTTGTGTGTGATGAATTGTTCTATTTTACTGCTCCTGTTTACTGGTCATATGGTTAATAATGTTTTGATGCACTCATTAAGGATCAACTAACTGAATCATAAGCTTTCTGGATATACACTGGTTGCATTAATCATAGTTATGGAAGTAGCATATATGAATCTGAATATGGAAATGAAAAAGTTATATTTATTTTATAATACTGATTCACCCCCCCCCCCCCCCCCCCTCTTAGTATTATTTCCAACATATTTTAGTGTTTGTAGTATTTATATTTGGGTTTACCAATGTTGGGTTTATAATATTAGTCCCATGGTTGAATGTCACATTTTGACAAGGATTGCCTCGCCATGAAAATAGAACCTGTTTATTTTAGTGTTTGTAATATTTATATTTGGGTTTACGAATATTAGGTTTATAATATTAGTCCCTTGGGCTTAATATTATTCCCTTGTGTTCATAATCCCTTGGGGTCTTAGTATTAATCCCTTGGATTTATTATTCATTTAGGTTTATAATATCAAAAATTTGTGGTTTTTATTTCCTTAGGTTTATAATATAAATCGTAGCCAAACATGGTGAACCATGTTTGAATGTTGCATTGTGACAAGGATTGTCTCACCATCAAAATAAACTATGTTTATTTTAGTGTTTGTAGTATTGATATTTGCCTTTACCAATGTTCGGTTTATAATATTAGTCCCATGGGTTTAATATTATTCCCTTGGGTTCATAATCCCTTGGGTTTATTATTCATTTGGGTTTATAATATCAATCCCTTGAGTTTATTATTCCCTTTGGCTTATAATATCAATCATGGTAAACCACTGTCAATCATAGCCAAACATTGTCAACCATGGTTGAATGTCACATTGTGACAAGAATTGTCTCACCATCAAAATACACCATGTTTATTTTAGTATTTGTAGTATTTATATTAGGGTTTACCAATGTTGGGTTTATAATATTAGTCCCTTGGTTGAATGTCTTATTTTGACAAAGATTGCCTCACCAAGAAAATAAACCATGTTTATTTTAGTGTTTTTAATATTTATATTTGGGTTTACAAATGTTGGGTTTATAATATTAGTCCCTTGGGTTCATAATCCCTTGGGGTTTTAGTATTAATCCCTTGGGTTTATTATTCATTTGGGTTTATAATATCAAAACTTTAGGTTTCTTATTCCCTTTATTTTATGATATAAATCATAGCCAAACATGGTCAACCATGTTTGAATGTCACATTGTGACAAGTATTGTCTCACCATTAAAATAAACTATGTTTATTTTAGTGTTTGTAGTATTGATATTTGCGTTTGCCAATGTTGGGTTTATAATATTAGTCCCGTGGGTTTAATATTATTCCCTTCGGTTCATAATCCCTTGGGGTTTTAGTATTAGTCCCTTTGTTTCATTATTTTTTTGGGTTTAGTTAGTATTAATCCCTTCGTTTTATTATTCCTTTGGGTTTAGAATATCAACCATGGTTAACCATGTTTGAAAGTCGCATTGTGACAATGATTGTCTTATCATCAAAATAAAACATGTTTATTTTATTGTTTGTAGTGTTTATATTTGGGTTTAACAATGTTTGGTTTATCATATTAGTCCCATGGGTTTAATATTATTCCCTTGGGTTCATAATCCCTTGGTGTTTTCGTATTTTCCCTTAGTTTTATTATTCCTTGGGGTATATAATATCAATCCCTTCGGTTTATTATTCCCTTAGGTTTATAATATCGATCATGGTCAACCATTTTCAATCATAGACAACCATGGTCAACCATGGTTGAATGTCACATTGTGACAAGGATTCTCTCACCATGAAAATAAACCATGTTTATTTTAGTCTCTCACCATTAAAATAAACTATGTTTATTTTAGTGTTTGTAGTATTGATATTTGGGTTTACGAATGTTGGGTTTATAATATTAGTCCAATGGATTTAATATTATTCCCTTCGATTCATAATCCCTTGGGGTTTGAATATTAATCCCCTCATTTTATTATTCCTTTGGGTTTAGAATATCAATCATGGTCAACCATTGTCAATCATAGAAAACCATGGTCAACCATGTTTGAATGTCGCATTGTGACAATGATTGTCTCACCATCAAAATAAAAAATGTTTATTTTAGTGTTTGTAGTGTTTGTATTTGGGTTTAACAATCTTGGGTTTATAATATTAGTCCCATGGGTTTAATATTATTCACTTGGGTTCATAATCCCTTGGGGTTTTCATATTAATCCCTTAGTTTCATAGAAAATTTTAGGGGCGAATGTTCGCCCTTTGGCGAAATTAAGGGGTTTTAAAGTTTTACTGGGCGAATATTTTGTATCATAGTACATTTTTACAAATCCCCTCAAATAGCCCACCTTATTTTAAGGGAGAGGGTAAAAAAGGTAAATTTAGCCCTCGAAATTAGGAGTTACAACCTTCCATTCGCCCATTTTCAAGAATAGATTTTATTTAAGTGAATCCATTCGCCCATTTTCAAGAATAGGTTTTATTTAAGTGAATCCTATGGGCCAAATATCATATTTATAGAAGAGGTATGGTAAATTAATAAAAATATAAATAAATGAGAGGTATGGTAAATAAATAAAACATTTTTTATATTTACTCCATAAGTCACCTTATATACATGCAAGGGTGTAAACAAATAAAAATATAAGTAAAGTGGAAGTATGGTAAATAAATAAAACGTCTTTTTATACTTACTCAAAAGGTATGGTAAATAAATATAAATATAAATAAACTGACGTATGGTAAATAAATAAAGCCTCTTTTTATATTTAGTCCATAACCCTCATTCTATTTATGAAGGCTCAAGAAAGAGGTTTTATTTAAGTGAATCCTATGGGCCAAATACCATATTTGTAAAAGAGGTATGGTAAATTAATAAAAATATAAATAAACGAGAGGTATGGTAAACAAATACACATTTTTTTATATTTACTCCATAAGTCACCTTATATTTACGAACACTCAAAAAATGCGTTATATTTAGGTGAAACCTATGGGCAAAATACTATGGGACAAATACCATGGACTAGATTGTTATTAATACCATGCAAAAAAAACATTATTAACCCTAATATTAGTATTAATAAAAATAAAAATGGCACATGGTATTAACCCATGGTATTCACCAAAATGGCACCTAGTATTGAACCATGGTATTCACCAAAATGGCACATGGTCTTGACCCATGGTATTCACCTAGAATGTAGCCTATTTAAATGGGGGAATTAAACCAGCATAGATCCATCTTTACTCTGGATCTACTAACCCCCGAGAGGTATCAAATATCGTGATATGCAAACTAGCATAGAGTGAAAAAATATTTGATCCCTCTCGGGGGTGAATCAAGAGTAAAAATGGATGTTGTAATTTAATGTATGTTAAACATTTTAGCTTGTTTAAAATAAAAAATAAAATAAAAATCAACTATTAATTTTATTAATTTTTATAAATTACTAATAGTAACTTTTAAGCTCCAGGTTTATAATAACCCATGGTATTGACCCATGGTAATACAAGGATCTTACAAGATTTTATAATTGAGTAAAATATTCGCCATACCTGATGAGAGATTCGCCAAAAAATTATATATACATATTATATTATTGATAAAATCACCTTCCATTTTTCCTATATACCATGGAGATTCGCCCATTTATTATATATATAAATTTAGGGGGGGTTCTTAAAATTTTCCCTACTTAGTTTTATTATTCCTTGGGCTTTATAATATCAATCCCTTGGGTTTATTATTCCCTTAGGTTTATAATATCGATCATGGTCAACCATTGTTGAATGTCACATTGTGACAAGGATTCTCTCCCCTTGAAAAAAAACCATGTTTATTTTAGTCTTTCTAATATTTATGTTAGGGTTTACCAATGTTAGTTTTATAATATTAGTCCCTTGGGTTTAATATTATTTCCTTGGGTTCATAATCCCTTGGGGTTTTAGTATTAATCCTTTGGTTTTATTATTAACTTAGGTTTATAATATTAATCATGGTCATCTTTATTAATCTCTTGTGTTTGTAATATCAATTTCTTGTGCTTATTTATCCCTTAGGTTTTTAATATTTATCCATTGGGTTCAATAATTACTTAGGTTTATAATATTAAACAGTTGGGTTTATTAGTTCCTTGGGTTTATAATATTAGTCCTTCTTGTTTAATATTATTCTCGTTTGTTGATAATCCCTTGAGATTTTAGTGTTAACCGCTTGGGTAATAATAAAGAAAATGAACTAATATTATAAACCCAATGTATACAAACTCTAAGATAAATATTAAAATACTAAAGCCTAATAATAATAATAATAATAGTATTATGAGTTTATATTATTATAATAATATTAATATGATAATCATAAATATATAAGAATATAGTTGTTATTGTTTATATAATTATTAATTATCATAAATAATTGGCCTTTAATGTTATTATTATAATAATATAATGATAATATAATATTATTATAATATTATAATCAATTATTGTTATTATTATTATTATTATTACTATAATAAATATATTTTATCATTATAATAATAGTACAATATAATTGTTATTATTATTTTTATAATTTTATATTATTATTATAATAACATAATAATAATTATATTATATTAGCCCCAAGGGTTAGGTCAGTTGGTCAAAATCAATGCCTCACCGTTTGGGAGGTCACACGGTCCATTTTGCTCGAAGCCCTTGGGGTTAGGCCTTGCTAGTGGGCCGCGAGGTGTCCGTGAACCACACCAAAATAATAATAATTATTATTATATTATTATATTATTTTAATAATATAATGATAATATAATATAATTATGAGCTATTTTTATTATTAATTAATATATATTAGGTGTTTATATTATTAATATAATATTAATATAATATTTATATAATAATATATATTAATAATCTGGTTAATATTTATGTAGTTATTAATAATCATAAATAGTTCGTGTTAAAAACAAAACCCATAATAATTATTAATTTGCTTGATATAAGCCTCTTCGCATATATCAACCACATTGGAAAATGTGGTTGTATATATGTTTCATATAGGCCCAGCGGGGTTTATCAATCACATTGGTAAATGTCGTTGTGCTAGTATATATTTTCAATGTAATAATAAGTCAATTAAAAATAAGTAGAAAAAAATTATAACTCACTAAAATAGAAAGAATTAAAAAAAATGGAAATTAAAAAATTCAATAGAAATAAAATCAAACTAAAAAAAACAAGAAATTTAATAACTCAATTAGTAACCTATAAAAATGAAAATTACTAAATAAATAAATCAATTTAAAAAATAATAATAAATAACAAAAATTGAATTACATTATATATAAACAGTAATTTTTGACCAAGACAAACTAAAGCTAATACCTAAGACAAAATTGCTGCATGAGTGGCAAGCATATATGTCATATACCCCTTTATTAACAAATATTTTTTTTTTTTACTTGTTTAACCTACGACAAGATTTCTCGTCTTGTATGTTAATACAATGTTGCAACGTTATATATTCAAAATGTAATTTTCGTTTTACAAAGTTGCAAGGGCCAATAGTCGGAAAACCTTCCCGGGAGTAGGACTGTCACTCGCATTTATTTTTATAGTACCACCATCACTGTGTGTTAGTACTCCACCACCTACCAGGCTCACCTACACTTTCCACCTGGCTTGGTATTTATTTCCTGCTCTGTCATGGTGTCGTGGCAAGAGTAGGAGTACCATTGGTGATTGTGCACCTCGAGCTCCTCCAACCATCGACGACAATGGTTTTTGATGGCAGATCCAAGAGTCAAGCGTTGATCTGGGGTTTTCGTATTTGTTTACCCGGGTGGTATGGCTCATTCATTCCATTATTCCTTGGTGCTCGACCACGCTCCGCTCCGCCTTCTACCGCGCCAAACCTATGTGTAATATTGTGTTTGCAACCCAAGGTTCGAGTGCAAGAACTGGTTTTCTCAACTTCCAGGCAATTTATGCAGTCCTGTAAGTGCCCTACATGTTTTATTTTGCTCCTGCCTCTGTTTTTCTTTTTTTTGTTTTATTTGCAATACTTCATTCATACATTAACAATCATCATTTTTTGTATGTCTTCGAATGGAAGAGGAATGGGCACAACCACAGAATGCTGGTTTGCATTGTGGGATGGCCGCGGCTACTCTGATTTCCTACCTCCAACATGGACTACCGGGTAAGCATCAAATGTTCTAGTTCGAGTTGTCTTTGGAGAGTTAAATGCATACGAGTCTGCTGTCTCAAGGTTTGATAGACCATTCCCCTTTTTTGCTTATGTTTTTAGTTGCAGTGATGGTTCCTAATGTGCCTGGAACAGAATTCCTCTGTGGTCTTTCCTCGATGTTTATGGGTTTTGAGGCCCCAGGCTATTCTGGCCTGAGGCTTGGCTGCATTGACACATGTTCAAGCTTAGGTCGCCTAGGACTAGATCTGTTGTAATTATGAGAACAAACTTTCTGGGTCCGTTGTAATTTGTTATAAGTCATCCGGATCGAGCCCCTGTAAATTATTCTGGTTTGTTAGTTGAGGTTTTGTTTTACTAGATAAATGAGTCCTTGTGTCTAGACTAAGTATTTTCTTTTAATTAAAATTCCACTTGGAAAAAGCAGAGTCCATAAGGATTTCTGGCATGAATTTTTGGACTCAATTTCCGGGTTTTGTGTAAATTTTCCAAATGATAATCAGTTGAATTTTTTTTTACGCGACAGCTCTGAGACACTTATATTGTATTATGGTTTCGCACTTGTGTTTATCTTGAGATGCAGAGCTCTATTTACTCATGTTCTATATTGAAACAGAAAGACCTGAATTATCTAAATGCCACCGAAATTTTCCGTTTAGAAAGTTGTTTTTTCACATAATCACCTGGATATTTTTTTAATGTGACATTCTGTCAGTTCGCCTCAGTTCTGCGATGAGTCACCCTCTGTCTGCCTGTAGGTTGAAATGTTTCACTGATTGCCAAACCCTCTCAGGGTTTCTTCCTATGCTAACGTGGAAGGAATCCTCTAGAGGGCTCGAACTTCCTTGCCTGAGCAACACTGTTGTGGTTTCATAATCTTCAACATTTTAACTTAACTCAATTAGTTGCCTGTCCTAATTTTTAATTAACATGTACAAGAAACCCTGTTATGAACCTGGAGTTTGAGGACCTGGCTCAAACTTGCATTTGTTTCAGGGTTTAATTATATCCTTTCTTAAAGAGCATGCAACTTCATTTTTCATTTTAAACATGAAATTTTATAAAAGTTAAGGTGCTATTGGCCCTGTTTTCATTTTTCAAGGCGTTAGATGCCTACACACTGTTATTTCGGTATTCCCAAATGTGCTCTTTTCTCTTTTGTTTGAAAAAGTAGTTTTGTTAACAGTTTAGCTTCCATTTTATTGATGTATTCACACGCTTTATTGGACTAAAACCGCAGACTTAACTCCTGCTCCTAAATTTAGTTTTCAAGATTTCTTCTACCCAACAAATATTCCATAATTATCTTACCTTGCATTAACCGATAAGAAAGAGAACATACTTTCGTCTTACAGTTCCATGCCAACCACAGAAATATAAACCCTAGCTCTACTTCTCATTTTGAACAGATCACATATAGATTATTTAACAGATTATCTAACAGAGTATCTAAGTGATTTTCTTTACTTACCTGCTCTCTTCTGAGCGATAAAGACTCCTCAGAGGTTCACCTGGATTCTCTGCTATTTTCTTGTCTACCCAACGACAAGATTCATCTTTCAGGACCAGAATCTCCCCCCTTAGCTCTCTTTCAGGATCACTATCCTCAGTAAGAACGCACCTAGTGCTTGGCTATCTGGTCATCACTAGACTTAGTCCCTCTATCCTCTTCTGCCTGTCCCTACAACGGAGAGTTTTGCCTCCCCCCACTTCCTTTTCTCTGGAAGCCTTTCTAGTTAGGGGTGGTAGTTAGGGTTGCAGTGTTAGTAACCATCTTTTCCCAACTTCCTCCTTCAGAAGTTGCCAGTATTTCCAAGAAAAAAATTCTTATATTTTCTTAAAAAAATAATAACAAGACTATTAAATTTCAAACAATTAACAAGGTCATATTCAGTTCTATCTTTTACCACAGTAAAAATCAAATATTTACATTTTCCCGGGGCATCACATCTCCCCCTCCTGAAATTGGACATTGTCCCGATGTCTTCGACCATGAACAGCCCTGGATAAGCTTGTTTCATGAGCTCTTCATCTTCCCAGGTGGCCTCGTCAGGCCCAATGTGCTGCAACTGCACTTTAACTTGGGTAATAGCTCGCTTATGCAGCATGACTCCTCTCCAGTCGAGGATGTTCAGTGGTTCGACCAAGATTTTTCCTTCTGATTCGACCTGTATATCTTACCATCTGATTACATGTTTAGGATCATAAACATATTTTTTCAACACAGAAACATGGAAGACATTGTGGACTCGTATGTGGCTTGGCAAGGCAAGCTGGTAAGACACCGACCCAATTCTTGCTAAAATTTGGAATGGTCCAGAATATCGAGGTGGCAACTTAGTGCAACTATTCCATTGTAGTGTACTCTTTTTTTCTCGTATCCTTACATACACACGATCACCAACTTGGTACTCCTTGAATTTTCTTTTCCAGTCAACAAAGTTCTTTTGCCTATCCTGAGCTGCTTTTAAATTGGATCATACCTTCTTAAACATGTCCTCCATCTCTTTAAGCATTTTGGGACCTAACATCAATTTGTCTTCCGGTCCACCCCAACTTGAGGGTGTGCGACACTTCCGCCCATACAGTACTTCAAACGGGCTCATTTGCAGTGATGTATGATAGCCATTATTATACGCAAACTCGACCAAGTGCAGTTAATCTTTCCACTTGGTTGGTTGTTGCATTACATATGCCATTACCATGTCTTCCACCACCTAGTTCACCTGTTCTATTTGCCCATCAGTCTGAGGGTGATATGTTGTACTGAAATTTAGTTGAGTCCCTCATTCTGTAAATAATGTTTTCAAAAATACCGATGTAAATTTAACATCACGGTCTGAAATTATTGTTTTTGTAGCCCATGAAACCTAAATATGTTTTGTATAAAAATATGGGCGATCTGTATAGCTCTATAAGTAGACTGCATAGGTATAAAATGTGCTGATTTACTTAATTTATCCACCACCACCATGATGGAGTCGTTATTTTTTCTTGTCTTGGGTAAACTGGTTATGAAGTCCATAGAAATGGTTTCCCACTTCCATTCTGGAATGGGTAATGGTTGTAATAACCCCGCAGGGTGTTGGTGTTCTGCCTTAATTTGTTGACACTCTAAACAACGTGCCAAATACTCAGCCACATCTCTTTTCATACCCAGCCAGTAATATTCTTTTCGGAGTGCAGTGATCATTTTCTAGTATTCGGGGTGTCCAGCATAGTGACTTTTATGAAATTCATCCAAAATCCAGTTTTTAATGTTGTTTTGATTGGGCACATATAGTCTTTTCCTATAATACAGCATTCCAGTAATGTCCACTGCATAATCTTGCTGATTTCCTTTGCTGGTTGGCTATTGTACTTGCTATTTTATTTGCTGATAAACGGTATCTTGCTCTGCTTCTTTTTTAATCATCTCTTCAAAGGGGCTTTTCCATTCACTACAGGAAATTTCATATACACATTGTAATTTCCGACTTAGAGCGTCCACCACCCGATTCTCTTTCCCCTTCAAATGTTTGATTTCGAAATCAAAACTGCTTAGGAAATCCACCCACCATGCTTGCCTGGCATTTAAAGTGGGCTGGCTAAAATAATTGGTCAGGCTATGGTGGTTTGTCAATAATAAGAATTTCCTTCCCATGAGATAGTGCTGCCACATTTTCAAATCGTGAATGACGGCTGCCAACTCTAGATCATAAGCGGAATATTTATGTTCATGCTCTTTTAGTTTCCTTGACTCATAAGCAATTACCCTCCCATCTTGCATCAACACGCCTCCTACACCTTCTTTCCTTGCGTCAATGCATACCACATAGTCCTTACTAGGATCAACTATGCTCAAAATGGGTGCGGTGGTGAGCAGATGCTTAAGCCGCTTAAAACTTCTTTGGCATTCCGAGGTCCATCTGAAAGCTCTTCCTTTTTCTGTAAGGAAGTGATAGGATATGCTACTCTTGCGAATCTTTCTACAAATCGTCTGTAATAACTGGCTAATTCCATGAAGGACATGGTGTCTGCTACATCCTTCAGTATGGGCCACTCCATTATGGTCCTTATGTTTTCAGGATCCACCGCGATCCCTTCCTTCGTGATTATATTGCCCAAATACTGTATTTATTCCTTGAAGAAGTCTCACTTGCTGAACTTGGCATATAACTGGTTTTCTTGGATGGTTTGCAACACTAATCTGAGCTGCTCCTTGTGTTCTTCCATAGTGCGGGAATATATTCGTATGTCGTCACTAAATATCAGCACAAATCTATCCAAATATTGATGAAATATGTTGTTCATGAAGCACATAAAAGTCACAGGGGCGTTAGTTAACCCAAAGGGTAGCACCATAAACTTGTAATTTCCATACCTTGTTCTAAAAGCAGTCTTAGCTATGTCTTCCTCCTTAATCCGAATTTGATGATAACTGGATCGCAAATCGATCTCGGAAAAGATTATTGCCCCTTTCACTTGATCAAAAAGTTCATCGATCCGGGGTAAGGGATACTTGTTTTTTATGGTAGATTTATTCAATTGGCGATAATCTATGCACATGCGAAGGGTTCTGTCCTTTTTCTTAACAAACAATACTGGAGCTCCCCAAGGAGACACACTGGGGCGAATGTAATTTTTGTCTAGCAGTTCCTGTAACTACATTTTTAACTCTATCAACTCAGGTGTACTCATTCTGTAGAGCACTCGGGATACCAGGGCTACCCCTGGTACCAATTCGATAGTAAAGTCTATATCCCTCTTAGGTTGCAGTCAGGGAATCTCCTCCAGAAACACGTCAGCAAATTCTTGTATCATAGGATGTTGTCCAATGTAGCTGTTTTATCTTTCGACTTAGCATAGCTCACTTGGATGGCATAGATCTGACATCCCTTCCTAATGCATCTTGCTAACTGAGAGGCAGTTATTGGCCAAACCTGTACTAGCCGCTTAATCCCTTGCATCTCTTGCGTTTCTCCAAGCTCATCTCTATAACAAATAGTCTTTGTTTTGCAGTTGACTAAGGACCAGTGTTTTTCTGGCTAGTCCATACCGATTAGAACATCATATTGACCAAGGGGGAGCACATTTAAATCTACCATCACTGACTGCCCTGCTATCTTTCAAGAGCAGTTATTGACCTTTACAAGCACTCGCCTCTTGGCCCCTGTAGCCAACTATGCTAGCCACAGATTCTTGAATTTAACAAGTTGCAATTTACAATGCTCTATAACCTTAGGACTAATATAACTTAGTGTGGCTCTAGGATCAATTAAAACAGTTACTGTAAGGTTTGAAATTTTACCTTCGAATTCCACCATGGTCGGCTGGTACTTCGCCT
Source organism: Pinus tabuliformis (assembly GCA_031772625.1). Lineage (NCBI taxonomy): Eukaryota > Viridiplantae > Streptophyta > Pinopsida > Pinales > Pinaceae > Pinus > Pinus tabuliformis. Next base: position 358,520,207 of record CM062814.1, on the reverse strand, counting down.
GGTGATCATCCAGGGCTGTATTAATCCTTGGTAGACTATGTCCTATATCGCCAACTGTCGATGCTTCATGGATCTGGCATACCTATTCAGTTCCCTTTCGTTGAGGGTAGTTTTTGATGTAGTGAGGCCCTCCGCAACCCCAGCACTGCACTAGAGGCCTTACTGTCCCTTCACTATCTATCTTTATAGATTGTTCACTGATTCAGGACTCACTTGTTGTCTTGGACCTAAGCGAATTTTTCTGTATATTTCTGCTATTTTGTCCCTTGCCAAAACCCTTGTTACCACTAACATAATTCCCTTATTGTTTCCAGCCAATTTATTACTCTTCTTATTGCTCCATCTTTTGCCTGAAATTTCTCCCTTCTGTTTGCTTTGCTGGTAACAAATTCTGGCTTTACATATTGCTTCATCCATTGTATTTGGATCGTCAAACTCAATCATTTCCCAAATATTCAGGGGTAAACTACTCACAAACCTCTGCACTTTGCCTTTTTCCTCTCTAATATAAGGCACATAACAAGGTAATGGAGTAAAACGAGTAATAAATTCATCCATGGTTTGTTGTTCTAATTGCAAGTCATGAAATTCTCTTGCCTTTCGGTCATAAAAACGCTCAGTCAAGTATCTTTCCTTGAAGTACCTTTGAAATTTCTCTCAGGTTATGTTCTATTCACTTACACCTCTTATAATCTTAACCTCTTCCCACCACAAGGTGGCTTTTCCTTATAATTGGAAGATGGCCAACCGTGCGTTGAGATTGTGATCGTACTCATATAGCTGGAAATATTTGTTCATATTAATCAACCATGCCTCAACTGCTTCCTCCTACTCTCCTTAAAAGTATGGCGGTTTGATCTTACGGAATTCCCCTTGCAACACTATCCGTTGCTTTTTTATGTCTGTTGTTCAGAAGCATTATCGGATCGTTTCTCCTCATTTCCTTCTAAATCTTCAGCTTCTGTGTGGTGATTTTTCTCTTCTAACTTTCTTTGTTGCTCAGCACTGGGATTCGCTGGCTATTGATTCTATTTATATGACAAGCTTTTTATAATCCTCTCCTATTCGATAGTTAACCTTGCCTTGTCCTCCTATAATCGGGCCATTTCATTTTTCAACTCTTGTACTGTCTCCAATATTGCCAGATTTGTATTGCAAGCCTCCTGACCAAGCTGTACCCATAACTCGGGGTTGTTCTTAGGACCAGTTGTAGGTCCCTGACACACCCCAAACCTGCGAGACGCACTATCTGTTCTTCTCATGCTGTCAATCCTCTGTTCCAGTACTTAGCATAAAAAAGTGTAAGGAAACAAAAAAAAACAAAAGGTCACTGCATTATCTGTTCTTTCTTGAACTGCTCAACAGAGATGGAAATAAATCGTATATACTCTATCTATCTATTAGTTTTCAGTTTTCAGTTTTTTTAACTTTTCAGTTCCCCAAAGGCCACAGTTTTGATAACTTGGCTCTGATACCACTTGTCATATACCCCCTTACTAACAAATAAATTGTTTTTTTTTACTTGTTTAACCTACGACAAGATTTCTCGTCTTGTATGTTAATACAATGCTACAACGTTATATATTCACAATGTAATTTTTGTTTTACAAAGTTGCAAGGGCTGGTAGTCAGAAAAGCTTCCTGGTAGTAGGACTGTCACTCACATTTATTTTTATAGTACCACCATCATTGTGTGTTAGTACTCCACCAGCTGCCAGGTTCACCTGCACTTTCCACTTGGCTTGGTATTTATTTCCTGCTCTCTCATGGTGGCGTGGCAAGAGCAGGAGTACCATTGGCGATTGTGCACCTCGGGCTCCTCCAGCCATCAACGGCAATGGTTTCGGATGGTGGATCCAAGGGTCGAGCGTTGATCTGGGGTTTTTGCATTCGTTTACCTGGGTGGTATGGCTCATTCATTCCATTATTCCTTGGCGCTCATCCCCGCTCCGCTCTGCCTTCTGTCGCACCAAACCTATGTGTAATACTGTGTTTGCAACCCAAGGTTCGAGTGCAAGAACTGGTTTTCTCAACTTCCAGGCAATTTATGCAGTCCTGTAAGTGCCCTACGTGTTTTATTTTTCTCCTATCTCTGTTTTTTTTTTTTATTTGCAATACTTCGTTCATACATTAACAGTCTTCCTTTTTTGTATGTTTCCCGATGGAAGAGGAATGGGTGCTGCCATAAAATACTGGTTTGCATTGTGGGATGGCTGTGACTACTCAGATTTCCTACCTCCAGCATGGGCTACCGGGTAAGCATCAAAGGTTCTGGTTCGAGTTGTCTTTGGAGAGTTAAATGTATACAAGTCTGTTGTCTCAAGGGTTGATAGACTGTTCCCCTTTTTTTCTTATGTTTTCAGTTGTAGTGATGGTTCCTAATGTACCTGGAACAGAATTCCTCTATGGTCTTTCCTTGATGTTTAGGGGTTTTGTGGCCGCAGGCTATTCTGGCCTAAGGCTTGGCCACATTGACACATGTTCAGGCTTAGGTCACCTTGGACTAGATCTGTTGTAATTATGAGAACGAACTTTCTGGGTCCGTTGTAACTTGTTATAAGTTATCCGGCTCGAGCCCCTGTAAATTATTATGGTTTGTTAGTTGAGGTTTCGTTTTACCAGTTAAATGAGTACTTGTATTTGGACTAAGTATTTTTTAATTAAAATTCCACTCGGCAAAAGCCGAGGCCATAAGGATTTGCGGCATGAACCTTTGGACTCAATTTCTGGATTTTGTGTAAATTTTTCAAATGATAATCAGTTGAATCTTGTATTATGGTTTCGCACTTGTTTTTATCTTGAGATGCAGAGTTCTATTTACTCATGTTCTATATTGAAACAGTAAGACCTGAATTATCTAAATTCCACCGAAATTTTCCGTTTAGAAAGTCATTTGTTCATATAATCACCTAGATATTTATTTTATAGTGACATTCTTTTAGTTCGCCTCAATGTTGCGACGAGCCACCCTCTATCTACCTGTAGGTTGATATGTTTCACTAATCGCCAAACCCTCTCAGGGTTTCTTCCTATGCTAACGTGGAAGGGGTCCTCTAGAGGGCTCGGGCTTCCTTGCCTAAGCACCACTATTGTGGTGGCGTAATCTTGAGCATTTTACCTTAACTCAATTAACTGTCTATCCTAATTTTTAATCAACATGTATAACAAACCCTGTTTTGAACCTCGGGTTTGAGGACCCGGCTCAAACTCGCATTTGTTTCCAGGTTTAACTATTTCCTTTCTTAAAGAGCATTGCAGCTTCATTTTTCATTTTAAACATGAAATTTTATAAAAGTTAAGGTGCTACTGGCCCTGTTTTCATTTTTCAAGGTGTTAGTTGCCTACACACTGTTATTTCGATATTCCCAAATGGGCTCTTTTCTCTTCTATTTGACAAAGCAGTTTTGTTAAAAGTTTAGTTTCCATTTTATTGTTGTATTCACACGCTTTATTGTACTAAAACCACAAACTTAACTCCTGCTCCTAAATTTCGTTTTCAAGATTTCTTCTACCCAACAAATATTCCCTAATTATCTTGCCTTGCATTAACCGATAAGAAAGAGAACATACTTTCTTCTTACAGTACCTTGCTAACCACAGAAAAATAAACCGTAGCTCTACTTCTCATTTCTGAATAGATCACATATAGATTATTTAACAGATTATCTAATAGAGTATCTAAGTTATTTTCTTTACTTACCTGGTCTCTTCCCAGCGATAAAGACTCCTCAGAGGTTCACCTGGATTCTCTGTTGTTTTCTTGTCCACCCAACCACGAGATTCGTCTTTCAAGACCAGAATCTCCCCCCTAGCTCTCTTGCAGGATCACTATCCTCAGCAAGAACGCACTTAGTGCTTGGCTATCTGGTCATCACCAGACTTAGCCCCTTTGTCCTCTTCTGCCTATCCCTACAGCGCAGATTTTTGCCTCCCCCCACTTCCTTTTCTCTGGAAGCCTTTCCAGTTAGGGGAGGTAGTTAGGGTTGCAGTCTCAGCAACTATCTTTTCCCAACTTCCTCCTTCAGAAGTTGCCAGTATTTCCAAGAAAAACATTTCTTATATTTTCTTAAAAAAATAATAACAAGACTATTAAATTTCAAACCGTTAACAAGATCATATTCAATTCTGTCTTTTACCACAGTAAAAATCAAATATTTAAATTTTCGAGGGGCATCGCAATATAACCCGCTGTTAATATTTTATGTAAAAATCTCCAAAGAGATTTTTTTCGTTCGAGATTTTTTTTTTTTAATTTTATCATGGCCTAATATTCGTCGTCATGAATGTAGTACACGATCAAAGCTGATACTTATTTCCACTCAATTTAGGCAAAATCGTCTATAATTCTCTTGACTTATATACACTAGGGCTATATTTATGCTTTTCCATCATGAAAATTGGGCGCTAATATCCACTCAATTTTGGCTAAAACAAATCCTGTTATAATCCTTTGAACCTGTCTGCACTCTAGAATATTTGAGTTTTTTAATTCCTCGATGTCAAGTAATACATTTTCTAATGAGCGAAAACAATTATGATAAATACTTATTTGACTATATTTTTCATAGAGCAAATGGATCCATCAATTAAGAGCGTTGATAATGAGCATCTGTGTATTTTTGACAAACTGAATTTTCATTATCACGAAACCTTGTAGGTTGTGTACGTGCGGTATTCAAACTAGAACTAAAACATCACCTGGTATGGTATTTTGTCAAACATTTTTCGTTGAATAACATAAATTTTCCTTCCATGTAATTTCTCTACAGGCACCAAAGTATTTTGTCTTTGATAGGTATTTTGTCTTTGATAGAACTTTACATTCAAAAGTGATATGTACGGGAGATGGATTGAATTTTCGAACATGCACCACCGCATTCTATGGCCATTTAATTTCAGTATAACCTCTAGTGTACTGAAAGTAACATTTAGATTCCAATACATTGAATTTCTACGTGCCAAGAGTCGGAGAAAACCCTGGCATTGACCAGTGCCTGACTTGAAAATTTGAGTTGGTGCTGCTGAATATGGACCAGAGATCTCTCTACTACGCGATAATCTGTTTAGTTCAAAGGCGGCTTTCATATTGAAATGATTAAAATATCCGAGTCTTCGCTTTCCATTCATCTAAGGCACAACTTCCATAGATAATTTTAAAATTTGTGGCAATGATCGCATTATTTGTAAAGTGGGATCCACAGTTTGGCAATTCAATTTTGAGCTTTGACCAGCGAAGTTACAGATAGCAACCATTTGACTAAGTCGCCACAATTGACTCCGCTTGCGAAGTATGACTAGGCTTTTGGAGTATAAGTCCTCTGCATGAGGAAATTGAGCGTTCGTTTGATTACGCATTTTTTCCGAATTATTACTTAGTTTGATTATTTAATATGGACACAAAGTTACATTCTTTATTATCAAACTTCAGTTGACTAATATGCTTTTCAAACTAAATATAGAGTAAGTTAATAATTTTAGAAATATTAGAAGCTAAAATTGTTAGTGTACACTACCGAGTTGAAAAAAAAAAAAAAAAAAAAAAACTTTAAAATTGTTATCTTTTTGCTCCGTTGTTATTTGTTACTTTTATTTCAATTTAGTTGGGACTAAGTTTATTGCAGGTCATCGGATTTTTGTGGGTTAACATTATCTACTTCGACAATAACTAACACATCCCTATGAATTATATTGAGTAGCGATAAAATTCATAGAACGAAATGTGAGCTCTCTTAATTGCTTACAAATTATTTCGCCAATTCCAACATTGTTTTCATTTTTTAATTTTTCCATTAATGTATTTCAGTATAATTTCCTCTGGCTCAATCGTTTCGAACTTAAAAAAAATATGACATTAATTCATTTCAGTATAATTTCCGCTTGTTCAATCGTTTCGAACTTGAAAAAAAAATAAGACATTAAATTACAAACCAGTTGGTTAAACCACAAATCACCTCTGAGTGGACATTGGCCACGAACCACACCACTCTCACATCAATGTTAGTGTCGTATACAGGAGACCTCTATATGTATCACAATGCCAAGCTTATTCATTAATTGTCCAAAACTACGATTAGCAACTGCATCTCACGTACGAAAAAGACACAAGTTAAGACTTACTATCTCTATCTCCACTCTTAAAACTTCTCACCTAACTCCTTTCCCACTTATAGATGAATTTACTTTATGAAAATAAACATTCAAACAGTTGGAGCTGACAAATGATCGTGAGGGTAATTATATTAATAATGTAATTTAATATTTAAGAAAAATAAAACTAAAGATAAACATTTATAAGAACAAAAAAGTTTGTTAACTGTTAAAATCTATTTTTATTAATTAATAAAGTTAGTGTTTTAGTCTCCACAAAGAATATTTTTTTTTATTTTTTATTTTTTTCCCCTAAATTTTGTAATAATTACAGATAATTCGTTTTATTATTTGTCATGTTTATTTAGCTTTTGTGAGGGATCACCTCAATTTAGTTTCCAATAAAAAATATCTCTCTCATATTGGTGTAACAATGCTCTTCACTTTTTCTTTCTCTTGCACATGGCTTGATCACTACATATGGTAATAGTGTTTCTAAAAGAAATGAGACTAGGGAATCTTAGTCTAATAAAACACACATTATTTGAATAAATACATATATAATTCTTTTAGGCATTACTAGTAGAAGCTAAGTATGTCCACACTAAATTCTCTCTTCAAATACCTACCAATGATTTTGGTTGTGACCAACTTCCACCCTACATATAAACATTCTCCTCTTATAGTGATATATGTATCTACAATGCAAAAAAATGAAAAGGTCAAAATGATAGTCTGCCATCTTGAAGGTCAACTCACACATGGATTAGAAAGGTTTCCCTTTGCATGTAACTAATGATGAGGTAATTTTCCAAGCTTTTATCACTATTCATAACTAGGATACATTCTACACAATGCTCTAGAAATTATTTAAATGAGCACGTTAGATGGAATATTTATGGATATATTAGTAGGTAGTCTACAAAATCAAAATGTCCAACAATACATTATTGTCTTATGCTCCATGTGAAACTTCCAATATAATGCATCTCCTTCCATGCCCTTTTGAAATGTTCCCACCACTAAAAGAGATTCGGTACATGCCTAGCTACTTTTCGTTCTCCATTTTGAACTTCCATCATTCCCATGACATTCACATGACTACCACATCGCAATGCGGTGCCTTGTACCAACATTGACCATAGTGCTATGTATGGATCATTCACGATACATCAATTTTGAGTCCTAACTACTAAACAACAACCATTTTCGATAGACAACATATATACAATGATCTCATTTGGGTCTTTTGACAAGGTCCACCATTTGGGCCTAATCTCCTTAGTAAGTCACTTGGAGGTCCCAAATGTTTGTGTGCTTGCCTCAGTTACTCACCTAATACTCTATTCGATCCCTCCAATATTTGTGTACTTGCCATAATATTTCAATTTTTTGATACATGTGTACTTGCTTTTGGGGACTCAAACGTACAAAATCCATTTTTGTTACCATCTAATACAACATGGTGGTCAATAATAAAAAATTTCTTTATTCATGTATTCATAATATCATCTCTCATTATTTCAACAACATGGTAGTCAATAACAAAAATATTCTTTATTCATATATTCATAATATCATCTCTCATTATTTCATGTAGTAGAAATAAATTGTACATTTAAATTCAATCATTTTTAAAAGAAATATTAGTGAGCAATTTCTTTTATTTCATCTCAAAATTAAAAGCACTTATACTATAAAATAAAAATAAACTAATATAAGAAATAAATAAAAATTATTAATGTCACTTAATAATAATAATAAAAATAGTAATATTAATACTATTGTATTTTAATCCATGCACATAGTATTCCATACCATAGGGTAGGGTTTTGTTCCCTTCTCGCCATTTTCAATCATATGGGATGCATATAAAGATCTTTATTTTACACATATAACGCACACCACACAATCATACTTGCATAATCCAAACGTATATTAGTATTATATTTTCGTATAAGAGAAAATAGCAGTTCAATTCTTTTCGATTCCCCACATTAATAACCCATAATAAGAATAAGGATAGTCAATAGTAACATATACACCATTAATTAATACATTGGCGAAGGAGAAAAACATTAGTTAAATATAATACAACCTCAGTCAAATATGGCTGGACTTTCATTTATATCCAACGAACCTATAAGAAGGCATTTTATCTGCTAAATGTATGCCATACGAATGTTCAATTCTCTGTTGTCATTGTTTGCCGCAGCTTACCTCCGTATTATATCTACGCGTTTCTTTCCGCATTGTATAATTTCACGGGAAGCGCATCGCCAATCTTACATGTTTGTAGTGGACGAACCTGTATTCTGGGGCTCCTATATTCAGAATGGGTTCTCTATATGGTGTATGGCTTTTCTTAACAGTTGCATCTAGTTAGTTTTGTTACATTCCCTTTTGCACATTCTACGAAGAATTACTTGAAATTCTTTTTAAAATTGCAAACTATTACGGAGAACGTTTCTAGTGGGATAAGTTCAACAGCGCGATCCTGCAATTCTAAAAGATCCGCAGCTGGAGTTGTGAGGGTGACCCATATCTCAAACCCGACTACCGTGGTCAAAGCAAGCGCATCAGAATTCTGTGGTGTTGTTCAGTCCCTCACTGGACGGAAGAGATCCTCCCCTTCAAGTAGCCATCATGAAGAAATAAATTTGTGTTCTGATAATGAGTACAGCCCTCCGGACAGAGCACCGAAGCTGCTTAAAGATAAATTGCAATGCTTGAATGATATTAAGTCGTCGGAGTCTGCAGTTACTGATTATAAGGCGACCGTGGGAGTCTGCTGCAACGACAGAGATCATGATAGCATATTCGAGGAATTAGGGGTTCTGCCTGTTATAAACCCTGGCTGTATAATGTCGCATCAGTTGTTTGAGAGGGCGGAGAGCAGAAGAGACACAAGGGATATTTTGTTTGACATTTTTTCTCCGTCGACTCAACTCTCCGGCTTTGAGCACTTGGAGAAGCCATGAATTCTCAGGGCAAGGATTGTAGTCTTTCTTTGTGAGACTGGTATGTCTTGCTCTACTCCTTGGTTTTTATCATTTGAAACTGAGGCTGCTCTACTACTTGGTTTTTATCATTTGAATCTGAACGCCTATGTTTACAAATACATTTTATAGGCATTCTGAGAAGTCGTGGAAATACTGCTTTCCTCCTGTTTTCTGCACTTTCACATAAAGTCATTTGCACCTTGGTATCTCGTCACATGTCTGTACTTTAACGCAGAAAGTGTTATCGGTGTTAGAATCTAGTCACATGTCTGTACTTTCCTTTACGATAAAAATCTTTATCGTTATTAGAAATAAAAATGATCTAGATTGAAATAATTGACCAATAAAACAATTACACCGAAGCAGGTTCTCAACTTTAATTTTTCCATTCTTTCAAAGCTCCTGTGCTTTATTAGTTTACAAGGTTTATATGGCTTGGTTATAACAAATACTCCTAACGATTATCCTTGGGGATATTATTTAATTAGTGATTTTGACTATTTATAATATCTTTTTAAATGTTGATTTTAATATCTAATTTCTAATTTTCTTTTAAATGTTAATTTTAATATCAAATTGTCTTTTCTTGAACTGGTTTTAGCCTCAATCATGTTTTCAATTTTAGTTTTTTCATCTCTAAGCTTGTCCATTTCGTTCTTTTGCAAGTATAAAATTTTAATAGTTGATTTTTAGATAAAAATCAATTTATATATGGAGATGCATAGATGCCAATTATTCGACTCATCAATTCTCTAGGAAATATTTTCACTTACATGGTTCAGGTTAGATTCTTCTTTAACCATAATTTAGTGCCAATCATTTAATGTTCTAATATTATTTTACACATTTCCCACTTAATCAATGATTCAACATCACGTTAGTATGCACCTGTCACCCTCATACTTGCATCAGAGGGTTGACTCCATGCACTACCACACTATAACATGTATGCTTTAATAATAAAGCCTACAATATACCTACCTACCTAAGTATAGGGTTTATATCATCACCAAAGGGAATTAAATCTACACGAGGAATCGAACATACTACCTAGAACATTACATCATTTTAATTTTGGTATAAGTACTTAAATGCTTCACATAAACATCAAAATTAGCATCATCATGTGCCCAAAACGTGGTCCAATAGAAAAAATATGGACCGGTTATCAAGTTTTCCACCCAATCTCGATCTTGTCTTCCATTCCATTCAACTTCATTACTAACTCTAGATAATAATTATTAGATATGGTTCCTACAATGTAGATCTCGATCAAGAAAATTATAATCTAATTTCATGTATCTAATGCCAAAACAAAACAATATCTAACAATAACCCATCTATATTTATCTAAACCATAAGTAAGAGGTTTGGAAAAACTCATAGAAAATGGTGAACACAGGCTAATACCAAAATAAAATCCGATCAAAGATAATTTCAAGTTTCATTGATCTACGTTCAAACCCTTGCAACCACGACTAGCTTTTGGAACCCATTTAGTGAACAATACTTCCTTTGATCCACAACTAAAGACTTTAATATGAAAACTACCTATATGACACAAAAATAACAACATTTCTACAAAACCTACCTTTGCAAATTATATGATCTCTTCGTTTGCTTCTCTATATAGAATAGCCTATTGTGTGCCATCAATAAATTTCCTCAACACTATAGACTTGAATCCACTAAGTAGGCTCTCTCTTCTTTAATAGGATTTACAATAACAAAAAAATGTACATCCAAATAACAACTTCTAGAAAAACATATTCTTTATAGACAATGAAACCAAGATTTAAGAGTTTACTCTTCAGTCGCTTTTGACTTATGAATAACAGATATCGGAATCTTAGAAATTTGCTTTAAGCTAGTTTCTCCAACAAATTTATATTTAGATCATTATACTTCAAATTTTTACACTAGATTTCATCCAAATGGTTAACTTGAGCAACCAAAGGAATGGCTAAATTCTGCCTTCTAGAGTACAAGTGACTCCACACTTTTTATTTAACAATCATGGATATAATACCTACTAAAGAAAATTTAAACATAATATTTTGTAGCACCTTAGAATTACAAACGGTTGTTTGCTATGTTCTCCTAGGATACAAGCATCAAACTCCTGCAAAATCATTAGAATAGTTGGAAAACCAAAAACACCATTATCTTTCAACAAATAAATACTATCATAATCAAGATGTCCTATTATTGCACACATAGATGACTAGATGGGAATTTACGTTCATTGTATCGGGAAAGGGATGCAAATATTTGTGCATGAGAAGATGTTCCTTGCAAGCTTCAACAATCTTTCCTCCTTTTTTCTAGTCAGGAACATTGTCCTGTCACATGCTTTACTTATCTCTATTATCCCATGAAACATGTGAATAGAGTGGCCCTATTGGTGAATGTGCATAAGGGACAACATGTTTCTCCATAGCTCTAGAAGGTAGAGTAAATCATGAAAAATAAAATCATGATGTCCATATAGTAAGCCTCATGATGCCAATTTGATGGCTTGACATTTGAGTAGTTTGAAAAGTACACTACTCAATGTACATTTTCACTGAGCCCTTCAAAGAAGAATTTTCGAAATCTTGTATGGCAGGATTCACTTGTATCAAGCAACCATCCATCTCTCCAAGAAGAAAATGAAGTGTGAAACAATCCTTAGCTACTCCAATATTACAATGGGAAATAATAAAATAATCATATTCAAGTTCTTTACCCTTAGGTGGTCATCGTGTTCTAACTTTATCTTCTTTTGTCTTTCATTTTATCCCAAGAGATTATGCATATTGTCACATCATGTCAATTTTTTATGTAGCTAATGCAGTGAGACTCATATCTTTCTCCTCGATAGTGTTTCTGCCTCCTACCTCTTAAGTTCCTTCCTCCATGTCCTCTTTTGCTAGCACTTATTTTAGGAGAATATAACAACTCACTCTTTAATTTATGAGAAATTCCCACTACTTTTGTTGAATATGGAGTTATTGTCTTCCTCTTCTAGAATTTTTTTTCTTGTTTTGAAAACATTTCCACCTAAGTGTCAAAAGTAATGGCCTTGAGTTGCACACTAGCATGTATGGATTTAAGGTAGTGAGGACATGAAGCATAGACGTCCATGACAAATTTTGTGAGAGAAATTCCCATTTTAACTCTAGTGGAATCTACATCATGTATGATTGCCTCAATCACTGAGGTTAGGGCCAAGGGTTCATCATCCTCCAACTTGTGGTTGAAGAGATTGACCACCAACTCAACAACTTTTAATTTTCAGTGTGAGTCACATAGGTATTTTATGTTTTTCACTGTAACATAATAATGGAGACTCACCTCCTCACTTATAGAAGAATAATCAATGAATAATATTTATTTTCCTTTTTCTCTCAAATGGCTATCTCCTTGTCTTATATGGGATGAGTGGTGCATCACCATCGTCTACATCACATATACCCTTCCATAAGTCATTAAAAATGAAAGCGTGCCTCACCTTCTGAGACCATTATTTTTAGTTATTAGTACCAATTACTACATCATTGACAATAGAAATTAGGGAATGCATATTCAATAAAGTTATAATCTCTAAGCAATTGTTAAGAAATTTACTTGAAAACACAAATTAATTACGAAGAATTACTAAGAGAAACAAATACAAAAATAACCAGCAACAACCATAAACACATAAACACAAATGTTTCTCCAGGAAAACCCCAAATCCGGGGACAAATTCAACCTAATAAGATCTCATTAGCAGTGGCCAAAACCCTGGCCAATCCGACCAAGTGAGCCTTCACCACTCACCTCCAGGTCTTGCATTACAATGAAGTCCTTCTAGCCTTTTATAAGCTCCATTACATATAATACCGTGGGCAGAATACCATGGGTGCACAATAACATGTGCCCCAAAACCATCACTGTTTAACCTAGTCAACTTTGACTCTATCCTGAGTCAAGTTTACCGAACAAAAATGATTTCAGCAAGGATGAAATTGGATGAGTTTATTTTCATGATGAATGCAAGATTATTTTATATTTTCAAGAAGTTTTAGGAAGCATCTTACCATGCTTTGATATGAAAAAAAATACAACCAAGAATTGGGAAGAATGTATCTTGGACCTCACATGGAATTGAAAAGAAAAGCATTCCATGTAAAAATATGAAGGACCATAAATTTTAAATATGAGAGGGGTCCACAAAAATACAAGAAATTCTGACAACTACATAAAAATCACAAATAGTTAATTAACACTTAGAAAATAAGTGATGTCTAAGGGTGGTGAAGCCACAAGAAACCCCTTTGTGGATCATTGCATATTGAATCCATTTAGGCAAATAGGAATCATATCGATTAATAAAAAGCCATCTTACACCTTTCCTACATACTAAAGTTTTTTTTTTTAAAGCTTACAAACCCTTTCAAACATTCATCTCAATGTAATATACAGTCATAGGAAACACAATATGTGTTTAGAAGTGATGAAAATTGGTATTTATAAGTTTGAATCTTGGGTGGGAAATATGGTTATAGCCATATTTCACTAGAATAAGGTTGAACATCCAATCCATTTTTGGTCGTCGATAAAGTCAATTGAGAATGTCCAAACATGTCTTGTCTTTTAATCCATCAATTAAGAAAATCAAAAGGGACAAAAATTAAAAAAACATGCCTTCAATAGAATCAAAGGGACTCATTCCTAGGTTTCAAAAGAAAATATGGCCTTCGATCAGTTATAAACACAAATTTTCTTACCAAATGACGAGAAACCGATAAAGAAAGATGTAGTTAAGCCAACACCCTAATGCTACAACCCATAAGATAAATATATCCCATAGATTGACCCACACCCACTCTGATTATTGTTAACAAAATCCCCTCAACAAGTCTATTTCAGATGAACCAGTGATGAACATTTCAATCATATGCCACTACAGTTATTCCACTTATGTTTTGATAATTCCTTGTAGAGGGATTAGCATGCATTGAGTTAGGAAGTGACCATTATATAAAAAGAAGGGGAGTTAGAGAAATGGTGGGACTATGATGGTAGTGAATCTGTGAAGTGACTGATTTCAAGGGTAGATCTGTGACCTAGGATGGCGGGGAATCGATAATGAAGGAGTTACAAAGAAAGGGAAAAATTGTCTTTGATGCGATGTTAACATAAACTGCCAAATTTGGATGCAATTGTATTAATGAAAATAGACTTATATAACATAATAGAGAAATCCTTGAGATTAATGATACAAGGATGGTTCCTAGTCTAATTGTTCATATTTCCATTAATTTACATATTTACAAGTTATTCACCTAATCCATGAGGATTAGGTGTGTAATAGTGACAAGTAAATTGTTTTGTCTCAATAATGTGGTTGTACAAAAATAATGACATGACAATGCTAAAAAAAATTTAGGACAATGTGATTCACATAAAAAAATAAAAAAACATGATCACATTGTCACAAACAAACCAACATTATATTGTGATAAACAAAAATTATATACATCACATTTTTTATGATCAAAATCATGATGACAATGTCACATTAAAGAACTAACATTCCAATGTAAAATGACAGAAACATGGTACCAAAAAGATTACTTCAGAATGCAATGAAGGACACTCAGAGACATATTGTGACAAACAAATTTTCTTGTCACAATAGGTATAAAAAATATTTGTTTGATGCAATAATAGTGAAACAAGAAATAGGACAAAATGAACAAAAAATGACAAAAGAGAAACATACAAGTAACACCATCAAAATGTGAAAATTAACAAAAAAATTGAAGGAAAGCTCCATGGCATATGTTGTGCACTTAAAAACCAATGTCAACCTTGGGAAAAATGGTCACCGATCACCAACATGTTCAAGCATGTTCAAGATAACTAACCATAATCATTCGTGGCCAACTATAGTCTATCATGGTGAACATGGCAAAATATAGTCAACCATGACTAGCCATGGTCTATGATTTTAAAAAATGTTTAACATGGTCAATTTCATTCAATCACAGACAACATCTTCAATCTGTGTTAACCATAGTTAATAATAATCTATGACAAACAACTTTAGTTTAATGTGGACATCATGGTTTGCATGCTCAACATTGTCAACATGGTTAGACATGGTCAATAAATATTCAATATTGGCATCATAGGTAGACATAAATGACCTCATTCATGAGAACTTGTTTCGTCGGCCCTTTTTATATATCTTTTAACACACACACATTTATTACTATAAATAGTTCCTTGCAATGTGATGAACACATATCTACATCTATATTAGAGAAACAAAAATCCATGTGGCATTGCCCTAAAACTAAATCATCAGTGCAATGTAACATTACAAAACAAGCATCAAAATGTAGTTGAGAAAAAAAATGATTTCAAATTTTTATCAAAACAAATGTTAGGATAATTGGATTAACAAAATAAAAAACATCACATTGTTAGAAATAAATCGACATCATGTTGGCACAAACAACGAAACTACATATTACATTTTGATGATAGAAAAACATCATCACAATGTAATGTTGTAGAATTACAATGCCATGACGATGATATGAAATATAGCGTTGCAATGTAAAAAAAGGTATCCAATGGCATATTGCGACAAATAAACTTTTTCATCATAATAGGTGTAACAAATATTGTTGAAAAAAAAAATAAGAAATTAATAAGAAACAACATGAGGGGAAAAAATTATAAAAAAGGCACGCAAGTAATGTTATTTATAAGTGATATAACCAAAACAATCATTAAAAAAGGTATGAACAAGAAAACCTATGTGGCTTACTGCTATGCACGCGAAAACCAATTTCAAACATGGGAAAATTAGTCAACCATCATCAACATGTACAACCATGTTCATCATGGCTATCCATAGTCAATCTTAGTAAATGGAACTCTACTATGATGAACATCGTTTCCCATGGTCTACCATTTTTAACCGCACTTAAAATGGCCAACCATGTTCAACCATATCCAATGATGTTTTATTATAGACAACTTTAGTTTTAATGTCAACATGATGGTGGGCATTGTCAACATTTTTGACATCATTAAAGAGGGTCACCCATATTCAACATGGGCATTATAGGAAACCATGGATCACTGCATGTGTCTATACATAAATGATAAAAACCCTATCTTCATTGTTAGTAAATGATACTTTGACAATAGTTAATCACACCCTAACAATCTCAATGATGCTCAAACATGTTGAGTATATTTTAGCAAGGAAATCCATCCTCACTTTCATCAAACGTGGTTATCCATATTAAACCATAGTAAACCATGTTTAACCATGATCTACCAAAGTCAAACACATGGTCGACCATAGGGATCCAGATTCAAAGTTCTTCACAAATTTTAACTATTGCTAACCATGGTCAACTACTATTAACATGGCCACCTAAAGATAGCATGGGAAACCATAGCCAAACACATTCACTCATATGGAACATGGTCCGGAATGTTCAACCATGATTGAAAATTTTAATGAGCAATAAATTTTATTGCAATTTTATCCATATTGATTTATGTTGGTGGACACAAGGGATATTTTGTTTGACATTTTTTCTCCGTCGACTCAACTCTCCGGCTTTGAGCACTTGGAGAAGCCATGAATTCTCAGGGCAAGGATTGTAGTCTTTCTTTGTGAGACTGGTATGTCTTGCTCTACTCCTTGGTTTTTATCATTTGAAACTGAGGCTGCTCTACTACTTGGTTTTTATCATTTGAATCTGAACGCCTATGTTTACAAATACATTTTATAGGCATTCTGAGAAGTCGTGGAAATACTGCTTTCCTCCTGTTTTCTGCACTTTCACATAAAGTCATTTGCACCTTGGTATCTCGTCACATGTCTGTACTTTAACGCAGAAAGTGTTATCGGTGTTAGAATCTAGTCACATGTCTGTACTTTCCTTTAATGTAAAAATCTTTATCGTTATTAGAAATAAAAATGATCTAGATTGAAATAATTGACCAATAAAACAATTACACCGAAGCAGGTTCTCAACTTTAATTTTTCCATTCTTTCAAAGCTCCTGTGCTTTATTAGTTTACAAGGTTTATATGGCTTGGTTATAACAAATACTCCTAACGATTATCCTTGGGGATATTATTTAATTAGTGATTTTGACTATTTATAATATCTTTTTAAATGTTGATTTTAATATCTAATTTCTAATTTTCTTTTAAATGTTAATTTTAATATCAAATTGTCTTTTCTTGAACTGGTTTTAGCCTCAATCATGTTTTCAATTTTAGTTTTTTCATCTCTAATCTTGTCCATTTCCTTCTTTTGCAAGTATAAAATTTTAATAGTTGATTTTTAGATAAAAATCAATTTATATATGGAGATGCATAGATGCCAATTATTCGACTCATCAATTCTCTAGGAAATATTTTCACTTACATGGTTCAGGTTAGATTCTTCTTTAACCATAATTTAGTGCCAATCATTTAATGTTCTAATATTATTTTACACATTTCCCACTTAATCAATGATTCAACATCACGTTAGTATGCACCTGTCACCCTCATACTTGCATCAGAGGGTTGACTCCATGCACTACCACACTATAACATGTATGCTTTAATAATAAAGCCTACAATATACCTACCTACCTAAGTATAGGGTTTATATCATCACCAAAGGGAATTAAATCTACACGAGGAATCGAACATACTACCTAGAACATTACATCATTTTAATTTTGGTATAAGTACTTAAATGCTTCACATAAACATCAAAATTAGCATCATCATGTGCCCAAAACGTGGTCCAATAGAAAAAATATGGACCGGTTATCAAGTTTTCCACCCAATCTCGATCTTGTCTTCCATTCCATTCAACTTCATTACTAACTCTAGATAATAATTATTAGATATGGTTCCTACAATGTATATCTCGATCAAGAAAATTATAATCTAATTTCATGTATCTAATGCCAAAACAAAACAATATCTAACAATAACCCATCTATATTTATCTAAACCATAAGTAAGAGGTTTGGAAAAACTCATAGAAAATGGTGAACACAGGCTAATACCAAAATAAAATCCGATCAAAGATAATTTCAAGTTTCATTGATCTACATTCAAACCCTTGCAACCACGACTAGCTTTTGGAACCCATTTAGTGAACAATACTTCCTCTGATCCACAACTAAAGACTTTAATATGAAAACTACCTATATGACACAAAAATAACAACATTTCTACAAAACCTACCTTTGCAAATTATATGATCTCTTCGTTTGCTTCTCTATATAGAATAGCCTATTGTGTGTCATCAATAAATTTCCTCAACACTATAGACTTGAATCCACTAGGTAGGCTCTCTCTTCTTTAATAGGATTTACAATAACAAATAATGTACATCCAAATAACAACTTCTAGAAAAACATATTCTTTATAGACAATGAAACCAAGATTTAAGAGTTTACTCTTCAGTCGCTTTTGACTTATGAATAACAGATATCGGAATCTTAGAAATTTGCTTTAAGCTAGTTTCTCCAACAAATTTATATTTAGATCATTATACTTCAAATTTTTACACTAGATTTCATCCAAATGGTTAACTTGAGCAACCAAAGGAATGGCTAAATTCTGCCTTCTAGAGTACAAGTGACTCCACACTTTTTATTTAACAATCATGGATATAATACCTACTAAGAAAATTTAAACATAATATTTTGTAGCACCTTAGAATTACAAACGGTTGTTTGCTATGTTCTCCTAGGATACAAGCATCAAACTCCCGCAAAATCATTAGAATAGTTGGAAAACCAAAAACACCATTATCTTTCAACAAATAAATACTATCATAATCAAGATGTCCTATTATTGCACACATAGATGACTAGATGGGAATTTACGTTCATTGTATCGGGAAAGGGATGCAAATATTTGTGCATGAGAAGATGTTCCTTGCAAGCTTCAACAATCTTTCCTCCTTTTTTCTAGTCAGGAACATTGTCCTGTCACATGCTTTACTTAACTCTATTATCCCATGAAACATGTGAATAGAGTGGCCCTATTGGTGAATGTGCATAAGGGACAACATGTTTCTCCATAGCTCTAGAAGGTAGAGTAAATCATGAAAAATAAAATCATGATGTCCATATAGTAAGCCTCATGATGCCAATTTGATGGCTTGACATTTGAGTAGTTTGAAAAGTACACTACTCAATGTACATTTTCACTGAGCCCTTCAAAGAAGAATTTTCGAAATCTTGTATGGCAGGATTCACTTGTATCAAGCAACCATCCATCTCTCCAAGAAGAAAATGAAGTGTGAAACAAATCCTTAGCTACTCCAATATTACAATGGGAAATAATAAAATAATCATATTCAAGTTCTTTACCCTTAGGTGGTCATCGTGTTCTAACTTTATCTTCTTTTGTCTTTCATTTTATCCCAAGAGATTATGCATATTGTCACATCATGTCAATTTTTTATGTAGCTAATGCAGTGAAGCTCATATCTTTGTCCTTGATAGTGTTTCTGCCTCCTACCTCTTAAGTTCCTTCCTCCATGTCCTCTTTTGCTAGCACTTATTTTAGGAGAATATCACAACTCACTCTTTACTTTATGAGAAATTCCCACTACTTTTGTTGAATATGGAGTTATTGTCTTCCTCTTCTAGAATTTTTTTTCTTGTTTTGAAAACATTTCCACCTAAGTGTCAAAAGTAATGGCCTTGAGTTGCACACTAGCATGTATGGATTTAAGGTAGTGAGGACATGAAGCATAGACGTCCATGACAAATTTTGTGAGAGAAATTCCCATTTTAACTCTAGTGGAATCTACATCATGTATGATTGCCTCAATCACTGAGGTTAGGGCCAAGGGTTCATCATCCTCCAACTTGTGGTTGAAGAGATTGACCACCAACTCAACAACTTTTAATTTCCAGTGTGAGTCACATAGGTATTTTATGTTTTTCACTGTAACATAATAATGGAGACTCACCTCCTCACTTATAGAAGAATAATCAATGAATAAGATTTATTTTCCTTTTTCTCTCAAATGGCTATCTCCTTGTCTTATATGGGATGAGTGGTGCATCACCATCGTCTACATCACATATACCCTTCCATAAGTCATTAAAAATGAAAGCGTGCCTCACCTTCTGAGACCATTATTTTTAGTTATTAGTACCAATTACTACATCATTGACAATAGAAATTAGGGAATGCATATTCAATAAAGTTATAATCTCTAAGCAATTGTTAAGAAATTTACTTGAAAACACAAATTAATTACGGAGAATTACTAAGAGAAACAAATACAAAAATAACCAGCAACAACCATAAACACATAAACACAAATGTTTCTCCAGGAAAACCCCAAATCCGGGGACAAATTCAACCTAATAAGATCTCATTAGCAGTGGCCAAAACCCTGGCCAATCCGACCAAGTGAGCCTTCACCACTCACCTCCAGGTCTTGCATTACAATGAAGTCCTTCTAGCCTTTTATAAGCTCCATTACAGATAATACCATGGGCAGAATACCATGGGTGCACAATAACATGTGCCCCAAAACCATCACTGTTTAACCTAGTCAACTTTGACTCTATCCTGAGTCAAGTTTACCGAACAAAAATGATTTCAGCAAGGATGAAATTGGATGAGTTTATTTGCATGATGAATGCAAGATTATTTTATATTTTCTTCAAGAATTTTTAGGAAGCATCTTACCATGCTTTGATATGAAAAAAAATACAACCAAGAATTGGGAAGAATGTATCTTGGACCTCACATGGAATTGAAAAGAAAAGCATTTCATGTAAAAATATGAAGGACCATAAATTTTAAATATGAGAGGGGTCCACAAAAATACAAGAAATTCTGACAACTAAATAAAAATCACAAATAGTTAATTAACACTTAGAAAATAAGTGATGTCTAAGGGTGGTGAAGCCACAAGAAACCCCTTTGTGGATCATTGCATATTGAATCCATTTAGGCAAATAGGAATCATATTGATTAATAAAAAGCCATCTTACACCTTTCCTACATACTAAAGTTTTTTTTTTTTAAGCTTACAAACCCTTTCAAACATTCATCTCAATGTAATATACAGTCATAGGAAACACAATATGTGTTTAGAAGTGATGAAAATTGGTATTTATAAGTTTGAATCTTGGGTGGGAAATATGGTTATAGCCATATTTCACTAGAATAAGGTTGAACATCCAATCCATTTTTGGTCGTCGATAAAGTCAATTGAGAATGTCCAAACATGTCTTGTCTTTTAATCCATCAATTAAGAAAATCAAAAGGGACAAAAATTAAAAAAACATGCCTTCAATAGAATCAAAGGGACTCATTCCTAGGTTTCAAAAGAAAATATGGCCTTCGATCAGTTATAAACATGAATTTTCTTACCAAATGACGAGAAACCGATAAAGAAAGATGTAGTTAAGCCAACACCCTAATGCTACAACCCATAAGATAAATATATCCCATAGATTGACCCACACCCACTCTGATTATTGTAAATAAAATCCCCTCAACAAGTCTATTTCAGATGAACCAGTGATGAAGATTTCAATCATATGCCACTACAGTTATTCCACTTATGTTTTGATAATTCCTTGTAGAGGGATTAGCATGCATTGAGTTAGGAAGTCACCATTATATAAAAAGAAGGGGAGTAAGAGAAATGGTGGGACTATGATGGTAGTGAATCTGTGAAGTGACTGATTTCAAGGGTAGATCTGTGACCTAGGATGGCGGGGAATCGATAATGAAGGAGTTACAAAGAAAGGAAAAAATTGTCTTTGATGCGATGTTAACATAAACTGCCAAATTTGGATGCAATTGTATTAATGAAAATAGACTTATATAACATAATAGAGAAATCCTTGAGATTAATGATACAAGGATGGTTCCTAGTCTAATTGTTCATATTTCCATTAATTTACATATTTACAAGTTATTCACCTAATCCATGAGGATTAGGTGTGTAATAGTGACAAGTAAATTGTTTTGTCTCAACAATGTGGTTGTACAAAAATAATGACATGACAATGCTAAAAAAAATTTAGGACAATGTGATTCACATAAAAAAATAAAAAAACATGATCACATTGTCACAAACAAACCAACATTATATTGTGATAAACAAAAATTATATACATCACATTTTTTATGATCAAAATCATGATGACAATGTCACATTAAAGAACTAACATTCCAATGTAAAATGACAGAAACATGGTACCAAAAAGATTACTTCAGAATGCAATGAAGGACACTCAGAGACACATTGTGACAAACAAATTTTCTTGTCACAATAGGTATAACAAATATTTGTTTGATGCAATAATAGTGAAACAAGAAATAGGACAAAATGAACAAAAAATGACAAAAGAGAAACATACAAGTAACACCATCAAAATGTGAAAATTAACAAAAAAATTGAAGGAAAGCTCCATGGCATATGTTGTGCACTTAAAAACCAATGTCAACCTTGGGAAAAATGGTCACCGATCACCAACATGTTCAAGCATGTTCAAGATAACTAACCATAATCATTCGTGGCCAACTATAGTCTATCATGGTGAACATGGCAAAATATAGTCAACCATGACTAGCCATGGTCTATGATTTTATAAAATGTTTAACATGGTCAATTTCATTCAATCACAGACAACATCTTCAATCTGTGTTAACCATTGTTAATAATAATCTATGACAAACAACTTTAGTTTAATGTGGACATCATGGTTTGCATGCTCAACATTGTCAACATGGTTAGACATGGTCAATAAATATTCAATATTGGCATCATAGGTAGACATAAATGACCTCATTCATGAGAACTTGTTTCGTCGGCCCTTTTTATATATCTTTTAACACACACACATTTATTACTATAAATAGTTCCTTGCAATGTGATGAACACATATCTACATCTATATTAGAGAAACAAAAATCCATGTGGCATTGCCCTAAAACTAAATCATCAGTGCAATGTAACATTACAAAACAAGCATCAAAATGTAGTTGAGAAAAAAAATGATTTCAAATTTTTATCAAAACAAATGTTAGGATAATTGGATTAACAAAATAAAAAACATCACATTGTTAGAAATAAATCGACATCATGTTGGCACAAACAACAAAACTACATATTACATTTTGATGATAGAAAAACATCATCACAATGTAATGTTGTAGAATTACAATGCCATGACGATGATATGAAATATAGCGTTGCAATGTAAAAAAAGGTATCCAATGGCATATTGCGACAAATAAACTTTTTCATCATAATAGGTGTAACAAATATTGTTGAAAAAAAAAAAAAAAATTAATAAGAAACAACATGAGGGGAAAAAATTATAAAACAGGCACGCAAGTAATGTTATTTATAAGTGATATAACCAAAACAATCATTAAAAAAGGTATGAACAAGAAAACCTATGTGGCTTACTGCTATGCACGCGAAAACCAATTTCAAACATGGGAAAATTAGTCAACCATCATCAACATGTACAACCATGTTCATCATGGCTATCCATAGTCAATCTTAGTAAATGGAACTCTACTATGATGAACATCGTTTCCCATGGTCTACCATTTTTAACCGCACTTAAAATGGCCAACCATGTTCAACCATATCCAATGATGTTTTATTATAGACAACTTTAGTTTTAATGTCAACATGATGGTGGGCATTGTCAACATTTTTGACATCATTAAAGAGGGTCACCCATATTCAACATGGGCATTATAGGAAACCATGGATCACTGCATGTGTCTATACATAAATGATAAAAACCCTATCTTCATTGTTAGTAAATGATATTTTGACAATAGTTAATCACACCCTAACAATCTCAATGATGCTCAAACATGTTGAGTATATTTTAGGAAGGAAATCCATCCTCACTTTCATCAAACGTGGTTATCCATATTAAACCATAGTAAACCATGTTTAACCATGATCTACCAAAGTCAAACACATGGTCGACCATAGGGATCCAGATATTCAAAGTTCTTCACAAATTTTAACTATTGCTAACCATGGTCAACTACTATTAACATGGCCACCTAAAGATAGCATGGGAAACCATAGCCAAACACATTCACTCATATGGAACATGGTCCGGAATGTTCAACCATGATTGAAAATTTTAATGAGCAATAAATTTTATTGCAATTTTATCCATATTGATTTTATCGTCATTCGCTGATCCTTTCACTAAAAATCGGAAAAACCATCTCTAATAGTTTAGAATTATATACACCAGTTATATTTTCGCATTTCCATCATCGAAATTTGGCCTTAATGTGCACTCAATATCGGCAAAAGTATCTTATATCTTCTGGTCCTATCTGTCCTAAAGTTATAATATTCGTGTTATTAATTCTTCATCATTAAGTTATACAACAATTTGTAACGAGTGAAATCAATCATGATAGATACAATTTGACTATATTTTAAATAGGACAAATGGATCCCATCATAAAGTTATACATTTTGTAATGAGTAAAAACAATCACGATAAGTACTTATTTGACTATATTTTGTAACGAGTTAAAACCATCATGATAGTACATATTTGACCATATTTTAAATAGGACAAATGAATCCCATCATTTATTTCTTCCTCATCAAGTTATACATCTTGTAACGAGTGATAACAATCATGATATATACTTATTTGACTATATTTTAAATAGGACAAATGGATCCCTTCAATTTTTTGAGTTCTGCATTGATAGTGAGCATCTCTGTATTTTTGACAAATTGAATTACAGTATCATGACAGTTTGCAGGTTGTGTACGTGTGTTATTCTAACTAAAACAAAACATTACCTAATATGGTGTTTTGTCTAACATTTTTCCTTGAACCATATAATTTTTCCTTCCATGTAATTTCTCTATAGGTACAAAACACTTGGCATGTTCTCTGATAGAAACTTTTGATGTGCATTGGTAATGAGCATCTCTATATTTTTGACAAATTGAATTACATTATCATAACAGTTTGCAGGTTGTGTACGTGCGCTATTCTAAGTAAACCAAAACATCACCTAATATGGTGTTTTGTCTAATATTTCTCTTGAATAATATAAGTTTGGAGTTCTTTATAATGCGATTTTTTGTAGATTCTGGTGACGGAATCCGGCAGAAGAAATTGAGGTTAAATCTTGATTTGTTGTAGTTAAAATGGTTTTTTAACTGCATATTTGGATTCATCACTCTGAAAAACCCCTGGGACGCTTTGATTGTGCAGAAACTAGCTATCAAACTTGCGACTCCAATAAATTGCTGTCGGATTTTGACTGGAAAAAGCCACCGGAAAGGCTTCCAAAAAGTTGCATTATAGACAACTGCTATAAGTTTTCCTTCCATGTCATTTCTCTACAGATACCACGCACTTAGCATGTTCTCTGAGAAAAACATTCAAAAGTGATATGGAGGGTAGGTGAATGTCATTATCGACTATGCAAGAGTGAATTCTATGGCCATTTAAGTCGATCTCGACGTTTAATCAAAATTTTAGCATAGCTTGTCATGTAGTGAAGGTAACGTTTAATTGCAATATACTGAAACTGTGCGTGCCAAGAATTGGAGAATACCTCGCATTGACCAGTGCCAAACTTGAAAATTTTAGTGGGAGCTGTTTGATATTGACCAAAGTTTCTCTACAACGTGCGACTGAATGTTCTCAAATCTTTTTACTTCAAATGCGGCTCTCGTACTGAAATGATTAATATATCCGAGTCATCGCTTTTACTTCATATCATATCCAACTTCCATAGATAATTTTCAAAATTTGTGTGGCAATGATCGACAAAGGCATAGGCAATAAGGAAGGCAAAGGCTCCTTACTGCGCTAAATTCATATATAAATGATGGCGGCCCCCTGGTCGAGCCTGTTTACACATCTTCTGTTTTCTACTTCTTAGATAATAAGATCATACCTATTAAGGGTAACTTATCCTATTGACAAGCGTTAGTCCTAGAGTGGGCCGTGTTAACCCCTGTGGTCCATGCTAAGGCAATTATACTGTGCTATAAGGTAAGGTCGTTGGTTCAATAGTTAGTTCATCTCCTTACTGTGGGTGATATTCCTTGTTGGCATTATGGCTAAAGTGTTGTCCTTGATGGCAACCCATTCAGGTGATAGATCACAGTACTTCAAGTCAGCAGCAGAGATTGATGATCAGCTATCAAATATTGAAGAAAATAAGGGGTACGCAGGTACACCTTACATAAGGTGCGTACACGCAGGTCGGTGTTACATAAAGTGCGTACATACCCGCAGTTATCCCGTTCAGGAGGTGCGTACCCCAGTGCACACATTTCAAGGCAAAGAAAAGCACACGTGGGGTTTCTTATGTTTAACCTTTGGTATTTAGCCGACGGTTTTGTGTTATTATGGTGTCGGCCCGTGGTATTGATCCATGATTTAAGGAAGAGCTTTCCTATATAAAGCAAAGGAGATCATTTGGCTTGAGCATGTTTTGTGTTGAATATCTTATGAGGGCTAGATCTGAAATATTATGATCTCTTGGGAGTAATGTCTACATCTGAAAAAGGCGAATCTACTGATGGATTGAGATCTCTTCGGTGCATGTTCAGATCTGTAGATCTGACTGTCTGGGTTATTTCTAAAGTCTTGAAATCATCTATGCCCGAAGGTACGCAGGTACAGTGAAAGAAAAGTGCATACATACGCAGGAACGAAGCGTTTCAGGTGCGCCGGTACGCAGGCACAGAAGGGTTGCAGGTGCGGAGGTCCGCAGGCAGTTCAATGGATACAATGCATATGTAAGCAGGTGAGCAGTTGAGCAGGGTGCGTACGTAAGCAGGCGAACAGTTGAGCAGGGTGCGTACGTAAGCAGGCGAGCAGTTGAGCAGGGTGCTTACTGTAAGCAAGCAGTACATGGGTGAAGCTGCTTACTTCTCTTAAAATCTCTGTTTATCATTACTGTGTTCTGGGTTTGGTTCTATTATTGTTGATTTGGTTACTACAGTTGACTGGGTGATTCTCTTATACTTGATGATCATTTGATGCTTACGGATCCAGTTTGAAAATTTATGAAAAGTGGTCCTTGTAAGAAAAGAAGTAGGGGGTTGTAGCTCCCTTCCAGGAGAGACTGGAAGACGAGAGAGAGTTGTAGCTCTCTGCAGGTTGCAGCCTGCGTACTGGTAAAGGACTGCACCAATACAAAACCATTGTAAAAGGAGTTTCTAATTTCAAAGAAGATAGAGACATATTGCAGCAGGTGGTTTTCACCCACATTGGGTTTCCACCTTACATCTTGTGTTCTTTGGTGTGACTATCTGTTTTCTTTGTTCATGCTCATTATTTTATGGTACTGACATGCAAAACTAACTCAAAGAACAAATAAGGAAGATTTATTAAAAGAATTAGATAATACTGATTCACCCCCCCTCTCAGTATTATTTCCAACAATTGGTATCAGAGCAGGTCCTTCAGAGAAGCTTGATCGCTTGAAGGTAGATCATTCATCATGAGCAACTACGAGAGAGAAGCATCAATCAGGCCACCAGTTTTTGATGGGACAAACTTCAATTTTTGGAAGGTAAGAGTTACTGCCTATCTTCAATCTCTTGGTACAGAAGTTTGGGACATCGTAGAGACAGGCTACGCTTTTCCTTCAGCTACTCCTACAGATGCAGCCGAGAAAAAGAAGTATGAAACAAATGCGAAAGCAGTCAGTACTCTATTAGGATGTATATCTCAATCAGAATTCATGAAGGTAATTCACTATAAATCCACAAAAGAGATATGGGACAAAATTGTCACGAGCTATGAAGGAGATGAACAGGTAAAGCGTGCTAAACTTCAAACTCTCAGAATTCAGTATGAGACTCTCAAAATGTATAATGATGAAAGTGTGGCTAGCTATTTTCTTCGTGTAGATGAGGTTGTTAATTGTATGAAAAATTTGGGTGAAGAAATAAAAGAGGCTATTGTGGTTGAAAAGGTTCTAAGATCATTGTCCCCCAAGTTTGAATCTAAAGTATCTGCAATAGAAGAAAAGGAAAATCTACGAATTCTTACTATGTCTCAGCTACATGGAATTCTAACTGCTTATGAAATGAGAAAGGGAGGTCCATCAGACAGAAGAGAAGCTGCTTTCAAGGCATCAGGCAAAGGAGATTATTATGAAGCAAGCCACGTCCCAGAAGAAGAGGAAGAAGAATCAAATTTTGTCAGAAATCTTCAAAGGGGTTCTGGAAGGTTCAGAGGTAAGTTACCTTTTAAATGCTTTGCTTGTGGAAGAGTACGTCATTATGCTGCAAAATGTCCTTATAAGGATAAAGGAAAGGAACCTGCTAGATGGAACAAGAAACAGAACGCAAATAAGAAAAGCTACTACACTCATGAAGATAGTGATGGTCTATCAAACAGTGATGAAGATGAACAAGATAATGAATATAAGTTGTTAATGGCATTTGAAGATGATGATTATATGGATGCTATAGATGTGGATAACCTTTATGATGAAATTACTAGACTCAAGAGATGTATAGAAGAAAAGAACATGATCATTGATACTCTACAATTTCAAATTGATGAAAAGGAAAAACATCTTGAAAAATTAGAAGGTGAAATTGTTGGTCTTAGAAAAGAGATTGAGAAAACAAAAGCTATTAATCTCAAGTTTGTCAAAGGATCTAAAACTTTGGATGAGATTATCAATGTGCAGCGATCTCCACTAAACAAGACAGGTCTGGGCTATAATGGAGAAACTTCTCAAGCATCCACCTCAAAAAGTTATCTTGATGCAGCAAGAAGAAATGAGCAAAAGCACAATGAAGATCATCAGGTAAAGCAGGGACGAATTACAAACAGAAACTATCAGGGGCAATCCATCTTAAGGGTGAACAAAAGCTACAACCAGCCACAGGTAAAATCTTCTCAATTTGGTTCAAGAATAGATGACAATAGAAATTACAATCAATTGGCTGGTAGATTCGATAACCGAAGAAGTTTCTTCAATGGACAATGCTTTTATTGCCATAACTTTGGTCACAAAGCAGCTCAATGTGTTGCATATAAAACAATCATGACTAGGGAAGCTCAAAAACAAAGAAGTATGACCGAGATTACAAAAAGGACCTATAACAACTTTTCGGTTCTTGAAAATGAAGTTGAATGTTCTATTTGCAATAACTTTGGTCATGAAGACTCTAAATGTAGGAGCAGGTTTCAGCAGAAAAAGGAACAAGCCTCAAGCACCAAAACATGGAGAATAAAGGAACCACAAACATAAAGATGTGGGATAGCATTTTATGCAGAGGGACAGGAAAATCTATGGTACATTGACAGTGGATGTTCGAAGCATATGACAGGTGATAAAGAAAAACTTGAGTCATATTCTGCTCTAGAAAAAGGAAAGAAAGTCTCTTTTGGAAATGATACTCCTGCAACTATAAAAGGAAAAGGCATTGCTCATTTAAAAGAAAAGGTCAAGGCTAGAAATGTTTTGTATGTTGATGGATTGAAGCATAATCTTCTAAGTGTCAGCCAGATGTGTGATCAAAGAACTGAGGTTATATTCAGATCAAATGGATGTCTTGTTCGTGATCTTGATACAGGTAAAACAGTGATCAAAGGCAAAAGAACTCCAAATAATCTGTACATATTTGAAGAAGGACAACAACAATGCTATTTGAGCAAGGATGATGAGCACTGGTTATGGCATCGGAGGTTGGGACATCTAAGCTTTTCACAAATAAGGAAAGCATGCAAATATCAGGCAGTTCGCGATCTTCCAGATATCAAAATTCCTGACAACACCATATGCAAATCATGTCAGTTTGGAAAACAAACCAGAACTAACTTTCCAGAGAAAGAAGGTTCAGCTAGCATACCTCTTGAGCTAGTACATACAGATACATGTGGTCCTTTCAGGAAAAGAACACCTCGAGGAGAAGAATACTTGATATTATTCATTGACGATTTCTCCAGGTTTGTCTGGTTAGGACTTATGAAGCACAAAGATGAAGCATTCGAAAAATTCAAATCCTTCAAAGCCTTGGTTGAAAATGAATCAGGTCACAAAATTAAGTGCCTCAGATCCGACAGAGGTGGGGAATTTACTTCAAATGAATTTTTCGATTTCTGTGAAGAACATGGGATAAGAAGAGAATTCTCTACAGCAAGAACCCCTCAGCAAAATGGGGTTGTGGAAAGGATGAACAAAACAGTCCAACAAATGGCTCATGCTATGCTTGATGAGTCAGGAACTCCCGCAACTTTCTGGGGTGAAGCTGCACATGCTGCGGTTGTTATTCTCAACAAAACAAATGTCCGGGTGAACAGCACTCAAACTCCTCATGAGTTCTGGAGTGGTAGGACTCCTTCGGTAAAGCACTTCAAAATCTTTGGGAGCAAATGCTATATCAAGAATACTGATGAGCAGCTTGGCAAACTTGAACCTAGAGCAGATGAAGGCATTCTTCTTGGTTACTCTGCACATAGCAAAGCATACAAATACTACAATAAAAGACTTGGCAGAATTGTTGACAACATTGATGTAGTGGTTGATGAGAAGGGATACATTCCTAGGCAAGTACATCATGAAGACATCGAAGAAGATGAAGGCTACCCCCAACGACATAATGATGAAGAAGAAGAACCTCAAGAAGAACCAGAGGAGCAAACAAGAATAGAAGAAAAGACTCCATCCAGATATGTTCAGAAGAATCATCCAGAATCTCAGATTATGGGGCAGAAAGAAGTAGGTGTACAAACAAGAAGAACAGTTGCAGAAGCGTCAAGCTATTTGGCATTACTCTCCTCTACTGAACCACAAAATGTGAAAGAGGCATGTAAAGATGAATGTTGGGTGAAAGCAATGGATGAAGAACTTGAGCAGATCGAAAAGAACAACACTTGGGAGCTGGTTCCTAGACCAAAGGATAAGAATGTTATCGGAACAAAATGGGTCTTCAAAAATAAATTGAATGAAAATGGAGAAGTAATTAGAAACAAAGCCAGACTTGTTTGTAAAGGGTATGCGCAGCAAGAAGGAATAGAATTTGAAGAAACCTTTGCTCCTGTTGCAAGACTTGAGGCCATCCGAATGTTCCTTGCTCTCTCAAGTTTTCAAAACTTCAAAGTATTTCAAATGGACGTGAAATCAGCCTTTCTGAATGGAGAGTTGGAAGAAGAAGTATACATTGAACAGCCAGATGGGTTCATTCTTGGAAATGATCCAAATCTTGTATGCAGATTGAAAAAGGCTCTCTATGGTCTCAAACAAGCTCCAAGGGCTTGGTACTACCGTTTGGACAAATATCTTCATCAACAAGGTTTTTCAAAAGGATCAGCAGATAGCAATCTTTATATAAAAGTTGAAAATGACAAATTGCTAATACTTGTTGCGTATGTAGATGACATTATTTTTGGGAGCAATGAAGAAGCTATGAGTCAAAGCTTTGTCTTGGTCATGCAGAAAGAATTTGAAATGTCCTTGCTAGGAGAACTGACATATTTCCTTGGTTTGCAAATCCAACAAAAATAAGGAGGAATCTTTTTATCTCAAACCAAGTATCTCAAATAGATTTTGAAGAAATATGGTATGGAAGATGCAAAACCAGTATGTACACCCATGGTCACAGGATGTAGCCTCAGTGCAAATGATGAATCTGCAGCAGTACATCAACCAACCTACAGATCTATGATTGGAAGTTTACTTTATTTGACAGGTACCCGACCGGACATCATGCATGTAGTTGGAATAGTTGGAAGATTTCAGGCAAATCCGAAGGAGACTCATCTTCAGGCAGTGAAGAGAATTTTCAAATATCTTCAAGGGACTCAAAATTATGGCTTATGGTATCCTAGAGATACAGATCTTACACTTCATGCTTATACAGATGCAGATTGGGCCGGAAGCGTGGATGACAGGAAAAGCACAAGTGGTGGTGCGTTCTTTATGGGTTCCAGACTGGTATCTTGGTTCAGCAAGAAACACAGTTCAATTGCCTTGTCTACAGCTGAAGCGGAATATGTTGCTGCTGCATCTTGTTGCACCCAACTCCTTTGGATGATGCAGACTTTGCAGGATTTTCAAATCACTTGTACACCACCAATCCCCATCTTATGTGATAACAGAAGTGCAATCAGCATCTCAAAGAATCCTGTTATGCATTCAAAAACCAAGCACATACCAATCAAGTACCATTTTCTCCGGGAACAAGTGCTTGAACAGAAGGTCAAGTTGGAGTATGTTCCTTCTAAGGAACAAGTTGCTGATATTCTCACCAAACCATTGCCCAGGCACACTTTTGAATACCTCAAGCAAAAGCTGGGGGTTGTTGATGCATCATCTTATTGTTGAACCTCTTCTGATTGATGGTACAGGTTCAGGGGGAGCATATAATGCATTGTTGGCATTATGGAGGATGTGCAAAAGGAGATCTTGGAAGTAGCTGCAATATGTCTCTATCTCTTTCATGGTGGATTATGGTTCTTCATTGCAGATCTGGTTCATATTCAGGGGGAGCATGTTCTTAGGGGGAGCATAACCCTTTGCCCTTGATGTCAAAGGGGGAGAATGAAGCTGAAGTTTTGAGGTTGCCATCAAGTCCAAAGGGGGAGATTGTTGGCATTATGGCTAAAGTGTTGTCCTTGATGGCAACCCATTCAGGTGATAGATCACAGTACTTCAAGTCAGCAGCAGAGATTGATGATCAGCTATCAAATATTGAAGAAAATAAGGGGTACGCAGGTACACCTTACATAAGGTGCGTACACGCAGGTCGGTGTTACATAAAGTGCGTACATACCCGCAGTTATCCCGTTCAGGAGGTGCGTACCCCCAGCGCACACATTTCAAGGCAAGGAAAAGCACACGTGGGGTTTCTTATGTTTAACCTTTGGTATTTAGCCGACGGTTTTGTGTTATTATGGTGTTGGCCCGTGGTATTGATCCATGATTTAAGGAAGAGCTTTCCTATATAAAGCAAAGGAGATCATTTGGCTTGAGCATGTTTTGTGTTGAATATCTTATGAGGGCTAGATCTGAAATATTATGATCTCTTGGGAGTAATGTCTAGATCTAAATAAGGCGAATCTACTGATGGATTGAGATCTCTTCGGCGCATGTTCAGATCTGTAGATCTGACTGTCTGGGTTATTTCTGAAGTCTTGAAATCATCTATGCTCGAAGGTACGCAGGTACAGTGAAATAAAAGTGCGTACATACGCAGGAACGAAGCGTTTCAGGTGCGTCGGTACGTAGGCACAGAAGGGTTGCAGGTGCGGAGGTCCGCAGGCAGTTCAATGGATACAGTGCGTATGTAAGCAGGCGAGCAGTTGAGCAGGGTGCGTACGTAAGCAGGCGAATAGTTGAGCAGGGTGCGCACGTAAGCAGGTGAGCAGTTGAGCAGGGTGCTTACTGTAAGCAGGCAGTACATGGGTGAAGCTGCTTACTTCTCTTAAAATCTCTGTTTATCATTACTGTGTTCTGGGTTTGGTTCTATTATTGTTGATCTGGTTACTACAGTTGACTGGGTGATTCTCTTATACTTGATGATCATTTGATGCTTATGGATCCAGTTTGAAAATTTATGAAAAGTGGTCCTTGTAAGAAAAGAAGTAGGGGGTTGTAGCTCCCTTCCAGGAGAGACTGGAAAACGAGAGAGAGTTGTAGCTCTCTGCAGGTTGCAGCCTGCGTACTGGTAAAGGACTGCACGAGTACAAAACCATTGTAAAAGGAGTTTCTAATTTGAAAGAAGATAGAGACATATTGCAACAGGTGGTTTTCACCCACATTGGGTTTCCACCTTACATCTTGTGTTCTTTGGTGTGACTATCTGTTTTCTTTGTTCATGCTCATTATTTTATGGTACTGACATGCAAAACTAATTCAAAGAACAAATAAGGAATATTTATTAAAAGAATTAGATAATACTGATTCAGCCCCCCTCTCAGTATTATTTCCAACATTCCTATCACTCTTACAATCCTAGCTATAAGGTAACATAGCTATTGGGAGTGGGAGATGTAATTTGGTAGCTAAATGGGCATGATGGCTGCCAGTCTTAAAGAGTGCTTGACCTGCCCACACCTCCGAAGTCAGTTCTCCAGTCCCCTCCTTAAGTCAGGTCAGATGGAAGTATCTGAACCATAGAATTCACCCAACGAGTGGCATTTTTCATATAGTATTAGGACCCATCCTCAAGCCGAAGGAGTTAACCCAAACTAGAATACTTTCAAAAATGAAGCACCTTCTTCCTAATGCCTCCTTATTTCTCGTGGCTAAAATCAAGTCCAAGGTGGGGGAAATCCACTACCACGCGGGTATCAAAAGAACTAATCCCCCTGGCCGAAAGGCACTTTATTAGAAACTGCATGGAGCCTTCCCTAAATTGAAAGAGGAACAACTCTACCAGATATCCAGATACCTGGAATGGACTCGGCACCGCAATTGGATGGTGTAAAAATACCCACTATACCTAACCAGGGAAGGAGAGGGAGAGGGCAAAATTCCCCACAAAGGGTGGGATTGAGGGGGTAAAGCTCCATGGTGGGGAAAAAAGGCACCGCCCTAATCTCATTGTCGACAAGGTTTTGACTCCATTCGCCGAATAAGCAATACCACTCTGATAAATTAGACCAGTCTCAGAAGCGATGTAAACATTGTAAATCTTGATATCGAGTGTGTCCTCATTAATATGAGATCCTTGGCCAATAGGCTCTAGGTTTCAATAAAGAGAAAGCTGAACGGGTCTCGATCAGTGATCCTCAAAAGAAGAATAAGAAGTTGGGGGAAATTAGTCATCCACCCTCTCGATTAGCTATTCACTTATTGTGGTCCTATTTAAGGAACAATTAGGATTACTATCACTTACGAGCATGTGTACGCCAATTGCTCGCCCACTGCCTTTGGGTGATTGCATCGATCGGTTTACAACTTTCCCTCTAATGAAGGAGATTTCTCGCCTCAAATATTTTGGTAGGTTGGGATGCCCTGATGTCGGACTGAAATTCACGCTCTCTTTCATTCAGAGGGACTTCTGATTCACGTTATCCTATGGGATGGAAGGTTGGTTGGCATTTGATCTAAGTATATGTGCCACTTCTTGCCTATAGCCACTCTCCCCTCGATAGGTTGTACCCCGCTTACCTTGGGTAACTTCCTCACTTAAGAGATTGTTTCTATGTATCTAGCTATTCTACCGACAACCATAAGACGGTCCCAGAGCCATCATCTGGTAGGTTTCTCACTCGCCCTTTTCTATCGAACTGGTAACGCACAGTGGCTAGTATCTTAGAAGAAGGGTTTGCGTCCCCCGTTGTGTCAATTGGACGGGAAATCTTTCCCAATCGGACCCTTTTATTTGTCTAAAGGTGATTCTCATTGGTGTTGGATCCGCCAAGCTTCCACTTTCATTGGCGGGCCAATAAACTGGTAGGGGTCAATCAGGTCAGATACTTCACACTTTCGATTGGTACTTCTCCAGTTGTGACGATTAATTACCTTACATAATTCAGTTGTTTATGATAGGTTTGATACTTATATAAGTGAGTGATTGGTTGGACTAGTCTACGTTAGAAGGCTATCACTTACAAGCATATGAATCCAATTGCTTTATCCACTGCTCTTGGGCGATTTCATCGATCATGCCACTTTTACTAAGCTGGGGGAGGAGAGATATTTCACCCCTCACAGTCAGTCGGTTGGTTTGAGTACCCGATGTCGAACTTTTACTCATGCACCCTTCCATTCGGATAGGTTCTTTGGTTAGTGATATCAAGGCTTCTGATGTGGGAAGTTAGGTGCTGGCACATTATATAAGTAATTATTCATTTTCTGCACGCCCGCATATATTTTAGTTGCCCAATACTTTGAATTATACTTTATCCCTTAGCCTTAATACTAGGTCTATTGGTTAGTGATTGTCCTTTGTTTCCATATTATATATGTTGTTTTCCTTTCATTCCAACACCGATAATTTGTTCCCCACATTCAATAGTTCCTATCCCCACTTCCAAGCTTGTTACTTTGTATCTAGCTAATCTCCCGCTAGTCGAAGAACGGGCCCAGAGCCATTATCTGGGGGGATCTCACTCACTCCTCTCCCCATACAGCTAGGCGGGTATATCGATCAACAGCGAGGAGGAAGGTTGTTTCACCCATTGCACACCTACTAGATTTCTTTCTTGCCGCCTTCCCAGCAGCGGATGTGATTCAACAAGGGAGATTTCAATTTCTATTACGGAGTTCAATTTTCAGGGACTGGATCTGTTTTTACATCTTCTAAAGGGTACTTAGTGGGTCCACATGTGGTTTACTTTCTATATTTGGAGAGATATCATTGTTTACCTATACCTATGCTTTTTATATAGTGCGCCCTCCTCATGGAAGCTTCCTTACTCTTTCCTTGCTCCCCCCGATTATGGATGACATGGGGCGGCTGGATGAATGAATGGATGGTAGTCAAGTGGATTTCTCCCTATTCTATTCATTCTTTAAGTCAAGTACGAAATGATACGCTTTAGCCAGCCTTGGCTTGGTTGGAATGTTGATGGTGAATCAACTCCCACTCTTTGCCTTTCAATCAGGTATTAGGAGTTGCTTCTCTTCCACAAATCTCTATTTCTCTTCACCTATCTGGCTATCCATTTGTATAAGAGATAACCCTTCAATAGCGGGGATCATTCATTAGCGGCCTTTGCTAACCAACCCGATATAACTCATCTTGCAACACCCCAAAACTAATCATTAGGAAACCAATCTCCGGTCCGAGAACCAATCAGCCGGCTCAAGTCACACCGAAGCTTTACTGAACTTCCTTTGGTAGAGCATAAAAGGTCTTCTACACTTCTCATGCACCCAACCATTTTCGTCTCAGCCGGTGTGTGTTGAAGAACATCGAAATGATTCTCCTCAACCGATGCCGACATGGTTGAATTTGTTGTACCCATACATGTAGAGGGCCAACCCATTGAGTATGCGAATGAAAGGTAGCCTGCCCACTCTATCCTTTCATTTACCGGGTGGATCTACCTACTGTTTCTTTCGAAATGAAGCGCCAAAGCATCTATAATTACATCTATCGAATTAGGTGGGAAGGATCAGGTTGAATGGAATCTATAGCTCATTGTCTATTACCTAAGAGTATGATTGAGTGCGTCTACCCACATAGAGAGATTGAACTGTAAGCGGTCAAAGTCAATAATATCTACAAACTCTTTGGGAAGGAAGGCCAGCATGCAAGCTACGTACCGATTACTGCTATCGCTAGCCGATACACGGGATAACATCATCTTCGTAGATCTTTGCTGAGAGCCGCTAGTTGATGCTGTCGATCCACTCGATACAGGTGGTGGATATTTTGTCTTTCGTCTGTCTATTCACCGATGTCTTCTTGTCTGTTTTGGAACCGATGCACGATGTTGACTTTCTCCCTTAGCTACTGGATATGCTACTAGAAGGAATGCTACTGCTGGAGGATCTGAAACAAGATATACTGGTACTAGATCAGAAACTGGATCTCGATCTCTATATACGGATCTCTGGCTCGCTGGTGGGTTATGGGTATGGGTCTAAAGCTACATAAATATGCAGAGATAGAGGTAGAGGTAGATGCATTTGATCCAGTCGATTTAGCTGTCGGTCAAGAGTCAGTCGATCCAGCTTATCCACCACCATCAGAACCTTCATCGTGCCCAGCATCCCTTCCCATCATAGCTTCCCTTCTAGTTCCCATAATATCGTATGTAAGATACCCCATGCCGGAACATTTTTATTCACTTAGCAGTAGGAGATTGAGATCCAAATCCAGATTTTGTTGACCAATCAACGAGAGATGGTCAAAGCAAAATCAAGGTATATAAAACAAAATAAGCCATGCTCTCCAAGTCAAGGGCTAGGAAAAAGGCAATGGTTTCAGAAGCATATGAACCAGCCGTACTAGGAGCTACTTCCAACAGCCAAACTATCACCTTCGCATGGGCATACCAGAATGAATTAAGCGGCTTTTGAGCGGGGTCCTGCCGGAATTCATAAGTAAACCTACCGAGCTATTTATTCGGACCTTCGCGTGGTTCCATATCTAGTTCCAAGTACATATTCACCTGCGATTGGTGCTCCTACCCTTGTCTTTACCTCGGCCTATGGCTCTATTGCTAGGTTATGTTTCAACTGAATCCAATGGGAGAAACTTGGTCAGATGCCTTTCCCGCTCCTGCTCCGGGCTTAGATGCTGCTTGGTAAAATGAATCAACGGGTGAAGGCGGAGAAACTTCAATTGGTTCTAGTTCTTGCTTTGTTGCTATAGCTGTCTCTATCTCTGCTGCTAGGTATCGATTTCGATCTCCAACCAGATCTGCTTCTTGAACCGAATCAACTGAAGCTTGGACTAGATATGAATCAAACAAGCTACCAAAAAAGAAGGGATGCCCCGGACTCGAGAACGGCTGCCTCTGGATCTTTATCGCATTACGTATATAGCAGCGCCTACAGTTTCGGCCATTCAATTTTGACCTTTGACTAGAAAAGTTACAAATAACAATCATTTGACTAACAGTTCCCACAATTCTTTGCTTAACCGATTATATCTGGATTCGGAGATATATGTTTTTGTTGAGTGGTTTATTCTACTATTTAGTATAAGAGGATGGGTAAGTTTTAATATTTTCCAGTGTTCTTTTTTATATAAAAGTAAAAAATAAAATTTATGTTTTAAATATAAAAAATAATAGTTTGTAAAAATAGTATTGGCTATAATTAAAAATATTGAATATAAGTTGCTAATGTAGGAGGATACAAGTAAAATAAATGCAAGTCCTATCATCAATTTCAGTCTTTGGAATTTTGACATTTGGAATGGATTTGCAGTAGTCTCACTAGTGTTCAAATCTCTGGAGGCGTGACCCATAGACCCGTAGTGTAGGAGGATACAAGCAAAATAAACTCAAGTCTCATCACCAGCGTGTGGAGTCCCACCAGTGTTTGTAAAGTAATTAGAAGTTAAAATAAAAACTTATACTTTTCAAAAATATTTGAACAAAAAATTTAATAAGATATTTAAGATCCATGTTAACTAATTTATTTCCATATCTACCTTATATATATATATATATATATATATATAAAATTTTATAATTTTTCTTATATATATTCTATTTAATGTTCAAAAATACAATTTAAACAATGAAAAATAAGACATTGTATTTTACAGTTTGAAAAAACTTACACTTGAAAAAATTTGATATTTTTTGACTCATATTAAATCAATATATATTGGTTTCAAAAAATTAAAAATTCCTTTAATTCCAAAGTTTTTCCTGCCATATATTTCCAAGTTCCATTATTATTATTATATTACTACCAGCGGCTCCAAAGTTCCATTATTAGGCCTATATTACCAAATTTAATTATTATGTCACCACCACCCAGTGATTACCACACCCAGTGATCATTTCGTCTTGAAATTTTTTGTTTTCTTCTGCAAAGATAAACTTTGGTTTGGAATTTTTTTACAAAACCAAGGAAACCACGAAAGCTTGAGTTTTCAAATGTCAACCGGTGGCTTATCTATCCTGCTTCTCTTTCATTATCGGAAAAATACACTGTATGGAATTTCTTAGAAATTTATTTTAACAGAAGGACTCACGTAGTTGCCGCAAGACCAATTAAATTCCACACGCATGCTGGCGCCGGTCATCAGTCTTTGAAAAATTGGAATAGATTTCGTGAAGCCTTCCCTATATAGGGAATGTTATTAATATTTATTTACTTTGCAGCATACGTTACATGGTATCTTGAAGTGATCGTTTGATGCTGTCTAATCATTTTTAGTGACAGCACAAGACCCAAGAAAGCTGCTCTTGATTTTATTTAAATATTTAGGAAGCTACACAGCTATACATCAAATGTTCGAAAGATTCCTCTACAAAAAAATATGGAAATTGAGTTGCTTTGTTAAGAATTTGGCCATGAACAACTGCCGGTACCGTAGAACAAGGGTCTCAATGAGGCGAGTAGTATTATTATTGTTATTTTTATTATTTTTACCGTCAGTACTATGTCCGTGAAAAACATTTTTCAGGACATGAAAGGTAGTATTGGAAGAATCCCCAGGAGGAGATTTGATCTAAAGTTCTTTAGATCTTGCTCACAGAGTGTTCTGGATGATTTACATTATAGAAGTGATTTAAATAATTAGAATAATAGCAATAATGGAGGGATGCAATGTAATTTGTGCTAAATTTCCATAAAGGTGACGGACAAAAAAACATTTATAAAACTTTTATTTCTTTCGCCAAGGAGGGACCAAGGCCTAGGCTGTCATGGGCTCTCATACCATGTTAAATTTCCATGAGGAAATCTAATGTTACAAAAAAATATATGAAATGTTGTTTCAAGATAAGGAAACTATCTTGGACACACAATCACTTGGTTGAGAGAATATATCAACTATACACTAATCTAAGAATCTACTAGATATAACAACCCTAGGAAATAGAAAGAGATTCCTCTAGATAGAAAGAATCACAACTAAGACAAGTAGGAACTACATTTCCAAACACTCCCCCTTAATGACTACTTCTCTTGATCTCAATTTGCAAAGTCTAGTTGTGGTCAAACATAACGAAAGAATATATCGATGTCCATAGAAAGGAGCAACCATCCATCGGAAAGAATCGGTTACAACCTCTGCAACCGCCAACCTGCTAGGATTCCTTTCATATACATGGTTATGTCAACCAATATAACTACATGCATGTACATGTACCTGCAAATCCCTCTCCATCATCATCATCATCATGGGTTTTATCAAATTACCCATAACCATGCTTTGGGTTTTATCGGATTATCATCAACCATGCCAACAAGGGCTCTCAGCGATTAACCTTTAACTTAGCCACCAAGGCTCAACATAGCCATGAACGCTCAACTCAGCCACCAAGGCTCAACTCTACCACCAAGGCTAAACATAGCCATGAAGGCTCTAATACAACCATAAAGGCTCATCACAGACCCAACGTAACTAGGCCCAGGGTTTTCTAAGCTCACCCTCAACCATGCGAAGTGTTTGTTCGCTGACCCTAAACCATTCCTATAGGAATCCCTGTCCACTTCACTCTTGCACATGGTTTCTAGCTTACCACAAACCAACACTGTAAATACAAAATGGTCTTAACATTACTAAGCACCAGAGTGTCA
Source organism: Pinus tabuliformis (assembly GCA_031772625.1). Taxonomy (NCBI): domain Eukaryota; kingdom Viridiplantae; phylum Streptophyta; class Pinopsida; order Pinales; family Pinaceae; genus Pinus; species Pinus tabuliformis. Next base: position 358,478,907 of record CM062814.1, on the reverse strand, counting down.
GGTGATGGTCGCAAATGGAGGAACTATAAATTGGTCTAGAAAGTGCCATTATATCAAGCTAACCATGGGGGGATATGTATTTAATAGCCCAACTCTCTCTATTCCAATGGGTGGTGATGGTGTTGCACTAGGAGTCCAATGGTTACAATCTTTGGGTGATATGGCTTTTGATTTTCAAGAACATATCTTGAATTATTTTTTGGAAAGAAAGGAAGTTGAATTAAGGGGTGTCACAAGGAGACCATGAAAGATAATTACCTCTAATGGCCTGACAAAGATTGTAAAGAAAGAACAATGGGGCATAATTGCACAATTATTCTCACTAAATGTTCGAACATCAAAATCATCTATTTCTCCAGATCTGCAAACTGTCTTGGGTAGTCATTCCAAGGTATTTGAGACTCCCAAAGGTCTCCCACCTATTCATGACCATGATCATGCTACTCATTTGATTCCAGGAAGTGTTCCTCCAAACATCAGGCCTTACAGATATCCTTATGCCCAAAAGAGTGAAATTGAGTGTATGGTTGCATTAATGCTTGAGGCTGATATAATTCAACCTAGTCAAAGTTATTTGTCGGCTCCAGTAGTATTGGTTTACAAGAAGGATGGATCATGTTGCATGTGTCTGGATTATAAGGAGCTCAACAGGCTCACTATTAACGATAAATTTCCCATTCCTGTCATTGATGAATTATTAGATGAATTACATGGATAAATTCACTTCAGAAAGTTGGATCTTCATTTAGGCTATCATCAAATTAGAATGAATACTAGAGACATTTTGAAAACAACGTTTAGAACTCATGAGGGTCATTATGAATTCTTGTTCATGTCGTTTGGCCTTACCAATGCACCTTCTACATTTCAAGGTTAGATGAATTCCATTTTTAAACACTTCCTTAGAATATTTGTGTTAGTATTTTTTGATGATATACTGATCTACAATAAGTCTTGGAATGATCATGTTAAACATGTTGACAAGGTGCTCAAACTATTGCAGGAGAAAAAATTATATGCAAAAACCTCCAAATGTTTCTTTGTAGTAAAGGAGGTGGAATATCTCGGTCATATTGTATCTCATGAGCATGTTAACGTAGACCCTAACAAAATTAAATCCATCAAGGAATGGAAAATCCCCACAACCATAAATCATATGTGATAATTTCTCGGGTTGACAGGGTATTATCATAGGTTTGTTAAGAATTATGGGAGAATAACAACACCACTAACAGTGTTACTAAATAAAATTGCATTTTCTTGGACTCCAAAAGCAACTAAGGCCTTTGAACATATTAAAGAGGCAATGTGCCAAGCATCAATCTTAGCTACATTAGACTTCACAATTTTTTTTATTGTGGAAAGTGATGCCTTAGTAAATGGAATTGGTGTTGTTCTAATGCAAGAAGGAAGACCCATTTCTTTTAAAAGTTGTCCAATCAAAGGCATGTATTTACAAAAACCTATTTATGAGAAGGAAATGTCGGTAATACTACATGCACTAAAGAAATGGAGAAATTACCTAGTGGGAAGACACTTCAAGGTAGAAGCAAATCAACATATTTTTAGAGAATTTTTGGAGCAAATATGATCTTCATAAGGGAAGCAAAAATGGGTCGCAAAAATATTGGGTTATGAATTTGAGATCATCTACAAAAAAGTGAAGCAAAATGTTATTGCAGATGCACTCTCAAGAAAGGATGAAGATGTGGAAGCATTGCTTTGTTCCATTTATACTATCCAAACAGATTGGATAACCAAAATAAGGCATGAATGGAAGAATGATGAAGGAGAGTGGGCACTCATTCAAAAGTTGTAGCAACATCCCAGTATATTTTATACAATCAGCTGAAAAAACGATTCATTATGGTACAAATATTGTTTGTATCTTCATAAGAATCCACAACTCAAGCAAAAGATTATTTTGGAATTGCATACCCATCCATTAGGAGGGCACTCATGATTTTTAATAACTTACCATCAGGTCAAGAATGATTTATTTTGGGATGGTCTTGAATCTGATATTCAAAAGTTTGTGCCGAAATTTTTGGCTTTCCAACAAAGTACAATTAAAATCCCGGGTATGTTAAAACATTTATTTATTCCAATTCAACATTGGGAGGAGGTTTTAATGGATTTTATCACAGGTTTACGGAAGTCCAAAGGAAAGAGTGTTATCATGGTGCTAGTTGATACACTTACCAAGTATGCACACTTTTCTACATTATCTCATCCATTTAAAGCTAGTACAATTGCTACTGCATTTATGGAAACAATTCAAAAGCTATATGGAAACTCAAAGGTTATTGTAAGTGACAAAGATCCCATTTTTATTGGAAATTTTTAGATGGAATTATTTCCTTGCCTGAGTACTCGATTGGCTCATAATTCATGTTATCATCCTCAATCTGATGGAAAAACTAAGATGGTGAACAAATGTTTGGAAAAATATCTTTGTTTCTTTGTATCTGATAAGAAAACACAATGGGTCAAGTGGTTACCTCTAGCTGAACGATGGTATAACACTTCCTTCCATATTGCAACAAAAATGACCCCAAATATGGAACTTTATGGATATCATCCGTCGTCCATCACATCATCACTTTATGGTTCAGGTACTATAAGATACCATTGAAAATTAACAACAAGTTCTCCAACACTTAAAGGATAACCTAACTTTGGCACAAAATTGAATGAAACAACAGGCATATCAGCATCTCAATGAAATGAGTTTTGATGTAGGAGATTGGGTATTTTTACGGCTACAACCATACAAACAAATTTCCCTCAATCATACTAAGAAGGATAATAAACTATCACCAAAGTACTATGGTCCTTACAAGGTGTTACAAAATATTAGTACTATGGCATCAGATTACACCTTCCAACATCTTCCTGAGTGCACCCAGTTTTCCATGTTTCATGATTAAAGAAGTTTATAGGTGACAAGCTTGTAGTTTAAACAATATTGCCAAAACTTAATAAGGAAGGAAAAATCATGTTAGATCCTGAAGAAGTCACATAAACAAGAACTTGACAACTACAAAATTGATCAATTTCAAAGTATCTCATCAAGTGGTAAAACTTACCCGGTGAATATTCCACATGGGAGGATCAAAATTTTATACATAAGCCTCCAAAACTACTCAAGCATTGAGGAAAACACTTTTTTGAAGGAGATGGTCATGTTAGGTCCCTATAATACTAGTGTATCCCCTTATTCTTATTGTTAGTGTAGCCCCCGTATTGTTATTTTTGTGCCCATGTATCCCCATATTGTTATTATTGTGCCCCATAAAAGCCGAGTAATGTTATTGTCGTGTCGTTACATTATTAGTGTTGTGTAGGATCTGATTATATTGTGACCCCTCAAACTCCTAAACTCCTATACAAGGAAAAGAGGTTTTGTTCATTTGAATCATCCAACAATTGTTCATTTATGTCATGTAAACGAAGTGTCCCTCGAAAAAAAATACTTTCTAAATCACTAATCTATCTAATTATGAGATAATTACATAAAATTATCATATATGTATTTAAATATACTTTGTATTTCTATTAGAGTTGAATAGTATTGAACAAATTTAAGTTAAATTATTAATGTAATATATATATTTTGATAATATTGAAGAGATTTAAGTTAATTTTATATAAGTTAAAATATTAATTTAATATATATTTTTTAATAATCATAAAATTAAAGCTTTATCAATGACTTTTTGGGAAAGGTGAAAAGTTGCATGTCGTATTAATCAATTTTGTGAACTATATAAAAAGGTTGAGATTTATATTGATTTTTCTTTTATAATTATAGTGTTATTGATGTCTTATATATTATTGATAATATTGATGACGTATTATAAAATGAGATTATGTAATAATTAAGTAATGATATTATTTAAACGAGTTAATAATATTATTTGAATGGTAATATGATATAAAATAAATTATATAGCAGAAAAAAAGAAAGGTTATATAAATATAAGAGAAAGATATATAGAAAAATATAGTGAAACTATATATATATATATATATTAAAGAGTGTTATATATATATATATATATATTAAAGAGTGTTGGTTGTTGAAATTGTAAAGATTTTTGTAACTTTTTAAAATAGTAATGTACTCAAAATCAAATATGGATTTATAAAGCTTTAAACAAATGGATTATTATGATGACTTTCTCATGAAAATAAAAATGGTAAATAGTAGTAAGAAAACTCACATTCCCCATGAGAATTCTATACATCACGGAAGTAGAGGAAATTCATAAATTAGTCTAAATGATTCACCTAGAAGGAATATATAATATAATTATGTGGTCAAGCACTAGTGAGTGGTGGAATAATAAAATGGTATCTTAAATGTTTACCTTATGCTTGATAATATAATTTAGAGGCATGACTATGAACATTAAAAATAGATCAATAAATTTCAAGTAATAGACAAGGCAATATGAGGAAGTAATGAAGACTTTAGTTATACAAGTAAATGAAATTGATTTTTTTGATGAATCATGATAAGATTACTATAGTGTACTATTACTCTATATTTGATATGTACAATTATCATATTTATGATTCTATGATATGACATAACTAATGCATTAGATTCATCTTGAGAGGTGGCGATTGATAGGAAATCCACAAATGGGCCAAGAGGGTTGGTTTATTTGATGATCTGATGGGAGCACATAATTGCGGGGGAGAATAGGTACCACCATATGGGTTGGGGACATACTCAATCAAAACAAAACATGTGAGTGGTTCTTTTTCCTTGTATAGATCTTAATGGATAGCTCGCGAAGGGTTGTGGGACCATATTCAGGAGGCCAAGATATTGATATTGCATTGGGATGTCAAAATCTAGAAGTGCGCTTAAGACTTTGATGCTTTGGATGTGCATCTTACTGAATGTGGAGGGAGTTGGGCCAACCTTGTGAAATGCCAAGAGTCATTGAGTACTGGGATCATATTTCTGCCTTAGGGAAGATGATGTTTGAGTCTTTTGGTGAGCCTTGGGGATTTGCTATAGACTGATGAGACTTTATGCCTGGTTCCGAAAGTTGGGAAAAGACTTGAGGTTCCTTGGAATTTCCCTAGTTGTGTAACCTTAAATGCTTGTTGGTATACTTGGTAAATAGAGGGTGTACGTAAAATGTGAATTAATAAATAAATAAATAATAAATAAGAAAGAAAAGATAGTAATAACACATAAACAAAATGAGTAAATTTAATAAATGTAAAAAATAAGAAAATAAGAAAGATTTAAATTAAGAAAAATGTTGAGTTCAATAAAACTTAAGACAAAGAGATACAAATTGACATGTTGATATTTGTATCATGTGCATGTGGATCCCTATCCAATCTCCATCCATTTATTCAATGAAAAGGGGGATTATAAGAATTCATTCTTTTTGAAGGAGAGTTTTAAGAGACAAAGGATTCCATGACAGCAATAGCTGATTGAGGGCACAAGGGTGGCTAGTTGTAGAAAGATTCTATGCAATTGTGCCTATGGTTGGGTGTAGAGTCATACCCAAAACTTTGTTGTGGTTAGTAGGATTCAAGTAATCCCATGACACCATAATCAATACTAAGGAAAATATTTGGTCTACATGTAAGTTTTCGCTGCTTGTGGTTTTCATAAATTCTATGCTATATTAGTTGAGTGTTTTTCACCAATTATTGATAGCATTATTTGACAGAAATAGTTTAAATATTTTAATTTAAATTCGTTACAATATACTTATCATTTTTTATAACTCCCATATCAAAAACCCTATTCATTGCAATTGCATTTATGAAAGGTTGTATCTTTCCCTTTCAATGTTTATTATATTACATCCATTATCAACCTTTAAGAATCTCCTAAAAATCTTGTTATCACTAGTCAATATTATATTGTTCTCAACATCAAATACAATCACCTAAACCTATAACAACAACTATGGTTATGTGTGTTATTATTACCTAAAATAGTTATTGAGCTCCTCCCAAAAACTCACCACTATCAAGAATATGAGATCTTTCTATATTCTAATAAAGGAACACAACTACTGTTATAATCATTATTTTTTTATTTATGTTCGCAACTTTGGGTGAGTGAACATTTTTCTAGGACACATTTTATATATACCAAAAAGCTCAACGTTGCGTATATGGGTGAAAAGATCCTTCTTTATTAAATTAAATTCCAGTGTCAGGATATGCATTCACACTATTGAAATCCACTGAAAAATCCTTCCTAAAAGTGTACATGAGGGTTCGAAATCAATCTAAATATTTAAACATTTTATTTATATTTTCCACCTCTAGTCCCTCCCTTACTAAAACTATTGTAAATTAATTAGAATTTAATGAAACATTTATGCATTTCTATATGTATATAGATGCTAAGAACACGAAATATTAAATAAATTATAATGGGAAAAACTAAACCTCCACACATCCACATTCAATAATTATTTAAGAAAACATATAACCATTAAACTTTTAAAAATTAACCTATAACCATTGTGCATATTGTGAAAGAAGCTTTTGTTCTACTTCATTTCCACCTTCGCACTCGGTAATTATTTAAAATAACTATAACCATTAAACATGAGAAAATTAAACTATAACCATTTTGTCGGATGTAGAGGTGCAAAGGAATATTTCATTGTGCTTCCTCTATACCTGCACACTCAATAATTATTTAAAAGAGCTATAACCATTAAACCTTATAAAATTAAACTATAGTTGTTGTGCATAATTTATCTAGAAAAATAATTTAAATATAGAAAAATCACAATTCGATCTAAATATATACTCATATTTTTAATTTAAAAATCTTAAAAAATATATATGTTAATGAAATTTGATAGGAAAATCATCAGTGACAAACAGTTTGAGCACCAGGCTCCATCCCTAGTTGCATTCAATTCCTTTGCTTAAAGTGTCATATTCCATCCTAGGTTCTGTTCCATTAAAATTTCATAGACATACATATTACTAAACTCAAGTTATAATTAAAATTAATTAGGTTACATACTTACTGAAACATAAATCATGGTGATAATAATATGAAGGGGTAAGATATAAGAGAGAACAACCATAGTAAGCCCATACATGCAAAATTTTGACGACGATGAAGTATTGGGAACTATTAAATGAATTCAAAGTCTTCAATCAATCATTAGCTATTTGTGGCACTATCATAATGTTATGGTATAGGTTAGAAGGTACAGTTGTATAAAGCAATTAGTATTTCTAGTTGGAAGGGAGAGTAAATAGTTGGAGTTGCAAATGAAAAGGGTGGAATGTTATGACCAAGCATTCAATAAGTTTACAAGTAGGCTAATGGAAACATAAAAAAATGCATCCTATATTGTATTGAGGGCCTTGATTTTAGCTTACAGGATTATTCAGTTTGGCTTGGTAGTTCAGTTTTAGTCATTTGGACTATCTCTTGAGCTAAAGCTCCTCCACTAATATAAAAAAAGACTAGAAGCCAAAATAAAACTTCTTGAGGATTTATCTGTAGTCAATTCTACTATGGTTCAAGCAATCTCAAAGAGGTGTCAAATTGGAGGATCATTGCTTCTGCTTCAAAAAATGGGGATGGAGAAGTGCAAAGAGTTCAACATTTGGCGTACTCCTACACTTCCACACAAAGTCAACAAATAAATACTTGAACAATTATGAATTTAGTCGTACACACAGATAGAAATGCAACGCGAGCATCTGCTAATGCTAGTTCTTAGGAAGATTCATTAGTAAAAGTTACAATTGCAAAAGGTGGAATGTAATGACAAAATGCGGACCTCATACAAAGAGATAGGACATGGCCAATTTCTCTATATCTTTAGCAGTTCAGGAAAAGTTCTCGAAAAATTAAAAAATGTGTGTATCTTATGGTTTAGATTTCATTGTGCATAGTTTGGAAGTGTAGAAGAACCTTTCATTGTGCAGAGTGCGGAGGTGTAACCTGCAGAAACAATTATGGAAACTGAGAATTCTTAAATAATGACAAAACACTAACCACGCACAAATAGGTAGGGACTATGCTGCTGTGACCCTATCACCCTTGTTAAAATGAATGTTTTTACATGTTTTTCTCCTTTTAGATAGTGGAAGACATATCATAACTCAATTGTCAAACATGTTGTGTGGACAACCATCACTACCCATAATTAATGAATGCATATCATCTCTTCACTATTATTCAAGGAAACCATAACACCTGGAACTACCCACTTGTAGTCTATAAGGTGAGAGACTTTCACTCCTCCTTGATGCCTCTAGTTCTTAGAGGGTTAACCAATTTCCTTACATTTGATGGAGACAAACACTTGACCAACCAAAATCATTTTTCTTTCTAATATGTTTATGTGTTTAGAGATTTTCATATATGTTTTATAATTTTAATTTATTAATACTTGATTATATATAGAGATTTGAACAAAAGTTTATCATTATCAAGTTTTAACATGTTTATTAATTAAATTTAAATATGAAAATTTGTTAACAAATATGATTTTATCTATTTATTTATAAAGGATTCAAATCTATATATTTATTATTTAAATTTATTGAGTTTATATATGTTTATTAATTATGTAGTTTGAAATAACATGGTTATTAATATGGATCATTTTTATTTAGATGTGAACATATATTATGAATTTGTGTATTTTTTTAATAAAAGGAAAATTATGATATAATAAATGGAATTGAATTTATGATGATGGTGGTGGTGGTGATGACGACGACGACGACGACGACGACGAAGACAACGATGATGATGATGATGATGGAAACAATTAAAAATGTAAGAGATTAAGCATAATTGCTTAGAATTTTATTTCTATGCTCAAAAAAAAAGTGAGAGAAACATTCATAAATAAACATAGTTTTTATGATTTAAAATGTCAAGAAAGGATTTAATGCCATAAATATTTTGTAAGTTAGAGCAAATATTAGCATCAAATAGACAATCAAGCAAATGCATTTCATCTTCAAATCTTTTAGGATTAATACAAGTGGCAAATTATTTCATCCAACATAGACTTTCGCTATAAAATTCCTGAGAACTAGTTGCTAAGTTATCGATGTTCATTTCCTTCTTAATACTAATAAAAACAATAATAATTTTACTTTTTAGAATAGAAGTTGATTTTTTTTAATTACCTTTTCAATTGAGTTAACTTTATATTTTTTAATTATTTTTTCATGTAACACTTAATCTCTACAAAATACTATAAAAGAAATCAATCTTAATATATCAATTAATATATTTTATTATTATCTATTTTATGTTTTTTCAAAAAAAAAAATCTATTAACTCAATTAACCACAAATATAAAAACTTATAATAATAAAAGCAAATAAAATATATAAAATGTCTTTTATATAACATTAAATAAAGAATCCCAATGTGCCATATCACAGTTACATATAAAACAACCCCTACATAGTAGGGAGGGAACCACAATATATCTTAAACATAACTTAATTAAATTCAAAATCAATAAAGACAAATATTTCATCACAAAATATAAAACAACTAATAAAATAATGTATTGATGAATGTCATCACCAAAAATTGAGAAATATGATTGGGTCATATTATTTATATATATATATTATTTTTATTAATATATATAATTTTCTATAATTAAATTTATTAAAATATGTTTCTAATATAATAAGAAAACTAAAATCCATTAAAATCTAAATAATAGAAAATAAAAAAAACAAAAAAACTATTATTTAAACAAATAAATAAATTTAAATAATAATAATAAACGGCAAAAATTGAATTACAATTATATATAATAAAACAAGTTTTTGACCTAACAAGCTAAAGCTAATAAATTTTGATGTGTTAACATTGTTAATATTTTAGGTAAAAATCCCCATAGAGATTTTTTCATTGCATATATATGTATATTTTATTTTTATTAAATCCTCGTCAAATATTTGTGGTCATGAACGTAATCGACGATCAAAGTTGATATTTATTTCCACACGATTTAGGAAAAAAATCTATAATTCTTTTGACTTAGAGACACTAGGGTTATATTTGTGCCTTTGCATCATGAAAACTTGGCCCTAATGTCCACTCAATTTCGGCTCAAAAAAACCGTCTTATAATCGTTTGAACCTGTATGCACTCTATAATATTTGAGTTTTTTTATTCCTCCTGGTCAAGTAATAGATCTTCTAATGAGCGAAAACAATTATGATAAATACTTATTTTACTATATTTTAAATAGAGCAAATGGGTCCATCAATTAAGAGCGTTGATAATGAGGATCTGTGTATTTTTGACAAACTGAATTTTCATTATCACGAAACTTTGCAGGTTGTGTACGTGCGGTATTCATACTAAAACCAAAACATCACCTAGTATGGTATTTTGTCAAACATTTTTCCTTGAATAACGTAAATTTTCCTTCCATGTAATTTCTCTACAGCTACCAAACACTTGGCATGTTCTTTCATAGAACTTTACATTCAAAAGTGATATGTACGGGAGATGAATTTAATTTTCGAACATGCAACAACGCATTCTATGGCCATTTAATTTAATGTCGACGTTTAATTGATATTTCAGCATAACCTCTAGTGTACTGAAAGTAACATTTAGATTCCAATACATCGAATTTCTACGTGCCAAGAGTCGGAGAAAACCCTAGCATTGACCAGTGCCTGAGTTGAAAATTTGACTAAGAGCTGCTGAATATGGACCAGAGTTCTCTTTGGATGTTTTGAAATCTGTTTACTTCAAAGGCGGCTTTGATATTGAAATGATTCAAATATCCGAGTCCTCGCTTTCCATTATCTAACATACAACTTCCATAGATAATTTTAAAATTTGTGTGGCAATGATCGCATTATTTGTAAAGCGGGATCCCCAGTTTGACCATTCAATTTTAAGCTTGGACCAGCGAAGTGACAGATAACAAAAATTTGACTAATAGTCGCCAAACTTTACTCCGGTTGCGAAGTTGGACTCGGCTTTTGGAGTATAAGTCCTCTCGATCGAGAAATTGAGCGTTCTTTAGATTACACATCTTTTTCCGAATTATTACTTAGTTTGATTATTTAATAGGGAGACAAAGTCACATTCTTTATTATCAAACTCCAGGATTTATTAAATTTGACTAATGGGTTTATCAAACTAAATATAGTGTAAGTTAATAATTTTAGAAATACTAAAAGCTAAAATGGTTACTGTACATTATCCACTTACCAAAAAAAAAAAAAAACTTGCAAACTTGATATGTTTTCGCTTCGTTTCTATTGGTTACTTTTATTTCAATTTAGTTAGGAATGCGTTTATTACAGGTCATGGGATTTTTTTGGGTTAACCTTATCTACTTTGAGAATAACTAACGAATCGGTAAGAATAATATTGATTGGGATCAAATTCATCGAACGAAATGTGACCTATGTTAATTGCTTACAAATTATTTCACCGATTCCAACATTGTTTTCAGTTTCTTTATTTTTCCAGTAATTTAAATTAACAAAATTTCTTTATAATATCTTCTTGTTCAATCGTTTCGAACTTAAAAAATAAGACATTAACAAACCAGTAGGTTAAACCACAGATCACCATTGAGTAGACGTTAGCCACGAACCACAACACTACCACATCAATGTTAGTGTCGTATAGAGGGGACCTCTATCTGTATCGCAATGCCAAGCTTATCCAATAATCGTCCAAAACTACCATTACCCCAAGTACATCTAAATTACGAAAAAGACGCAAGTTAAAGACTTACTATCTCTATCTCCATTCTTATCTCCATTCTTAGACTTCTCACCTAATTCCATTCCCAATGATAGACGAGTTTACTTGTGTGAAAATAAACCTACAAAGAGTTGGAGCTCACAAATCATAGTGCGGGTAATTATATTAATAATGTAATTTAATATTTAAGAAAAAGAAAACTAAAGAGGATCATTTAGAGGAAGAAAGAAAGAAAACTAAAGATGATTATTTAGAGGAAGAAAGAAGTTTGAGAGAATTCATGAGAAGAAAGAAGTTTGTTAGATATTTAAATTTATTTTTATATGAATTGATATAGTTGGTTTTTTTAGTTTCTACACAAAATATGTTTTTTTTCCTATTTTTTATCACACTTACAATGAATTTGGACTATTTTTTGTCATGTTTATTTAGCCATTGTGAGGGATCAGCTCAACTTAGTTTCCAATAATTTATTTATTTTTTATCTCTAGTATTTGTGTAACAATGCTTCTTACTCTTTTTTTCTCTTGCACATGGTCTATCACTACATATGGTAATAGTGCTTCTAAAAGAAATTACACATGGGAATCTCATTCTAATAACAGACATATCATGTAAACATTCTCCTCTTATAGTCATATATGAATCTACAATGCAAAAATATCAAGATTTCAAAATGATACCTTGTCATCTTTAGGGTCAACTCACACATGGAGTTCAAAGGTTTCCCTTGGCATGGAACTAATGATGAAGTCATTTTCCAACTTTTTATCACCGTCCATAACTGGGATACCTTCTACACAATGCTCTAGAAATGATTTAAATGAGCAATGGAATATTTATGGATACATTGGCAAGTAGTCTACAATATCAAAATGTCCAACATTACATTATTGTCTTATGCTCCATGTGAAACTTCCCATTTATAATCAAGATAAATACATATCATCAAAAACTCTCCTACTTTATTACTTGCCCTCCACATAATGCATCTCCCTACATGCCATTTCAAAATGTTCTCACCACTAAAAGAAATTGGGTGCATGCCTAAGTACTTTCCATTCTTCATTTTTAAGCTTCCATCATTCTCAGGACATCCCCATAACTACCACATCTAAACTCATTTTGTGCCTTCTACCAACATTGACATCATAGTACTATGTAACATCATAGTACTATGTATGGATCATCCATGCTTCATCAATCTTGACCACTAACTACTAAACAACTACCACTTTTAAAACAAAACCTATATACAATAATTCATGGCCTACTCTCCTTAACGGGTCACCTACCATGCTATTGGAGCCATGTTTGTGTGCTTTCCTTAGTCAGTCACCTAGGGTATTTGAGCCCTCCAAAGTTTGTGCACTTGCTATGATATATATATATACTTTCTTTTGAGGCATGAAATGAACAAATTCCATTTCTATTTATCATCTAACACAACATTATAGCGAAAAACCAACCATTTCTTGATTCTTTTAATCATGATATAATCCCTCCTTATTTCATGTCTTATTTTATGTGTAAAAGAAATAAATTGTATATTAAAATTCAATATTCTTTAGAGAAAATATTAGTTACCCAATTTTTAATAATAAATAAAATAAAATAAAAATACAATATTAGTAATACCTAATAAAAATATAAATAATAATATTAATACTATTTTTTATTTTAATTCATGCCCATAGCATTACATAGGGTTTTGTTCCTATCTATCCGTTTTTAATCATATGGGATAACTATACAGATCTTTGTTTTACACATATAACACCTACCACGGAATCATACTTGCATAATCCAAAGGCACATTAGTATTTATTTTCCTATAAGAGAAAATAGCTGTTAATTTTTTATCCATCCCTCAGATTAATAGCCCATAATAAGAATAGGAATAGTGAATAGTAACATATAGACCATTAGTTAATACATTAGCGAAGGAGAAAAACATTAGTTAAATATAATACATCCTCAATCAAGTAAGACTGGATTTCCATTTATATCCAACGAGCCTATAAGAAGGCAGTTTTATTTGCTAAATGTATGACATACGAATGTTCAATTCTCTGTTGTCCTTGTTTGCCGCGGCTTATCTCTGTATCATATCTAGGCGTTTCTTTCTGCATCCGTATAATTTCACGGGAATCCCATCTCCAATGTTACATGTTTGCAGTCGACAAACCTGTATTATGGAGCTCCTACATTCAGAATGATGATGGGTTCTCTGTATGGTGTATGGCTTTTCTTAAAAGTTGCATCTAGCTAGTTGTGTTATATTTCCTTTTGCACAGTCTACGAAGAATTGCTTGAAATTCTTTTTAAAATTGGAAACTATGGCGGAGAAGTTTTCTAGCGGTATAAGTTCAACAGCACGATCTTGCAACTCTAAAAGATCGGCAGATGGGGTTGTGAGGGTGACCCATATCTCAAACCCTACTACCATGGTGAGAGCAAGCGCATCAGAATTTCCTGGCGTTGTTCAGAACCTCACTGGACGAAAGAGATCTTCCCCTTCAAGTAGTCATCAGGAAGAAATAAATTTGTGTTCTGATAATGAGTACAGCCCTCAGGGCAGGGCAACGAAGCTGCTTAAAGATGAATTGCAGTGCTTGAATGATGTGAAGTCGTCGGAGTCTGCAGTTACTGATGATATGGCCACCGTGGGAGTCTGCTGCAATGATAGAGATCATGATAGCATATTCGAGGAATTAGGGGTTCTGCCTGTTATAAGCGATGGCTGTATAATGTCGCATCAGTTGTTTGAGACGGCGGCGAGCAGAGAAGATACATGTGGTATTTTCTCTGACAGTTTCTCTCCATCGACTCAATTCTCCGAGTTCGAGCACTTGCGGAAGCCATGAATTCTCAGGGCAAGGTTTTACTGCTTGTTTTTTATCATTTAAAACTAAACGCATCTTCGTACAAATAAATTTTATAGGCATTCTGAGGGTAGTTGGGGAAATACTACAGTCCTCGTGTTTTCTGCACTTTCACATAAACTCATTTGAGCTTTGGCATCATAGTATTCTGCACTTTCGCATAAAGTCATTTGAGCTTTGGCATCATAGTATTCTGCACTTTCTCATAAAGTCATTTGAGCTATGGCATCATAGATACCAAATTTGAATTTTCAAAAAAAATTAAACTAAATTGTTTAGTTCTGAAAAATTCCATAAACTAAAATTTTTTAATTTTGAAAAATTCCATATTATATATTAAAGTACTTAAACATTATATTATTTTTTCCCTAATTCATTTTAAAATTTAAATTTTAAATAATTTCTAATAACTTTAGATATTACAATAACCCAAAAATATAATTTAAAAACAAAACAACATAACAACATCTTCTTCCTTTCATATTTTTTTTGAAACCTAAATTTCCCACACTTATTTGTCCAATCATCTTACAAAATAAATAAATACATATTCTAAATTTATTTAATTACAAGCTCAATTTATAAAAATAAGAACATATCTAAAAATAAATTCTAATCCACTTTTTTTTTCTACTACTTTGTTAACTTTTCAGACCTGCAAATTAAAAGTAAATTTGAAATAGAAATTTTCCAGTTTCGCAATTTTTTATTTCCTTTCCTGTTCCGCAGTTGTTCGCCCAAATACTTTCTTAGCATTCCATACTAGCTATCCTCTTACAGAGGCTTGGCTGGACTTGGTTGGGTTGGAATAAGACTGAGCCAGGTCCAAGCATCTCAAACAGTTTCATCTCCGACCCAAATGTCCAAGCGAACACTAATGACCATGGTGTGTTGCCTGTTAAATCCACAGGAATCACTCGTACGTGAAGAAGTTTTGCGTTACTTTTGAGGAGTTGCGCTCAGGAACAAATTCATGCAGGGACCGAATCGAGTTTGATCAAATTATTCGCTATCCAAACCGAACTCACAAATTTTCGGATTTTTTTAACCAATTCAGGCGAATTTGGTAACTAGTGCCTATACTTTAATGTAGAAAGCTTTATCGTTGTTAAAATCTCGCACAGCTCTGTACTTTCTTTTAATGTAGAAAGTTTTATTTTTATTACAAATAAAAATGATCGAGAGTGAAATAATTGACCAATAAAACAATTACACCGAAACATGCTCTCCACTTGAATTTCTTCATTTTTTCAAGGCTTGTTATGCTGTTTTAGTTTACAAGGTTTCATATGGCTTGATGTACTTAACGGTATAAA
The DNA here is from genome assembly GCA_031772625.1 of Pinus tabuliformis. Lineage (NCBI taxonomy): Eukaryota > Viridiplantae > Streptophyta > Pinopsida > Pinales > Pinaceae > Pinus > Pinus tabuliformis. The sequence continues at coordinate 358,462,963 of CM062814.1, read as the reverse complement.
GCTTTATCGTTATTAGAAATAAAAATGAACGATTGTGAAATAATTGACCAATAAAACAATTACACCGAAACACGTTCTCAACTTTAATTTCTTCATTTTTTCAAAGCTTGTTTGCTCTTTAGTTTACAAGGTTTATAGGGCTTGATTATAAAAATACTCCTAACGAATAGGTTCATCATGATAACGAGTTTATGAGAAAACTAGATATAATGTATATGGCTTGATTATCACAAATACTCCTAAAGAATAGATTCATCGTGATAACGAGTTAATCAGAAAACTAGATATAAAGTTTGTTTTCCTTATTCATATAAGAGAAAAATTCTAATATTATAGTATTTTTATTTTATTTTATATATATATATCTATATATATAAATATATAATTTTTTTTGGGTGTCAAAAGGCTTGATTTTTAATTAGTTTAAAGATTTTAAACTGTTTTTATGAAATTTATTAAAGTTTTGAAAAAAATAAATATTAAATTAGATATTTTGTATTTTATTATTTTTTAAAATTTAAATTGTATTTTTGTCATTTGTGAATGATTAATTTTTTGTGATTTTAAATTGAATTGTGAAATATAAAAATAATATTAAAAATATTTTATTTTTATTTATTTATTTTTATATATTTGTTAAGTGTAATAATAATAATGATTGTTATTGCTTGTTGCAAAATGTAATGTCATTCCCATCATAATTTAAGAAAATAATTGCACAAAAAATGAATAGCAAAAAGATGTAATGTAATATGAAATTTATTAAATTCTTATTATGCTAATTTTTTATATTAGTTTTTGTTATTATATTAGTTAATATCTGTCTCTCCATATATATATATATATATATATATATATATATATATCTTTATTTTACAATTATTAATTATTATTTGCATAAGAAGCAAGGACTAAGAAACAAGGTTGCACATTATACTTGTCTAATTAGTGATATTGACTATTTATAATATCTTTTTAAATGTTGATTTTATTATCTAATTTCAATTTTTCTTTTAAATGTTAATTTAATATCAATTTTTTTTTTTTTGACGTGGTTTTATCCTCAGTCATGTTCTCAATTTTAATTTTTTCATCTTTATGTTTGTTCATTTCTTTCTTTTGTAATTATAAAAGTTTAATAATTGTTTTTTAGATAAAAATAAATTCATCTATGAAGATACATGGATGCTAATTACTCTACTTATCAATTCTTTAGGAAATATTTTCACTTACATGGTTCATGTTAGATTCTATTTTAACCATAAGTTTGTGCCAAGCACTTAACATTCTAATATTATTTCACACATTTCAACATGCACCTTGCACCCTCATACTTGTTGACGAGCCCCAAAAATGGGTAACTTATTGGGCTCATTTTGCCTATTATTCTCCATAAATCCACCATTCTTCATAGTTTATGTATGCTTTTGAGTATATTTATTTTAATTGGATGAATGAGAATAGTCACTTGACCATGAAGGCTAATACGTGTTTATTGCATATTTTTGGACAACTTTTGGACCAAGGTCAAGCATTTATAATCCATTTGACAGCCAAATACGAGGGAACAAGGCTAAGGATTCATAGGAAGGGTGTCTCCTGCAGTAAATGGCCCTTCCTCGAGTTCTCCACCATCAGCTCAGAGTTTAGTAGCCCACCGAAGTTGATTTCCAAGGGCAGCCGAGCAGGTTTTGTGAGGTGGCTGAGTACTTGGAGTTTTGAGCAGCCAAGCCCCTTGAATTAAGGAGGACTGTTGGAGGTCCTCGTAGTGCATAAGCAGGAAGCCTTCCAACCTTTGTAGTTTACTTTTTGAACATTTTGTATCTTGCACTTTTGTGCTGCTCTACCTTTCAGCTCATTTTGGAGCTTCTGCTCTAAAAGAAAATTTGTGACATGGTTATTTTCTGAGTAATGCAAATCAATTTCAGTTCGCATCAGCTCTGAGCTTCTTCTTAGGAGCTTGTATCTCTTGGGCTTGGGTCCAACCCAAGTTCCAGGTCTTCCTCTATGTACTGTTATATATTTTTGTTGTCTTCATAAAATAATTTCTGCTAATAGATTAAAATCTTGCTTGGTTACCTAGGTCATTTTTTACGATTGAAAAAACTTTTCATGTTTGAAAGTGATTTGATAGGTAGGTAACAGAGAAGATCTTTGAAAAAGGCCATCAAGCAACCCTGGATCTCACCTCTCCCTCCTTGGGACCATGAGCTGAGACCAAGGTGTCCTTGCTACCACAAAAACATTGTTCTTGCTTCTTCATGCAATTGCTAGTGTTAGTTTCTTAGTTCCAAAAGTTGATACTAGATGCGATTACATGCTTAGATCCATTCTTGCTTGGTTTTCATAGTTATTTTACATGATTTTCTACCAATGAATTTTTGTTCATCATAGTTGCTCGTTCCTAGGTCAAAGTAGGTTAGAATAGCTAGATATTTGGTTTGCATGGTCTTTGTTAGGTCAGTTTCAAGAAATAGTGTGCAGAACACCTGTGATACCTCCCTGCCTACCCTTCCTCCATCAGTGCAACCTGCTCCATCCCCTAACTCAGATTCTTGCCCTTCGTTTGCCACACTTTCTCGCTTTGACCTAATTTCCATATTTTTGTGCAACATTACTCTATCCATCCTTGAAAAAATCTAACCATCCTCATCACTTCTTAGATTCATTTTCCAGGTCCTACACCCCTCCAAATCCTCATCCAACATCCATCTCCCCCTTTCCACCTTTCTTCCACCATCAACTCATCAAAATCCCCTTTCGGAACATCCTATAGAACCCCTGCAGACTTCCTATAGAAGATCACATGAGCGGTTTTTTGAAGCCTGAACACTATGAAACTCTCTAGAAGTGTGTTAGGGACCCCTTAGGCCCTCTTCTTACCTTCCCAACCTCCTGCAAGCACCTACCCCATTTCCTTTCACCAATCAACCTCTGCATAGTTAAAAATAGTTAAAGCACATGCACATATGATTTTTACAAAATCACTCAAAAATACAAAAAGATGTTCCTTTTTAGATTTCACTTCAAAAGTAGATTAGACAAATGCACTTTACCTCCCCAAGAGTCAATGGCATCCCTTTCTGTAGTTTAATCCTCTTTTTTTTTTGCACTAGTAGTGGTAGTCAATAAAACTAGGGTTTGCTAGGGTTTGCATTTCCTTTCAGCTTTCAGCCTCTTTCTGCAAGTAGATTAGCTTCCTTTGAGTTACTATCATCCATCACAGTTAAAATCTTCTTCTAAGAGCTCATAGGAGTTGGTTTAAGCTCCTAGCAGACTTGTGCCTGCTGGTCCAGTGACAGCCTGTGGCAAGAGCTAGTAATTTTGCATATAGCACCATCGCTTCCAAGTTTGTTATGAACTACCGGGTTGATAAAAGTAAAGAAGGGAGTCCCAGGAGTTGCAGCATTATTGCTACAATACTGGAGTCCACCATCCTTTTGGCACTGTTGCCAGGGAAGCATTAGAGTATTTGTGATTGCAGCTTTTCCTCTATTTTCTACTTCAATTTTCTGTTAAGTAGTTTATTTCAGCAAGCGTAGAGTAGTTATTTCATTTCTATCCTGCAATTTCATTTCCGCAAAAGTAGATTAGACATTTCCTGCTTTCATTCTATTTCACCAACATAGATTGGTCATTTCTTGCTTTCATTTCAATTCTGCATTTTCATTTCAGCAAGATGAATTTTAGTTAGTTGCAGTTCAATCTCTTTTAGTTTTGCAGGTACAAGAAGAGAAAACACCAAAACTCTACCAAAAATATTCCATTTCATGCCTTGTAGGAACAGAGACAATACAGGGAAATTCTTACCCAACACCCCCACCACATCACTGAGTCACCCTTCTCTCTTCTTCGGTGGCAGTGACCCAGAAGAACCTATAGGTGAACCTCCAGAGATATATGAAGATCCTATAACAGATGTTATATACCTAGGGGGGGATAATATGGGGTACCAAGGGAGGTACCCAAGGTAATAATGTAATAATGGGATGGGCCATAGTAATAAATAAGGTGGTTAACCCATGTCATGTAAGGGACCACAAATAGTTAATAATAATGTAATGGGCTCATGGCATTAGTTGATGGTATGACGGAACGATGGTATTGTATGTATGAGGCCTATATAGAGGCTAGAGACTCCACATGGGAGATAGTGAAGAATTATTGTATGAACATACATATGGCTTGTGGAGTGTTCTCCTTCCTTAAGGAGTGAATGTATGGTGTTACCCTACCTTAAGGGTTTGATATCAATAAAGAATCATTTCATCTTATTCTTGGGTTTATTTGCATTATCTTATATTTTCTTATCAAATCTATATTATTTCTAGGTCAGATCTATAACAAGTGGTATCAGAGCACTTTCTTGGGCACCAAAGTGGAGAAATTTTTTTATATTTTTTGCAGGGATTTTGGGTGGCGAATTTGCAGATCAGATCTGTACGTTTTGGTGCTAGATCTGAAAAATATAATTGTATATATTTATTCCTTGTTAAAAAATAGCTGATTTAAAAAATAAATCGGTTGAATCGGAGTCTGGATGAAGGAGATATCACTGATCTAAAAATCAGTGGGGTTGCAGATAATTTTCAGGGCAGCGATTTTGCAGCGCAGATCTCGATGTCCCGGTACAAGGTTTGAAAAATATAATTGTATATCTGGATTCTTTGAGAAAAAATACCCAATTTCAAAAAAAAAATCAGTCGAATCGGAGTCCGGATGAAGGAGATATCGCTGATTTAAAATCAGCGCTTTTTGCAGAAATTTTGGTGACGGCGGGAGAGTAGCAGCACAGATTTGAAATTTCAAGTGCCGGGATCAAGATTTCCACTACATGGGAAGATGCAGAATGATTGTTCCATTTCTAAAAACAGGTTATAATAGGGATTCTGAGCAATATTGATGGAATTGTGACCAATTCAATTTTTCGCCAATATTTTTTATGATGGCGGGCCTAGATCGGAGTTTGAGGGACTTGTATAAATTTGATGGCTCTCATCCAGCTAGATGGATAACGCAAATGGAGCAGTGTTTCCATCGGAATCGCATTTATGATAATGAGACTCAGCTTATGGTGGGAAGCATGTACTTGGACTATGAAATACGACAATAGTGGCAAGAGCATCAATGTTCCAATAGAAGGTTTGGGACTTGGGACATGTTTACAAAAGCTATTATGAACCTCTTTGGCCAAAAAACTATTCTTGTTGATAAGCTCACATAGATAGACACTTTGCCTAGCAAAGAGATTATTTTTACAGAAAAGAAGGAAACCATGGAACCTAAAGGGTTATTTTCTACGGATGCTTTCTTATTGCAGGTTCATGGATTGATTCAGAAGGAGAAAATCATTGTGACTATAAATCCTAGTTGCAAGCAAAATCTTATAAGTGTTAATTTGGCAAAAAGATTGCAAGTTCCAGCAAAACACATTGAAACTGCACAAGTTGATAATGTGGATGTTCAAGTGTACAAGGATTTGAAGGTTTCTATGGATAAATATGTGTTGCATGGTGATTTTTATGCTTCAGAGATCGATAATATGGATGTTTTTTTGGGATATCCTTGGATGCAATCCATGGGTACTATCAATATTAATGTGCAGAAGAAATTCCTGAAGCTCTGGTATAAAAAGAAGAAAATTACATTACAGGATATTTCCATCAATAAGCAGGTAGAGCACATGGAGGCTGAAGCGGAAGATGTTCCAGGGACTGACATATCAGATGATGAGCCTTTGATGATCAATAATCAAACACAAACAGAGGCTGAAGAAGAAAAGGTTACAGGTGATGATACATCAGAGGAGGGCTCAGTGGTTGAAGTCATATTGAAAAAGAAGACACCACAAAAGGCACCACAACAGGGTGAAGTAAAGAAAAAGCCATCATGGGTTAAAACTTCAACATATCATCACCCACATCACCCCGCAAGACAACCATCAAGATGGAAACTAATTAGCCACATGGACACCAACCCCCGCATGACAGATCGAGAGGAACGAAGATCCATCTACTACACATCCACACAGAAGAGCTACGACAGTCGACTTCCATCTCAAGCGAGCGAGGTACCAGCGAGATCGAGGGTTCACCTTTCTCTTGGATGGCTAGATGCACGTGCATGGTATCAGTGGACTACTCTTTTGAGTAGATCTTATTATTTGTGTTCTTCCCATGTTTTGGGGACGAAACATGCTTAGGGGGGTGGAATGTTATATACCTAGGGGGGATAATATGGGGTACCAAGGGAGGTACCCAAGGTAATAATGTAATAATGGGATGGGCCATAATAATAAATAAGGTGGTTAGCCCATGTCATGTAAGGGACCACAAGTAGTTAATAATAATGTAATGGGCTCATGGTATTAGTTGATGGTATGAAGGAACCATGGTAATGATCCATGGTATTGTATGTATGAGGCCTATATAGAGGCTAGAGACTCCACATGGGAGATAGTGAAGAATTATTGTATAAACAGACATATGGCTTGTGGAGTGTTCTCCTTCCTTAAGGAGTGAAGGTATGGTGTTGCCCTACCGTAAGGGTTTGATATCAATAAAGAATCATTTCATCTTATCCTTGGGTTTATTTGCATTATCTTATATTTTCTTATCAGATCTATATTATTTCTGGGTGAGATGTACAACAACAGAAGATGAACAAGAAAACATTCCTCTTGAGACCATGGCTGAACACAGAAACAGTATAGGAGATGAGCAGAGAATAGAAGGTGCATTTTCCATCCGAGAGACCAATGGGACGTGAAAGTGAAAAACATAAGTCCCTCAGCCTTACCTCACTTCCATGGATTGACCACTGAAGACCCTGATAACTTCCTGTTTGAGTTTGTTGTCCTTTGTTGAACTTATGACTATGCATAAGACGAGCAAAAGTTGAAACTCTTTCCCTCTACCTTCAACGATGCAGCACTACACTGGTTCATGGGGTTACCTGGAAATAGTATCACAACTTGGGCTTAGATGCAGCAAGCCTTTAACAACAAATACTAAGACTACTGTAGGTCAAAGGAAACGAAGGGAGAGATCTTTCGGATGACCATGGGAAGTGATGAGTCTTTAGAAGACTATGAAGAAAGGTTCCAACTTAGTTATAAAAGGGCCAGGTGTGCACATGACCCTGAATCTCTGAAGCTGGTTCTACTCCGAGGAGTCCCTAAAGACCTTCTAGATACTCTCCATTTGCTAGTTGGAGGAGACATCTACCATCTACCTTATGACAACATAAAGACTGTGTTTAGAAACCACTCTAGGGAAGCCCGGAAAAGCGGTTGGTGGAATCCACTTTCAGCTAGTTCCACCTTCTCCAAGCATGAGTTTGCAAATTAGATGGAAGACCTCAAAAGTGAGATGAGACAGACCATTGCCATGCAACTGGATACTTTCTGAAGCCAACAGAAGAAAGAGGACGCTAAGAAGTCTTTGGCCATCTTTTGTCCTAGATGTACAAGGAAGCATCCTAAGAACAAATGTCCATTACAATCAGTGGAGGTATGTTTCGTTTGTGAGGAAGACTACCCCACAAACCAGTGCCCAACCTTACCTGAACTTAAAGCCATGTACCAAGGGGTTGAAGGAGCCACTGAACCACTCTACTTCCTTAACCAAAGGAGGCTGCATGGATCTAGACCTTACTAGTAAGGGATGCAAGGGACATCCCAAACTTACTACAACCCCAACCAATCCACTCACATGCCTTCTTGGGGTGCCCCTGCTCATCCTTCCTGGTCCGCACCTCCTCCTTCATCTTATCCATCTCAATACCATACTCAACCTATTGCTCATTCGTTTCACTCTCATGTTTAGCCACAATCTCAGTGGAATGCACCTCAACCGAGGTGGAGGCCCCAATACAACTCTCCTCCCACTATTTTTCCTCCACCGCTTGCTCAACCACAACCATTACCTCTTGCTCCTCCAAGACAACCCTAGATGCCTACTCAACTGAACCCGAACCCCCACAATAGACAAGCCCAACAAGTATACACTGGGGAGATGGCATGCCCTACCTATGCTGTGGAGATTCAGGAGATCAACCTTCGATCTGGAAAGGTCCTTCCAGATCGCCAACCTCCTCTCCTGGAGGATGAGGAAGGGAAACAGGAAAGTGAACCCAAAGCCATTCCACCCTTTCTTGAGAGACTAACAGTAGCCACGCAGCCAAACCCAGAGGAGACTGAACTTCTGGGAGAACTTAAACAGTTGTGTGTGAAAATTCCACTTCTCCAGGCCATAAAAGATGTACCAATCTACAACAAATTGATCACGGAGAAGTGTTTCAGGCACCTAGGTAGGTGCAAGAGGGATGCCCCGACTATCAATGTCATAGGACAACTGTCCCATTTGATGTTGGGGCAAATAATCTGTCGAAAATATTTGGATCCTCGGAGTCCTGTAGTTGATGTCCACATCAATGGCACCATAATCCCCTGCACCCTGATCGATCTAGGGGTTGCCATTAATGTGATGACCAGGGACACTATGCTCAAACTCAACCTTCAGAGTTCCTTAAGAAAGACCTCGACAGTAATGCAGTTAGTAGACCGCTCCACCGTGGCTCCAGAAGGGGTTGTGGTGGATGTCCTGGTCTCCATTGATTCTTGGGAGTACCCTGTGGACTTTTTGGTCCTTCAACCAAAGGTAAGACTCACTATATACCCCCTCATTTTGGGAAGGCCTTGGTTAGCTACTGCGGATGCTTACATTAATTTTCGAGCTGGGAACATGACCATCAAGAAGGGGCCTATGTCCAAATAGCTAGTCCTATATCTTCCTGCCAAACCTCTGATGGAACATGACTTACCTCTCTGGTTGGAGGAGGAAGATGAGGATGAACTCTACTCTGCACTAGTGTGCATAGTTGAAGCCACCCAGGGAGGTCCTCAAACCGAGGATGACCTAATTGAGAATTTGATTCAAAATCCACCTCCTGGTGTGCTGCCATTAGAGCAGTTGGTGGAAAGTAGCCAAGCCAGCACTTTAGTGGAACTCTGTGTGGTTGATCCGACCTCTCCCAGAGAAAAGAATGTGGAATCTAGCCCTGAAAGAACCTTGAAGATCAGCTCATCCTTATCTCCCTCTCAGGAGAAGGAGCTGTGTAGCTTATTGAACTACCATTTGGATGCTTTCGGTTGGAGCTATAAGGAGATGAAAGGAGTCCATCCATTGGTCTATACCCATCACATTTACATTAAATAGGATTGTAAACCAATCAGGTGGCCTCAGAGGAGAATGAATCTAGCCCTTAAGGACATTTTTAAAGAAGAATTGCAAAAGTTGTTGGATGCAGGATTCATCTACCCCATCTTCGACAGCGAATGGGCTTCTCCTCTAGTGCTTGTGCCCAAGAAAAATGGGAAGTGGAGAATCTGTGTAGATTATCGAGAACTTAACAAAGCCACCAAGAAGGAACATTTCCCTTTTCCTTTCATAGATCAAGTTCTAGATGGGTTGGCAGGGAAGAAGTTCTTTTCTTTCCTAGATGGGTTCAAGGGGTATAATCAAATCCAAATCAACCCAATAGACCAAGATAAGGCCACTTTCAATTGTCCATGGGGTACCTTTTCCTACTGGGTCCTTCCCTTTGGGCTATGCAACACTCCTGCCACTTTCCAGAGTGCAGTACTGAGCATATTTGCTGAGCTGGTTCACGATTTGATAGAAATCTGTATGGACAACTTTACTCCTTATGGGTCCAACTTCCAAGAAGCATTGACTAACCTTGGAAAAGTTTTAACCAAGTGTATTGAAATGAGCCTGTCCCTCAGTCCTCAAAACTGTGAATTCCTGACGACTGAAGGAACCGTGCTAGGTCATACAATCTCTCAGCAAGGATTATAGGTGGATCCTAACAAAATTGCTATCATCCAAAAGGTTCCAACTCCTCAAAAGGTAAGAGATGTTTGGAGTTTTATAGGCTTAGTACGATACTATAGAAGATTCATTAAAGATTTTAGTAAGCTAGCCTTGCCATTGTTTGGCATTTCGGGGAAATATGTTGAATTTAAATGGACTGACAACTGCCAAGAGGCTCTCGATGAGTTGAAAGATAAGCTGGTAACTGCCCCAATCCTGAGAGGTCCCAACTGGGCCCTACCTTTCCACATCCACATTGATGCCTCGAACAAAGCCATAGGGGCAGCCTTATGACAAGTTGAAGAGAAGCTACCATATGCCATATACTTTGTCAGTAAAAACATGTCCAAGGTAGAATTAAACTATGCTGTGACCGAGAAAGAGCTCCTAGCTGTAGTCCATTCCCTAAACAAGTTCAAACACTACATCACTAGTTACCAAACATTTGTACACACTCACCATGCTGTGATAAGGTATTTGATGAATAAACCTAAGGTGAATGCTCGTATCATTAGATGGTTACTTTTATTGCAGCAATTTGACTTAACCATTGTTGACAAGCCAGGAAAGGAAAATGTTGTTGCTGATTTTCTGTCTAGATTAGATTTGTCTGCAGGTGAAGAAGGGACGATGGATGACCAGATGCCAGATGAACACCTGTTTGCTATTTCAGTACTCTCTCCATGGTTTTTTGATATAGCAAACTACTTGGTCTCAGCACAGTTCCCTCCACACCTATCCTCAAAAGAGAAGAGCAGAATTGTGAGGAAAAGTGCCCCCTTTACTTGGATTGGGGGAAACTTGTTTAAACTCAGCCCAGATCAGATCCTGAGGTGTTGTGTTAGGGAGGAGGAAGTTTTTGACATTCTCCTAACTTGTCACGATGGACCCTGTGGAGGCCACTTTGCAACAAAAAGGACTGCCTTCAAAATTCTACAGGCGGGCTATTATTTGCCCGCTCTTCATCAAGATGTCAGAAGATACGTCAGCCAATGTGACTAATGCCAAAGGATGGGGAAACCGACTCCAATGGATGAAATGCCCCTCCAACCTCAAGTGACTTTTGAGCCATTTGAGAAGTGGGGCATGGATTTTGTGGGTCCTATCAAGCCTCCTTCAAAGCAAAAGTCTTACACCATTGTGTGCACAGACTACATGACAAAGTGGGCAGAAACAAAGGCAATCAAGGCAGTGATAGAAGAAAAAGTGGCTGAGTTTTTAAGGGAAAATATCTTCTACAAGTTTGTCTACCCAAGAGAACTAGTCACAGATCAAGGAAGTCAGTTCACCTCTAACCTGATTGAAGACTTGATCACTCATTAGAAGATGAAGCACAGAACTTCCACCCCTTATCATCCGCAAGCAAATGGGTAGGTGGAAGTCACTAATAGGGGTTTAGAAGAGCTTTTGACTAAAGTGGTGAGCAGCAGCAGAAAGGATTGGGCAGATCGCTTGGTTGAGGCCACCTGGGCCTACAACACCACTTGGAAAACCACAACAACTTTCACACCTTATGAGCTAGTCTATGGGAAGAAGGCTCTATTGTCCATAGAGTTCGAGTACAACACATTAAGGTTGGAAGCTCAGTTAGACCTGGATATCAACCATGTGCAATAGGAAAGGTTACTACAGCTGAATGGATTAGATGAACAGAAAATGCAGGCCCTCCTCCACTAAGAATTAGTTCAACTCTAGAGAGAGGTATGGCATGACTGACACCTTAACAAAAAGCAATTTTAGCGAGGAGATTGGGCGCTGTTATATGACTCAAGGTACAAGGATTTCAAAGGGAAGCTGAGGACAAGGTGGTTGGGACCATATGCAGTGGAGAAATGCAATGAGAATGGTTCAGTCCTTATCAGGACCATTGATGAAGAAGCCATCCCCATGCTTATCAATGGGCATCGATTGAAAATCTACAGGAAGCCCCTTTCCAAGTAGGAGTTCATTAAAACTCTGGATAAATCAGTGCTGGTAGTGGAGCACGGCCCTGTCTCTACTCCACGCACACCTTGATCATTAAAAAAGAAGAAAAAGAGAGAGACAAAAAAGAAAAAATAGCAAAGAATAAAAAGATCCTTGGGTGAAAACCTCCTAGAGGTGCCCCAGTTGTCTCACCCAAAAAAAGAAAAAAAGAAATAGGCTTAATTTCTGTTTAATAATTGCAGGTTGCAGGGAAGACATTGCAGGTTAGGAGGGTTGCACAAAAGAAGGACGGAGCTTAGCAACAGGCTGCAAGCATCCCTCATAGACACTTCCTCCATGACCACTACCCTTTCCTAGGATTTGTCACATTCGGGTTAAGATTTCACCTTCCACGGGAAGTTCTGGGCCTTCTACAGGAAGTTCCATGTCTTCTACAGGAAGATCTTGTGGAACCTTTAGACAGGCCAAAATTGATCTTGGAAGGGAATCTGAAGGTTGGAATGTGCCTGCTAGGCCTACGTGCACCCATCCTGTTATTTGTTCCTACACAGTCACACAAAAAAAAACCCTATTTTCCTCATACTACCAGCAAACCTTTTATTGACAAATCAAGAGCAGTTTTTTTTCACTTACCATACCTGTTAATCTCCATCTGGACTCCTCGTCATCCGAACCCCTCGACAGCAGTATGGCCCTGCTCATGTTAGCTTGCATCCCAAGAGGAGAAGCAGATGCAAGACATCCTACAGGAATCCTGTAGCAGCCGATCCCTCTGGGAGATATACTCTGGAGACAGGGAGAGACGAAAACGGCAAAGGAAACATGCAAAGGGCTCATCTCGAATGAGAAAATATCATTAGCAGCCGAAGCCAAGAAAAACCCATGCATGCAGCATAAATGAAGGAAGGAATGGGTTCTAACACCCTTGCACGAAGCAACAGTAAACGAAGGAGTGGTTCCAAGACCCGAAATCTACATAACGCGGCCGTGACCACACAGGTAAGTGTCTAAACTCATTTCTCAATTGCATAAACTATATTTTAAGAGCTGCATGCCTATGGGAATGGTTCAGATTGAATGGAATCGTTGGCCAGTCAACTGTCCACCCTTGGCCAGTTACATAGCCTCGTGGGATCTCAATGAGCCAGCTACATTCAAAATTGTCGATGGGGTGTGCATCCAACACGTGTGGAGTGTCCATTCAAGAAAAAATCGTCGGGACTGGTACTGGTGGCGGCGATTAACGCAAGAGGGGAGGTGATGGTGGTCAGAAAAATGCAGAGAAATTATGGCCATGACGTCACATGAACGATTCAGTTTGGCCACCTCATCCCCTCACCCCGAATCATGCTGCAGTTAATAAATGCTCAACTGAAAGTCACACCACCTTCTGTTCATTTTGCACTTGCAACATCCTCGACTGAAGTACGCGTCCTCCACTTCCAAAAACTGTTAACCAGTTGTCCTGCACCGGTTTTTCTACTTGTTTTCGAGAATCTCCCGCGTATCAGGCTCGCTCAGAGGCATAAATACATTCTACAGGAACCAGGGGGTCTTCTATAGTAAGGGTTCTACAGGAAACCGTGCACAGCTTTCCGGAGTAGAGAAGCCTGGGATTTTTCTTCGTTGAATTTGGAGCTCCAAATGAGGTAGGCTCGAAAAACTATTCTATGCATGGTATGATTTGAAAAGGTGGTGAATTGAACGGTATCATATTGGTGAATTAGAGAAAAATCTACCTGGGAATTGGAAGTAAAACGTTTGCCTGTGTGTTGCACTGGGTTTCTCAGTTATTTCTGCATCAAGATTCTCCTCCACGTTCCTATTTTTAAAATTCTCATGTGTGGAAGATATGCAACTGTGGGGGCGAGCTTGTGTATGAACAATTTTGAATTTGTATATCTGTATGTGTGTTGAGAAGAAAAATTGAGCTCTCTACTCTGTTTGTAGAATCAAAATTCTTCCTTTCATAAAAAGATAACCGAGTTCTGGGCAACAACAATCTTGAAAACTAGGGAATAGTTGCTAATTAATATTGGATACCCAAGAAACCCCTTCTTGAGTTCAGGGGGAAAACCATAAACAACATCCCTTTTTTTTTATAAAAGCACAAAAAAGAGCACTCTCACCATTCCAGGGGGATTCATAAGGAAAGAACCCTTGGACCCTAGTAAATAGCATGAGCATCCTAAGGTGGTGGACATTTTCACCTGAGCGAATTTGATGTCATTCTTTGACAAAATTCGGGGTCATGATGAGGAGATAATGGAGCAATTTTTAATGTCCCTGAGACCTCAGTCAAAGTCACAGGCCACAGTTAGTTTTAGGGGTTTGACCCTAGAACTTACCCCTGAGCTCATCAGTCTTGTTACTGGGCTACCATTAGGGCTCCCTTGGAGCAAAGAAGAGAGGTCATTGGGCCAAGTTGCCAAGAAAACATTCTTCCTACCCGAGGAACATCCTGTAGAAGACAAAAACAGGGTTAGAAGAACCAGCTTGCCTCCTCTCTGGAGTGAGGTCAGTTTCCAAATTATGAAGTACATTACATGTGAAGGGAGGTTTAGCATTTTCTATGGTTATCATTTCAGGTTGTTGTGTGAACTATGACATGGAATTGATTTACCTCCAGACAAGAAACTGAGCATCCCCTATTTTCTTCTTCAGTCACTAATTGAATGTGGTACAAAATTGAATGAAGGGATCCCAAATCAGTTGACCCATCATGGGCTCATCAAGCTATTAGTGGAAGATTCCCTGCACACCTACACTATCCCCATATCTTGGGAAATCTTTCGAAACATGTCCCGAGATGACAATACTAGAATTCTGGCTGAAGACATCACCTCATCCAGCAGCGACGAGGGAGAGCACACTGAAGAAGGTAAGAAAACCAATTGTGAGGGAACACAAGACATTCAAGCACAACAAGGATAGAAAGAAAAAGGGGGAAAGGGCCAGATTACTGAGCCTAAAATAGAGGAAGAAACAACAACACAAACACCAAGGGAAAAGAGAATGCAGAGGAGAGAAGAGAAGGCACAAAAACCCCAAATGAAGGTTGTCACAGCCAAAACAGACACATTGAAACAAAATGGAAAGACACATCCTGAAATGGCCACAATATAGACAGAAACAATTGACACAGGGACTTCTATAGGAAGCATGGAAAAAGAATAGCAAAAGGAGAAATCACCTGAAATATTGGCAAGGGAGGCAGTCGTTGTGCTTGCCACCTTAAGCACACCTCCAAAACAAAAAGGGGAGAGAAAGTGGCAAACCTCCATGTACTTTAAAGCAAGGAGGATGACACGGATCAAAGTGGGCAGACCCCAGCCACAGTCAAAGGAGCCGATTGTCATTAAGGACACAACACCTAAACCAAAAGAAGGGTCTCCTTCAAAGATATTCGTCACCTATGAACAAGGAAGCCCAAAAACCTCCACCTGGAGAGAGAGAATTAAGACGATGGACTCAAAGACAGCTCTACAGGAAACTCGGGCTAAGCTAAAAGAGACCGAGAAATTGGAGGAAAAGGCGGCCAAAAAATCACAAGAAGAAGAAAATATAGAGGAAATATTCAAACCAAGCCCTCAGCCTAGCTTGGGCTCATAGTATAACCTGTTAGAAGCCGAGAAAATAATTCCTGAGAAATTTGCGGTGCCACTCTTATTTGCATTGGAAGAAGAAAGAATTAGGACTCACACTTGGATGAGGATTTCCAAGTCTAAGGGTGTGGCAGACATAGGCCACTTGGAAGAACAACTCAAGGAGTCAAGGAAATAATTGGCCATGGTGAAGCGTGTGGGAAGCAGTCAAAAGGCCAAACTACAAGAAGAGAACAAGCTGCTGAAACAACAACTATGGCTATAGGGATGTTATAAGGAAGACATTCCCTCCATTCTAGGAGAACAAAAACAACAGTAAAAGCCTCCAGCAGACAAAGAAACCTCTGATGAATAGCAGAGAGTGGACGGGCTACAGGCTGAGGTTGAGGCGCTAACAAAGCAGCTATAGGAGGAGTCACAAGCAACAGAGGAAATACAGTATCTAAAGAAACGGGTACAAGAGAAGGAAGCCCAACTGGTCGCATGGCCATTTGGGCAGTAGAGGCCTTGCAGTGTAGGCAACCTGCCAAGTCATATGCCTTATATCTTAAAGATGAATGGTTGTAGTTCCATATTAACACCTTGGCCCAAAGGGGCACCATTCCATTTCAAAATTACCATCAATTCATGACTTTGTGTGACAGCAACTCAACAGAAGATAAGGCTAAGTTATCCGAATTCTATTTACACAACTTGGCCCTTCCAAACATGAGTGTGTAGAACCCCAATGCTACATTGGGAGATGTGCAACTTATGGCCATGGCCTCTTGGTAAAATCATGAGGAAAAGAGGGTAGCAGAGATTCAGAATATTATGAACAAAGAGCTAATTGAACCACTCATGATCATGGCAGAACCAAAGGATACATTAGCTTTAATATATGCCCATCAGCACCTCGCCAACAACCCTCAGGTTTTACCAGATTACATTGAATGCCAAGCTCAAGCCATTTCTCACTCTGAGGACATGGAAATACTGTTGGGGGATAACCGCATTCATGCTTGCATAAGGAGCTGGAACACACTGCCCCACAGTCTGAAAATAAGAGAATACCACTCCCTAACCAGGATGAGGGAGGCCTTAGTAAGGTTACCCCTCTATAAACAATCAATGCAAAAACTGTAGGCCAACTAGATCGGCCTAAAGTTCTGTCCTCCCTTGCTTTTAGGACTGCTGGAAGGAGTCAACGAAGAAGAGGAACACAGGCAGTGGGAGGAAGTAGAAAGAAAAGTAGGATTTCATGACCGGGAAGAAAACATCACCTTGGAGGCCTGGGATGTGAGAGAGGCAGTCAAAGCAATCAAAGATGATGAGCTGGATTAGTTGCTCAGAGGATGAGCAACCCATTTAGTAGGGGGTGATGATGAGCCCCAAAAATGGGTAACTTATTAGGTTCCTTTTGCCTATTATTCCCCATAAATCCGCCATTCTTCATAGTTTATGTTAATTGGATTAATGAAAATAGTCACTTGACCATGAAGGCTAATAAGTGTTTTTTGTAGATTTTTGGACAACTTTTGGACCAAGGTCAAGCATTTATGAGCCATTTGATAGCCAAATACGAGGGAACAAGGCTGAGGATTCATAGGAAGGGTGTCTCCTACACTAAATGGCCCTTCCTCAAGCTCTCCACCATCAGCTCAGAGTTCAACAACCCACCGAAGTTGATTGCCAAGGGCAGCCGAGCAGCTTTTGTGAAGTGGCTGAGTACTTGCAGTTTTGAGCAGCCAAGCCCCTTGAATTAAGTAGGACTGTTGGAGTTCCTCATAGTGCATAAGCAAGAAGGCTTTCAACCTTTGTAGTTTACATTTTGAACATTTTTTATTTTTCACTTAAGTGATGCTCTGCCTTTTAGCTCATTTTGGAGCTTCTGCTGTAAAACATTTTTTGTGACATGGTTATTTTCTGAGTAATGGAAATCAGTTTGAGTTCACATCAGCTCTAAGCTTCTTCTTAGGAGCCTGTAGGTCTTGGGGTTGGGCCCAACCCAAGTTCCAGGTCTTCCTTTTTGTACTGTTATATGTTTTTGTTGTGTTCATAAAATAATTTCTGCTAGTAGATTAAAATCTTGCTTGGTTACCTAGGTCATTTTTGATGATTGAAAAAGCTTTTCATGTTTCAGAGTGATTTGATAGGCTAGAAACAGAAAATTTCTTCAAAAAAGGCCATCAAGCAACCCTGGATCTCACCTCTCCCTCCTTGGGACCATGAGCTAAGACCAAGGGGTCCTTGCTGCCATAAAACATTGTTCTTGCTTCTTCATGCAATTGCTAGTGTTAGTTTCTTAGTTGAAAAAGTTGATACCAGATGCGATTACATGCTTAGATCCATTCTTTCATGGTTTTCATATTTATTTTACATGATTTTCTACCAATGAATTTATGTTCATCATGGTTGTTGGTTCCTAGGTCAAAGTAGGTTATAATAGCTAGATATTTGGTTTGCATGGTCTTTTTTTGGTCAGTTTCAAGAAATAGTGTGCAGAACACCTGTGATACCTCCCTCCCCACCCTTCTTCCATCAGTGCAACCTACTCCATCCCATAACTCAGATTCTTGCCCTTCGTTTGCCACATTTTCTTAATTTGACCTAATTTCCATATTCTTGTGCAACATTGCTCGATCCATCCTTGAACAAATCCAACCATCCTCATCACTTCTCAGCTTCATTTGCAACGTCCTAGAACCCTCCACATCCTCATCCAACCTCCATATCCACTTTTCCACCTTTCTTCCACCATCAACCTGTCAAAATCCTCTTTCGGAACATCCTGTAGAACCCCTGTAGAGTTCCTATAGAAGATCACTAGAGTGGTTTTGCGAGGCCTGAACACTGTGAAACTCTCTGGAAGGGTTTTAGGGACCCCTTAGGCCCTCTTCTTACCTTCTCAACCTCCTACAAGCACCTACCCCATTTCCTTTTGCCAATCAACCTCTGCACAATTAAAAAAAATTAAAGCACATGCACATATGATTTTTACAAAATCACTCAAAAATACAAAAAGATGTTCCTTTTCAGATTTCACCTTAGAAGTAGCTTAGACACATGCACCTTACCTCCCCAAGAGTCAATGGCATCCATTTCTGTAGTTTCATCCTCTTTTTTTTTTTTTGCACTAGTAGGGGTAGTCAGTAAAACTAGGGTTTGCTAGCGTTTGCATTTCCTTTCAGCTTTCAGCCTCTTTTTGCAAGTAGATTAGCTTCCTTTGAGTTACTTTCATCCATCATAGTTAAAATCTTCTTCTAAAAGCTCATAGAAGTTGGCTTAAGCTCCTAGCGGACTTGTCTCAGTTGATCAAGTGACAACATGCGGCAAGAGCTAGTACTTGTGCATATAGCACCGTCGCTTCCAAGTTTGTTACGAACTACCGAGTTGATAAAAGTAAAGAAGGGAGTCCCATGAGTTGCAGCATTATTGTTGCAATACTAGAGCCCACCACTTGCATGAAAGTGATGGCTCCATGCACTACAACACTATAACATGTATGCTTTAATAACTAGGCTTGAAATATACCTACCTACATAAGGATAGGATTTACATCATTACCAAAGGGAATTTATTCTACATGGGGAATCGAATATACCACCTACAACATTACACCATTTCAATTTTGGTATAAGTACTTGAATGCTTCACATAAACATCAAAATTAGCCTCATCATGGGCCCAAAACATGGTCCAATAGAAAAAAAATGGACTGGTTATCAAGGTTTCCACCCAATGTCAATCTCATCTTCTAGACAACATTCCATTCAACTTCATTACTAACTCTACATAATAATTATTAGATATAATTCCCAAAATGTATATCTCTCTCAAGAAACTTATAATTTGATAGCATGTATCCAATTCCAAAACAAAACAATATCTAACAATAACCATCTATATTTATCTAAACCATAAATAAGGGTTTTGGAAAAAAAATCATAGAAAATGGTGAATGTTAAGGCCAATACAAGAATAAAATACGATCAAGGATAATTTCAAGTTTCTTTGATCTATCTTCAAACCCTTTCAACCTCGAGTAGCTTTGGCAACCCATTTAGTGAACAAGAGTTCCTTTGATACACAACTAAAACGTTTAATATGAAACTACCTTTACGACACAAAAAATAACAACATTTCTACAAAAGATGACTTTGCAAACTCTATGATAACTTCTTCTCCTTCTCTATATAGAATATCCTATTGTGTGATGTCGATCAGTTTCCTCTACATTATGGACTTGAAGCCACTAGGTAATCTCTCTCTCTTGGATAGAGTTTACAATAAAAAATAATGTACATCCAAATAATAACTTCTAGATGCACATATTCTTTAATGATAATGAAACCATGATCTAATAGTTTACCCTTCAGTCTCTTTTGACTTCTGAATAACACATATCACAATCTCATAAAAAAAAATTATGCTAGTTTCTCCAACAATTTTTTCTTTAGATCATTATACATCCAATTTTTACACTATATTTCGTGCAAATGGTTAATCTGAGCAACCAAATGAATGACTAATTTTTAGCTTCTAGAGTAGAAGTGACTCCACACTTCTTTTTGAGAATCATGGATCTAATACCTACTAAAGAAAATATAAACAAAATCTTTTATAGCTCCTTATAATTAGAAATTGTTGTTTGTGATGCTCCCCTAGGAAACAAGCATCAAATTGCCTCAAAATCCTCTGAATAGTTAGAAAACAAAAAAAACCATTATTTTACAAGAAATAAAGACTATCATAATTACAATGTCCAAATATTGCATGCATAAAAGACTAGTTGGAAATTTACCTTCGTGCATTGGGAAAGGCATGCAAATAATTGAGCACGAGATGATGTTCCTTGGAGGCTTCAACAATCTTTTGTCCTTTACCCTAGTTAGGACCGTTGTCTTGTCCAATGATTTACTTATCTCTATTGTCCCATGAAACATTTCAATATAGTGGCCCTATTGGTGAAATTGCACAAGGGAACACATGTTTCTCCATAGCTCTAGAAGGTAGAGTACATCATGAGAAAGAAAAGAAATATGTCCAAATAGTAAGCTTGAGGGTCCCAAGTCGATGGCTTGACATTTGAGTAGTTTGAAAAGTACACTCTTGAATATAAATTGTCACTAAGCTCTTCAAAGAATAATTTTTGAAAGCGTATATGGAAGGCTTCACCTGTATCAAACAAAAATCCATCTCTCTAAGAAGCAAATGAGGTATGAAACAAATCCTTAGTTACTTCAATATTGCAATGGGAAATAGTAAAATGAGCATATTCGAGTTCTCTACCCTTAGGTTGTTCTCATGTTCTACCTTTATCTTCTTTTTGTCTTTGATTTTCTCCCAAGATATTATGGATATTGTCACATCATGTGCATTTTTATTGTAGTGAATGCAGTGAAGATCAAATCTTTCTCCTTAATAGTGTTATGCCTTGTCCCTCTGAAGTTCCTTCCTCCATGTCCTACTTTTCTAGAACTTATGTTAGGATAATATCATAGATGATTATTTTCTTTTTGAGAAAGGCACACTACTTCTTCATAATATGGAGTTATTGTCTTCCTCTTCCTAAAATGTTTTTCTTGTTTTGCAAAATTTTTCGCCTCGGTGTCAAAAGTAATGGCCTTCAGTCACACACTAGATTTTATGGATTTAGGGTGGTGAGAGCATGAAGGATATAGGACCGTGACAAATTTTGTTAGACGAATGCCGAATTTTAACTGTAGTGGAATCTACATAATGTATGATGGCCTTAATATCTGAGGCTAAAACCAAGGGTTCATCATCCTTTAACTTGTGGCTCAGGAGCTTCACCACCAACCCAACAAATTTTTATTTTCAGTGTGAGTCATATAGGTATTTTAAATTTGTCAATGCAACATAGGAGTTTTTAATTGAAACTATATGGAAACTCAACTCTTCACTAATAGAAGAAATAATCAAAGAATATGATTTATTGTCCTTGTTCTCTCAAATGGTTACCCCTTATCTCATATGGGCTTAGTGGTGCATTATCATCCTCTCCTTCACATATACCCTTCCATAAGTCATTAAAAATGAAAGTGTGCCTCACCTTTCTAGACCATTCTCTTTAGTTATTGCCTCTAGTTACTACAACATTGACAATAAAGATCAAGGAATGAACCTTAAATAAAGTTCTAAGCACTAAGAAATGATTTTAGTGAGGATGAAATTCACTCAAATTATTTCCATGATGAATACAACATTCTCTTATATTTTTATTTGAGATTTTTCAGGAAGAATCTTACCACACTAGAATATGAAAAACAAATACAACGAAGAATTGGCAAGAATGTCTCTTGGACCTCAAATGAAAGTGAAAAGAAAGCCATACCATGTAAAAATATTAATGACCATCAATTTTAAATGTGAGAGGGGTCCATTGAAATACAAGAAATTCCCACAACTAAATAAGAGTCATAATTAGTTAATGAACACTTAGAAAATAAGTGATGTCTAAGGGTGTCCAAGCCACAGCAAGCCCCTTTGTGAATCATTGCATATTGAATACATTTATGCAAATAGAAAGCATATCGATTAAGAAAAAATCATCTTACACCTTTTCCACTATTGTAGCTGCTACAACCACCTTCCAAAATTATACCCATGCTTTGATTTTGGAGCCTCCCTTATATCAACACGAGATTATGTTTCACCCTCATCAAGTATTCATGCTATGATGAAGACTTATATTTTCATGATTTTCTTGTTATTTCTCGTTTCGATCATGATATAAATCTTTTAAGTCATTGTTGGGTTGTGTTATATTCTTTCCACGACTACCCCACATAGTTAACTAGTGGGTTAGAGGGGGGGAGGAGCCCCCTCTTCACTGCGCCGATTGCGTAGCGGGGGGTTCACAAGAGGTTTGAGGGGTGCAGCTAACCCCACTCTATGGGGTCCAGGGCAGCGCCCCGGAAAATTTTGGTTTTGGACCCTATGTTAGGTTGGGCGGATTCACCTATGGTTTTGTGCATTATTTTTGCATTGGGTTTTGGACATGATGGCTTTCGGCCCATGGTATTGGAAGCTTTAGCATGTATAAATATGTATTGTAACATTGAAAGGAACATAACGAAAAATCAAGCTGGTAGTCCCGGTTTTGGGATCCAAGGGAAAATCTCTGTGTATATGTGTTTTATGTGTTATGCTCTCGCATTGTTTATTTTTTGTGTTTTAGAATTCGTATGCTGGTAACTTATGTACGTGGTTAAAAACTACATTTGTTATCAGAGTTGTTTTCACGTCAAGGGGATGCCTTTGCTGCTGAGGGTTTTCTCTCAGGCCTGTGGTAGACCCTTTTCAGTGGGAGATTTGCGAGATCGATTCTGGTGATGAAAGAAGATGCCGAGTAGTGGAAAGATAGAGATCGAGAAATTTAATGGTTAGAGTTTTGAGTTGTGGAAACTCAATATGGAGGATCTGTTGGTGGATAAAGATTAGTTGATGGTGGTAGATATGGGTACTAAACCAACGGGAGTGATTGACGAAGAATGGAAGAAGTTGGATCAGAAGGAAAAGAGCACAATACGATTGTGTGTCTCAGATTCAGTATTGCTGAATGTATCAGGGGAAGCTACATCGAAGGCCTTGTGGGACAAGTTAGGGACTTTATACCAATCTAAGTCTTTGGTGAATAAATTGTTCCTGTGGAAAAAGATGTATAACCTGAGGATGGAAGATGGAGACTCGGTGATAGAGCATCTGAACACATTTAATATTGTGGTAAGTCAGTTAGCATCTGTTGATATTAAAATTTTAGATGAAGATAAGTGCATTAGTTTGTTGTGTTCTCTACTAGATTCATGAGATAGTCTGGTTATTGTAATAGGTAGCAATGCAACTGCCTTGCAGTTTGATGAAATAGTCTCATCCTTGCTGATGGAGGAAAAGAGACAGAAAAATATGGAGAGCCAGAATGGTGATGCCTTGTTTGTACGAGGATGGTCCCATAACAGAAAAAAAATAAGTCATCGAGTGGGAGATCTAAATCTAGAGGGAGATCTAAATCTCTAGGAAAACCTGTAAAGGTGGTGTGCTGGAAATGCGGAAAGGAAAGGCACTACGAAAGGGACCGTAAATCTAAAGTTCCTGACAAAGGAAAGGGATTTGATGATGCTCCTTCTCCAGAGGTGAAAACCACCTCAGATGAATGTGTGGATGTGTACCTGGCTTCTTCAAGTACACATGTAGATCATGAGGCATGGTTGATTGACTTAGGTCCATCCTTTCACTTCACTCCCCATAGAGAGTGGTTCTGTGAGTATGAGAAATACGATGGTGGTGATGTCTTCTTAGGGGATGATATGAAGGCTAGAATTGTTGGTCACAGAAAAGTAAAGTTGAAGTTGCAAGGTGGAAGGGTTAGAATGCTTCCGGGTGTCCTACATATTCCTTCATTGGCCAAAAATTTGATTTCTGTAAGAAAATTGGATGATGCAGGTGTAAAAACAGTGTTCGAGAAGGATACTTGCAAGATGGTTCGGGGAGCACTGGTATTGATGTGGAAAGTTCAGATTGGAACTCTATACAAGCTGCAAGGTAGCACTATTGTTGATGGGTGCAACAATTTTGTGGTTCTTGAAAGTGGAGCAAAAAATATACTGGCCTTTGGATAGAAGACCATGCCGTGGCATCAAAGGCTTAGACATATTGGAGAGAAGGGTCTTCAAATACTTCATGGTAAAGGTATGGTATAAGGTATGAGTAATAGCTCTTTGGATTTTGATTTCTGTGAAAATTGTGTACATGGGAAGCAGAATCAGGTGAGTTTCCCCTCTGGTGGTAAGAGGGTGAAACAAATATTAGAGCTTGTGCACAGTGATGTGTTTTGCCTTGTGAAGGTTCCATCACTAGATAAGTCTATGCTCTATGTATCATTTATCGATAACTTCTCAAGGAATACATGGATATATTTCCTTAAGAAGAAATCTGAAGTATTTAATAGGTTTAAGGAATTTAAGGTTTTGGTGGAAAACGAGACAGAGAAGAAGATAAAGGTGCTAAGGACAGATAACGGTGGAGAGTTTTGCAGTAATGAATTTGAAGAATTATGTAAGAAGTGTGCTATAGCACGGAAAAAGACTACTCCATATACACCTCAGCAAAATGGAGTTACAGAAAGAATGAACAAAATGTTGATGGAAAGGGAAAGAAGCATGCTTAGTGGTGTTGGGTTAGGATAAGAATTCTAGGCAGAGGTGGTGGAGATAGTATGTTACCTAGTTAATAGATCACCTTCATCAGCATTGGAGGATAAGATGCCTCAAGAGGTATGGACTGGTAAGAAACCCTCTCGTTCACATTTGAGGGTATTTGAATGTGATGAATATGTACATGTTCCAAAGGAGAAACGAACCACGTTGGATAGTAAATCTAAAAAGTGCATCTTTATTGGGTATAATAATGGTTTAAAGGGTCATAAGCTTTGGAACCCGATAACAAGGAAGGTTGTGTATAGTCGAGATGTGGTGTCAAAGAGGTGAAATATGTTATTTAACATGAAGCCCAACCAAAGGAACCTAAGAAGATAGAGTTTGAGATAAAGGAGGAAGAATCAGACTCTACAACAGAGGAGGAATCAAAAGATGAAGAGCCACAAACTTCGCGTGTGAGACGATCAGTTCAAGAAATAAGGAAGCTAAAAACATATAGTCCATCTGCTTTGTATTCAAATTTTTCTTTATCTATTACTGATGATGATCCCAAAATTGTTAAGGAAGCAGTAGATTCAAAGGATGGAAAACTCTAGAAAGAGTCCATGGTTGATGAAATGTAATCTTTGCACAAAAATGAGGCTTGAGATCTGATGGAGTTGCCAGATGGAAGGAAACCCATTGGTAGCAAATGGGTGTTCAAGAAGAAGACAAATGCAAAAGGAAAGGTGGAGAAATACAAAGCTCAGTTGATAGCACAAGGTTATTCCCAGGTGCCGGGAATTGATTTTGGTGATATTTTTTCTCCTGTTGCCAAGGAAACTTCTATTAGATTAATTTTATGTGTTGCTGTTTCTTTTGATTTTAAGGTAGAACAGATGGATGTGAAGACAACATTTCTTCATGGGGATCTGGAAGAGGAAATTTACATGAAGCAACCTGAAGACTTTGCAGTGAAGGGTAAGAAAGAACTGGTATGCAAGTTAAAGAAGTCTCTGTATGGGTTAAAACAGTCACCAAGGATGTCGAATTAGGAATTTGATACATTTATATGGGGACTTGGCTTCACCAGAAGCAAA
This sequence comes from Pinus tabuliformis, assembly GCA_031772625.1. NCBI lineage: Eukaryota > Viridiplantae > Streptophyta > Pinopsida > Pinales > Pinaceae > Pinus > Pinus tabuliformis. Next base: position 358,437,320 of record CM062814.1, on the reverse strand, counting down.
GTAGATCACTGTTTCTATTTTAAATTAATTAGTGACCGTGTTATTTATTTGGTCTTGTATGTGGATGATATGTTTCTGGTTGGAAATGACAAGGAAATTATCCAGGATTTGAAGAGCCAATTGTCCTCCAAATTTGACATGAAAGGTCTTAGTGCTGCAAACTATATTTTGGGCATGGAAATTAAAAGAGATCAAGCAAAGAGGAATCTCTAGTTAAACCAGAGGAAGTATGTCGAGACAATGTTGTAAAGATTTAATATGTAAGATAGTAAACCAGTGAAGGTTTCTATTCCTGTAGGTGTAAGGTTATCTGCTGAACAGTATCCCAAGACACAAGAAGACGAAGAGGACATGTCTCGTGTTCCATATGCAAGTGTAGTCGATAGCCTGATATATGCAACGGTTTATACTGGACCAGACATTGCACATGCAGTGGAAGTATTGAGTAGGTTTATGTCAAAACCAGGAAAGGATCATTGGACAACAATGAAGCGGGTTTTCAGGTATTTGCGTGGCACTAGTGATTATGGTTTGTGCTACCAAGGAAGACCAAGATTGGATAGAGTGTTGGATATTCGTGGCTTTGTTGATGCAGACTGGGCTGACGATCTGGATCAGTGAAGATCTACAAGTGGGTATGTGTTTAACCTATTTGGAGGTGCAGTTAGTTGGATAAGTAAGAAACAATCTGTAGTGGTACTATCAACTACAGAGGCAGAATACATGGCAGCCACTCATGCAAGAAAGGAAGTATCTTGGTTGTAGAGATTATGTTCAAGTATGGGGTTAGTACACGAAGCTATAAGGATAGACTGTGACAGCCAAAGTACAATTTTCTTGGCAAAGAATATTGCATATTATTCAAAGACAAAGCACATTGATGTTCCGTATCACTTTTTGAGGGATATGATAGAAGACAAAAAGGTGTTGCTGGTAAAGGTGGACACTTTGAAGAATACTACAGATGCATTGACAAAATATGTGATCTCTGAGAAGTTCTCTTGGTGTAGAGAAACAATGGGCATTGCAAGGCTAGATAAATGACTAAGCTCTCTTGTGGCCCCATATGGAAAGAAAACAACAAGTGGGATAATGTTGGGTTGTGTTATATTCTTTCCACGACTAGCCCATGTAGTTAACCGAGGGGTTAGAGGGGGGGCGGAGCCCCCCCTTCGTTGTGCCGATTGTGTAGCGGGGGGGTCATAGGGGGTTTGAGGGGTGCAGCTAACCCCAATCTATGGGGTCTAGGGCAGTGCCTCGGAAAATTTTGGTTTTAGACCCTATGTTAGGTTGGGCGGACCCACCTATGGTTTTGTGCATGATTTTCTCACATGGTTTCGAATGTGATGGTTTTCAATCCATGGTATTGGATTCTTTCACATGTATAAATATGTATTGTAACATTGAAAGGAACATAATGAAAAATCAAGCTGGTAGTCCCATTTTTGGGATCTAGGGGAAAATCTCCGTGTATATGTGTTTTATGTGTTATGCTATCGCATTGTTTAGTTTTTGTGTTTTAGAATTCATATGTAGGTAATTTCTATATGGGGTTAAAGCCTACAGTCACAAATACCTTGTATTGTTGTTGGGCTTAGCTCCAGAAACGTCATAATATTAGAAGGTAGGCCAACCTTGCCTCGAGAAACTACACAATTCTTCTTAGCAAGCCAACCTTAAGCATAAAAACTGCACCATTTTGGATGGCATCCTAACCTTCATCATGGAAATTGCACAAAGCATCTCGTCAATGCAAAAAGTGTTCAATGCACTAAGTCAAGAAGTTGTCGAGTCCTTGGGAATTATGCAATCCTTCCTATTAGTGTGCACGCCAAGTTCCCAAAAAAGAAAAGAAAAAAAACCAACCCTAGAAAATTGAGATTCATTAATTTGTTTCCCGAAGGTGGCACACTTACTATTTTTGGAACTTTCCACCATGTGTCGCTTTTTCCGTAATTTTAGGCATGCACGTCATAACTCATAATCGATTTCAATCAATGTAATAGGTGTCCCTGGAGCTGATTTGTGAATTCTATATTGGATATATAACATTCCTAAAGATATCAAGGAGCCTTTGGTGGAGTTTTCAACACTTTTCTAGGTGAGTTTTTCTTTTGTCATCTTTTATCACTTTTTATGTTGCTTTTTGTCGGTTGGCTTCTATGAGTGTTATTTTTCTTGTTTATTTTCATGGTTTCTGGAATTTTAACTTATATTATCTTTCACAATTTTGTCATTCGCAATTCATGGTTCAGTCTATCGTTCGCCTTTTATAAGCGCCGCATCAATTTTCTCATTTTTTTCTCTTTGTGGTCATTGTTTAAGCGACTCTCCATGCATTTTTGTTTTTCATTTTACATGTTGATCTTTTTCACTTTATTTTCATTAATTAATCTATCATTAGTCATATCTACACTTAAAACTTGTACCACCACTCAGTTATACCAGTTTCGCACACTCTTACAATCTAGATATTCTCATCCCTTGGTTAGGGTTTTCCTTGTCTAACTGGGAATTGCAAAATCCCAGGGATTACTATGTGAGCTTGGCCACTAAGATTGTACAACGTATAGAACCTGGCTGGCCCAACTATGCATTAAACAGTTCCAGGGCTCAATCCCATCCCTTGGTCACTGAGACTACCCAATTCATAATCTCTACCCAGTATACCCAAGCTTAACTACACATTGTGCAGTCTCTAGCCTCAATTCATACCACTGTCTGTTGAGACTGCATAATGCACAACTTAGGAAACCAGTGTCCATCCTTCACCTAAATAATTGTGCAATGTTCCTTGTAAGTCCATTGGTTGGTGTTATGATCTTGCTTTGAGAGTCAATTTGTTGAAGCTAATTTAGCTTTTCCACGAATGCATTTTCCTCCTAAAGGTATTTCAATTGTTTAGCACTTCTCTTCATCAGTCACTAACGTCATGGCACGAAAGTGATTTTCTTCGATGGACACCACAAATATCAACACCGAGCAGGAAGTTGATTTTATGCCAATGAAATTGTCAGTTTACACATATACTCAAATGTTCAAAGAAACTGAATTAGATATCACATGCTAGAAAGTGAATGAAAAATTCTCAACAAGAAGCTTCAAAGTAGACCTTGAAGACTGGTAGGTGTATATCAATGTCCATATGTTAGGGTTATGTAAGGTTTCATGCAGGTATCCAGATTTCCCATGTGCATATGTTGTTAACTATATAGTTTCTCACACAGATCGAAAGATTATGACTCTAAACAATGTTAGTGTACAAAGGATTTGTTCTTTTCTACCACCAGATTATCATCTCATGTATCATTTCTCAGTCAGAATCGCTCATGGATCCTTACTTTTATGTTACCACCAACTATTTGAGCACCAAGGACATTGTCAAAAGTTGGGTCAAAGAGCTAACAAAGTTTAGTCAGACACCCACCAATACTTACAAGACAAAATCTCTCAGGAGGGCCTATCATCTCTTAATAGTTCTATGTTGGAGAATCTACTCTAAACAGAGCATTGAGACCTTCCCTCAAGGGAGGGCATTTTTTAGGTCCCTATAATACTAGTGATTCCCCCATTAATGTTGTCATTGTAGCCCTTATTGTTATTAATGTGCCCCTGTTGTCCCCATATTGTTATTAGTGTGCCCCATAGAAAACCACTATTGTTATTGTTGTGCCCTTATGTTATTACTGTTATGTCGGCTTGATTATATTGTGACCCCTTAGACTCCTATATATAGAAGGGAGATTTAGTCATTTGTATCATCAAAGAATTGTTCATTTGTGTAATGTGAAGTAGGTTTCTCCCTTGAAGATGCTGAATTCTAAGGCATTGATGTATCATTTCTATCTTTTTGTGAACTGGTTTCATAACATTTGGTATGAGAGCTTTGAATTCTAGGGTTTCACCGCTCCAAATCGGTTATCGTGGTATTTTCGCTGTAACCTTTTTTCTGTGACATTTTCGAAGCTAAAAAAAACCCCATTTGAGCCGAAATTGTTCTGAACTTGGGGTGCAAATTTCAGAGCTTGACTTGCTATATTTTGGGAGATATGATCTAAGGCACTTAGGTTTTTTGCAAACTCCTGAATTACATTCCAAACAGGTGACTTGGGGAAAATTGTCACAATTTTTGTTCTGAGCATCAGATTGAAATTTCTTAAGAATTTTAAGAAAGAGGATGGCCTGTACTTTTTTGTATATCAGTTTCAGGTACTAAGGTCAAAACAGTGACACGTGGCACTTCGTACAATTTTGCTCTACTGAACTAGTCTATAATCAAGTCACCATGGGAGATTTGGCATAAATCTTCCTTGGAGAATACAATCTTGATCAGACTTGCGGTGTTAGAAAGAGGACTCAAAGGGATACTACAGGACATGACTTTAGATATTTGAGATCCATAGTCACAGAGATACAACAAATTTAATATCGAGCTCTTACAAAGTAAATAAAAGGTGTGTAGTTTTTTTAAATTTTGCATAAGATTGGTTTGGAAAATTAGTTTGAAGGTATTCAAAGGGGACAATGAAGAATTATTAGCATTAATTGATTCCTCAAAGAAAGAAAATGGAAGAATCTAGTAAGAAACCTGAAATCTCTAGCACGACTTGTGAAGAAGAGAAAAAAATGCAACATGATATATCAAAATTACAAGACCAAGTACAACAAATTTCACTCTCACAAAAGATAGCTGAAGCCAATATGAATAGCATGGAAGCTAATATGAATGGCGTGCAAGTTAATATGGATGGCATGGAATCTAAGCTAGATGGCATGGAAGCTAAGATGAATGCCATGGATGCTAAGATGAATGACATGGATGCTAAGATGGAAGAATTGAAAATAAATTTAAATAAGTTGCTACAATAAATGGTTGCTAATGGTGAAAGGGTAGTAAAGGAAACTCATGATGAGAACAAAAGAAATGTTAATCATGATTTCATAGACTCTAATGTTGGATTGAACACCCACCATGTTCCAAAAATCCATATGAGGAAGTTTGATGGCAAGGACCCAAAAACATGGATACTACAAATGGAGCAATTTTTCGATCTCCATAATGTGCAAAACACAAAAGGTACGTATCAAAACTTTATATTTGGAACCAAATAAGTTTGTATGGTATCGATGGCTTTACTCTCATAAACAAATTGTCACTTGGGCAAATTTTTATGGAAGAAATGATAGCACATTATGAGGATGCAAAAAGCAACACCTTTTTTAGCCAATTGATAAATCTCAAACAAAAGAGTTCAATGATGGGTCACATTGAGGACTTCCAAAAATTGAACATAAGGGTAAAAGATATTCCAAAGGATCATAGGATTGATGTGTTCATAGGAACTTTAAAGGATAATATCCAACATGACATTCACCTTTAGGAACCTGATTCATTGGAGAAGGTATTCAGGTTAGCAAGAAAAATGGAAAGCAAAATTATGGCAACCAGGAAGCCTACCACTCACAACTATAAAGATGGAAGTGTTGTTGCCCCTAGCCTTCCACAACCTACAAGGTTGACACCAAAACAATTGGAAGGAAAAAGAGAAAAAGGGCTTTGTTACAGCTGTGATAACAAATACACTAAAGGTCATAAGTGTATTGAGAAGAAATTATTCTACATAGATTGTGAAGAGGAGGAAGAAATGTCAAAAGAAGATGATATACTCCAGGAGCAAACCCTAGATAAATAAGAAATGAATCTGACCATATATTGTAATGCATTGGTTGGAATTACCACTCTTCAAACTATCAAGATAGAAGGACATATCATGAAGAAAAAGGTAATAGTGGTGATTGATTCAGGAAGTACCCATAATTTTATTCATTGTAGGTTAGCAAAGCAATTTAATTGCTTCCTATATCAATCACTAGAGTGTCGAGTGATGGTTGCAAGTGGAGGAACAATAAATTGCTCTGGAAAGTGCCATAATATCAAGCTATCCATGGGATAATATGTATTGAATATCCCAATGCTTTCAATTCCAATGGGTGGTGCTCATGTTGTGCTAGAATTCCAATGGCTACAATCCTTAGGTACAATAGCTTTTAGTTTTCAAGAACTTTTCATGAAATTTTGTGCAAAAGGAAAGGAAGTTGAATTAAGAGGTATTGTAGGGAAACCAATAAAGATAATCAGCTCTAACGATATGACAAAGATTCTAAAGAAGGGAAAATGAGGTGTAATTTCACAATTATGTTCGCTAGAGGTTCCCACATCGAAACCTTCTATTTCTCCATATCTCCAAAAAAGTCTTGGACAATCATTCCAAGGTATTTGAGACACCCAAAGGTCTCCCACCTATTCGTGATCGTGATTATGTTATTCATTTGTTTCCAGGAAGTGTTCCTCCAAACATCAGGGTTGTACAAATATCCCTATGCCCAAAAGAGTGAAATTGAACGTATGGTTGCAGAAATGCTAGAGGTTGGTATAATTAAACATAGTCAAAGTTCTTTATTTGCTCCAGTAGTATTGGTGCACAAGAAGGATGGATCATGGCACATGTGTTCGGATTATAGGGAGCTCAACAAGCTCACTACTAAACATAAATTTCCCATTCCTTTCATTGATGAATTATTGGATGAATTGCATAGATCAATTTACTTCACCAATTTGGATCTTTGTTAGGATATCATCAAATTAGAATGAAGACTGAAGACATTGTGAAAACAACATTTAGAACTCATGAGGGTCATTATGATTTTTTGGTCGTGCCTTTTGGCCTTACCAATGCACCTTCTACATTCCAAGGTTTGATTAATTCCATTTTCAAACCCTTCCTTAGAAAATTTTTGTTAGTATTCTTTTATGATATACTAATCTACAACAAGTCTTGGAAGGATCATATTGAACATGTTGACATAGTGCTCAAACTATTGGAGGAGAAACAATTATATTCAAGAAGCTCCAAATGTTCCTTTGGAGTACAAGAGGTGGAATATTTGGGTGATATTGCATCTCATGAAAGTGTTAAGGTAGACCTTAGCAAAATTAAAGCCATTAAGGAATGGAAAATCCCCACATCCATAAAGTATCTACGAATATTTCTTAGCTTGAAAAGGTATTATCGCAAGTTTGTTAAGAATTATGGGAGAATAGCAGCACCTCTAACAACATTATTGAAGAAAGATGCATTTTCATGGACTCTAGAAGAAAAAAAGGCCTTCGACCATCTTAAAGAGACAATGTTCCAAGCACTGGTCTTAGCTACACTGAGCTTCACAAAAACCTTTATTGTGGAATGTGATGCTTCAAGAAATGGAATTGGTGTTGTTTTAATGCAATATGAAAGATCCATTGCTTTCAAAACTCATCCAATGAAGGGAAAGTATTTACACAAAGCTATTTATGAGAGGGAAATTTTGGCAATACTACATGCACTTAATAAATGGCGACCCTACCTAATGGGAAGACACTTCAAGGTAAAAACGTATAATGATAGTCTCAAATACTTTTTAGAACAAAGATAATCCTCTGAAGAGCAACAAAAATGGGTCACAAAGATGTTGGGTTATGACTTTGAAATCATCTACAAAAAAGGGAAGCAAAATGTTGTGGCAGATGCACTCTCAAAAAAGGATGAGGATGTGGAAGCGTTGCTGTGCATCATTTCTATTACCCAGCTAGATTGGATAAACGAAGAAAGTGAGGAATGGAAGAATGATGAAGAAGTGTGGGAACTCATTCGAAAGTTACAACAAGATCCCAGTACATTTGATACATTTAGCTGGAAAAATGATTCATTATGGTACAAAGATCACTTATACCTATGTAAGAATTCCCAACTAAAACAAAAGGTTCTTATGGAATTGCACAGTTCCCCCTTAGGAGGGCACTCGGGATTTGTAAAAATTACCACATGGTTAAGAAAGAATTTTTTTGGGATGGACATAAATCGGATATTCAAAAGTTTGTGGCAGAATGTTTGGTTTTCCAACAAAACAAAGTTGAAACAATTAAGACCCCAGATCTATTTCAACCTTTATCCATTCCAAGCCAATGTTGGGAGGAGGTTTCAATGGATTTTATTACAGCTTTACCCAATTCTAAAGGAAAGAGTGCCATCATGGTGGTAGTTGACAGACTTACCAAGTACGCACAGTTTTGTGCATTATCGCATCCATTTAAAGCCAGTACAGTTTCTACTGCATTTATGAAAACAATTCAAAAGCTATGTGGAAACCCAAAGATTATTGTAAGAGACAAAGATCCCATTTTCACTGGAAATCTTTGGACAAAGTTATTTTCTTGTCTCGGTACTCAGTTAGCTCATAGCTTATCTTATCATCCTCAATATGATGGGCAAATTGAGATAGTAAACAAATGTTTGGAAGAGTACATTTGTTTCTTTGTATCTGATAAACAAACACAATGGGTCAAATGGTTCCCCTCTGGTTGAATTATGTTATAACATGTCCTTCCATAGTACAATGAAACTGACCCCATTTATGGCACTTTATGGATATCATCCATCACATCATATTTAATAGAAAATTCTAAGGTTCAAGGATTGGAACATCACATATAGCATCAACAACAAGTTCTCCAAATCTTTAAGGATAACCTCACAGTGGCGTAGAATAGAATGAAACAACAATCATATCAACATTGTAGCGAAAGAAGTTTTGATGTAGGTGAATGGGTATTCCTACAGCTAAAGCCATATAAAAAATGTCCCTTAAGCAAGCTAAGAAGGATAATAAACTATCACCAAAGTATTATGGTCCGTACAACGTGTTGCAAAAGGTTGGTACTATGGAATACAAATTGGAGCTTCTTGCAGCTTCCCGAGTGCACCTAGTGTTCCATGTTTCATGTTTAAAGAAGGTTATAAGTGATAAGCTCCTAGTTCAAACAATATTTCCAGAACTTGATGAGGAAGGAAAAATCATATTGGAAGTGGAAGAAGTCACAGAAACAAGAACTTGACAGCTACGAAATCGATGAATTTCGGAGTATCTTATCAAGTGGAAGAACTTATCCATTGAAGATTCCACATCAGAGGATGAGAATTTTATACAAAAGCGTCTAGAACTACTCAAGCATTGAGGACAACGATTTTCGGAAGGAGAGGTTTATGTTAGGCCCCTATAATTCTAGTGATTCTCCCATTACTATTGTCATTGTATACCTTATTGTTATTATTGTGCTCCTATTGTCCCCATATTGTTATTAGTATGCCCCATAGAGACCCACTATTGTTATTTTTGTGCCCTTATGTTATCACTGTTATGTCGGATTGATTATATTGTGACCCCTTAGACTCCTATATATAGAAGGGAGTTTTAGTCATTTTTATCATCCAAAAATTGTTTATTTTTGTAATGTAAAGGAGGTTGCCCCCTCAAAGAGGCTAAATTCTAAGCTGTTGATCTATCTTTTCTATCTTTTTGTGAGTTGGATTCATAACAACATTATTACTGAACCAGGTTGTGAATGAAGGAAAATCATTCAACTAGTCAAAATTGTTGGTTCAACAGCTGGGGATCTATGTATCTAATGCCCTCATTCCCCCCAATGAAAAACTAGCTAAATTTTACAGGTATGCCTATCTATTGGATGAAATTTGCACACATAATTCATTCTCTGGCATGAATTGGACTTAGACACCAAGAAATCGCGTCATGCAGATCCACTGTAAGCTACTTTCAGAGTGGTGTCATGGGGATTAATTGAAAATATTACTGATCAATTCCTAATTCAATTGTATAAGTTGATCTTTGAGAAAAATCCACCTTGCATGTCACGTGGGGCAACGGAAGCACTGTCAAAGATAGCAGTTTGGTTTCGTCATTGAATGGCACTGTTCTAAATGTGCTCAGTGGACTGGTAACTTAGTTATGCAAGAAGTTGTGTACCATCTCTTAATAGAGTTGTTAACAACTCTGCAAACGAAGAATAAATCACCTTGGCCCTCTCTTCCTATGCAGATAAGATTGTATGAAATCAAGAAACTCAAAGTTGCACACATTGAAGGCAAGGCAATAGAGAAATTCACATTTGATATTTTGGACGTTAACATGTACGATCTGAGGAATGTTTGCAAGGACCATGTCAAAAGAATTCATTATCAATGGCTAAGCAAGACGTTTCACAGACCTGAGGAGGAAGCATGGAATAATTGTTATAATTTCTCCAAGTCTCATAAACCAATAAGCTTCACTGGAACATCACAAGTTACTCTGCAAAAAGAATTAACTCCGGAGACAATACCAACAAAAAATTTTGACCCAGTGCGTGAGAGAGGAAAAAGATAAGTTGTGCACAGTGTAGGGGGATAGGGAAGCCACAAGATGAAAGCAAATCAAGTCATACTTAAAGTGGCCATAGTAGCAAAGAAGAAGATGAAACATAGGATGTAGGAAGCAAAACATAGGCAGCGGGAGGAACGAGAGTTTAAGATATTGGAGGAAGAAATGCAGAAGAAAGAAGAAGAATGAAGGTGAAGGGTAGAATAAGAGGATGTCACACAAAAAAAATCTGATGAACAAGAAAAAAAACCACAGCTAGTGGAGAAGAGTAATCACATGCAAGAGAAGGAGGTAACTAAAGAGATTGAGGATTTGATCAAGATCCAAGACATGGAGCTGGAACTGGAGTCACAAATCAAGATGGTGACCTGATGCCAAGTACATAACAGGTCACCACTCAATCTTGACCTCCTCCAGTGGAGAAATCTCGAAGTGAGTATGAGGAAATTGGTCCTCTTGATGATGGTACGACTATGGAAACATACAATACGACATTGATGTAGGAGCATTGAATCCAATAATATCATTGTATTTTAGTAGACATAGGGGTATTTTGTTTCCAAGGAAGTTGGTTTCCTAAGTGTGAATTAATGTAATTATTTAGGATTTTGAGTGATTTTAATGAGAATAGGAATTAATTGAATATTGTGAGAGATATTTGTAAATATTCTCGAATGTAGGAGAATATGAGAGATTTAGGATAGTTGAGAGATTGAGGGATTTGATAATTAATTGTAAAACTCAGATTAGGAGTTAATTCATGATTTTATGGACTAGAGAGGATCCTTAGGGATGAGGAAGAGATTTTAGGATTTTATTGACAGGTTTATGGATCTAAACTAAGAATTGGTTTTAGAATCCTTTTGTATAAATGTAAGCCTAAAAGGAAAAATAAAATGTTGGATAGGTTAGATGAGTTAGATAATTAGCTAGTTATCTTGTTAGATAGGTTTGATTGTAAGCCTACAGGCAAGTTGTAAATGGAGGCCATTGACATTAGAATATCAGGCCAAAGATAGAGAAACTGTGTAAATTATTGTTTATATATACAGGGATTAATTACAAACCTGTATAAGTGTGTGTTTCAAGTATTGAATGATGAATTATGAGTGAATCGAAATTCTATATAATATATGTATGCAGGCAGAGTTCGGCAAAAAACAGAGAAGAAGAATGACGAAGAGAATAATAGATCACCTGAATTTGGTTGAAGGACCAAAGCAATGTTCTGGAGTGATTGTGATTAAATAACTCGTAGAATCAAGCTTAGGAGGGAGTCGCATAGCGAAACAGCGAAAGGACGAGAAACCCTGAAGAAACCCAAAACCACAAAGAACATTGAAGAATGGCATAAAAACCCAAGTGAAGGGAAGAGTAAAGGAGTGAAGCATTAATGCACAGGAGCCGTTGGATCTAACAAATCAATGGATGGGATCAAGTCGCATGGAACAGAGCTATTAATATCGCATTGCAACTTATCACAGGCTGAATGAACCAGCCTTAAGGGAATTTTGATTGCAATATGTGATGTCATTGTCGATCGTTAGATCAAATGTTCTGATTAACGATGGATGATCGCTGTTGAATCCCACATCGCAATATTCCAATTATGTATGAAATTTGTCCACAAGCAAGTGTGATATGCGATTGCGATATCTGATGCGATCCATGATTAGATCGCATCACAAATATTCATGGGTGATGTACTAGGCCCTAAGAAAATGTGATATGTGATGTGCAATGTAAGAGTAGACCCGATAAGGTATAGGCAAAATTGTATTGAATGTGAAATCCGACTATGTTTCACATAATGGATGCGAAAGAAGGAAAGCGATAAAGGTAGAAAGTTGAGAGAATGTATACAAAGGTCGTGAATGGTGGAAGTGTGATCATGTCCCGCAGATTGGGAGTCCTGATCACATGTGTTTAAGAGTTTTGAAACCTTTGATTGCAATTGTGATAAGGCATGCATTGAATAACATGCAAAGGCTATGGAAATACGAAAAGGGATTTAATAAAGGGGGCCTTAAACCATTAATATTTGAATATTTGACTCGACAGAGAGTTGAAATTCCTGGGGAAAAATAGAATATATGCATTTTATATGCACATTGTGTGTATACACGAGTTTTCCTGCGTCAAAGTGGTATCAGAGCTGGAACATGTCAATGTTTTTGAAGAACTCAGGGAAAGAATGAACCAGTGGAAGAAAACATAGCAAAGGAGTGATTTTTTCTCATAGTTAAGAGTTTTTCCAAGATAAAGCCGAGAGATTGAAAGAAAGAACCAGATTTTAAATCTGATTGGTAATAGCTAAATTTTGAAGATTTGCGCAGTGGAAGCATGAAGATATGTTGAAACAGATTTGTGGGAGTGGTGAGATCCTGAAGACAGGTGAAGGTACGCAAATTTGTCTAATGATTAGTAGAAATTGAATGAGTGAAATTTTAGAGCAAGATTATAGTAGTTAAACTATAAGAGGGACGTTTGAAAGTTCTTGAAGTAGCAGAGTTTGAAGATACAGCTGAAGGGCAGAGAAAAGAATAGTCCATTCAAAGTGCAGGTAGGATCATAAGAAGGTGAGAAGTTTGCAACAAGCTAGAGCAACGAGTGCTCGAATTGGTTCCAGAGGAAAGAAACAGAGAAATGCTAACAAACTGAGCTCAGAGGAGAGAATCTTAGTGAGGCATATGTAGCAAGAAGGAGACTTTTTATTGTAAAGGTATTGTTGCAGCTCACAAAGGTAATTGCACAAAGGATGTGGGTAGAATTGATAATTAATGAAGGAAGGTGGTAAGACTTTCTAAGTGAAAGAAGAGGTGGTCAGAACCAAGTATTTCATGGCGATTGAAATACAAGAGAACAATTGTGTTCTTAAGAGGTGCAAATGAGTTGAAGCCTAGAAAGAGCATAGAGAAGTGCTAAAAAGGAGGTTCCAGAGACAGAGAACCAAGGGCTTTCCAAAAAACCAAGTACAAAGGAAAGCTTGGTGAGGTAAGTGGTAGCAGGGAGGACTTGTTGTTGTAGAGTCTTTAATGAAACTCATAGTGAATGAGTGAGGAACTCATAGAGCTGGAGGAGGTCATAGAAAAGGTTCTAAGGAGGACCACAACAAAAGAAAGATGAAGAAGGAGGATGCCAAGGCAAATGGCAAGAGAATGAGTCAAGAGGAAATTAACAAAGAGATTGCTGAGTTAAAAGAACACCTCAATGTAATAATGATGATACTTGAGGAAAACCAGAGACAAGGTTCGATCTTGAAGAAGAAGCCAGTGAAGTGGCATAAGTTACAGAGAAAGCTACAATAGAGGTAAGTAAAGTGACTAATGGAAAAACTCAAAGAAGCTGAGTTGGAAATGGAAGTGTCCATTTGTGAACTAGAGCAGGGTGAAGTTCTGGGTGAAGAAGAAGGAATTATTGATGATTTTTAGATTTGTTGGACAAATGCAGAGTAGTAGGACAATGTAAAACCATTTATTGTTGAATCTAATAATTTTGATGTGATTACAGGTTTTGCAGAGGATGAGCAATCTTTTGAAGCTATCAAGAGTATGGAGGAGTATCTTTTAGAAGATAAAAACTCTAAAGTAAAGAATGATGGACAATGTCTCGTGAATGAATAATGCAGTGAATTATTGCAGCATAAAGAATTTAGTGATACATTGATGCTTGAAGCTCTGACAACATGGGAAGAATTTCTTGTGAAAGAAGGAGATGAGATTCAGTCCGAAGAACTGATACGTGAAGCAACAATTGAGACTATTGAAACTTGTAATTTTCAAATTGATAATTTGTGTATAAGTGGAGGAATCATAAGTAATGATGAAGTATTTATGAAGTGTCACAGAGAAATTGAGATGCTGGAGTATTTGCTGGGAAATTCAGAGTATGACAGTGTGATTGTATAGGAAGGAGTTGACTACAATGGACAAGATCAAAAAGACATCATTAGAGCAGTTGGTGTGGAGGAGAGACTAGTTGACAGTCTCGTGAATTCTACTGAGAATTCAAAATAGCATGTTGATGTGCTAACAGAGGAGGAAGAATTAGAGCAGTGAGTTGAATTGTGACCAAAGGAATAAAAGGCACAAAAGCCTTATGATTTTTATTTTAACAATTTTTTTATGAGTGCAGGTTTAGTTGCAGATGCAGGAGGAAATTTGGCACAAATGAGCAACCAAATAAAAATTAAAGAAGAATATTCCGTGGAAGTATTAATTTCATGGAACAAAGATGTTCAATTTCTGGAGAGAATGCTGGAAAGTCGGGATTCAATACAGAAAGAAATAACCATGAAAGACGGTAAGGATGAAAGGGAGGAAATCAGAATAAGTGAAGAACAAGTAAAAATAAGTGAAGAATCAGTAAAAATTTGACAACTTCAAGAAGAAGAATAGCAGTTTGAAGAGTTAGTGGACAACAATAACAACCTGAAACAAAGAGAAAGAGCTAGAAGTAAGTGACAGAGTATCGACCAGTCCAAGGATGTGCTGGAAATGAAGATTGAAGAATTATGGCAGCTAACGATGAAATAGTTCGTATGGAGGAGATTGATAGTAGCTGGAAGGATCATCAGTCAAAGAATGAACCTGATTAACAAGGAGAGGAAGGTGAAACAAAAGACAGTAGACATACAAAAACATCAAAGGTGCAAAGGATTTGGGCAGCTACAAACTAAAGTTTGGCACCCTGGAGGTTTTCTATCAACATATGAACACACATGGTCAGGAGATCATGAATATTTTCTACTTTGGGAGTTTGATGCAGGAGCACTCAGCCCAATAATATCATTGTATTTTAGTAGACATGGGGTATTTTGTTTCCAAGGAAGTTGGTTTCCTAAGTGTGAATTAATGTAATTATTTAGGCTTTTGAGTGATTTTAATGAGAATATGAATTAATTGAATATTGTGAGACATATTTGTAAATATTCTCGAATGTAGGAGAATATGAGAGATTTAGGATAGTTGAGAGATTGAGAGATTTGAGAATTAATTGCTAAACTGAGATTAGGAGTTAGTTCATGATTTTATGGATTAGAGAGCATCCTTATGGATGAGGAAGAGATTTTAGGATTTTGTTGAGAGGTTTATGGATCTAATCTAGGAATTGGTTTTAGAATCCTTTTGTATAAATGTAAGCCTAAAAGGAAAAATCAGAGGTTGGATAGGTTAGATAAGATAGATAATTAGCTGGTTAGCTGGTTATATAGGTTTTATTATAAGCCTATAGGCAGGTTGTAAATAGAGGCCCCTGGCAGTAGAAGATCAGGCCAAAGATAAAGAAACTATGTAAATGTTTGTTTATATATAAAAAGATTAATTCCAAACCTGTATAAGTGTGTGTTTCAAGTATTGAATGATGAATTATGAGTGAATCAAAATTTTGTATAATATATGTATGCAGGTAGAGTTCGACAGAAAATAGAGAAGAAGAATGACACAGAGAATCATATTGGATCACCTGAATTCGATTGAAGGACCAAAGTAATGTTCTAGAGTGATTGTGATTAAAGAACTCGCAAAATTAAGCTCAGGAGGGAGTCACACAATGGAAAAGTGAAAGCATGAGAAACCTTGAAGAAACCCGAAACCAAAAAGAACATTAAAAATGGCATAAAATCCCAAATGAAGCAAAGAGTAAAGGAGTGAAGCATTATGCACAGGAGCCGTTGGATCTAATAGATCAATGGATGGGAGCAAGTCCCATGGAATAGAGATATTAATATCGCATCGCAACTTATCACAGGAGTGAATGAACCGGCCTTAAGGGAATTGTGATTGTGATATGCGATGTCATTGTTGACCGTTAGATCAAATGTTCTGATCAATGGTGGAGGATCGTTATTGAATCTCGCATCGCAATATTCCAATTGTGTATGAACTTCGGCCATAAGCAAGTGTGATATGTGATTGCGATGTCCAATGTGATCAGCAATTAGATCACATTGCAAATATCCATGGGTGATGTAGTGAGCCCTAAGAAAATGTGATATGTAATGTGCGATGTAAGAGCGGACCCGATAAGGTACAGGCACAATTGTATGGTATGTGAAGTCCGATTGTGTTATAACATCTCGAATGCGAAAGAAGGAATGCGATAAAGATAGAAAGTTAAGAGAATGTATATAAATATCGTGAATGGTGGAAGTGTGATCATGTCCTGAAGATCGGGAGTCCTGAACACATGCGTAAGAGTTTTGAAACCTGCATTTGCGATTGCGATAAGGAATGTATTGAATACCGTGCAAAGGCTATGGAAATACGAAAAGTGATTTAATAAAGGGGGACTTAAACCATTAAGATTTGAAGATTTGACTCAACAAAGAGTTGAAATTCCTAGGGAAAAACAGGATATATGCATTTTATATGCACACTGTGGGTATACATGGGTTATCCCGCATCAAAGTTATCGCAATCGCAATCTTTCTCCACCATTAGAACATGCCTTCAGAACTCTTGAATTGAGATATGTGATTACCTTCCCCACCATTGAGTTCATTCACCAGATCAACAACTATCACAATATCGCATCAAACCATCCTGCAACTTCATCACCTCTCTCATGTAATATGCGATCACAACTGGACTTCAAATAAAATGAAACCGTTCCTATAACATTTTGCTGGTCTGCCTTTTCCAATTTCTTTATCACTTCAATCTCCACCTCTAGCACATCCTTGGTCTGGTCCATACTCTGCCATTTACTGCTACCTTTTCCTCTCTGCTTTAGGTTGTTGCTACTGTCAGCTAACTCTTCAAACTACTATTTATTATCTTCTCTTTGAAGTTGTTAGATTCTTACTGCCACCCTTTCATCCTTACCCTCTTTCATGATTATCTCTTCCTACATTGAATCCTAACTTTCCATCATTCTCTCGAGTAATCTAACATCTCTATTCCATGGATTAATTACTTCCACAAAATCTTCCTCTTTCATTTTAATTTGGCTGCTCATCTGCCCCAAATATTCTCCAACATCTACAACTAAACTTGCACTCACAAAATAATTATTAGAATATAAAAGATAAGGCATCAGTGCCTCTTCTTCCTTTGGTAAAACTTCAGTATTCTGCTCCTCTATTAGCACATATATATGTTGATTTGAATTCTCAAAAGAATTCATCAGACTATCAGCTATTCTCTCGTCCACACCATCTGCTTCAATGGTTTCTTTCTGCTCTTGTCCACTGTAGTTAACTCCTTCCTTTGCAATGTCCATTTGCTAAACTTTCATTACCATCTCCTCTTCCTTATGTTTGCCATTCACGACAATTTCTTTGTCTTCCTTTTTCAACAGTCTATCCTGAGTATATATCCTCTTCTTTTCCAACTCCCTTCTTTGAAAGTCTAATTTTCCATATAACTCAATAATTTCAACTGGAAGAGACATTTTTTAGATGACCTTGCATCTCCTGCATTCATCAGAGAAAGCGTGATCTTGACATACACGAGAAGAAATATAGGTTCCATTGCCACTACTTACTTGTCCTTCACAGGTGCTATAAATTCAAACACATACTATTTGATGGAGGAGAGAAAACAACTAGAAAAAACCTTTCAGGATGCTAGGAAAGAGGTTGAACAACCCTCAAGAGAGTTACTGAATGCAGCTCCCACATAGGTCTATCTAGAAGAACTAAAGGGACCAATACACATTGAAGTATCGACACTAGGAGAGACCATGCACAAATATTTATGAGGAGCTTGTTACCATGCACAAGAAAGTTGTCCACTTGCATGGGTTGCAACAGAAGTGTAAATATGATGTCAAAAATCTCAAGGTTATACAATTAGCGATTGTTTCTCTGCATGGATTATCAATGTAATATAAAGGGGCACCGCTTCAATTAGGAAAGAGGACAAGGCATGAGCCATAGTTGGAGAAATAAAAGGTTCATATGCTCATCCAAAATAATAAACAACACACCTTGTTCATTGTTAGTACTCAAGCCCCATATGCATGATTGTAGAACAACTTGGATTTCTTGGTGAAATTACATGAGATTCCATCAGTTGGCTCACTCACTAAGACTAAACAAAGAAATTAGGTTAGGTAGGATATTGAAGAATACCTGGAACATTTGAGAGAGATCGCCATCAGAGAATATCTTGAAATGAACAAAAAAAAAATGCAGAGGTACATTCGTGGCCCTGTCTAAATCAATACAATGTTGCTACTTCTCAAGAAGGAAACACAGACCAGTTCCAAATCATTCTACTTAGATGCCAGCTAGGTGGCACTATTATGTGACTGAGAAACATCAAGTGGAATTTGATGAGTTGGAGTTAAACTCAAACATAATTGTTTTGTCTTATTAGGTTCTTTAGTCGGCCCTACCCAACTTTGTCCTATATGGGTACCAATATATTGTAATATTATTTTGTAATCAATTTGTAAGTGTAATTCCAAGTGTAAATTGTGGAATGTGAAGATTCATGTTGTAAATAAGTTAAAGATTCATCTTATAAAGAAGTTGAGCAGTCATGAGGGAAGTCCAATAGTCATAAGTGGAAGTGAATAGTTATCACTTTTGTTATAAATATACCCTCATAACTAATGTAAAGGGATTTTGGGGAGCCAAGATTCTAGCTAGGCTTATGCTTAGAATTAGGAGCTTTGGTGTTTATGAGATCCTTGACTTCTTCGTAGCATAGAGGGATTGCATTTCTTTGGAGGAGGTGTAGACCTCATTTTCCACTATTAGGGCTACTGGTCCGTCAATGGTATATGTATGATTGAATCTTTCACTTTAATAAAATCTCTAAGTCGACAGATTTTCATGCATATGCTGTGAATATAGTAGGACTATTCTTGTTACGTTTTCAATGAATTTTATTTTACTACGCTTATGCTTATGAACTATTTCATTTGCATTTGTATGAATATTGTTAAACATGTGTCGTTGTATATTTCCATCACAGTTAACTTGTGAACTATCTTGTAGGCTAGCTTGTGATGTCTTTATGCTCGTGTGTTCCTTCCAAGCTATGTAATATTACAAGATTCTGAGGGACTCACTCACTTTACCTTTGTGTGTTACAACTTTCATGCATTGCACTTGAATTTCCATAGAGTCACACACATGTTCCCACCAAAGTCACCATATGCCACTCTACGTGTTATTGCAGCCAAGGCGCATCCTTAAAACCCATTGCATCAGCAACTGCACCATATTCCAGATGGGACTCCTACAACAAACAGTGTGAGGTATAATTGGGACCTCATATCCGAGATACCCTAAATGTTGGCGGGTCCCGTAATGTCAAGAACTACATACTAAAGTTTTTCTTGTAAATCCCATAAATCCTTTCAAACATTCATCTCAATGTAAGATACAATCCAAGAAAACACAATCAATATTTGTTTAGAATTGACAAAAATTGATATTTAGAAGTTTGAATCTTCGGTAAGAAATATGGTTACAACCATATTTCGCTACAATAAGGATAAAAATCCAATCCGTTTTTGGTCGTTTATATAGTCAGTTGAGAATGTCCAACCTTGTTTTGTTTTTGAATCCATGAATTAAAAAAAATTCAAATCCGACTAAAATTAAAAATTCATGCCTTGAATAGAAACAAAGGGACTCATTCCTAGGTTTGAAATGAAAATATTGCCTTTGATTAATTAGAAGTGTGCATTTAATTTCCAAATGAGAAGAAACCAAAAAAGCAAAATGCAGTTAAGCCAACACCCTAAAGGTACAACCCGTAAGATAAATATTTCCCATAGATTGACCCCCACCCACTCTAAGTATTACAAATAAAATCCCCTCAACAGGTCTATTTCATATGAATCAGTGTTGCAAATTTGAAACATATACCATTGTAGTTATTCCACTTATGTCTTAATAATTCCTTGTAGAGAGACTCGCATGGATTGAGTTAGGACATGATCATTAGAGAAATAAAAAGGAAAGTTAGAGAAATGTTGGGACTATGATGGTAGTGAATCTATGAAATGGCTGAGGTCAAGGGTAAGTCTCTGACCTAGGATAGTAGGGAATCAATAATGAAGGAGTTACAAAGAGAGGAAAAATTTGGCTTTAATACCATGTTAATGGAAACTCCCAAATTTGGATGTCAGTGTATTAATGATAATAGAATTATATAACATAATAGAGAAACCCTTGGGATTAATCATCCAAGGATAGTTCCTATTCTAATTGTTAATATTTCCCTTAATTTGCATATTTTCAATTTATTCACCCAATCCATGAGGATTATCTGTGTAACAGTGACAAATAAAATTGTGTGTATCAATAATGTGGTTGTACAAAAATAATGAGATGAAAATGTTAAAAAAAATGTTATGACAATGTTATTCACATAAAAAATAAAAGACCATGATCAACATCATATATGTTTGTTGTTTATCAGAATATGATTTTGGTTTGCTTGCGACAAAGATTTTATGCTCAAAATCATGATGACAATGTCACGTTATAGAACCAACATTGCAATGGAAAATGACAGAAATGTGTTGTCAAAATATTACTTCACAATGGAAAGAAAGACACTCAAAAGACATATTGTGACAACCAAATTTCCTTGTCATAATAGGTTTAACAAATATTTTTTAATCCAATAAAAACCAAACAAGAAGAGGCCCAAAATGAATAAAAAAATACTAAAGAACAACAAATAAGTAACACCATCAAAATGTGAAAATTGAAAAACATTTAACAACCTTTTTTAAGGAAAGCTCCATGGCCTATGCTCTGCACTTAAAAACCAATGTCAACCTTGCGAAAAATGGTTAATCATCACCAACATGTTCAATCATGTTCAATATGACTAGCCATAATCGATCATTGTCAACTATAGTCTAGCATGGTAAACAAGGCCAACCATAGTCAACCATGAGCAACCATGATCTGTGATTTTTAACAATGCTTAGCATGGTCAACTACACTCAATCATACGAAACATATTCAACCATTGTAAACCATAGTTAATAATACTCTATGATAGACAACTTTAGTTTAATGTGGACATAATGGTCTACATGCTCAACATTGTCAACATGGTTAGACATGGTCACCAATATTCAACATGGGTATCGTAGGTAACCATAGACGACCCCATCCATGGGAACTTGTTTCTTTGGCCTTTTTTATATATATTTTAACACACACACAGACACACACATGTGTTACTATAAATCATTTCTTGCAATGTGATGAACACATATCTACATCTATATTAGAGAAAAAAAATCCATGTGGCATTGTATTAAAAATAAATCATCATTGCAATGTAACATTACAGAACAAGCAATGGAATGCAATTGAGAATAAAAAATGATGTTAAATTGTTATGAAGAAAAAATTCATGACAATTGGATTAAGAAAATAAATAACATCACATTGTTAGAAACAAACCGACATCATGTTGTGAGGAACAACAAAAATAGACATCACATTTTGATAATAAGAAAACATCATCACAATGTCATGTTATAGAATGAAAATGCCAATGTCAAATGACGCGAAGATGATATGAAATATAGGGTTTCAATGTAATCAAAGATATCCAATGGCACATTGCGACAAACAAAATTTTTCATCACAATAGGTGTAACAAATATTGTTGAAAAACAAAATTAGAAGATAAGAAGCAACGTCATAAGGTGGAAAAACACATGACAAAAAAATGGCACACAACTAACACTATCTATACATGATATAACCAAAACATTAATTAAAAAAATGAAAAATAAAACTTCTGTGGCTTAGGGTCATGCACGAAAAAACCAATTTCAAACTTGGGAAAATTAGTCAATCGTCGACAACATGTACAACCATGTTCAAGATGGATAGCCATAGTCAATATTAGTCAATGGTGCTCTTCTATTGTAACATGGTTAGCCATGGTCTACAATTTTTAACCATGCTTAAAATGGTCAACCATGTTCAACCACATTCAAGCACAGGAAACATGTTCAACCATGGGAAACCATATCCAATGATGCTTTATTATAGACACCTTTAGTTTTTATGTCAACATGATGGTGTGCATTGTCAACATTCTCTACATCATCAAAGAGGGTCACCCATATTCAACACATGCATTATAGGAAACCATGGATGATCACATTTATCTATACGTAAATGCTAAAAACCTTATCTCCACCATCAGTAAATGATATTTTGACAATAGTTAATCATTCTCTAACAAGCTCAATGATTCTTAGACATGGTGAATATATTTTAGAGTGATAATCAATCCTCGCTTTCATCAAACATGGTCAGCTATATTAGACCATAGTAAACCATGTTGAACCATGATCAGCCAAAGTCAAACAGAGAAAAGCATAGTCAACCATAGGGATCCATATTCATAGTTCTTCACAAAGTTTAACTATTACTAACCATGGTCAACCATTACTAACAAGGCCACCTAAAGATAGCCATGGGAAACCATAGCTAAACACATTAACTCATATTGAACATGGTCAAGAATGTTCAACCATGGTTGAAAATTTTAATGATAAATACACGTTATTGCAATGTGATGAATAAGTAATGACATCATAATGTGATGTACATCAAAAACCATTATAATTGGACAAAAATTGATGTTGCAATCGAACAAAAAAAACCATTGAAAACCATGGTCAATCATGTTTAACTGTGTCAACCATGATCTTTCCTAAGTCAGTCGAGGTCAAACACCATCAACCATGGTAATCATGGTCAACATGTGCATCATGGTAGCCCATGGTGAACAATAGTAATCTATATGTAATTGCTGATAACCTTAGTTTGTGATGTTTAAATTTTATTAATCATATGTTGACCATAGTGAAGCACGGTCGAATAACTTGAACAATGGTAAAACATAGTTGAGAAATCTCAACAAGTGAGACCATGGGGGATTCACCTCATTGAGGAATATACTACAACACTCATTCATAAAAGGAATTTTTAAATTGTGAAAAACAGACTCAAATATATTGTACATATTGTGGGAGGAATATGGAGTAGAGTGGAATTATAGGTATTGGAGGTATAAAAGGGGGCATTGAATAAAATAGTGTTATATTGTGTAGAAAGTTTTATTTGGTGAGGGTGGGGGGTTCAGTAAAAGGGTTTTGGGAGACTTTTTTCAGTATATAGTGAGATTAGAGTATTCCTTAATATTCCGTGAACATAGGCATTATGGACATATCATGGGTCAATCTTGGTCACCAACCTTAACCTGGTCCAACCATGGTCAACCGTGTTCAATGATGTACAACCATAGTCAAACATGGAAAACGTTGTCAATCATGGTCAACATGGTCAAACAATAGACATCTATGGTTAACAGGGACTACCATCATCATGGTCAACCATAACTTGACCATATTTAACCATAGTCAACCATGTTCAAAAATGGTGAAAAAAGCAAAACCATGGTCAAATATGGTCACAAAGTTTGTCCATGGATGACCGTATTCAACAATGTAACATAAATACATTGTTACATGATGATGACCAATCATTCTCAACCTCATTATCTCTCTTGAACTATTAATGTATCATTAATATTAACACCAATATAATATAACATAGTCAACCATGTTGACAAACATTAATGTAACATTGCTCAACAATAATGCAACATAAGTACATTGTTACTTTAATGATCAACCTCATCAACTCTCTTCATCCATAATCAACCATCATCAACCATCAAAAACCCTTCGAAACCATGGCTAACCATTGTCAACCATTATAAACCCGCATCTACAATTTTTAACCATAAAAAATGTCCATATGTCAATCATTTTATTAATATGATTTTACTATTTTTTTTTTAACTCTATAGAATATAATATGGACCATCATTCATTCATCAAATTCGCTTATCCTTACTTTCACTAAAATTTGGAAAAATCATCTGAAATAATTTGGACTTATATACACTAGAGTTATATTTGCGCTATTCCATCATCGAAATTTGGCCCTAATGTGCACTCAATTTAGGCAAATGCATATGATAATCTCTTGGTGCTATCTACCCTAAAGTTATAATATTCATGTTCTTGATTCTTCCTCATCGAGTTATCCACTTTGTAACGAGCGAAAAAAATCATCATAGATACTTATTTGACTATATTTACGTTGTAAGGCATTTCCCTTTGAAATGAATTACCCCAGCCGCCGCCGTGTCCTATTGTTGACCGTGGTTTTGTGGTGTTAGATGATTGAATGAAGTGTGATCATTGATCCAACACTGATCCAAAACTGAACGGTTAATGAGGAAGCGGGACAGACGCACCGCTAGCGAGCCATTCATTTCGTAGCTGACATGTGCTTGGCTTGCACTACCAACAAGGGCTCTGCCTAGACTCGAGCTCTGAACCTCTGCCTCATGCGTAAAAAAAAGACCATCACGATGATGAAGCAGAAGAAATCCTCCCTCATAACGCTGGCGAGAAAAATGAACTCGACATCTTTCCATTGAAAATGTTGTAATAATGTTGATCTTGAAACAGGCAGCCAGATCATGGCACCATTGACAGAAGACTCTGAACTCTATAGAAGATTGTTCCCAGCGGCAAGAAAATGGAATTTCATACAATTTTTCAGCAGACCACCAACTATATTTTGAATCTTCAAATGCAAGTTCAAGGTTTGGAAGCTCTTGCATATTTCTACACTGTGAATTCTGTAGGTCGTGTGGTCGAGTCCGCCCCGCTACAGGACCGATCATCATCCTGCGCTGCACATGTCTGATATGGTATATACACGAGCTTGCTTGCTTGTCTGTATAATTTTAACTATGCAGTGTATATATGAAGGCATTGAGGATGTAGCTGGTTGTTACCTTAGAATGTTTCTCACTGGATGGTATGGTTGTATAAGGCCAATAAATTTACTCTCTATAAAGGTACTTCTCCTATTTCTTAATATCTAAAAGGGGTGAGGATTAAATATGGAAAAATGGCCTACTATTTTACTGAACACCACACAAAGAAGAGTATTGAAATATGGAAAGAAAGGGATCTGAGACGAGTAGAGAAAGAGGAGCGCAAAAGAGCTAGAGGCAGACTAAGAAGTCAATCGACATTGTTAAAGTGGCTCACCGTTGTTGTTCCATGAATGATGCCAAAGAATAAAACTCGCCACCACACAAAACACCAATTTTTTCAGTCCGTCTCTTGTCCTCCTTAGCCCTTATGACGGCACGTCAGCCCTTATATAAAGGTGCAATGATGTTTACATTGCAAACTGCATATTTATTTTCACATTTGTGTGTTTTTGAAATTGGTACTTTGTGCTCGTAGAAGCGAGATATTCTATAACATGTGTACTTCATGCTCGTAGAAGTGAGGTATCTGCTTAACGCTATTTTTTTCCAAGTTTGTTTATCAGAATGTTTCAATAGATACATGTGAATCTAATTTGGTATCTATTTATCAATAGATACATGTGAATCTAATTTGGGATGTATTTATCAGGAGATAAAAAATAGGGTTTATAGATGTATTTGTTTTTAAATTTTATTTATATTGGATTTTCTTTTTTGTAATGAGAATTTTTGTATTAAAAAAAAATTGCTACTGGAACATGTTGCTAAAGCAGTTTATAGGAATGAAGGTTACAATTTTTGTATTAAAAAAATTGTTATTAGAACATGTTGTTAAAAATTCTTCAATAAATGTAAAAGGAAGAGGACAAAAAATCCATACTTTTCTTGACAAAAAGAGAGCAGGGGATTCAAGACTAGATCTACTGAAAATTAAATACATTGTTTTTGAGTACATGAATAGATTCTTACAAATTGCTTGCACAAGGTAATATAAAAATAAAACATCTCTAGAATTTAAGTGAAACCATCTTTTTACTAGATCCGTAGGAAGATCAAGACACCAGATTTTGGATATTTCTTACTTAGATATTTTCTATATTTTATTAATGGTTAATAACATTGATCAATTTTTAGAACATTTGAAAAAAAAAAGATTACATATTTTTCTTCTTTACTTCTTACTTCTTTTCTAAAATATTGTTTTTGTCCTTTCCTTAGGTGAAACCTATTCCTCAACAGGTGAATTGATAATATCTGATTGCACTAGATCTGGAATTGCCTGATCAAAATGGGATATTGAATTAATCATTCAACCTTGACTTCTTCTTCTGTTG
Source organism: Pinus tabuliformis (assembly GCA_031772625.1). Taxonomy (NCBI): domain Eukaryota; kingdom Viridiplantae; phylum Streptophyta; class Pinopsida; order Pinales; family Pinaceae; genus Pinus; species Pinus tabuliformis. Next base: position 358,410,928 of record CM062814.1, on the reverse strand, counting down.
AGTGCAAAATTCCAAATCTATTTCTAGAGGGAGAATGGAACTACGTGATCAAAATGGGGTATTGAATTAATCATTCAAACTTGACCTCTGCTTTTGTAGAGTGCAAAATTCCAAATTTATTACTGGAGGGAGAATGTTGGTGAGACTCAAATCTATTAGAATGAGGCCTTTTGTGTTTCCTTGGAATTTGTTTGAATGTTCATTGCTATTTATTAATTTGATAAGATGACAATGAAATATAAAGAAGTTGAGATATTATAGTATTTGGACAATTTTTTGTAAAACACATACTTATTGCAAAAATTACATTTGAAAGGAACTTGCTCATAATCTAGAACCTGAAGATGACTTGGACCCTCCAAGTCAGCTGAATTACCTTTGGGAGTTTTGCAAAATACATTTCAACACAAATTTTGGCATGCTACAAGTTCCTTGGACTATAAACTAGTAATATAATAGGTCAAATTACTTTTGGGAGTTTTGCAAAATACATTTCTAACACAAATTTTGGCACACGAGAAGTTGTATTCCTTAGAATGTAAACTAGTAATATAGTGGGCCAATTTGTCGATATATTTAAAAATACCAAAAAGAAGGGGAAGATATGAAAGGGGGAATATATGACAATTTGATCCCAGCAAGCGTAGAAAATTTCTATGTTAGGATTAAAGTTCAAAGTCAAATAGATGAGAAAAATTTCCATGGAGTCTATGAAGTAAGGCTCAGATCTGAAGATCAGATCTCTGTCCTCACATTCAACAATAAAATCATGATATCACAATGAAAGCATGATATATATTTCCACAGTACAGAGTGCCAATGAGTTCATGATCTACCTAATTGTTAGAAATCCATTCTAAAATAGAATTATAATTAGGGCAAAGGCGGATAACGTTACCCATCAACCCTTTTTTCCTTGAGAATTTTAACATTCTCGTTGCTCGCAGAATAAAATTACAAATTAAGAGAAGGAATTGTGCCGGCTCCTTTTACAAAGCTACTTAGGTGAATCACTGAACTATGGGGCAGTCAAAGACCACCCAACAAAGAACTCTCTAAATCAACAACTCTGATTTGCGGGAAAATTTTTAAAACCTCTGCCATCAACCAGTAAGGACACAGCAGAAAACACAAATAAAAAAAAACGAAACTCACAAACATAATAAATCCTTAGTCATGGAAAAGGAGTCTTGGAATGAGCGGAAGGCGACAGCTGAACTAGAAAATGGAAATTGCAAATTCCTACAGTAGCTGAGGGCAACGGCTAGGATTACCCTAGCCGCTCCGTCGGGCTCTTTTTTTCATTTTTTGGTATTGGTGCTTATCAGATCCTCCCTAGGTTAAAATGGATGTATTCTAATGGATTTTAATGATGTAGTTGGAACTGTAATTAACTTTTTTCTGTGCAATAAGTAAAATTAGAAAAGTAAGCGTCTTCATATGGCCACCTTGTTGAAGCGAGTGCAAGTAGAACAATCCTTTAACGAGACTCGTTGATTAACCTACCAGGCTATTCATTTTTCCCCTTTAATCACATCAACAACCTTTCTCCATAGACTTGTCAGCTTTAAGAGATTTCTCAGCAGAATTTTGCCCCTTTTTTAATAATTTAAATTTAAAAGAATGACAGTTATAGATGAAAATGAAAACAATTGAAGCCTGCTGCTCATAGAATATTTTTATTGAAAAATTGTTATGCCTAGCTTACTCATACCTATTGCTATAGACTTGGCGTGTATATTGCCTAGAATACTTGTTTAACCAAAAGGCTACCACAACATAACTAGCACAAATGATTACAGAGAATTTGCCCCTCGAGGGGCTTCTTCATTCATGCCAACATAAGAGTCTACACCGCATGCTTGACTGAGCTCATATTCACATCGAACGAGTCGATTTATTGGCCTCGAACACAACAAACTCTGCAGATGGCTTGTAGGGGTGTTGAATCTCGAATGTCACTCCTTCGCACATGTTGGATTGAAATGAGAAGAGGTCTGAAGATTTTCCGTAATTCGGTGACCAGAGTATACAGGAAACCCAATTTGTCTCCACCCACTTATATTTCCTCCTGTGAGCATGCATACAAGCTCCAAAAGCATGCTCCCATTCATTAGATGCCAAAATTTGGATGGCAGATTTAATTGCACACTGATCCCTAACACAGCTTTCTGTCGTTGCTTTCTATATCCAATCTCCCTGCCATCTGGTCCATTTGCAGGATGCATTTTCCAATTCTCATTGAGCCATATAAACATTGAATTCACACAGGACAGCACACCCTACCAGACTGACAATGAACCATGATGGCACCTAAGTCACAGCAGCACTGAGATAGTTCTTCTTCAACCTGTGACCCCTAGAGTGCAATCTGAAACTGATGCCCTTTGCTGGCTGAATCAATAATGTAATTACTGGTGAATTCACCAGACTTCTAGCTTGCTTGACAGAGATCATCAATGCAAAACCCCAAACTCCTAATATCAGAGGAATCCGACTTGAAGGGCTAGCTAATACAATAAACCCAACACCCACGAACTGGGCAATAAAGCCACATGCAACAGTCTTCCTCATTATTATATAGTTAATAAATCCTATTGTTAGTGAGTATGAATGTTGAAGTAAAGGTCTCTGCAGTGGCCTTAACTCCCATTTCTCACTTGCGTACTTGAACTAATAGTCTAACACTTGGGGCAACAAGACGTACTTTTGTATATAGTAAGGTTATATCATGGGACAGGAGAGAAGGCTGAGCAGCCCTCGCTGCTGTTTATATGAAATACTCTTCTTAAAATGACCGACATACTTGTGTATATAGTAAGGTTATACCATGGGACGGGAGAGAAGGCCAAGCAGCCCTCGCTGTCGTTTATATGAAACACTCTTCTTGAAATGATCCCCAAATTAGTCCCCGACCCCGCCCTTGAATTGAGATCCCCATATTGGCCCTGAAAAGTTTATATATGTGGAAGAAGTCGAAGTCAGAATTATGGCAAGGGTCCAAAAGTTGAAAAACTCGTTAAAAAAGTCGGCAAAATTAAAAAAACACGAAAATATTCATTTATTTTTTATTTTTTTTTAACATCCAGAGTATTCACAATATCAAGTAAATGCATTTCCACATAAACATGTAAACAAAGCTAATATATAATATGTATATGAAGTCTAGTGCTACATCACATATCAAAATAGTGAATCAACTTCTGAATCTTGAGTTTTGTCGGAGTCTCAACTCTTAAGACAACAAACATTTTGGGTCAACTCCCGATAAAATCAGGCATATAACGAATAAATCATGATTCTTTTGTTTCTAAAAAGGTCTCCAAAAAGTCAGAGGATTAAATAGTTTTGTTGAAAAAATCGCAATTTTAGAATTTAATCCTGATTTTTTGCAGACTTTTTCCACATTAATTACATTATATGAAATTTGCGATTGAATTGAGGATTTGGCCCTTGAATCTATGATTGAATGGAGAGTTCTTAGGGCCTGAAAGACTTCAATTTTGATAATATTTTCCTTTCTTGGATGAGAACTGTGTATAGGAATTTTCAAAATCCCCTATCAGTGCTTGAACTCTATGAATGAGCTGATCAAGGCATTTTCTTGTGGAGACATTCGACAATGCAAATTTTAAATTACAATGGTGGAATCCCCACCATTGTTACACATGTTATTTCCCCAAAAATCTCCTATCATTGCTTGAACTCTATGAATGTGTGTAGCAACACTCGCTTGAACTCTACAGGACGAATTTCTTGTGGAGACATTCGATTCCAATTGGCCAAGGGAAAAAGTATTAATCTATCAGCTACTAGTCGCAAGATAGCTAGTTATATGCGAACAACGAAATTTTAAGTTAATCCTACATTTTAGAGTAGAGTTGTCAAATGGAAGTTTGCAGGGTATGTTAAAGTCGAGTGTTGTTCTTGCCCCACCATTGTTTGATTCTGCCAAGTGACATGTTTGCTGATTCCTTAAGTAATCACAACTTCTCTTATTTTTACTGCATTGTGTTGTCTTAAATGTGTACCATTTAGTACGGTTCCATATGTCACAAGAATGTGTATTTTTACTGTGTTCTCTTGTTTTAAATGTATACTATTCAGTACGTTTCCATATATCACAAACATAGCTGACAACAAAAAGGTCTAGATTTGTGTAGATCTTTTAATTTCAGACTAATTTCTGAACTTTAATTAGGAATTTTGCAACGATGTTTATATTATCATGCACCTCCTACACATCAAATCTAAGGTCAGCATTTATATTATCAAGCACCAAGAATGGTGAATATTACGACGGTCTATTTTGAGGTTTCCGATACAGTGCAATTTACCCATTGTAATCTCATTATGATAACAATTAGCTAGAAGTTTAGTCCTGAAACCCAATACAACAAAGCTTAAGTTTGTCCAATAATGATTGTACATACTAGGAAAAGAACACTACTGCCTACCAGCCTTGTTGGTTTCTTAAAACTGAATAAATACCCAAATACCGTTGAATCTTATTTGGAAACTGGTTGATGCTTTGGTAGGAATTTGGAAGTTTGTCTTTACACTGTTGACGCACCACGGATGAGCTGGTTGGAAATCTGAATATATTTTCTTGCTGGCACCTGAAGGCAAGGTCTGGAGTTCTTTTCCCTTTTGTGATAGTAGTTAATATTATTTGCACATATTCCCCCTAGTGATATCAGAATTACTACGGTTTACATCTTTTTTGATTGCTATCACCTAAAGGCAAGGTTGGAGTTGTTTTCCCCTCGGTGATGGCAGTTTTAATATTGTTTTACATGCCTTCCCTGTCAGTGATGGTAGATTTATTCATCCTTCAGCTAGGGATTGAAGATCTATCCTGCTCCATAGTACTCACTTTGAATGGGGAGATACACGAACCTTGTACCTCATAAACTTGACCAATTAATGACTCTGTGGTGATCAAATTCTGGTAAGACTCTAACATAGGGTGGAGTCTAGACTCTGGAAAACATATGTATGCATGCTTTATACATTTACCATTACCTCCATTGCTTCTATGGCTTCTTTGCTTAATAAATGTCATTTTGAGCATCCTTAGGGAGAACTTAGCGCTTAATTTTAATAAAACGTATAATTTATAATTTGGATTTTTTGGTTTATATGGAGGATATATCATAAAAATACTAAAATGGTAACACTTTCTAAACTCCTCAACACTTTCCAAAAACTTCAACTTTTGGCTCTCATGGACTTGAGTATAACATTCGCACAATGTTGCATGTTGTCAGCTAAGTTTGTAGGTTGATACATTTTTGGTGATCTAGTTGCAGGTTTTTTTGAAGTTTTACATCTTTTTATCCTTTTTTTTAAAAAGAAAATACTTCACGGAAAACCTTCTAAGTTCTAAGTACTTTCCTATGATCTGTGAATGGTAAATGAGGTAAACGTTGATCCTGATTCTGGAGTGATTTTGGAGCGTAATATAAAGAGGATCAAGAAAGTCGAACTTGTAACCTCTCAAATTTGGGAAAACTCTCATGTCTGGTTCATCTTGAACTAACCCCTGAGGCTCTACATTCTTCTACTCATAAAGCAAGCATTCACAAATTTAGCTTTTCAGGTTTTTCAATTTTCATATCTTCATTTTTTGGTTTATCAATTTATGTTAAACTGCTCTCATTGTGTTTCATCATTTTTTTTTCTATTTGTCAATGTGGCGTGAATATGGTAAACCTTTCCACTTGACTAAATAGAGTTTATAAATTGATGGAGGTGTAATTGGTATTTCAATGTTGCCTTGGTTCATCATTTGACCTTGTGTTAGATATATAAATGTTTGAAACATTCAAATTTTAAGTGATGTATATCGATGATTGCCTTGTCATTAGAATTTTACATGGTTCAATTTTCTTTTGCTTTTAAGTTTTAACTTATCTCTTTTGTTTTTGACTTTAATTTGTTGCAGAAACCTTTAGGAAATCAGTCCTCTTAGATGTACCATCACTTACTTTAATGGGAATAACTTTTAATTTTTATGAAAGGCTACCTACTTATTGTGCTTGAACTATTTGACACCTTTGCTGACCTATTCATATTGGTAATTCCACTAAGTTCACAACTCTGGATGATAAGGAGGGGTGGTTTTCTTGTACTTTGTTGACAGCAGTTAAATTTCATTTTGTCTATATGCTGTCCAGAATTTATCTGCAAGATGTTTTCAAAACTTTATTGGCCATGTTTGTTGTACCATCAATTTGCAAATGGGAAAAAATGTACCAATCACTTTGAAAATAAATATACTTATCACTTGTAATTGTTTTGTGCAGTCCACGCAAATGCACACTATCCTTGACCGAAGAAAATGAGTCATTACCTGTATGTTTTGAGATCGTTCCGATATAAAATTTTCAAAGATTTCCAGCAAACATTTGTCTCCTATTTAAATTGGTGGTTGAAATTATTTTATGCAACACTCCCCTTTAATTACAAAAACAAAAATTTAAACTAAGATATTTTCTGGTCCGAGTCTAAGCTATGCTTACAATTTAATTTTTTTTTGACATCAGTTGGATTTCCTTTTCTTTTCTTCATTGCTTTAGCTTTGTCTTTTTGTTGTAAGCTTCAGATTTCAGTGTCTTTATTGGCTAATGCAACTGTTCGATTGTTCCAAGTTGTCCATGCATGTCATCTATTTCTTCAAAAAATGGCTTGTATGTAAACGACTACCACATGCCACCTTCCATAGCTTGCTCTTCATCAATTTGTTCCAAAATAGATCATAAAAATATTTTGTCTCTCAAGGACACTATTGCATGGAAATTTCATTAACATTTTTATTTTCTACAACATCCATGTTGCCTTCAGCATTCATTGTTGCAACTCCTATGAAAACATCAATAACACATGGTGTTTCAAGCCATGTTTCAAGAAGTTTTAGTGTGAGAGATTCTCAATGAATACATCAACCTCTTTTTCAATGAAGATAAGTTATTGTAGCAGATGCCGCTAATCAATGCCGATGGCATGTCCATGTTTAATGAAAAATGATTTAATATATAACATCATCTACAATATAATATGAAAGATAATCCATCGATCATAACAAACCATATCAGCTAGATTCTTTTAATGTCTTAAAAAAAACCAATGGATGCAACTTTGCGAGAGAAAAATGGCATTGCCACAGTAATATAAATCATAGCAGAGATCTTCATTCATATATATATATATATATATATATATATATATAATGAGTATGTACTATAGATATTTGTTTATCTCAATGATAACATGAGATTCTTCCAGCTATGACAAAAGAGTAAAATATTTAAAATAGAGCATGGACTATAGAAAGTAATATAAATCATAGCAGAGATCTTCATTCATATATATATATATATATATATATATATATATATATATATAAAGAGTATGTACTATAGAGATTTATTTATCTCAATGATAACTTGAGATTCTTCCAGTTATGACAAAAGAGTAAAATATTTAAAATAGAACATGGACTATAGAAATTTATCTGAATGATAACTTGAGATTCTTATCCCATGCTGCATTCAGTGTATGTAAATGAAAAATTAATAGATCAATTTAATCTTAATTTTGACAGATTTGATTACCTATTCTTCCCCACTCTGTGCTATTTTTCCCCACTCTATGCCTTACGACGTTTCCTTTGCAACATAAGGTGCAATGCTAGTTTAAATAAGACAAATGGATTGCATCAACTTTTTGAGTTGTATATATTTTTTTTTTCTGTATAAAGACTATTCTATTAAAAAGATAAAAGGAAAAAATATTTACATAGAGGATTGAACCACTAAGGGGGCCGTATCCTGCCCTCCGCCAAAAAGACTATTGCAGGTAGCAAACTACATTCCTTTTACAAAAATGAGAGTCATATAAGTGAGAATTGTAGTGAGCTTGAGAGACCAAAAACTAAAATGATCTATAGGTGATCGAAGTTTCAGAGGTAGCTGATCACTTACAAAAATGTTTTCCTTTAAAATTGCTATTACAAAAAGATTCAAAACTAGTCTTATGACCTGGAGACTGTAGTATTTCATATTGATATCAAAAGAAGCCATGAACCATGGGAACTTCACACAAGTACCAGAAATCAGAAGATAGCTTGCCGTCATGACACAGGAGCCAGGAGTCTTTAAACCTGTGGAGGAGAGCCTGTCGCGTCCACGTTTGCCTGGTTGGGGGAGCCAACCCAGGTCACCATTACATTGTCTTCAACTTCCATCATACTTCCTTCTGGAGGAAGAACACGATTTAGAACAATTCCTGAGAGACGCGCTGGCTCACAAGCAAGAATTTGCTCTCGTGGTGAAGCTGGCTGGGGTTGAAGGTCTTCCTAAAGGCCCTCCTCGTGCTACACATAAGTGTCATTGAGGAAAACTCTAGCCATGTCACCCTGAAAATCACTTGAATTTTGAGACTGAGACTGAGCCCTGGAGGTTTCATCCGAGCTTGTAAGCTCATCTTCCTCCTCCGAGAAGACAACAGTAATAGTGGCTGAGATGAGAGGCTTATTGAGCCTACTTCTGAACTTGAACGAGGTCGTTTGAAAGGAGCTGTTCAGGGAGGGCCGAGAATGATCACAGGGCGGAGAGGATGGAGAGGCAGAGGCTAAAGGAGTGATGCGTTGAGGGGCAGAGCCACCACGACCCCCAGAACCTCCACGAGAACCTGAATTACTACCACGCCGGGGGACGCTGCGTCGACGGGCCATTACAGGATGCGCAGGTAGCTTATATGAGCAGTGAGACGGAATCGGGGAGTAAGGCGGCCAGACACAGTCTGACTGAATCCAATTCAAGGACTAGACCCCTGCGCAGTAGACCCAAATGCAAAACTCGCTACAGATGGAGTAGACCAGTTGAAAAAACTAGGCACAGGCAGAATGAACCCAATGAGTGGACCAGACACTGGCTGAGAAGACCAAATCAATACACCATACACACGCGAAGAAGACAAAATCAATAAACCGGACGCAGGCGGAGCAGACCAACTCAGTACACCAGACACCGGCGGAGAAGACCAAATCAATATACCAGAAGCAGGCAAATTGAGACCGGTTAGGAAGCCAGAGGGGCTTCCATAATGAGACCGGTTAGGAAGCCAGAGGGGCTTCCATAATGAGACCGGTTAGGAAGCCACAGGGGCTTCAAATTGAGACCGGTTAGGAAGCCACATGGGTATTCCTATTTATTATTTAATGCCCATTTTCCGAATTCGCGTGTTAGCGGGTTATCCAGCCTGCATCTGCCATATAACTAATGTTATTATTAATATCTGTGTACTTTGTAGCATAGGTTAGATGGTACCTTTGAAGTGATCGTTTGATGCTGTCTGATCAATTTTAGTCACTTCATATATATTTAAATAAAATGAAAAGCTGCTTTTGTTGTCTGACAATTTTTAAGTTTTATTAAATTTGTTTAATTGTATTGAGTATTTTTTAATTATTATCTATTAATTAATTAAAGTTGTTTTTTTTAATTTCCTTCGTATATTTTATATGTATTGTTATCTCCATTCCTTACAATAAAATTAATTGGTTAGGAGAATTTTATATACATTGCTATCTTCATTCCTTACGATAAAATTAATTGGTTAAGAAAGAAAATTGTATTCAGTGTTTTTTTAAATTATTATTAATTAAAGGTTTTATTAAAGTTGTATTTTTTAATTTCTTTGCTATATTTTTTTATATTTTTTTATCTTAATTGTTTACCATAAAAATTCTAGTTTTATTCATTAATTGAGCGGTAAAAAAATAAAATAAAAAAATATTTAATTATTTAATATGTTATTCTTGTTTTTCCATTTATTATAGAGCGATATTTTATTTTGATTTTATTGATTTTTAGTTTTGATTAAATATTTTCTATTGTTTTATTCAAAAAAAAATTACAACCCTTCACCCATAGAAATGGCATTTAAAAAGAGATTAAAAAAATATATTTTAATATCAATTATAAATATAATATTTCATTATTTTATTATATATCTATGAAAAAGAATTGAAAGTAAAAAATTATTATTATTGAAATATTTGAATGATGTCTATATGAGGAAGACGGCTAATTTCTTTCATATTTAGTATGGAATAGACAGATGACACATATATATATAAAAAATGACTATATCTATAAAAAATTAATTGCTTTTAATATATGATAGACATAAAGTTAATATTAATATTAATTAAAATATATTAATAGTGTGAATATATTAATAGCATGAATATAAAAGATATATATAATTAGCTTTATGTTTAAGATAAAGTTGAAAAATAATAAATAAGATAAAGTTGAAAAAAATATTTATGTATTTATTTCAATTCTATATTTATTTTTGAAGTTACTACAAATTTATTATAATAAATATTTCTCTCTTTTCAACCATTTATGACAGTAGTCACTCCTATATCACAACCTTTCTCATCCTTTTATTTAAATAATTAAATTAATTACTTGTATATTTTCTCTTAGCATGTTATATTAATTATTTTTATCTTTTTATTAAACTTATTATAACAAGAGTCACATGTTGGCAATATGCTAAAAAAAAACAAAGGCAGTGACATTGCCATAACATCACTTTTTTGTAATACATAGAACAAGCTACTTTGTTTATTATGAAAATTCTATTTTTTATTAAATTTGAGAAATGTGTTTGTCAAACTAAACATAGACAAAGTTAATAATTTTAGAAATATTAGAAAATTAAAATGGTTAACCTACATTATCCCATTAAAAATATATATATATATATTTAAAATAGTTATATTTTCATTTCAATTTTATTTTTTATTTACATAATAAAGCCTTCCTTTGGGAATAACTCCCTTAAGTTTCTACTTTGCACTACCCTGGACCATCCGATCAATTGTTAGATGACCGATCAATTGTTAGTTGATTGAAAAGGCTTTGGTCAATGATTCCACAAGTTGAACTACCAACCGACTTCCTTCATCTACGTTTCTTAACTAACTCACTTCCTTCATCTACGCTGCTTAACTAACCAACTTCCTTGATTTACACAGATAATCTACCCAATGGCTTTAATGTCGGGAAACAAGGTTTTTGTAAGTTTTGCCATGGAGATTTCGGTACCTCAAAATGGATGGAATCTGTATAGAAATAAATACTAGCAATGGAAAAGTCATCATATATTCCTCTATTAGGTATCAAAAAATATCGAAATGGAGTCGTTTTGTTAAGAATCTGGCCATGAACGACCGCCTGTAGCGCAGAACAAGGGTCTCAATGATGCCAGTAGTGTTATTATTTTTATTTTTATTATTTCTACCATCATTACTCTGACCGTGAAAAATATTTTTCAGGACAGGAAAGGTAGTATCAGGAACAACCCCATGAGCAGATTCGAAGTAAAGTTCCTTACATCCAGCTCACAAAGTGTTGTGGATGATTTACAATATAGAAGCCATGCAAATAATAAGAATAATAGTAATAATGGAGAGCTGAGAGAATTGAGGAGAGCGAGAGGAGTTGGCCTTGCACGAAGAGTGTGGTGGCATGTGTTCGGGTTTGTATGGCATGGAGGAAAATTACAAATGATCTTGTTAAGATACCTAAGTTATCTAGGAAGCTTACTTTGCCCATTTCGTTAAAGCAGGTGGGCACCCTTTGTTATTAGAAATTAACTTTAAAATTCTCATATTCAATTCTTAGCATACGGTTTCATATGTTTCACTTCATTGCATTGTATGTGGGTTAAATCCTCTCTCATTAACGAAAGATTAAGCCAATTTCTGTTCGTTATTAACATTTTCTTGGGTTTACATTGTATTTATGTTTCTTTATCCATTTCTTCAAACCGTTTGTATTTTAACGACCTTGCTATTTTTTTACATTGGTTTTTCTTCTTTTGCTTGGTTCGTTACCCATTAAAAAAATGTAAAATGACCATATTTTGCCATTTCTTTAAGGTTTAATATCGTTTTCTATTCAATTTTGTGCTTCATGATAAAACTCCTCAAAAAAGCCTTTATGGTTTCAAGGTTCATCTTCGTTTTTTTCTTGTTGTTTGAAGCAGTGCGACCTGATGCATTGTCTTGGAAAGAATTTGCAGACATCACAAGAAATGGGTTTGGCGTTGATCTTTCTAACATCGTATGTTTGCGTCCCAGATTATGAAAATTTCGATCAATTTTCTACTCGAATTAAAATATATTGTAGACTTAGGTACTAAAACTACTCTCAAATTCTAGGTTATTGATTTACATATTTTCATCCTCGGAAAAGTTGACATCAAATGGAATTGAGATTTTTTGTTTGGTACTAATTCATTTCGCATGTTAAATGGAATCCTGATCTCTCTCAACTATTATTTGTCACCCTTTTTCTGAATTGAACTTTTGAAATACACATATTTGACTAAGACCACATTTTTCAGTGGTGGTTTCCACTGTTTCAATTCTTATCCATAACAAGTCCCAACGTAATTATAAGGCGTAATTATTCATTTTTTGTAAATTCTAATGACAACAACATCAACATGAATGGTCATATAACTCACGACATTCAAAATCATGTAAGTGCAGAGTTTTATCAAGGAAGAATGAAGTGAAGCCTTTGTTACAACATGGAGGTTGATTTCTATAGCTTCATAGGAGCACTGCAAATGACAACAACATCAACATGAATGGTCATATAACTCACGACATTCAAAATCATGTAAGTGCAGAGTTTTATCAAGGAAGAATGAAGTGAAGCCTTTGTTACAACATGGAGGTTGATTTCTATAGCTTCATAGGAGCACTGCACAAAACAGTTCCATGAATTTTCAATCAGTGTAGAGCATCAAGGACTTATAGGATTTTGACTATTTTGTTTGGGATCTCTGACAGAGTCTCTTTTCTTGACGTCTTTCATATTCAAATTTTTCCATCGCTAGTTATATTTAATGTACAGTTCAGTTTGATACATTACGTTTCTCGCTTAAGAAGGATTTTTTATAGTCATGGGCAGTCTTCATGCACTATGCCTTAGACAATAATATATAACATACTTTTTTCTTGACATCAAATGGAAGCCTCTTCTATTGGATTGATGAATTGCCTTCCAAATAAGATATAAATTGTGTTAATATTTACTTCTAATGAAATATTAGTTTAAAAAATTACCTTTCCTTTTCCATGTGGGTACCCAACATGAAACTTACCGTGTACACGATTGCAATAAACCTTTCCAATTTAGTACATTGAAATGGATGAAAATATTAAACAAAAGGAAGGAAATTATTTGCAAGGTTCTAATTGTCAATGCTACATTGTTGCATTTGATTGATAAATTAAATCTATCTATGTAGTTGCATTTGATATCCATGGCAGTTAACAAATAATCCAGCTCAACAAACCCCTATTGTGACATGGCCAGTATGATAACACTTCCATTGCAACAAATATTTGTTGTTTAACATCGGATTTCAAGACCTTTCTTGAATAATATTAAGCTTTCATTTGGCTTGCCCAAACCTAGTGTGACATGGCCAGTATCATTGCACTTCCATTGCAACAAATATTTGTTGTTTAACATCGGATTTCAAGACCTTTCTTGAATAATATTAAGCTTTTATTTGGCTTGCCCAAACTGAGTAACTATTATGCCTTCCTGTCTGTGATATGAACCTAGGTTCATCCCTTGCAAACACATTTCTTTCAAGTGGGGCACCACAACACGAATGTAAAGCTAGATGAATGTTCGAATTTAATTTAAAGATCAAGAAATTGCATATTTTTTTTACTATGGAGTTAGCTATAACTTCTAAAAATTGAGACATTGATGTGATTAGTGGCCTATTTATTAATTTGGTCCTCGTACAATCTTCTTAAGTTGAATTTTCTTGAATAACTGCAATCTATAGAATCGGTTCTAGACTGGAACGGGTCCTAGGCATAATATATGTTTTTCTTCTGTCACCGTATTTATGTTTGTTTAACATTGTCGTCACCGCATTTTATATTTTAGATGCTGAATTCATTATTTTTTATCTTTTAATTGGTTAAAAGTGTATGTTGTATCCTATTTTCTTTGACAATAAAAACCCCGAAGAAAATAATAAAATTCATGAAGGTAGGTGGACTTACCAATGAGGAAGTTGAAATTAATTTGCAGGTTTGTGCTCTAGACTGTATTTCTATCGACAGTTAAGTTCATCCTTCGAATGGAAATATGATTTGTGTATATGGCTTACTTGACAGAAATATCATCTACAGATTAGAAGGCCTAGTCCTTCTCCACCAATGCTAGTTTCTCAAGCACCTTAGTTGATGATTCTTGGAGGAATTTGGCTCCCTCATGAGTATGCAGCACATGGTCTTGGGGCATCCCACCAATGTTCCATAATTTATAACACAGTTTCAAACACTACTAGTTCTCATTCACAATATCACTATTTCCAATCACCAATGCCTTAGGAGCATTATTCTCATATCAATATGTCTTCCAAACTATCACTCCCACAACCTGGTTACTATGAATAGCAGCAGACACCTTCACAATCTGTAAGATCGCCCCAAGGCCCCTTGTAATTAATTGGATAGTCATATGGTGCTAGAGGAACCTTTGTGGATGGTGGCAGAGAGGAAACTGTAAGAGAAGATGGAAAATCTAAGAGTTCTAGTTGGAAAGGAGAAGAAATTTCCAAAAATGTGGAGGTACAAAATATGGGAAGGGGTCTGAATCTAAGAAAACAAACATTGCAGACTATAGATGGAGATGAAGAGGGTATTAGAGGTATGAAACTACTCTCAAATAATAGGTTATTGACTTACATATCTTCATCCGGGGAAAACTTGGCTTCAGATGGAATTTGGTTTTGGTGTTTGGTACTAATACATTTGGCATGTTAAGTGGAATCCTCATCTCTCCCAACTACTATTCTATAAATTATATTACAAATTGAACTTATGAAATACACATATTTGAAGAAGGCCACATTTTTCAGCAATGGTTTCCACTCCTTCAATTCTTACCCATAACAGGTCTCAACCTTAATTATTCATTATGTGCAAACTTTGATGACAACAACATAAATATGACTCGTCATATACATTCTGCAACATATATGTGTAGATTTTTATCAAGCAAGAATGAAGGCAAATTATGTTTACAACATTGAGGTTGATTTTTATAGCTTAATAGGAGCATAACACAACATAGTTCCATCAATTTGCAATCAGTGTAGAGCATAATAATTTGACTTCTTTTTTTGGGATCTTCAATAAAGTCTTTTTTCTTCTTTAGGTGATTCATATTCATATTTTTCCATGGGTAGTTATATCTTTCATATAGCTGAGTTCATCCCATTCTATTTATGGATTATGAAGGGTTTTTGATAGTCATCAGCATTCTTCATGGACTTTTCCTAAGACAGAAGTATATAACATATTTTGTTCTTAACTTAAAATGCAAGCCTCTTCTATTGGATTGTTGATTTGTCTTCCA
Organism: Pinus tabuliformis; assembly: GCA_031772625.1. Taxonomy (NCBI): domain Eukaryota; kingdom Viridiplantae; phylum Streptophyta; class Pinopsida; order Pinales; family Pinaceae; genus Pinus; species Pinus tabuliformis. The sequence continues at coordinate 358,395,446 of CM062814.1, read as the reverse complement.
AATAAGATGTTAATTGTCTTAATATTTATTTCTAATGAAATATTAGTTTAAAACCCCTCTCTGAGTGTCTCTTTGTGTATGACTTGTGTTATTAGTTCTTTATGGTGTATATTATCTGTTTTATATTGTGTGTGTTATGTATGTGGGGGGTTTGTGAAATTTTAACCCTGTAAGGTGTGTGAAAACTCTATATGGCTCATGTAGGGAACAAATTTCTCTAAGAAATTTCTTAGCTAATTAATTTCTCACAAAATAACTATATTCATTGCTCATTATCTAAATATCAATAATTTACATCTCATAATCTCAGTTTCTATCCTTTTTGCATAAAATTTAAGCTTGTTTATTCCCTTATCCCGACATTAATTATTGTCATGCATTTCATATCTCTCGATCTTTCTTTCTGCTTTGTATCACATATGTTTAATACCAGATTTCCTATGTAATTATGTCGTAGGTTCACTCCTTTCATTAATTCTCGAGGCATTGGTCCTCCATGAAAATGTTTAGAACTTAGGTAAATTCAAACAATGGAGACTACCCAGTCACCATATATGGGAATTAGCACATGTCGTACACACTAACATGAAAACCCCCATCCAATTCATTTAGATTATGTTTAGTGGAAATATATATTCACACCTTCGTTTCACATAGATATAACAACTACTTGTTTGTAATTTATAGTAGCCCCTTTCAAAAGTCTACCATACCAAATTAGAAAGGAGAGCCTAGTTGTATTTGACAATAGCACACACCTTGGAAGGGATGGAATAGATGGTTCCTATTCCTGTAGTACTTGGATTAATACGTGCTTGAGGAAGTGTTGGCTTAGGTTGTTCTGTGGGACACTTATTCATACTATATAACTAAAATAGTAGAAGAAAATGAATCCTGGCCAATTTTTTTTATTTCGAGAAGCCCAGAAATGGCTATATTGATTATTGGTATATTCTTGAGGATCGTAAATCGTTACTTGGAAAATAACAACCCCGAATAAAATCATACCACTCATGAAGTTGGATGGGATTACCAATGATGAAGTCAAAAGTCATTGGTAGGCTTGTGTTTTGGACTTTATTTCTACCTACACTTAAGTTTAGCCCTCGAATGGAAATACGAACTGTGTTTATGCCTTATTTGATAGAAATATTGTCTACACACTAGAAAGCATAGTCCTTCTCAACGAATGCTAGATTCTCAAGCACCTTAGTTGGTGGTTCCTTCGATGAATTTGGGTCCCTCTTGAGTATGAAACACATGTTGTTGTGGCATCCCACCAAGGCCCAAGAGTTCATAGTAGAGTGTTAAACACTACTAGTTATCATTGAAAATAACACTATTCCAAATCACTAATGTCTCAAGAGCACTATTCTCATATGAATATGTCTCTCCAACTACAACTCCCACAACCTTGTTACTATGAACAAAGAAAACTCCTTCAAAACCTCTAACCTAGGCCCAAGTCCTTTTACAATTAACTGGATAGTCATATGGTGCTAGGGGAACCTGTGTGGATGGTGGTAGAGAGGAAAGTGTGGGAGAAGATGAAAAATCTAATAGTTGTACTCGGAAAGGGGAAGAAAATGCCAAAAAATTGGAAGAAAGTAATTATGGAATGTGCCTTTCTCTCACAAAAAACCATTGTAGTCTGATTGATTTACATATTTTCATTTGAGGAAAACATGACTTCAGATGGAATTGGGCTTTGGTATTTGGAACTAATTCAGTTTGCATGTTAAGTGGAACCCTCATCTCTCCCAACTAGTATTTTTTCACTTTTATGCCGAATTGAACATCTGAAATACACATATTTGTAGAAGGCCACATTTTTTCAGTGGTGATTTCCACTTTAATTCTTATCCATAACAAGTGTCTGTTGAATTATTCATTTTGTATAAATTCTAATGAAAACATCATCAACATTATTGGTCATATAACTGACGACATTCAAGAGCATGTAAGTGTAGAGTATTGAAGAGCATGTAAGTGTAGAGTTTTATCAAGGAAGAATGAAAGGAAACTTTTATTTACAGCATGAAGGTTCATTTCTATAACTTCTTAGGATGAAAGCCTCTTCTAATGGATTGATGAATTGTCTTCGAAATAATATGTAAACTATGTTAATATTTACTCCTAACAAAATATTAGTTAAATAATTACCTTTCCTTTTCCATGTGCCTACCCCTCATGGATCTTACAGTGTAAATGACTGCAATGAATCTTTTCAATTCAGAATATTGGAATGGATGACAATATTTAAAAAAAAGGAAGGAAATTGTTTACAAGCTTCTAATATTCAAAATTGACAATGCTGCATTGTTGCAATTGATTGAGAAATTAAATTTGTCCGTGTTATTCCACTTCATATCAATGGTTGTTAACAGATAATCCATCTCAACAAATCCCTTTCTGACATGTTCAAGTATCATAACACTTGGGTGAAAATGTGAAGTTGGGTTACACATTTTTCCCTTTTTGGAGAAAAAAATATCATTTCTACAAGTTATTCAACTTTCGGTAAGGCAAAGAATTTTTTCTATTTAGAATTTCATTTTACAATAAAAATGAAACTTGTCAGAGATTTTATTAGCTTTCTATTACTTATTTTTTGTAATTTTTTTATTCATATTTGATATGTCAACGTAGCAATTGTTTGACTTCGTTTTCTTTAAAAATCAAGGGATACATAACATGTCATATTTTTTAGCATTAGTCTATTCTTTGTTAACTTGGCATTTTTGTAAAGAACAGTGTGATGCAACAATCTAGACAAAATCTACTTCGATATCGTTATATTGATGAAACCAACTAATGCATCATAATTATTAGAATTTTTTGAATTGAACCAATATGAAAAAACTATAGATTTTGAAGATGTTTAGTTGAGAGTCAAATTGCTCAACATATTAGTTATAAACTAAAAATCTAAAAACTACCCATTACAGAAGACGGACCAATGTAATGAACCATAAATTTTTCATATTTTTTATAGTTTATGTTGTAATATGCAGATTTTTTATTTCACTAAAATCGTAATGACCTTCAAAAAAACTTTGCACACAATTTTCTAGAAAATTAATTAAAATTAGCAAATTTATATGAAATTCCATAAAATTTATATCTCCTGAAAGTAGATTCAATTTTGCAAATTCTGGTGTTTGTTCCGAAAGTAAATTACCCAAATTTGATGGAGTTTCAGCATTCTGAATTTTGGAAATGATGACCAGAGCCGCGATGTTACAGAGTTACATGTTAAAATAGTTCAGCCGATTTAAAATTACATTCGATTGAACTTGTGTTTGTCGTTGATGCCCAATAAAATAAATGGAAAATTAATTTGGCGGAATTACATTAAAAGTTCAACCGAATTATTTTTCAAAGTTTTGCTAAAAATGTGTCGATATTTTCCATTGACCGCAAAAATGAAACAATGTGAACCTTTGAAAAAATGTTTCACCCGAAATGATACAAATAAATGGAGCCGAAACATCATTTTCACACACTTTCCTCATTTGGAGTGAAATTTAAAGGTAAATTTTCTAAGCGGAATTTTTTGGAGTTAATTTTGAAAGTTTGTTTTTTGGGCTGAATATTTTGGAGGAAAGTTTTTGGACATAATTTTTAAAGTAAGACTTTTGGGCTCAATTTTTTAGGTGAGTGTTTTGGTTTAAATATTTTAAGTGAAAACTTTTAGCATAATTTTTAAAGTAAATCTTTTAAGTTGAATTTAAGTTAGATTTTTTAGCATAATTTTTAAAGTAAGCCTTTTGGGCTCAATTTTTTATGTAAGATTATTTAGATTAATTTTTAATGTAAGTCTTTTGGGCTTAATTTTTAAATTGAGATTTTTTAACTTAATTTTTAAAGTAAGTTTTTTGGGCTTAATTTTTAAAGTAAGCCTTTTAGGCTCAATTTTTAACTTGATTATTTTGCGTTGAATTTTTAAAGTGACAAAAGTAAACTTATTGGCTCAATTTTTAACGTAGATTTTTTTTAAGTAACTCTTTTGTGTTGAATTTTTAAAGTGAGCTTTTTGGTCTAAATTATGAAAGTGAGTTTTCTTGGAGGATTTTTTTTAATTGACTTTTTTGGGTTGGATTTTAAAAATCTACATAGATTGAATTATCATGGGAAATCAAAGAAATTTCAAGAGAAAATATGATCGAACAAAAGACATTAAGGCTCGCAGAGAATACGGGAAAAACTATTCCAAAAGAAAGAAGGAAAAGCGCGCAAATATTGAAATGGAAAATAAATCTCAACTAAAGGTTGAAGCATGTATGTAAATGTAAATATTATAAATGATATTTAAAATTTAACTAGTGTATTATGACATTTAATTTTTATTTGATGAACTAATTTGAAAAATATTTTGCAATGTAAAGAGAGAGTGAGATTCCTCATAACATTGATGGTGAGATTGAAAATGTTGAAAGACAAAGTGAAAAAGAGATTCCTCATAACATTGATGGTGAGATTGAAAATGTTGAAAGACAAAGTGAAAAAGATAATGAACCAATGATTGATGATGTTGTTGAAGATGTTGAAGGAGATTCAAATGAAGTTGGATCACCATTATATATATATATATATATATATATATATATATGCATTATTGAAATTATACATATCTATTAATTTCAATTTCATGCAAACTCTATTTTTTTATTTTTTTATTTATACCCATTTGCATTTAATTTTCATATGTACAGATAAAATCAATATCAATAATGAGATGTTAGAAAATGTTCACACTGACATATATTAAGATAAAGAATCTGACCATTTTATATGATACCGTGTTAAGGTCATTATCGAGAAATTCTTTAAAGATGAAAGTGACATTTCAAGCTCAAATTTTGAGAGGTCTCTTAACATAAAAGAAATGAAAAGATGCTACAATTCTATTGGGTATTCAAAAATCAATGAAAGATAACAAGGTGAAGGGAAATGTGATTCATAATATAGATAGTGTTGTGTAAAAAATTGGAAGATCTAGAAAGAAAAATGATGTAGCTGCACGTAGATAAATACAAATGGTAGTAGTTTCATCAAGTACTAAAGAAAATCATTTAGTAAAATCTATTGCAAAATATTAGGGACCTCACAAAAAACATTGCACAAACATAGGAAGTTTCGATTACAAATAAATGTAAAGGATGATCTCGCTTGATGGACATTTATTTGTAGGCAACCATACAAAGACAGATTTCAAGAAGATGTTCAAAAAATAATATATGAATATTGGATGAAAAATTCATGTGTTTTACCAAAAGCGAGGGATGTGATGCGGTGAAGAATAACATGAAATCAGTATGAACAACATGCAAAACAAATCTCGGACACCACTCATATAGCATTTTTCAATAAGTTTGTAGAGGAGAATCGTGGAAATAATGTCTCAACCATTACTTTTGTGCAACAAAAACCATGTTACATTAAACCTATCACTAGACGCGACACTTTTTGTTGTTTTTATCATGTGGAATTTCAATTATATTATGACACCTTCCTTAATTTTGGTAAAACATTTTTGAAAAATTCACCTCCTCCTTCCACTATCAGTGGTTTCATATATGAAATTCTATGTGAAAGAGAAATTCATGAATTATCTATCAAAAGAAATGTGTTGGTGGTAAAAAATGTGATAATAGTGGAAATTTGACTTTATTTACAAAAAAAATTCTATTGATATAAATGATCAATCATTGTCTAACCTTAAAGTGAAATGGAAGAGATATGAATATATCCATACATTGATGAGTTCAAATAATAGTACAAGTGCTAAATGGATTGAATTACAAGAAGAAGAAACTCTTGTACTAGAGTTTTCTAAGAAATTTGATACAAGAATTTATAGGTACACAAGGAATTTACATAGAGCTGGATGCCAGGATCTACAGTTCAAAAAATATCGTGAAATGTTTTCACAGGGACCTTCTTGTCAATAGCTTTTTTTGCGAAGAATTACACATTTGTTGCACAAAGTGAAATATAAAGTGAATCTTATCATTCTGACCAAGTCTCTATGCTTGTCAATATTCTAAATAGACATTCTAAACAAAATGTTGATGATATAGAAATCACTAGTGAGAATCGGCATGTTATTAAAGAATATCACTTCTATAGCAGTGATGATCGTACACATGATACACATTTTGTACAACATTGTTTTGATAAGATTTATGACTCACTGAAAGGTCATGGAATAAAATTCAATGAACATTGGATATGTTTAGGTGGATGCACAGGGAAATTCAAATATTCACAATCATTCCTTTGGTTGTGTCGTCTTCATAAGAAAACCCACATAAAACATCATTCAAATTTCTTTGAGACTGGTCGAAGATATCAAATGGAACACTCTGGAAACAAGCTTTTCTCAACTAACCAAGTTGTTCAATGATGTGATGTTGCGCTAATTCATGAGAGTAGCCCATCAAGGGAGGTATGAAGGTATGTACATATATACAAATTAGCTTGTATATAGTTTTAATATATGATAATTTTTATTAATTTTTTAGTTTTAAACATTTATAAATTATATAGTTTAAACATTATGACAATTATTATCTTCAACATATATAAATTGTGTTTTAAATAACATATCTAAATTTTTGTTTGAATTTATTATAGATTTTTTGGGGGTATTGCAATCAAAGATGTAGATAAATCAATTATATATGAAGCTGAATAGTAAAAGGGACTCGAAAATTGCATTCAATTAAAACAAAGCATTTCCTAAATGATTTTTCATTTGATAAAAGAAAATATTCTTGTTTTTTTTATGTCTACATAGGGGATACATAATCCAATGATATTTGTGAAAAAAATATGTATGTAAAACCTTGGCAACATATAGAACTAAATACAAAGGGGAAAATGTTAGTTACAAGCTTCGAAGAGATGGAATCATAGGAGGCTATGGTATCATCTGAAGGTGACTGAGTTTTTGATCTTGTTGGAGAAGGTAAAATTTCAATTGATTTCAATATATATTATTTATTTTTTTAAAATCAATGTGTATAAGTATCTAGATAATAGTTAAAACATAGAGCTCTAGAAATAGATAACAAAATCAAGTCCATATTGATAAGGTTAATTTCATGTAAATTATGATATGAATTTATACTTATTTTATTGTGAAGGAGATGTTTTTGCTATAGATCAAGGAAAATTTTAAGGATGGAAAATTTTCTTGAAGTTTAAAACATTGGCGAATCTCACTAATCCCTAATATGCAAATTATAAATGTTTATTGATATATTTGTAAAATTAATCAAATTTATAATTATTTTATATATAGTCTCTATATAATTTTGGCGATTTTTAAGGTAAAATAATTTTATATTCTAAAATTTGGGCGAATCGACTGTTATAAAATTGGAAATTGGCGAATCTTTTTTGTGGACAAATCATGGAAAATTAGCCCACTGGGCGAACATTAGCCCCTAAAATTTTCCATGCTATAGATGTACCCACTAACAACATAGAAAATTTCAAGCATTATTTGATGTGGCACACTAAACGAAAGATGAAGTTATTGGAAGACTATGATGATAACAATTTTATATGTGAAAGAGGGTTTATTATATTGAAAGGTTTTTTTTTCCAACAGCCTCACCAAACTGAGAGTAATGTTTAATTTCAATACTATCAACCCAATGTCATAATTTGTCAATATAGTCACTTGGTGTGTACAACATGGATAAAGTTGAGAGAAGTTCAATAAAAAAACTATTGAAAGTTAGAAATGGAGAATGTCAAAATTTAACTGTGAACGGATCATTGAAGATGGCATTCCATTAGAATTTTTTAAATTGAATTTCCCAACACTTTCTTCTACTTGGATGCATCTTTGAGAACTTAGAGCTCAAGTACATTGACAACATTTCTTTTTGTACACTCTTAAGTTGCACATTCTTAAGAATGTGATGATCTGAAAGCGATACTCATTGGATCTAGTATTGATTTACAAAGTTATATGTATATTGATTATTATGTAGACCTGTATTGGGGATTTACTGCTCTGCTAATTTGGGATTTATATTGTATTGTTACTACTCTATTAATGTGTGATTGTGTTTGGTTGAGCCGAGCGGTGTTACTTCTCTGTTAATTTGTGATTGTGGTTCGTTGAGTCATTTACTAAGAATAATTTACTAACATTATAGGAATGATTGAATTCAAGATATACCAACTAAATGTAAATTTGCTTTCATTTCCACATACTCATGAACTTAAATTATATGTAAAACCTTTAAAACAATCAAATAATGCACATGCATCATGCAAATTGTGGACCATGTTTTATAATGCAATTTTATGTAACGTATGTTTCTTAATTCAAACAACTTTATAAATTAAAGTTTAACTAAACCGACATCCATAGTAGCCCTTTTATACATGAATGCAAAATGTCCATACCATATTTTATAATGCAATTTTAAGTAATAATTATTTTACACATCTACACCGAATCATGAGATTCATTCAGATGAAAAATGTAGACCTCACATTTTGTAATTTGGAATTTTAATAAATAAATTTTAAATAACTTGACAAGACAACTTTAAAAAAAACCTACGAATCATCTACTAACATTATAGGAATGATTGAATGCAAAATGTACCAACTAAATGCAAATATGTAAGACATTTAAAAGCATCAAACCATGCATGAATCATGCAAATTGTGGGCTATGTTTTATAATGAAATTTTATCTAACTTATGTAAATGTGAATTCAAACAACTTTATATTAAAATTTAACTATCAACTAACATCCGTAGTAACCTTTCTATACATGAATGCAAAATGTACATACCATATTTTATAATGTAATTTTAAGAACTATCATTGCTTTAGACATTTACAACAAATTATAATAATCATTCAAATGCAAAATGTAGTCCTCACATTTTATAATTTGCAATTTTAATAGATTCATTTTAAATAAGTCAAGGAAAAACAACTTTAGAAAAAACTAAGAATCATCTACTAACATTATAGGAATGATTACATTCAAAATGTACCAACTAAATGACAATATGTAAAACATTTAAAAGCATCAAACCGTGCATTCATCATGCAAATTGTGGGCCATGTTTTATAATGTAATTTTATCTATGTTGTCTAAATATGCATTCAAAAAATTTTATATTAAAAGTTAATTATCAAGTGACATCCATAGTATACCTTCTACACATGAATGAAAAATGTACATGTACCATATTTTATAATGAAATTTTAAGTTATCATTGTTTATACATCTACATGAAATTATACTTGATATATTCAAACACAAAATGTCGACCATAGTTTGTAATTTGCAATTTTAATATATTCATTTTAGATAAGTCAAGAAAAAATATCTCTAAACAGAACCTACGAATCATCTACTAAGATTATAGGGATAATTAAATGCAAAATGTAGCAAGTAATTGAAAATTTGTGAAGCATTTAAAAGCATCTAACCCTGCATGCATCATGCAAATTGTGGGACATTTTTATAATGGAATTTTATCTAACTTATGTAAATGTGAATTGAAACAAATTTATATTAAAATTTAACTATCAACTAACATTCATAACAGCCATTCTATAGATCAATGAAAAATTTACATGTACCATATTTTATAATCCAATTTTAAGTTATCATTGTTTTAGAAATCTACATCGAATTATACTTGATTCATTCAAATGCAAAATTTAGACCACATTTTGTAATTTGCAATTTTAGTACATTCATTTTAAATAAGTCAAGACAAAACAACTTTAAACAAAACCTAAGAATCATCTACTAACATTGTAGGTATTGGAATGATTCAATTCAAAATGCACCAACTAAATTCGAATTTAATTTCATTGCACTACATATTCATGAACTTAAATATGTAAAACCAAGTTTTAACCATCAAACCATACACCGTGAAAATTGTACCATAAAAAATGTATATAAACTCCAAAATAACCATGTATTAAATCATAATAAAGGGTTCAAGATTTAAAATATGTTCAAAATTTTAAAATATATAATAAAATGTTGTCAAATAATAAGATGCATCAATTCATAATAAAGAGTTTTACTTTAAATATTTCCAAAATTTATATCATGATAAAAGTAAATATAACATTAAAAACTATAGAATAAAAGGTTGCATAAATTTAAACAATCTCAATCAAAAATATGATCTATCAAACTCCTCGTGCTCTCCTATGAATAATGGGTGTCCTTCACAACATGTGTAATTGCATATATACATAATATTACATACTTTAAAATTAAATTTTAATTCTTTAAAATTAAATGAGAATATAAGATCATCAAAACAAGATTATAAAAAGGTTTCAAAATTCCATACAATCTATCATGGTGTTTGTTAGTGCCTAGATTTACCTCAGGCTGAAAAGGTAGGATCTAGGGCCAACACCAAACCACGCTCAGCCTGGTAGCTAGCCCTACCAGGTCAAGAGAGGGCTCTCTACGGGTCAATCTCAACAAATGATGATCTATGGGGCTTGAGATGACTAAAATATCTTCTGATTTTAGGCTAGGTATATGTGCAAGAAATTTTGATTTGATAAAATGATGATTTGTTGGCTCAAAGGGAAAGACACATTTTGGCGTGCGGGGATTGAGGCTCAGTTCTACAGAGATCTCAATGGGGCAAGGTAGGCAATCGTTTTGGCACTTGAATTTTAGTGAGATGGAGGGAAAAGATAGGTGAGGTGTTGAAAAGGGCAAGAGCAATCATGAATCCTCCCCAAACTGCTGAAAACATCAAATAACTAAAGCAAACTTCAAGTAGAGAATTTCACTTTCAATGAATTCTACTTACACTCTTGTTTGTTTAGTCTAGAAGAAATAAGATAGATAATGCAATCACATAAAAAAATTCACAATCACAAAGAGAAGCACTGTACCAAAACAAATTGCCACATGAATCCCAAAGAGTGCTGCAAATCCTAGTCTTAATTCCTTAGCCAAAATACTGAAAATGAATGTACAATGAAGCTCAAGGCTTTCTCCAAAGTCCAACATTCTACCAAAATCCAACCCCTACACTATGAAATTCATAAAATATATACATTTTCTCATCCTTATACTAAGGGATTGAGCTCAACCATTTTCTTCAAAATAGAATCAATTACATTAAACTTGGGCTGAATTTCTGAAAATAGGTGTTGAATATGAACTCATATCTCCTAAACCATAGCACTTGTTAGAAAACTAAAAGAGGTTTTTGTAGATAAGGTAATTTTGGAGAAACGTGTCTCTCAAATTTGGGAAATTCATTTCTAGTTGCTCGCAATCTGTTCCACAAAATAATCTCTAAAACATAAAATCATTAAAAATTTAAATCTGTGAAAATGAGCTGTAAGGATCTAGTCACATATCCCAATTCATGACACCTATGAATAAAATGAAAGAGGTTTTTTCTATATACTTTTGTTTAACAAAATCTTCCTTGGGTTTTACAAAATTACTTTCAATCTGTTGTAAAATGGCCCCGCACTAAAATGACTGAAACAATAAAAAATATGAAAAAATTTCTTTGTTTTAATGTAAGCTCCAAATATCATTGTATATCTCCCACATAGTGGCACCTATGCATAAAATGAAGGAGGTTTTTGTTATTTGGTATGTGATGAACAAAAACCTCTTTCACTTTTAAAAAATTCCTTACCATTATTTCAAAAACCGATTTTGTACTAAACTTGTCATTGTGTGCAGCAACTGACCTCAAAACATGCATAACCAAGAATCACTCATTCATTTCGATCATATCTTCTAATCCGGGAGCTAGTTATGGGAGTGTGATATACTGTTGGAAAGATTTTTCTGATCTTCTTCTGATGGAGACACTTGTGACATGTTTTGTGTTGAACATCATGTGAAAAACATCTAACAAAACCAAACATAGTAAGAGCTCATGTTGATCCCTGGTGACAGGCTGCGAAGACGGGAACTAACATCAGCTCCAATGGGGATGGTAGCTCCTTGGAGGTGCGAAGAACTAAATATCTCTGGAAAGCAGACAGTGCCTCTTCCATTGGGCATGGGTGGTCAAACAACTGCAAACCCAAAACAACTCATACCAATCCAAAAACATATACATACTGCAACTTGTACATAAACAAATACCGAAAACTGAAATGCTGCCTTGGGCAGCTTATTTATGTATAAATCTAATCCACTTTGCTGCAAAATTGATAGATAAAGTAATGTTGTAATGCCATATCAACCAATCAAGTCACTGTGACAAGAATGCTGCTTGAAAGTGCTTCAACCATGACACAAATGTAAATAATGATAGCCATACATGCACATAACGAGTCTAGTTGTGTAAAAGACAATTCAAACTAAAAAAAATTTCCATATACGCTGCAATAGGATCGAAGAAAAAAAACTCTATTTGCTGCCCCAACTCCTCAATACATGCTTCCAGTTGCAAACTATCAATGAAAATATCCACAGGCAACCTTACCTTCTGTTCCTTTTGCTGAAAAAGGTCCCCAAAGAATGGGACTCCATAATCCAGATCCTGGGACTGTATTTGTGTCTCCAATTTAGTTAGATCTCCTTCATTTTTGATGGGAAACTCTTGCAAAAAATTGAGCTTAAGTTCATGGCTGCATCGACAGGATTCCAGATAAGAAGAAAGAGATGAAGCAAAGTTCTCATCTACCTCATTATCCGTGCACATATCTTCCCATTCTCTAAAACCTTGAATAGAGGGCACCTCTATTTTGAATTCTTCCTCTTTCTCCATCCATGTTTCAAGAAAGATATGCCAAAAATCTGCAAAGGACTTAATAGATCTGATAGGAAAACCTTCAATCCATTTTCTACATTTGCCTTGAAACGAATCAAGAACAATATGATGAAGACATCTTCCTTTTTAACTCTAAGAATTTCCACAAATGTTTTAAAAATTTCTATATGTTCTAGAGTCAAAGTCAGATCTTCCCCATTGAATTTAGGGCCATTACTCAAAATATATGCATCCTTTGGTAATTGATTAGGAAAACTAGGAAGATTATAAAAATTGATACATGAATACCTTGAACAAATAGAAGCAACATCTGAGTCCTTCATTTAGCCAGTGGAGCCACCATCAATATTTTGAAACTTGAGACTTCGAATAGTGGATTCATCAGGTAGATGATTTCATCCTTCATATTTGTCTGATCGTTGTCCACCATCAACAATTAGATCTGAACTTGATACATGTTACTAGGGCAATTTGCAAGTCAGATGTTCAGTTCATAAGACTAGACCGAAGATTGACTGAAGCAGCTTTTATCTACTTATTTCGCTAATGCAAAGCAAGAGCATTTCAAAGGATACCTGGCTAACTTCAGGCTCCATTTGTAGTCTATAAAACGAAGAACACTAACAAACAAATAAAATTTTCTTCCCCAGTATGGTCGCCACTATGTTAGTGCCTAGATTTACCTCAGGCTGAAAAGGTAGGATCCAGGGCCAACATCAAACCACGCTCAGCCTGGTAGCTAGTTGTACCAGGTCAAGAGAGGGCTCTCTTCGAGTCAATCTCCGCAAATGATGATCTATGGGGCTTGAGATGACTGAAATATCTTCTGATTTTAGGCTAGGTATATGTGCAAGAAAGTTTGATTTGATAAAATGATGATTTGATGGCTCAAAGGAAAAGACACATTTTGGGGTGTAGGGATTGAGGCTCAGTTCTACAGAGATCACAATGGGGCAAGGTAGGCAATCATTTTGGCACTTTAATTTTAGTGAGATGGAGGGAAAATATAGTTGAGGTGTTGAAGAGGGAAAGAGCAATCATGAATCCTCCCCAAACAGCTGAAAACATCAAATAACTAAAGCAAAATTCAAGTAGAGCATTGCACTTTCAATGAATTATACTTACACTCTTGTCTGTTTAGTGTAGAAGAAATAATATAGATAATGCAATCACATAAAAAAATTCACAATCACAAAGAGAAGCACTATACCAAGACAAATTGCCACATGAATCTCAAAGAGTGTTGCAAATCCTAGTCTCAATTCCTTAGCCAAAATACTGAAAATGAATGTACAATGAAGCTCAAGTATTTCTCCAGAGTCCAACCTTCTACCAAATTCCAACCCATACACTATGAAATTCATAAAATATATACATTTTCTCATCCTTGTACTAAGGGATTGAGCTCAACCATTTTCTTCAAAATAGAATCAGTTACATTAAACTTGGGCCGAATTTCTGAAAATAGGTATTGAAGATGAACTCGTATCTCCTAAAGCATAGCACTTGTTACAAAACTGAAAAAAAAAAATTTAGATAAGGTAACTTTGGAGAAAAACCTCTCTCAAATTTGGGAAATTCATTTCCAGTTGCTCGCAATCTGTTCCACAAAATCATCTCTAAAACAGAAAATCATTAACAATTTAAATCTGTGAAAATGATCTGTAAAGATCTAGTCACATATCCCAATTCGTGACACCTGTGAATAAAATGAAAGAGGTTCTTTTTATATGGCTCTTGCTTAACAAAAGCCTCCTTGTGTTTTGCAAAATTACGTTCCATCTGTTATAAAATGGCCCCACATTAAAATGACTAAAACAATAAAAAAAATATGTAAATTTTTCTTTGTTTTAATGTAAGCTACAAATATCATTGTATATCTCCCACATAGTGGCATTTGTGCATAAACTGAAGGAGGCTTTTTTTATTTGGTATGTTATGAACAAAAACCTCTTTCACTTTTGAAAAATTCCTTACCATTATTTCAAAAACTTTTTTTGTACTAAACTATTCATTGTGTGCAGCAACTGACCTCAAAACATGCATAACCAAGAATCACTCATTCATTTCAATCATATCTTCTAATACGGGAGCTGGTTATGGGAGTTTGATATACGGTTGGAAATATTTTTCCGATCTTCCTCTCATGGACACACTTGCGACATGTTTTGTGCTGAACATCATGTGCAAAACATCTAGCAAAACCAGACATAGTAAGAGCTCATGTTGGTCACTGGTGACAGGCTGCGAAGACTGGAACTAACAGTGTTCCCCCTCCATTGTGCCCTTTTGGTGTTCATATTTCTTTGCACCCTAGCAGATGCCCTATACAATACCTATGCATGTATATATTAGAAAGTTTAAATTACATGTATGAAAATGCATAAACCCACAATATTAAAAAAATCGTTACACAACCTTTTCAAATTGTTTAGATGATCCTATGCCCATTCTCGACTCCACCGCTAATGTCCCTGGAGAATAGAAATCATCTCCCCAAACCTAAAATTCCAAAATTTTAAAATTATAAAATAAATAGATCGCTCAAATTTTAATGAAACTTTCACTTCAATTTATAACAAAAGATAACTAAAATATTCAACACTTGAGGCACATCTCCTAATAGGGAGGAAGAGGGTGGTGTTATGTCCAAAATATCAATCGGGATTGGAATATGTTAACATTTAATTATAGATACATAATTATTTATTTTAAAAATACATCGGGTCATAATATACAGATATAATAAAAGTAGACTAATAACTGTATCAACACGAAATCTTCAAAAAAACTAACATCTCTCAAAATATCTTCATTGGAACATGAACCTGGGACCGTGAAATTATAAAAATTTTGTTCAAAAAATGAGTTAACTGAAAATGGGGAACATATGACACATTTATGCTAGATTATATCTAAAAAAATAAGAAAATGTATGTGAATTGACATTAACACATACATTAAAAATTACATTAAAATACGAACCCTAACCATTAACAAATACATATCCCATACCCTCTTCTTCATAAATAGTTAGGTCTTTCCAACCATTAGGAAAAGCCTTTGAATATGCTTTAAGCTCAGTATTCATATTATCTATCTCCTCACTAGTTTTATATACAAAATTAACGTGTGCATTAGCTCGTTCTCTTTGTCGATTTAGACTGATATCAATTCTGACCAATGCACTCTGTATGTTGTGTATAATGACATCCCTTCCTTCTCAACTAATCTAAGAAGTGGCATTGATCTCTGACTGCAAAGTTACCAGACGAGGAGGTTGGCATACCAAAGGTGGCCGAGGGCGAGGAATTTAGTATCAGGTAATGCGCCCTTACGATTAGATAACTCACCTTCCCCAATACCTTAATATTTAGATGGAAGGTCATGATAATCATGTTTCATACCCAAAAAAAATTCTACATAAAATAATTTTTCAAAACAAACAGGAACCTCATCATTTCATGACATCTTTCCATACACTGCAATGAAACTATCATATAAATTGCAAGCTATATCAGGGTGCTTGAAAATTTTCACCTTGAGCATCTTTCTTTTCGGCCCTTCTTTGAAATTAAACATAGATTTTGGATCTTCTTTTGTAACCCTTTTATTAAAATTGGCCCATTTATCGAGACCCATCATTTCTTCCTTCCTATGTCTCATCATATCTATACATGAACCTGTGGTTGCCCCAATCTTCTCGTAAACATCAAGAAATGAAATTAGAGAGTGTGTAACTATTTCTAAGATTTCTCTACTCTCTCTAGAGAGTCCAAACTCCCAAGATCTTTCCTCAATTTAGAATAATGAGTTTTGCACTTTTTTGATGTGCATTGTTGGAGATTTGTATCCCAAGGAATCTCATTGGGAATATCAGATGGATAAAAAATTGTTAGTGTCTAGCCTTCTATTCTGCCTCATCTGAGGAAGATTATAAGACCCATGTTTAAAGATAATAGGTAAGCAAAGTGAAATACACTATGAGAAATAAAACATAAATGAACATATAACAACAAAATCAAAGAAATTATGCTACCAAGAAGCATCAAGGTTGTTGTCCAAGATAAATCAAGGTAGAATAAGTCAACCCAAATAACATTAAAATTAAAACACCAAAAATTGATGACAAAGAAATGCCAACACTCTAATTAGAAACCCAATAAAATTAAAATTAAAACACAAAAAATATATAACAAAGAAATGCCAACACTCTAATTAGCTTCAATCTCACGTACCCATCAAAATATAAATGAAAAATATGTATCTCAAAAATAAACTACTACTTGAAAAGAGAAATTACAAGAACGTTCAATTAAGTGTATTATAAATCATCTTAGGAGTTTAATAAGACCCATGTTCCAAGAAAATAGGGAAGAAAAGTGGATTAAACATAATGAAAAAGGAAACATAATTGAACATATAACAACAAAGGCAAGGGAAGTATGCTACCAAGAAGCATCAAAGTTGAACTCTATGACATAAATCAAGGAAGAACAAGTGAAACCAATAACATTAAAATTAAAACACCAAAATAGATGACAAAGCAATGGAAATGCTTTAATTAGCAACCTAATAACATTAAAATTAAAACACCAAAAATAGATGACAAAGAAATGTCAACACTCTAATTAGCAACCCAATAACATTAAAATTAAAACACCAAGAATAAATGACAAAGAAATTCAAACACTCTAATTAGTTTCAATTTCATGCACCCAACAAAACAGAAATGAAAAATATGCATCTCCAAAAGAAGTTACTACGTGAACAAAGAAATTACAAGATCCTTCAGTTAAGTGTATTATGCCTCATCTTAGGAAGCTAATAAGACCCATTTTCCAAGAAAATAGCGAAGTGAAGTGAATTACACTTAATGAAAAAGGAAACATAAATGAACATATAACAACATAAGCACGGAAGGTATTTTACCAAGAAGTATCAAGGTTGTTCTATAAGATAAATCAAGTTAGAACAAGTCAACCCAATAGAATTAAAATTAAAACAACGAAATTGGATGACAAAGAAATGTCAGCACTCTAATTAGCAACCTAATAATATTAAAATTAAAACACAAAAAATAGATGACAAATCAACGCCATCACTCCGATTAGCTTCAATCTCATGCACCCAAAAAAATAGAAATTTAAAAGATGTTTCTAAAAAAGAAACTATTACTTGAAAGGAGAAAGTAAAAGAACCTTCAATTAAATGTATTTTGTCTCATCTTAGGAAGGTAATAAGACACATGTTCCAGACAAATAGAGAAACATTTTAAATTACACATAATGAAAAAAGAAACATAAATGACCATATAACAACAGAAGCATGGAAAATATGTTACCAAGAAGCTTCGAGATTGTTCAATGGCCTCCTCTTCATTAGTGAAACTTTTCATATTTTTGAATAAAATGTTAATGATAGATGCATCATTTCTAGTTCTTTGGCACTGCATCATATGCCCATAATATTAGAATAGAAATTTTTGATCGAGTAGGGGCTCCTAATAATCATAGGGCTTCTCTATGGAGCATTTGGAGCATTTGGGCCATAGTTCTACGAGATGAAAAATAATCCAATAAAACTAAAATTTAAACACCAGAAATAGATGACAAATCAATGCCAACACTCTAATTAGAAAACAAGTAAAATTAAAATTAAAAAACCTAAAATACATGACAAAGAAATGACAACAATCTAATTACATTCAATCTCATGCACCAACACAATAGAAATGAAAAAGATGTATCTCAAAAAGAAACTACTACTTGAAAGAGCAAGTAGAAGAACATTCAATTAAGTGTATTCTGTCTCATATTAGAAAGCTAATAAGACCCATGTTACAAGAAAATTTGGAATCTTGAAGTGACTTACAGATAATGAAAAATCAAACATAAATGAAAATATAACAACAAAAGCAAGGAAGGTATGTTAGCAAGAACCATCAAGGTTGTTCTATGAGATAAATCAATGTAGAACAAGTCAAACGAAAACATTGAAACTAAAACACCAAAAATAGATGACTAAGCAATGCCAACACTCTAATTAGCTTCAATCTTATGCACCAAAGAGTAGGTGCAGTAAATTTTTAATCACAATTTGGTAAAAAATTAATTTAAGAAGGGTTTAAATAACTGATTTAGATATGGAATAAATTTATCAGTTTCAATTTCGTTTATGAATAGAGTGGTGTCCACCACAATATACTAGCATCTTTCAATTTAGAACATCCTATCAAAAAGATAAAATTTCCAAAATCATTAAATTTCCCAATTCCAATAGCAAAACACCTATCAACGTATTTAATAATCTTAATAATGTCTTGTTTTTAATATTAATATTTTCTTTATTCCATAATAATATAACAAGGGTAACCTTTATTATTAATATTTAACTTATTCAAAAACAAATCAATACTATATTGTTTTAGTTTTATAATATTAATTTTTAACCTATTCAAAATCAACTCAATATATTTTTTCCTTTAAAGGTGCAAAGATAAGAAACTTCAAGGAGTACTACAGAGAAATCGATGCAAGAAATCTAAGGTTTGGTGGCCAGTAGAACACTAGCAAACCGTGAAGGCTCTGGCCGACTACGTACGAGCTGCATTTGACAGAGCCGATGAAAGCCCCTGAAGGGGGGGGGGGGGGGGGAGATCCCCTCTTACCGTAGCATAACTGTTGGCGAATCAAGTGGGAAAAACCACCACCATTCCAGCCCCCCAGAAGCTACTAGCCTTAATAGAAGTCTTGTCCTTAGAGCTCGATGACAGGCAAGAATCTGTGGACAATGTCTGCCTTGCAACAGAGAAACCCCATTTCATAATCCCACTGAACAAACTTGAAAAATATCACAATTACATGAAGGACAATGTGATGATATGAAAATTTATTGGAGTATGGCCAACAAAGAAGGATGTGATAAAATGGATATAGCAGAAATGGCAGCCAAAAAAGATCATTAGAACTCAAACTGGGAGCCAGAGGATTCTTTATGTTAATCTTCTCGAACTTGCAAGATACGGAAAATGTTTTTGAAAATAGTCCATATTTTAACCATAATGCAGGGCTCTTCATGTGATATGATTAGGAATTCAATAACCCAAACAAGGACAAATTTTTGGTAGCCCCTGTTTGGGTCTACCTCTTTGGCCTCCCAATGGATTTATGGGATCTAGAAATACTGGAAGGCATTGATAACTCAATAGGAAGATTTGTGAAAATAGCAGAATCCACACGTAGTTGAAGACACATCTCCTATGCTCGAATATGCTTCTATATGAATATCTAGGAGCCCATACCTGACTCAGTGGAACTGGAGTACGAGGAAGAGGTTTGATAACAAACCCTAGATTGTGAGCACATCTCGTTTCACTATCGTCGATGTCATGAGTATGGACACCTCTACAAAGCATGTTCGTTGAACTAGGTTCGCGTCAAAGATATATAGGAGGATCAGGAAAAGAACCCCTGACAAGAAACAAATGAGGGGTTGAAAAAGGTCATGCACAAAAGGAAGAACACGAAGACACAACAGAACTCAGGATCTAACAACCAAAAGTAAACGAAAAACAATAATAGATATGAGGTATTGCAAGAGGAAGGGGAAACCTCAAAAGAGACTGAACCAATGGAGAATGAAGATAGATATAGGGGAATGAATCCTGCCAAACCCATGACCATCCCAAAGAGAAAAGCCCAAATAGACTTGACAGAAAATGAAGATTCAAAACTAATCAATCTCACTACAATGTGAGTCGATGCTACTAGGGAAGAGTTGAGCATGGAGGAAGTGGTTCTGAAAATACTCTTGAATGAATGGAGGCACCTAGATGAAATATTCATCCGAGAGGATCAAATAATTTGTATAAAGAAACATTCCAGCAGTACATGTCTAACGAAGGATAGAGCTAGGGAGATATGGGAGAACAGTTAGGCATGCAACAAGACAACTCACAGGAACAACAACGTCAGAGCAAAGGAGGGAAGAAAAGGGGATGGAGAAACCTGCAAGAGTCAATACAAATAATGGGAGAGATGTTGGTTAACATGGGAAGAGTAATACCACTCTCGGTGGTATTCCAACAACTCCACAAAGTTACTAAATGGTAGTTACCTCATGGAATGTGAGGGGCCTTAATAGCCGAGGCAAATAGAGATACTTACAAGACATATGGAACAAGGAGAAGCCACAGATTGTACTTCTGCAGGAAATTAAGGTTTTAGGGGAGAAAATAGAAGAAATTCTCCAAAAAATTAACCCCAAATATGAAGCAATAGTGATTGATGCAAAAGTGGAGGAGGAATTGCAATATTGTGGAATCCTGCAAAGGTAATGGTGTTGGGTTTTGTTATATTCTTTCCATGACTAGCCCACGTAGTTAACCAGGGGGTTAGAAGGGGGGGTTGACCCCCCCTTTGTTGCACTGAATGCGTAGTGGGGGCGAGTCACAGGTTGTCTGAGAGGTGTAGGTAACCCCACTCTATGGGGTCTAGGGCAATGCCCCAGAAAATTTTGATTTTGGACCATATGTTAGGTTGCGCGGACCTACCTATGGTTTTGTGCATGTTTTTCGCACATGGTTTTGGACGCAATGGTTTTCGATCCATGGTTTTGGATGCGATGGTTTTTTCTCCATGGTATTAGATGCTTCAACATGTATAAATATGTATTGTAACATTGAAAGGAACATAATGAAAAATCAAGCTGGTAGTCCTGATTGGGATTCAAGCAAAAATCTCTGTGTATATGTGTTTTATGTGTTATTCTCTCACATTGTTTATTTTTTGTGTTTTAGAATTCATATGCAGGTAATTTATGTACGGGTTAAAACCTACATTTGGTATCGGAGCTGTTTTCGCTTCAAGGGGATGCCTTTGTTGCTGAGGGATTTTGCTCAGGGCGGTGGTAGACCATGTTCAGTGGAAGATCTGCGAGATCGATTCTGGTGGTGAAAGAAGATGGCAAGTAGTGGAAAGATAAAGATCAAGAAATTTGATAGTCAGAGTTTTGAGTTGTGGAAAATCAAGATGGAGGATCTATTGGTGGATAAAGATCAGTGGATCGTGGTAGATCCGGGTACTAAACCAATGAGAGTGTTTGATGAAGAATGGAAGAAGTTGGGTCGAAAGGTAAAGAGCACAATACGATTGTGTGTCACAAATTCAGTATTGTTGAATGTATCAAGGGAAGCTATCGTGAAGTCTTTGTGGGACAAGTTAGGGAATTTGTACCAATCTAAGACTTTGGTGATTACACTATTCCTGTAGAAAAGGCTATATAACCTGAGGATGAAAGATGGAGACTCGATGACATAGCATCTGAACGAATTTAATATTGTGGTAAGTCAGTTATTATCTATTGATATTAAAGCTTTCAGATGAAGATTAATGCATCAGTTTATTGTGTTCTCCACCAGATTCGTGGGATAGTCTGGTTATTGAAATAGGTAGCAATGCAACTACCTTGCAGTTTGATGAAATAGTCTTATCCTTGCTGATAGAGGAAATGAGATGGAAAAACATGGATAGCTAGAATGGTGATGCCTTGTTTGTATGAGGACGGTCCCAGAGCAGAAAAAAAAATAAGTCATCCAGTGGGAGGTCTAAATTTAGAGGGAGACCTAAATCTCCAGGAAAACCTGTAAAGGTGGTGTGATGGAAATGCCGAAAGGAAGGGCACTACAAAGCGACTGTAAATCTAAAGCTCCTGATAAAGGAAAGGGATCTTATGATGCTCCTTCTGGAGAGGTGAAGACCACCTCAAATGAAGGTGGGGATGTGTACTTGGCTTCTTCAAGTACACACATAGATCATGAGGCATGGTTGATTGACTCAGGTGCATCCTTTCACTTCACTCCCCATAGAGAGTGGTTCTGTGAGTATGAGAAATACGACGGTGGTGATGTCTTCTTAGTGGATTATAGGAAGGCTAGAATCGTTGGTCACAGAAAAGTAAAGTTGAAGTTGCAAGGTGGAAGGGTTAGAACACTTCTGGGTGTTCTGCATATTCCTGCGTTGGCAAGAAAACTGATTTCTGTAAGCAAGTTGGATGATGCAGGTGTAAAAACAGTTTTTGTGAAGGATACCTGCAAGATGGTTCAGGGGGCACTGGTATTGATGCGGGGAGTTTGAATTGGAACTCTATACAAGCTGCAAGGTAGCACTGTTGTTGATGGGTGCAACATTTCTGTGGTTCTTGAAAGTGGAGCAGAAAATCTAGTGGTCTCTAGAGAGAAGACCATTCTATGGCATCAAAGGCTTGGACATATTGGAGAGAAGGGCCTTCAAATACTTCATCGTAAAGGTATGGTAGAAGGTCTAAGTATTAGCTCTCTAGATTTTGATTTCTGTGAAAATTGTGTATATGGGAAGAAGAATCGGGTGAGTTTTCCCTTTGGTGGGAAGAGGGAAAAAAAACTATTAGATCTTGTGCATAGTGATGTGTTTGGAGCTGTGAAGGTTCCATCATTGTGTAAGTCTATGTATGTTATGAAGCCAACTCACAAAAAGATAGAAAAGATAGATGAATGCCTTAGAAATCAACCTCTTCAAGGAGGCAACCTCCTTTACATTACACAAATGAACAATTCTTTGATGATACAAATGACAAGACCTCCTTTCTATAAATAGGAGTCTAAGGGGTCATAATATAATCAAAGATGACATAAAAATAAATAATGTAATGGCACAATAATAACAATAGTGGGCTTCTATGGGGCATAATAATAACAATATGGGGACTACATGGACACAACAATATAATAAGGGGGTTGTACTAATAACAATAAGGGGTTACCCTAGTAGTATAGGGACCTAACATTCTCCTCTCCTTCAAAAAGTGTTGTCCTCAATGCTTGAGTAGTTCTTGATGCTTCTGTATAAAACTATTGTCCTCCTATGTGGAATCTTCAGCAGGTAAGTTCTTCCACTTGATGAGATACTCTGAAATTGATCAATTTCGTAGATGTCGGGTTCTTGTTTCTATGACTTCTCTAGGTTCTAATATGATTTTTCCTTCCTCTTCAAGTTCTGGAAATATTGTTTGAATTGGGATACTTTGATACTTTTGAATGAGTGGCCACACTTCTTTGTCCTTCTTCCATTCATCCCTTGCTTCACTTATCTAATCTGGTTGGATAATAGAAATCGCACAAAACAATTCTTCCACATCCTCATTCTTTCTAGAGAGTGCATCTGCAACATAATTTTTCTTCCCTTTTCTATAGATGATGTCAAAGTCATAACCCAACATATTTGTGACCCATTTTTCTATTCTTCTAAAGATAATATTTGTTGTAAAATGTATTTAACACTATCATAATCCATTTTTACCTTGAAATGTCTTCCCATTGGGTAGGGTCGCCATTTATTAAGTGCATGTAGTATTTCCAACATTTCCTTCTCATAAATAACTTGCTTGAGATGTATCCATAAAAATACCCATTCACCTACATCAAAAAAATTTTCACTGCGATGTTGATCTACTTGTTGTTTCATTCAATTCTACACCAATTTGGCTTTATCCTTTAAAAGTTGGACAAATTGTTGTTGATTCTCGATGTGATCTTTCACTGCTTGAACCTTTTTCTTTTTGATATGTCCTTTTATCTTCAGAGTTTGAGGAGTGGTAATTTCTTCCAATGCTTTACAAGATATGGTCGGATTCATTTCTTGATGCTCGATGTGATCTTTCACTTCTTGAACATTTTTCTTCTTGATATGTCCTTCTATCTTCATAGTTTGAGGAGTGATAATTCCTGCCAATGCATTACAAGATATGGTTGGATTCATTTCCTCTTTCTCAATGTAATCTTTCACTTCTTGAACCTTTTTCTTCTTGATATGTCCTTCTATCTTGAGAGTTTGATGAGTGGTAATTCTTGCCAATGCTCTACAAGATATGGTCCGATTCATTTCTTCTTTCTCTAGGGTTGGTACCTTGTGTATATCCTCTTCTTTTGATATTTCTTTATCCTTTTTTTCCTCCTCTTCATACTCTATGTAAAATCATTTTTTCTCAGTACACTTATGACCTGTAGTGCATTTGCTATTGCAATTGTAAAAAAGACCTTTTTCTCTTTTTTCTTCCAATTGTTGTGGTGTAAACCTTGTAGGTTGTGGAAGGCTAGGAGAAGAAACACTTCCATAATTATAGTCGTGAGAGGTGGATTCCTTGTTTCCAAAATTTCTCTTTTAATATTTATTGCCCACCTGAACGACTTCTCCAATGAATCAGGTTCCCAAAGACGAACCTCATGTTGAATGTTATCCTTTAAAGTACCTATGAAGACATCAATCCTTTGCTCCTCTAGAATATCATTTAACCTTATATTCAATTTTTGAAACTCCTCAATGTGCTCTGCCGTTGAACACTTTTTTTTGAGATTTATCAGTTGGCTAAAGAAGGTGTTTGTCTTTGTATCCTCATAATGTGTTATCATTTCCTCCATGAAAATTGACCAGGTAACAAGTGGTTTACGAGAACAAAGCCCTTTATACCATAAAAATTGATATGGTTCTAAATATGAAGATGCAATACATACCTTTTGTAACAACTTCACTGGATAAAAATATTGCTCCATCTATAGTATCCAATTTAACGGATCCTTGCCATCAAACTTCCCCATATCACCTTTTCTTGATTTTAGGAGCTTGACCTTGAAACAACTATAACTCTGTAATTTTGACTCTTCTAGTATTGAAATTGTGACCTGCAGTATCCCTCTGTGTCCTCTTTCCAATGCCACCAGTATGATCAAAATTGGATTCTCCAAGAAATGGTTATGCACAATACCCCACGATGACCTGATTATATACATTTTCAAAAGAGCAAACTTGTATGAAGTCCCAGGTGTCACTGTTTTGACCTTTGGATCTGAAAAATATATACAGGAAGCTACAGTCTGTCCTCTTTTTGTAACATCTTACAAAATTTCAATCTGATGCTCAGAGAGAAAGTTATGACGATTTTTTTCCCAAGGTGACCTATTTGGAATGTAACTCGGGGGCCTGCAAAAACCCTAATGTCCTCAGTCTATATCTTTGAAACTATAGCAAGACAGGATCTAAAATTCAGAGCCAAGGTTGAGACCGATTTCTTCTCAAATGGGTTTTTGGTTTCTCTTCTAAAACTTCGTAGCAAAATATTTATAGCTAAAATCCCTCGATGACCTATTTTAGTTGAAATTATGGAGCTTGCAAAAACCCTAACTTCCTCAAATCATACCTGTGAAAATATAGCGAGACAAGCTTTGAAATTCAGACCCGAGGTTTAGCGTGAGTTCGTCTCAAATAGGTTTTCTTCGCTCCTGAAACATCGAAGAAAACAAGCTATAGCAAAAATGCCACGATGACCTATTTGGAGTAGCAAAACCCTAGAATCCAAAGCTCTGATACCAAATGTTATGAAACCAGCTCACAAAAATATAGAAAATATAGATGAACGCCTTAGAAATAAGCCTCTTCGAGGGGTAAACCTCCTTTACATTACACAAATGAACAATTCTTGGATGATACAAATGAAAAGACCTCCTTTCTATATATAGGAGTCTAAGGGGTCATAATATAATAAGAGATGACATAACAATAATAATGTAAGGGCACAATAATAACGATAGTGGGCTTCTATGGGGCACAATAATAACAATATGGGGCCTACATGGGTACAACAATATAATAAGGGGGTTGTACTAATAACAATAAGGGGTTACACTAGTAGTATAGGGGCCTAGAAATGTACTATATATCCTTGACAGATGATTTCTCAAGGAATACATGGATATATTTCCTTATGAAGAAATCTGAAGTCTTTGACAGGTTTAAAGAATTTAAGTCTCTGGTGGAAAACCAAACAGAGAAGAAGATAAAGATGTTGAGGGAAGATAACGGTGGACAGTTTTGCAGTAAGGAATTTGAAGAATTCTATAAGAAGTGTGGTATAGCATGACAAAAGACTACTCCATACACACCTGAGCAAAATGGAGTTGTAGAAAGAATGAATGAGTTGTTGATGGAAAGGGCAAGATGCATGCTCAGTGGTGCCAGGTTAGGATAGGAATTCTAGGCAAAGGCGGTGGAGATAGCATGTTACCTGGTCAACAGATCACCTTCATCAGCGTTGGATGATAAGACTCCATAAGAGGTATGGACTGATAAGAAACCCTTTCTTTCACATCTGAGGGTGCTTGGATGTGATGCATATGTACATGTTCCAAAGGAGAAATGAACCAATTTGTATAGTAAATCTGAAAAGTGCATCTTTATTTGGTATAATGATGGTTTAAAGGGTTATAAGCTTTGGAATCTAGTAACAAAGAAGGTTGTGTACAACCGAGATGTGGTGTTCAGAGAGGTAAAAGATGTTATTAAACATGAATTCCAACCAAAGGAAACTGAGGAGATAGAGTTTGACATAAAGGAGGAAGAATCAGACTCTACAGCAGAGGAGGAATCAGAAGATGAAGAGCCACAAACTCCAGCTGTGAGAAGATTAGTTCGAGAAAGAAGCCAACAGAAAAGGTATAGTCCATCTGTTTTCCGTTCAAATTTTGCTTTATCTATTACTCATGATGAACCTAGAACTGTGAAGGAAGCAGTGGATTCAGAGGATGGAAAACTCTATGAAGAGGCCATGGTTGATGAAATGGCATCTTTGCATAAAAATAAGGCTTGGGATCTAGTGGAGCTGCCAGCTGGAAGGAAACCCATTGGAAGCAAATGGGTGTTCCAGAAGAAGACAATTGTAGAAGGAAAGGTGGAGAAATACAAAGCTTGGTTGGTAGAAAAAGGTTATTCCCAGGTGCCGGGAAATGATTTTGGTGATATTTTTTCTCTTGTTGCCAAGGTAACTTCTATTAGATTAAATTTATCTGTTGGTGCTACTTTTGATTTTGAGGTAGAACAGATGGATGTGAATACAACATTTCTTTGTAGGGATATAGAAGAGGAGATCTACATGAAGCAACTTGAAGGCTTTGCGGTGAGGGGTAAGAAAGAAC
The DNA here is from genome assembly GCA_031772625.1 of Pinus tabuliformis. Lineage (NCBI taxonomy): Eukaryota > Viridiplantae > Streptophyta > Pinopsida > Pinales > Pinaceae > Pinus > Pinus tabuliformis. The sequence continues at coordinate 358,367,665 of CM062814.1, read as the reverse complement.
TGGGATGCAAGTTAAAGAAGTCTCTGTATGGGTTAAAACAATCACCAAGGATGTGGTATCAGAAATTTGATACATTTATACGGGGACTTGGCTTCACCAGAAGAAAAGAAGATCACTGTGTGTATTTTAAATTAATTGGTGACCATGTTATTTATCTGGTCTTGTATGTGGATGATATGTTGTTGGTTGGAAATGAAAAAGAAATTATCCAGGATTTGAACACCCATTTGTCCTCCAAATTCGACATGAAAGATCTTGGTGCTACAAACTATATTTTGGGCATGGAAATTAAAAGATATCGAACAAAGAGGAAGCTCTGGTTAAACGAGAGGAAGTATGTTGAGACAATATTGCATAGGTTTAATATGTAGGATAGTAAACTGGTGAAGGTTCATATTCTTGTAAGTGTAAAGTTATCTGTTGAACAGTGTCCTAAGACACAAGAAGAGGAAAATGACATGTCCCATGTTCCATATGAAAGTGTAGTCGGTAGCCTGATGTACGCGATGGTCTGTCCTAGACCAGACATTGCACATGCAGTGGGAGTATTGAGCAATTTTATGTCAAAACTAGGGAAGGAGCACTAGAGAACAATGAAGTAGGTTTTCAGGTATTTGCGTGGCACTAGTGATTATGGTTTGTGCTACCAAGGAAGACCAGGATTGGCTAGAGTGTTGGATATTCATGGCTCTATTGATGCGTACTAGGCTAAAGATCTGGATCAGAGAAGATCTACAAGTGGGTATGTGTTTAACCTATTCGGAGGTGCAGTCAGTTGGATGAGTAAGAAACAATCTATAGTGGCACTATCAACTACAGAGGCATAATACATGGTAGCCACTCATGCAGGCAAGTAATCAGTTTGGTTGCAGAGATTGTGTTCAAGTATGGGGTTAGTACAGGGATCTATAAGGATAGGCTGTGACAGCCAAAGCACAATTTTCTGGGAAAAGAACCCTGCATATAATTCAAAGACAAATCACATTGATGTTCAGTATCACTTTGTGAGGGATATGATAGAAGACAAAAAGGTGTTGCTGGTAAAGGTGGACACTATGAAGAATATTGCAGATGCATTGAAGAAATCTATGAGATCTAAGAAGTTCTCTTGGTGTAGAGAAATAATGGATAGTGCAGGGTTGGATAAATGACTAACCTCTCTTGTTTCCCTTTGTGGAAAGAAAACAACAAGTGGGAGAATGTTGGGTTGTGTTATATTCTTTCCACAACTAGACCACGTAGTTAACCGAGGGGTTAGAAGTGGGGTGGAGCCCCCCTTTGTTGCACCAATTGCGTAGCGGGGGGGAGTCACACAGGGTTTGAGGGTTGTAGGTAACCCTGCTCTATGGGGTGTCCCAGAATATTTTGGTTTTGGACCCTATATTAGGTTGGGTAGACCTACCTATGGTTTTCTGCATGTTTTTTGCACATGGATTTCGACGGGATGGTTTTCGGTCCATGGTTTTGGACGTGATGGTTTTTGGTCCATCGTTCTGGATGCTTCAAAATGTATAAATATGTATTGTAACATTGAAAGGAACATAATGAAAAACTAAGCTGGTAGTCGTGTTTTGGGATCCAGGTGAAAATATCTGTGTATATGTGTTTTATTTGTTATGCTCTCGCATTGTTTGTTTTCTGTGTTTTAGAATTCATATGCAGGTAATTTTTGTACGGGGTTAAAACCTACAAATGGTAGATTATTGTATTGGAATGCCACTCATTTTGACTAGTCGATTTCACAACATTGGAAACATGGAATGGATTCTAATTTCAATGGTATATAACCCTCACACTCCTGGAGAGAAGGGAAGCTTCCTTTAGAGTATCAAAAACTGAGTCGAATGCATACAAAAAAAATTTCGTTGATAGGAGGGGACTTTAACCTCATAATTTAAATAGCAGAGAGAAAAGGAGGGATAAGGAGAGAAGAACCACAAATGGAGTAGTTTGGGGACATGAAAATTGATCTACAACTAGTCAACATTCGAACCATTAATGGAACACATAACTAGAATAATCGAAGGGGAGGAGTCAGTTAAATAGCTTCAAAGTTGGATCGTTTTCTAGAAACTAAAGACTTGATAGGATGGATGTTTACTATGAAGCTTTGATTTTTCGATGCATGGGCTCTGATCATTGTCCTATCCCGTTGGAAGTAGAACTCAAACAAGGGCAGCAAAAAAGGCCATTCAGGTTTGAAGCCTTTTGGCTATGTGGTCCATCCTTCCTTGACAAAATAAAGGATTGGTGGACCTCGAGTATTGAACAGGGAAGAAATGTAATGCATACATTCCATCTATGAATTAAAGAGTTCAAGGGAAAGATTGAGAAATGGAAAAAAAGAGGAATTCAACAACATCTAGCATGATCACGAACAACTTTAGGTCAGTATGTAACAAGTCAGACAACAAATGATAACAAATGACCACTTGAGCTCCTTAGCGGAGGATGAAGGCAAAATTATAACCGGGATCAAGGAAAGAAGGAAATAAGAATATATATTATGGATGCAAAAGTCGAGAGTCCATGGCTCTAGGAGGGAGAAAGAAACACCTGCTTCTTCCATAAATCCATGATACAACATAGACATTATAATTGAATATTCTAACTACTAGACCCGAGAGGAAAGTGATTGGTACAAAGTGAAGAGCTGGAAAATTTGTTGGTGAGCCACTTCCAAAATATCATGTCAGAACCGCATCCTGATATATCAAAATCTATAGACCAGATAACCATGCATATACCTCAACTAGTCAGCAATGATCAAAACATTGCCCTGATGATAGTTGTCAATTTGGAAGTGGTGGAAGAGATAGTCAAAGGATTGGCGAAAAACAAAGCATTGGGACTCAACGAATTTACTGCTAAATTATTTCAAGTAGCCTCGCCTATTCTAGTAAAATACTTACTGGAGGTCGTCGAAGAATCCAAAAGGATGAGAAAGGTACATCTATCCCTAAAATCTACTTTCATAGCTTCAATTCCTAAATCCATTCACTCAGAAGATCCTCAAGGGTTTAGGCCTATAGTCTTGTGTAACATCATATATAAAATCCTCTCAACTATTATGGTAAATCCACTCAAACCGATCCTATTGACATTAATCTCCCAAGAATAGACTGACTTTGTCAAAGGCCGCCTAATCACGGATGGCATAGTAATAACCCAACAAGCCATCCAGTCCCTCAAGAGTCTCGAATCTTAAGGTATGATGATTAAGCTGGACCTATAGAAAGCCTATGACCTTCTGAGTTTGACCTATTTTTTGAGTATTGTGAAACCCTTTGGCTTTCATCCCCAATGGATACATTCGATTTTTCATCTTTTATATCGACTCCTATGTTCTCCATCCTTCTCAATGGAACCCCAACCATGACATTCAATGCCACTAGGGGGTTTGGACAAGATGACTTGATCTCCCCTTTCTTGTTCATTCTAGCAGTAGAAGGCCTAGGGCGATATGTTAAAGCGAATGTCGAAGGAGGAAAATTTAATGGAATTACAATGTCAGGAAACAGCCTACCATTAACTTATCAACAATTCATTGATAAAATTATGATTTCTTTCCAGGCCACCCTCAAGGAAGCAAGATCTCTCCTAACTATCCTTGAATATTTAATGAAAGCTTTAGGAACTGAGATCCATAAATACAAGTTTGATATCTTTTTCTTTAACACAGTTGTTTAGTCTCAAGCCTTCCTAGTAAGAATAATGGGATTTTGAATAGGTATCATTCCCTCTAAATATTTTGGTATCCCTATAAGTCTCAATCCCCTATGAGTGTCAAAATGGAAGGCTCTCCTCGACCTAATTCAAGGTCTTCTTCAAAACTAGACCTTTCAAGCCATTAACATGGAAAGAAAAGTCATCCTCCTAAAGTCGGTGCTGCAATCAATCCCCATTTACTAGATTTTAGGTCTAGTAGCACCCAAAACAGTATGAAATGACACGAAAAAATATATTTAAAAAATTCCTATGGCAAGGGCCTCAAACAACCAAGAAATGGGCTCTCCTCTCTTGGAACTGGTTAACCAAGCCCATACTAGGAGGGGGTCTAGGCCTAAGGAACCCTTATATTCTAAACTAGTTTATGGGAGAAAAGATTTGGTGGAGATGGATCTAAGGAGGAAATGAGTTATAAAAAGTAATTTGGGAAAGGAAACACAAAATGTCGATGACAATGAAAGGAAGAACTAGAAATTAGGAGAATACTAGGGGATTGATGATATGAAACTTTCTAGTAGAAAACAGACATATGATAAGGAACCATAGCTTCTAGGAGATCATGGGGGGGATAAGGCTAGCTCCTGTCAAGATTCTTCGCGGCAGAAGGAAAAAAATCTTTAGTTGACAGGACCTACCAGAGATATTCCTATACACAAATCGACTAGAAAAACAGACTATGAATAAATTTTGGGAAGTGGGAGATAAATCAACATGGAGAGAGTTGAAACGAAGACAGCAATGGCCCACAACACCAGACTCTCCCCAATGGGAAGCATATGACAAAGAGGACAATTCCTGAGGAATAAAAATCTCCAAAGGACTAGACATCATCAGATGGGGATATAGGATTAAAGGCATGTTTACAGTAAAGGAGGTCTACCACCTAAAACAGAACACCAACAACATCAATGTTTACCAATTTGTGGAAGAATATGGAAGGGATAATTACGGCCGAAGGTATCTTTTTTCCTCTGGGTGGTTCTCCATGGATGAGCCCTAACATGGGACTAACTATAGAAATGATGGGTTCATGGACCTTTTTCTTGTTGCATGTGTGAGGCCCAAATGGAAATGATGCAGCACCTACTGAACTCATGCACCTTTAGCAACCATTTCTGGAAGAATCATGAAATCCTCTTTGGCCATTCACATCGAGACTTCTCAAGCACAAAAGAAACAATGGAAAATTGGAAGAAGAAAATCTATAAGAGCCCCATCCTCAACTGAGCCTAGAACATCCCTTTAGGACTTCTCCTTTACGCGGCGTGCAAAGAAAGAAACTGGAGGGTACTCAAGGAATTAAAAAAGACAGTAATGGAAGTATGGAAGAATATCAACCAAAACATCTGTGAAACCATCCTGGCAGAGAAATGCTACCTAGAGGAATGGGAAACAACACCCCAGGAGGACGAAATCTTGACAATGCTCAATTTGACCCCACAAATGCTAATTCCAAACTCATGGAAACTAAAATATTCCCCCACACAATCCCTATCATACTTCACATGCCCTCGTGAGGAATTCATAAAATTAAACTTTGATGGAGCAGCTAAAGGAAACCTTGGTTCAACTGGATTTGGAGGTATATTCAGAGATCACCATGGTCGAGAAATTCTGTTACTTGAAATGGACTGTGGAATTGCAAGAAACAATGAGGTAGAATTCAATGCACTCAAACATGGATTGGAAATTGCAAGAAGAGAAAGATTTCAGAAAGTGGTGGTGGAAGGAGATTCTACCTTGGTGATAGATACTATGAAAAAGCTTCAGCACAGTACTCACTGGGAAAAAATTAGCAAGAGTTGGAGAACCACAAGGTTAGTCTAGGAAATAGGGATTCTCATTAAAGAGATAGGATATCTTATACCGTCACATGTTTGCCATTCATGGAATGTTGCAACTGACTTCCTAGAAAATTAGGGCTCTGGTAATCTAGGAAATAACCTAGACATCACTACGAATGAGACAAACTAGGTAGAAGGGTTGAAAGCTCTGAGGGAGATTCTGGAAAAGGACATGGAAGTAAGACAGGGACCCTAGTAGGGGTGTGATGGGAAAGGATATCCAGTGATGGATCGTGGACATGCCGGAGGGACAAGTGGCGAGGGTTAGTGGGAAGCCCATACAAGGACCGCACACGAGCACAACAGGAGGTACCGGGAGAGAAATACAATAGGTTTCGATCGCCTCAGGAAAACAAAATGGAAGGTCAGAAGGTAATCAAGGAAGAAAGGTGGTGAAGGAAGCCAGTGCATGCATGCAAGGTTGGAGGAGGAGATAGGTAGCAGGAGATGAGATTAGAAGCTGGGGGGAGGACCTTGCCCATGGCAGAAGGGATTGCCGCCAGCACCATGAAAACACCATCAATGCCTTGGAAGGATACTGGTATGTAATTCATGCCTTCCTTAGTCTTGATATTGAGTCAATGTTTTAAGAATAGAGGCTAGTTTGGCAATGAATGGTGTTGGTTTCAAATGTTTCGAAAGAAATTTGGTTTAGTTATTTGTTGTTTATGTCCGGTATTTTACTTTCTACAATGTATGGTAGGTTGTTGGGGAAAAGGGGACCCATGGACGATTAGCCATGGCTCTTGGCTCATGGGTAGGAAATTTTCTCCTACCCTCGTCAAAACATGAAGTATGGGACAAAGAAGGGGCTGAGGCTCCCCTTAGGGCCTGCAATCGTCTGGAAACATTCAGAGCCAAAGAGAAATGAGAGGGTGGTTAGGGATTCACAATGCTTGCATGCTTGTCTAATCTGTCTTAGCATGGTTCTTGGGAGACTTTCAGACCCAGTGGGATAGGAACATGGTGTCAGGGAACCACATAGTCAGTAAGCTCGACCAACTAGCTATAGCTTGGATTCCTGGTAATTCTTTGGAGCAAAGGGGCAATAATTGGGAATTGGCGGTAACGAACCCCAGTGCAGCTGATAATTACACCATTGTGAGTTAGATCATTTGGAATTGGAGACATGGCAAGCTATAAGGCCAAATGACTGACCTGAGGGGGTTCTGTGTATGTTCTTCACTATTCTCTCAGCCAATTCAGTTAAAGTCTGGCTGTAGGGTAGTTTCAATGGCCATAGGTGTAGGAGGGACGAATGATGGGATCCAAACATTGGCTAGCTTGTAATATCAATTAGAACAGGATCAACCTCTTGCTTCATTTTACAGAATACGCCAAACCCTGCTTTTCTATCAACTTGGTTTTCCATGGGTCTAAGCTTGGTACCCAATGGGCCGGCTTCTCGATGTGGGGAATTAAGTGGTTGAGGGTGTAGTACCACTTACCGTTGTGCACAATAAGGCTAAAGGAAAGACGAGAAGGGATTCAGGGTAATTCGGGTAATATCCCTCAAACCTGAATTCGAGACTCTGTAATAGTGCTTCACATGGAATGATCGGAGGCAAATATTGAAATATGGTTTAGTTATAATGTTTGTTCTTGTGTTACTCTTATAGGCTTATTTAATTTTCCTCCCCTTCTTACTCCGGCACTCCTACTCTAGGATAAGGAAATAGTTAGAGAGTGGTGGTGGGTGAAAGAAATTATGAGTGAAAGATAAATGGTGAAGGTAGAAGTGGGGCCGGGAAGAAGAGGGAGTTACCGTGCTTGCAAAGAAATAGACAATAAAAATAAAACTCCGGTGGCCTTGACCAACAAGACCCGTTGGAAGAGGGGCAGGAAAATTGGAGAGGAAAACATGTAGAACCTCATGCATGCATACCATGTAGGAACTCCAACATAGGGTAAGGCCATAATTTCAACATGGAAGACAGAGCTAAATGCCAAGGCAGCAATAGAGCCACTTCCAATGGAGGAATGTGATCCCTTGCTCATAGATCTAGGACACACCTGAGGCCGAAAAATGATATTTAGACAGAAATTCCATCTTTACTACGTGATGAATAACCTATTGGCTAGGGCCATGAAAGTAAACAAGAACCTAGATGAACCACCACAACCATGAAAAGAGGGGCCAAGCTTAAAGGATATTGAAAGGGATATTTAGGCTATGCAGGTGCAGCAATATCATCAGAATGTATGTTTGTGTCAAATGGAGAAACAAATTCAAATCTTGCTGTAGAATGAAATGCCCAGGTCAAGTGCTAAGGACAAGACTCCTATTGAATCATCATATGACTGAAACTACATTGGATAAAAGTAATGTTTTTTGTTACTATAATGATCTAGTTGGATAGCATTTACTTTGATAGTAGAACGATTAAACATATAGTAGATATAGTAGAACGATTAGCATTGGTAGATATTCTCAAACTGTTTAAATTATGGACCGCATATGATGTTGATCGGTGGCCATCAAATATGGTTTCCTTCGGGTAGGTTGAGCCCACTAGAAACAATATTTTTTACTTTCCTATATATGATTAATAGAAAAAGAAAGTACTACCACGCTTACACACAAAAAAAACTCAATATATTTTTAGGTTTATAATATAAATCTTGAAATGAAAATATTTTGTTGTCTCTTTAATTTGGCCTCTGATTTGAGATTTTATGAATCTCCTTTTTTTGTTCTTTTAATATATTTGAAGTGGAATGACTTTTCACATTAGGCTTGCTGGAGTCAAGACTGTGTTCTCCCTTAAATAAAGAAAAGAGAAAAGCGGAAAAAAAACATGGTGTGTTTTTTCGTCAATTAAAAAATAAAAAACAACAAACATTAAATAGAACAATATATAGTTTGTAGTAGAAATATCAATATATAGTTTCCAAACGCCTTTCACCATTCTTATCATTATTTTAGGGGAGAGGTATTTTTCTATATTGGCTTTACAAGTTGTTATCTACTCGACATCGCAAAGGGTGTAAGGAGGTGGAATCTGAACGTGAGCAATGGTCTAGGTGGCTACAATGATTTTGGGGAGAATAATCCTCTCCAGTAAATATATTTTCATGACTATTATTTTTTTGCATCAAATTGTCGATTGAAAAGTTGGATTTGGGTATATTTCTAGGAAAGGTTTCAATGCAGAAAATTCAAATAAAAAATGCCAACACTTTAATTAGAAAGACTCTAATGCCAACACTCTAAATTTTTTCCCCAGGGAAAAATCGTAATTTTCATTAAGATGTTGAAAATTACATATTGTAGATGCTTCAGGAAGCATATGCAGGTGAGGGTGACTATTGCTACAATCTGATAAGATGTCCAAAACCTATCCCAATATGGGATACTCTTATGTAAAATACAAATTTACATGACTGAAAATAAATATGTATATGAATAGCCTGATAAAAATATAATCTGTCATATCATAAAGTCATCAAAATTAGGGCTTGTTAGCCCGAGGATGTTACTGATCATCATATGGTCTAAAAAAACTGGTAGTATTGTTTCCCTTTCTTCTCCTACATCATCCAATGACCCCGTGGTGGGTGTCCAACCTCCTTCATTAGTCTATCAAAAATTTGATTGCTCTCCTTATATATGTGATGACAAATGATAAAGTCAAATTTTAATTTCAGTAGCAAAGCCTCATCCAAAATATTTCAAAGTGTGTGGATGTGACATACATATTGATGATTAAACTAATTTATGATAAGTTTGGAATTTACAAAAATATGAATGTGTCTACAACCCTTCTCATGTGAAAAGCATAATAAGTGACGAAGGGTAATGAGCTCAGCATAGTTGTTTGTTCCTTCTCCTAGACCCATCTGAATTTTGAAATAATGGTTGGCATTGAGATGAAGGAGAACTCCCCCTCCACAACCATTATATTGAGCTGGTCCGTGAAAATATGCCCATGGTATATTTCTATCTATGGTTTCTACAGTAATACTATGAGTTGGGTGAGGGTGATCATCCTCCGGAATACTATTATAAATATTAATAAGATGAGCTAATGCTAAATCCCATTGAGGTGTGATTTCTTTGAATATTAACTTGTTCCTATGCACCCATACACACCAACATATCAAAAGAGGGAGGTTCCTGATTTTGGTTTGTTGTGCATTGGTCCACCGTGTTTTCCATGCCTCCAAGAAATTTATACCTTGGCATCTATTGGTGAGATGTAGAGTTGATAGAACTTGCATGTACAATGATGTGGTGATAGTGTAGTTAAGAAAAATATGTTCAATTGATTCTGTAGCCTGTCGATAGAGAATGCACCAGGTTGGTCGTTAAAATGATCACCTTTGTAAATTAACCCTAGTGGGATATTTATTTCAAAGGATACACCACATGAATAACTTGGCTCGTGGAGGTGCCTTCAACTTCCAAAGAGCACAACACCACTAGTCAATAATAATAGGTGGCTTATGATCAGAGAAAATTAAGGGGTAACCTTCCTTAGGATAGTAGAAACCATATTGTGCATGTACCCAAATGAGCTCATCTATGCCCTCTGTGATTCAAACATGTGATTTAGAGAGGGAATTAGTGTTGGAATACCATACGTTCCACCAGATACTTGGAATGCCTAGTTTATCAGCAGATTTCCATGCTTGTGAGAAAATAAATGAGTTGTCCAGATCTGCAATGTGTGAAAGGAAACATATATCTTTATTAAAGAGAAATTGTATGAGCTATGGTGGAAGATAAAATGCGTTCCCACAATGAGACCAAGGATGCATACCATTGCTGACTAAGTCACCAAATCCAACCCTCCAAGCCAGACCATAACATATATAAGTAGAGAGTTCAATACAACTCACCATATAGTTGAGATGTTAGATCTGTTCCAAGTGTGGTGCCTTATCCAATCAAGCAGGTGAAGTGGATTGATATATTTCTGAATGATCACCTCGGTCCAAAAATTATTTGTAATAAGAGCTTGCCAACCCATATTGGAAACAAGAGCTTTTACAAAGGGTTAAATATTTTTCATGCCCCAACCTCCCCATTTCATAGGACGTGCAATGAGTTCCCATCTGATCCAAGCATAAGTATGTCCTTCTTGTTGCCCCTACCATAGGAATCTGCAACATAGATGTTGAATTCTAGCCAAGATTCCCCTTGGAATCCATGACAAGGACATCTAGTATACTAGTGTTTCCTCCAAAATAGATTTTATAAGAGTGAGACTCCCAACCGTCGATATCCATCGATGGTGCCAGATATTCAGTATCCTTTCAATCCTTGCTACTAGCCATGTCCAATCAACTATTATGTAGTGAATGGGCTTGAGTCAAAAACCAAGATATTTGAGGCCATCATCAAAGGGGAGAATAGTAAAGGGGAATCTCTAATGTGCAAAGTGAGATTCATATTGGGAGAAACTAACAACAATCAAGGTTGATTTTTTTTGTTACACTCCATGCCAGTAGTAAAGCAGAAGGACTTGAGGACATGAAAGAATATAGTTGTATCATCAAATTATCCATTAAGGAAAATAAGGACATCATCAACAAAGAGCAGATGAGATATGATGCAATTGATGGTAATTTTAATACCCTCTAGCCTACCCAATCTTCTTTCCGTGGGTATGAGCTGACTCAAATATTCCATGACTAGTAGAAAAAGAAGGGGAGAGAGTGGACAACCTTGTCTCATAACCCACTCAACATGAAAAAATGGAGAGGCAGAACCATTGATAAGAACACTATAAGAGACATTGGTAATGCAACACATGATCCAGTTAATGAAAGCTATAGGGAAACCCAAGTGAGTCAAGAGCATTCTCAAATATAGCCAACTGGTACGATCAAAAGCCTTTGCTAAGTCAATATTAAGGATCATACCTTTTAGCCTCTTGATCTTGATAGAATGAAGAACCTCTTGTGCAGTGCCAACAACTTCATGGATCTAATGATGATTAAGGAAGGAAAATTGTTTTGATGAAATGTGCCTAGATAAAATAGGCTTTACGTGATCTGAAATGATTTTGGAGATGATCTTAAATACAAAATTTTAGAGAGAAATAGGCCAAAAGTTGTTGAAGGTTTGGGGAGAGTTAGATTTGGGAAGAAGGGCGATGAATGTCCAGTTGAAAGCATCATACATATGACCATTGACTTGAGCTTCTTCAATTACCTGAAGCAGATCATTTCCTAGCACTTCAAATAAGGCTAGATAAAATTCAACTGGCCATCCATCCGAAATAGGACTCTTATATTTTTTGAACCATTTAAGAGTGCCTTCCAGTTATCCCATAGATAGAGTCTTGTTGAGATACTCTACAACATCCTAGTAAACGAATCTAGGGAACAATCTGGAAACTTTGATAATCTTAGCGAGAGTAGCAACTTGAGGTGCTTTAAAGAGTTGTCTGAAATGTGATGTACTGAGATTTTCCAATTGGTTGAAGGCTTGAATCTTCAAGCTCTCTAGTACTCGATGTTACCTCTGGTCAGCTCGGCCCTCCGTCTCTTCTGCTTTGCTTTACTGCTCTTTGTGTTCCGTCCTCCTCTCGGAATTCGGGTTCCTTTTTCTGTCTCTCAAGGTTCTCTGTCCCTCTCAACAACTCAACTCACTAACTTTGCTGATTTGAATGTCTCTTCACCGTCTGTAGCTACGCTTGGAGTTCCCTATCCAGCGTCATCATGAATGCTCAGGGAGTGGCCACTTATCCTCCTCTAAACGGCGCCAGCATGCTTCATCGATTTGTTTCTTTAGTTACGTTGTGGATTTGTTCTTCCTCCACTGTGGCAGTCAAATGGATTCCAAGTCACTTCTAAAACGTGTCTTAATTCCCTGTCAGTTTCGCTTCCTCCATCTTGTGCGAGCTCACCCTTCTGATCTGGGCCCTCCAGATCCGACACCATACACATGTTTAGCATTATTGACTTGCTCGACTGATAGCACACGATCATTAGTGGTTTTCTCTCACCAGCACTTGCCACACGTCGATTGATATGGAATCGCTCCTCACTCATCTAGAACCTCTTACTATTTAAGGGTGCCCCGATCAATATTGTCGATTTTTAGAGCGCGGGTCTCGCCTTGTACTTTAGTGCTTTTTCCTTTTCTTGCCCTTGGTTCTCTGGTTCCCCCATGTGACTGAGTACTCGGGCTTTCCCATTATGGCCTTGTTCACCCAGCGATCAAAATGCACTTCCTTTTCTTGATCCGGGGCTCCCAGGGGCTACTTTGGCCTCCTACGCAGTCTCCATGGGCCTTGGTCAGCGTGCTTTGACTGAGGTCCTCGTCGTTCCACATTGGATGCCATTGCCATTAGTTCAGGGTGTTTTTTATCGTTGTTTTTCATTCTTTAGAGTTTTGTTCCGACCTAATACAATCATGGTTTCTTTGATAGTCGTCTATGGATCTAATTCGGATTATGGCATTCCTAGTGAAAAAGCTTTTGGACCACCAAAAGTTGGTTTTCAAGCATCGACTAAGTGAGAATACTGTTTCTTCACTTGTCCAATGTCAATCCACTTTGCACTGCTTGGCTTCGAGCCTTTGAGCCCAATCCTGAGGTATTCAACATCTCCCCTGCGTGTCGTCCTCACCTTACTGTCCAACACTGTGTCTTCCTACAACTCATAAGGTACTCAGATAGCAGGTCATCAATAGAAGGCAATTGACTTTGCTCTTTATGGTCCTCAATCATTGAAGGTTCAAACAATCTCAAGCAATCTGCATTTACAACTAAGTAGATGTGCATGTAAGCTGGTAGATCAAGGCAAAAAGCGTTTTCACCAATCGTGTCAAGTATCTTGAAAGGTCCATACCTGATAGGCTTTAGCTTTTTACCTTCACCTTGAATCCGATCCTTGTTGATATACAGCCAGACTTGGTCTCCAACTTGAAAACTATTATCCATCCAATGCTTATCATGCCTAGCCTTGTCATTGGTCTGGGTCTCTTCCAGCTGTTCCTGTAATGCCTGGTGGATCTCCTGGATTTGTTCAATGAACCTAGTTTCCTTGTCCACATCACTATGTCCATCAACCATTGTATATTTACCAAAGACAAAATCCAAAGGAGACCTTGGGGTGAAACCAAAACAGGTCTCAAAAGGAGATCTCTATGTAGAAGAGTGTTTGGCTCTATTGTAAGCATGTTGCACATAACATAAGTGTTCATCCCAAAGCTTGGGATGTTTACTGCAATATCCTCTCAGTAACTAGATCATTGTCCTATTTACCACTTCTGTTTGGCCATCTATTTCTGGTTGAAAAGTTGTGCTTTTCTTCAATTTGGTGTCCATCAGTTCCCACGGACTCGACCAAAACTTCCCCACAAATCGGCTGTCTTGATCAGATACAATGGAGGTGGGCAATCCAAAATGAACCCATACATGTTCAAAGAACAATCTTGCAGTTTATTCAGCTGTAATCTGTTTACTACAAGGTATCAAAATACACATTTTGCTGAACCTATCCACAACAACATATAGATAATCATGAACTTTCCTGGATTTAGGCAGTCCTCCAAAAAAATTCATGGAAACACTTTCCCAAGGGTGAGAAGAAACTAGCAATGGAGTGTACAAGCCTAGTTTTCTATTACTGGGCTTGCTTTTAGCACACATGGCACACCCTATTACATATCTAGAAACTGTCTCATTCATTTTCAGCCAATAGCAGATTATTTGTACCTATGCAACTGTTTTACTCACCCCAAAGTGACCTAATATCAAAGAAGTGTGTGCTTCCCTAATTATCGTTATCCTCTCAGTTTCTGGAATGCAGAGTTTCCCACAATGGTATAAGAGTCGGTCCTTTATATGATAGTCCAATTATTATACTCTTTTTCCTTGACTCAAAGTTGCATATACATCTTTAAAGTCCATATCTTGAGCATATTGTTCTATGTAGCTTTCATGTAACACAGAATTATACTTAAGTATGGTAGATGCATTTATAATGGGTCTAGATAACATGTCTGCAACCTTGTTATGAATGCCCTTTTTATATCTGATGACTAAATGAAACTGTTGTAGAAAACCCATCCATCTGTAATGTCTTGATTGCTGCAACTTAGTTTGGGAGTGTAGATATTGAAGTGGTTGATGATCAGTATGTACTACTGTCTCTTTGCCCATTAGTAATGTTTCCACCTTTTCACACTATGAACTAATGCATACAGTTCTTTATCATATGTAGGATAGTTACCTACTACAGGATTAAAAGTCTCAGAATGATAACATATGGGTTTACCGTGTTGTGTCAACACTGCTCCCATGGCATAGTCACTGGCATCAGTTTGGATCTCAAATGGTCTTTGTAGATCTGGCAGTGCTAATACAGGTGTTGTACTAATTTTTTCTTTCAAGGTGTCGAAGGCTTTTTGATGTTTGGCTCCCCACTGAAACAACTTATTCAATCCTGTTAAATCATGTAAGGGAGCTTCAATCTAGGAGAAGTTAGAAATGAACTTCCTCCAATATTGTGCTACTCCTAAGAAGCTTCTCACTTCTGTAGCAGACCTAGGTTTAGGCCAGTTCACAATAACTACCACTTTAGAGGGATCTATTTTCAATTCACCTCCCTCTACTATATGACCCAAGAAGTTTAGACATGTTTTTCCAAATTCACATTTTGAGAGTTTAACATAAATTTTTTCTCTTTTCAAAACATCTTATGTCTGCTTAACATTCTTTAAATGTTCTTCCCACGTTTTACTAAAAATCAAAATGTCATCTAGATACACAATAACAAAATCATCAAGAAAAGGTCTGAGTACATCATTCACTAATCTCATGAAAGTAGCAGGAGCATTAGTTAAGACAAAAGGCATAACCAGCCATTCGTACAATCCCTGCTTCATTTTGAAAGAAGTCTTCCATGCATATTTCTCTGCAACTCTGACGTAATGGTATCCACTATGCAAATCTAGCTTGGTGAAATAAATAGCTTCTTTTAATTGATCTAAAAGATCATCTATGTGAGGAAGTGGATAATAATTTTTAATTGTTATCTTATTCAGTGCTCGATAATCAATGCACATTCTCCATGAGCCATCTTTATTTCTGACCAAAATGATTGGTGACCCACATGGTGATGTGCTCAGCCTGATGAAGCCCTTCTCGAGCAACTCCTACACCTGCCTCTTGATTTTAGCATTATCTAAAGCAGACAACCTGTAAATCCCAATGTTAGGAAATGGAACATCTTGCTGCAAAATAATATCATGTACTATTCCCTTTTTGAGTGGTAGACCTTTAGGTTTTTGAAACTAGACATCATATTCTGAAACAACCTTTTCTATATCAGCTTGATGTTTAGGATTACAACCCTCAAATACATTGGTTTTATCAGGCTTCTTTTCCTTTACAACCATCAGTAAGAATTGTTTGCATGAATTAATCATTATTTTCATCTATCCTGAGTTTATGAGAGTATAATTATTCTTGAGTTTATGAGCTCTTACAAAGTATTCGATTCCATCTTTAACTATTAGATACTTGTTCTCAAGCTCTATAGAAAATAACCTTTCTATCATAAAAGTAAGGACTTCCTAAAACAATTCCACATATATCGAAAGGAATTATGTCTAACTCAATGTCATCTACAAATGCTGACCCAAAAGAAAACTTGAGTTTGCACTGTCTAGTCACTTGTAGTTGTGCTTTATCATTCAACCATCCTAATGGGTATGGTTTCTTATGAGGTGTAGTTGCTAATCCCAATCTCCTTACAATTTCTTCGGAAATCAAATTTACTTGTGAGCCACTATCAAACAAAGTATCAATCTTTTTTATTTTTGGAAATAACTTGAATATGGAAAAGCTCATGCTTTTTCTCTCATTGTCTTCATCAATAATAGATTGAGCAGAATTACTAGTAGATGCCTCAAAATTCTTACCTTTTATACCTGTGGCTGCTATAGTTGTTTCATCTCCCGAGTCTGATCCCAAATCTTTCTAAATAGCTGTAGCTGTCTGCTTCTTCTTGCCCTCAGACTTCTTAGGTCTTAACTCTGGATGCAGAATCCAACAATGCTCATCATCATGCCCCTCCCTTTTGTAGTGAGTGCATGAAGCTTTGAATTTCTATGCACTATTAGCCTTACCTGCTTTCCACTTCTGCTTTCTTTTCTCCTTTCTCTTGCTTACATTGGGTTGGGATGGTCCCCCAACTTCTGGATTGCCATTCTTTCCTCTATCTTCTAGATGCGTAGCTTGTACATATACCTCATCTATACTAGTGGGATTAATCATGAGGATGGTATGCCTCATGTAGCTGTGTAGACCACCAATGTACTCCAAAAGAGTCTCTGATGAGTCTAGTGAGATACCCAACATCAATGCTCTCTTTCTGAATTCTTGAGTATACCCTTGCAAACTTTTCCCTTTCAACTGTCAAAGAGTTTGCCAACTCATCATGGATTTTTGCATGTAGGCCAATGGATAGAACTGCTTTTTGATTGCAGCAATAAATTCACTCCAAATAGAGATGGTCTTGCCATGTCTTTTCATATCAGCTTGGGTCCTTCCATCCCATCAAACTAAGGCAGTGCCTCCTAGGTGTAGGCTTGCTAGTTGAATTTTACACTTGTCTGAGTTTATGTTCTGTACCCTGAAATACAAATAAATTTTTCTAATCCAATTGTCCAACCTTTCAGCATTTAGCTCTTCATCATATATAGGGAAATCAAATTTAACATCTATCTTAATAAAAGATGCTTTCTTATTATGCACAGGGCTATTAGGAGGTGTGAGAAAGCTTTCCTCTTTCCCCTTTCCTTTGGAGTGGTCATGGAAGTGAGACTCATCTTCTTCTTTATCTTGCTTAGAGCTTGATGAATCTTCAACCTTTTGCTTTCTAAAGTCTCTGTACATTTCATCAACCATAGACTTTATAGCGAGGAAACTCTCTATGAATTGAGGGTCTGGTCCGGCAGAACCTTCCTCTGACATTGCCTTTCGAGAATAAACTCTCCTAATTTCAGGATTAGTTTCCACCAACTCTCCTTCTCCTAATTTGAGCTTTGATCTTGTGAGCATTCACAGCTAAATCAACACAAGCTTGTCTAACCTTACAGCCTTGAGCTCTGATACCACTTGATCTGATATTCACCCTATGAGTGATATCAGTTAAAGATTTATTGATTAAAGGTATTACAGACTCATGTGCTGGTGTGTGTTCTGTGTTATTGAAGCAACGGACCGATCAAATTTCCAATACACAGAAAATAAAATTCAAAGGCAGTAGATAAATACAGTAAGCACCACGAGTACACAAGAAATTTAATAAGAAGTTCACTCTATTCTCCAGGGCTACATCTCTGGTCTAGATTTCAGTGGTGGCCTTGTTTTATTATGCCTTTGAGTAGATAATTACAATACAGGGACTCAATATAAGTTCTCTTGAAGTAGGTTTGCTTGGCAAGGTGGTTCTTGGATTCCCCAAGCCAATGGAGTACACAGAATCTTCTTCTTCCTACCAGCTCTGTGACCTTCTGGTCTATAGTGGAAAGAGCCAAATGTGTTGCTCAGTCCGGACAGATTCCTCTATGGGATAGCTTGAATCTTCAAGCTCTCTGGTGCTTGACGCTGCCTCTGGTCAGCTCCACCCTCCGTCTCTTCTATTTTGCTTTACTGCTCTCTATGTTCCGTTCTCCTCTCGAGATTCAGGTTCCTTTCTCTGTCTCTTGGGGTTATCTGTCCCTCTTGACAACTCAATTGACTAACTTCGCTGATTCGACTGTCTCTTCACCTTTTGCAATTGTTCTTGGAGTTCCCTGTTTGGCATCATCATGAACGCTCAGGGAGTGGCCACTTGTCCTCCTCTAAACGGTGCCAACATGCTTCGTCGATTCATTTTTCAGCTATGTCGTGGATGTGTTTTTCCTCGACCATGGCGGTCAAATGGATTCCAAATCCCTTCTAAAATGTGTCTTAATTCCCTGTTAGTTCTACTTCCTCCATCGGGCGCGATCTCAGTGGTCCGATTTGGGCCCTCCAAATCCAACACCGTACGCATGTTTCGTACACTTGACTTGCTTAACTGATAGCGCGTGATCAACAATGGTTTTCTCTCACCTCTGCTTGCCACGCGTCGATCGATGTATGGAATCGCTCTGATCTCATCGAAAACCTCTTACTGTTTAAGGGCGCCCTGATCAAAACAGTCGGTTTCCAGAGCACGGGTCCCGCCTTGTACTTTAGCACTTTTTCCTTTTCCCACCTGTGGTTCTCCGGTTCCCCCATGCAACCGAGTGCTCGGGCTTTCCCATTATGGTGCTGTTAACCCAACGATGCGTGATTGGCACTAAGCGCTAATCGCGCATCAAAATCCACCTCCTTTTCCCGATTTGGGGCTCCCAGGGGCTACATTGGCCTCCTCTGTAGTCTCCATGGGACTCGATCAGTGCACTTTGAATGAGGTCCTCGTTGTTCAATATTGGATGCCATTGCCAATAGTTCAAGGAGTTTTTTATCGCTGTCTTGGATTCTTTATAGTTTTCTTTCGACCTAATACAGTCATGGTTTCTTTGACAATCTTCTATGGATCCAATTCGGATCACCCCCACAAGATAATGTTATCCACATGCATAAAAGAAGAACTGAGGAGTTTTTCCAAATATACAATCTGGTTAGTGCAACGACAATATACATTAATGACTTTTAGATCCCCAACATGTCATCCCAAATTAAGCCATCATCTCCCCATATATTAAGTATTTTGGTTACCCTATGATTGTACCCGAAATAAATACCTCTAGATCAACCATGAACTATATCTAATGCACGAAAATGCCAACCAGATATAAGGGCTTCAAGGGAAGGGATAATATGATCAATAGGTCTGAGGGTTTCTTGTAGGAAAATGATGTCCACCCTCTCATATTCGATGAGTCTTTAGAAGGTGTTGATGCCCCGAAAATTGTTGTATCAAAATTGGGGGATAACCACCCTGTCCGGACCTTAGTACAGCTCCTTTTCCGTTTGGAATGGTGGCTCCGACTGGGGATAATGGGACCAGTTTCCCAGAAATGGATAAACGGGATGCATGAATGATTGGTTGACTAATCTAATGATAGGTGAATAACTTAATCTATCGGTGAAATAAAAGAACTACTACTAATCCCGGGAACTATTGTACTTTTAAAGTGTAGTGCTTGATGATCTATGTTTATAAACAGGCATGTAGATGACTCTATTCAATAAACATGGACTTTTATTCATTCAAGAATTACTCTGCTTAAATCGTTAAACAAAGGGATTAGCGCAATATTGCTACACTTTATATATCATTGATACATATATGATCAAAGGAAATGCATCCCATAAACATCCAATAGTGGATGGAATAAAGAAATGTTGTTAAAACACATACATATATTCGATAATAGTAAAGGTAATCAAATAACAATTCATATGAAAAGAATGAATTCAGACATAGATAATAGTACCATATGAGCTGCTAGACACTTCCAATATCAATCGCTATTTGAGATTCTTCTTCCAACGCAGAAATACTTTCAAACAAAGACAATAGTGCACATTTGCATAAAAGCTTCCTTGTCAAAATTAGAATAACTGGTCCAGTTTTATAAAAGAATATGGCTGAAGCAAAATAGTGCGACTTCAGTCTTTAACTCAAGTAAAAAACTTTATGACCCTTTCCAAAACAATGGAAGGGTCTATAAATACTTAATTAATCTAAATATCTATGAAACTGAAATCCTACTTAATTGGTATCAATTGATTTTGATCATATTTTCCTCAGCAACCTCGCAGTCGGCGGCATGAATCATCAAGTAGGTTGTTTGCCTTTAAATCTGAGCTGACTTATCGCAAGCATCGGCTCCACTTCGGGCGGTCTGTTGAGCCAAGAGCTAAGCTGGGCGGCATAGGTGGCATCCTGAATATCGGGGATAATATACCCAATTACATCTATAAAGCACTTGAGGGCGGCTCTTTGAGTGTGTGGTTTTACCAAGAAGAACCAATAGGTGTCCCATGTTAAACTGTTAATTCCAGCAATTAATCTCCCCTTTTCCTCTAGATCTGAATAACATGACTGCTCCAATGTTTTCATTGCTGTCAATTTTCCTGGCGTGCATTGGGAAATCATATTTGACAAGTAGAGAGTGTTATTAACTAATTCAACCAAATTGCTTGTAGTTGATTTGCACCTTGAAACTACCCTCTCTGCTTTCATTAACTGGGACTGCCATTCTGTAAATAATATATCTTTATGTGACTCTAAAATTCTTGGTAAATTCGCCGCTTGTCCCTGATCAGTATCTTTCCTGTCAAGAAATGCAGCTATCGTTTCTTCAGCTTGATCCAATTCTGTCCTAGCCTTTTCTATTTTCTCACTTATTGCTACCGTCAATTCACATAGTTGCTCCGCCTGGGCGATTTGTTGACATAGAAGCTTAATTTGGGCTATCAATGCCATATTTATCTGTAGTGCTTCTACTCTGAATTCAGTTATTTTTGGAACTCCCTTTGTCTTCTCAAGCTGTGCTGATAGTTGAGCAATTTGCTCATTTTTTGTTTTTAGCATTTGCTCATTTGCTGCCTTCAGTTGTGCCAAGGCCTCTAACAACTCTTTCTACTTCTGGATTGCGCTATGGTCAATCCTTTGTTTCTCTGCCTGCAATTGTTGAGTTAGTTGATTGTTTACTTGCTGTTGTGTCAACAATTGTTATTCTACCTGCTTCGCTTTCTGCTTTGCTTCAGTTAGCTATGCCTGTAATAAGAAGATTTCCTAGTCTTTTGTTTTCAATAAAAGACTCACCTCCGATGCATTATCTATTGTTGCTGTCGAATAGGCTCCAGCATATTGTGACAGTTTTGTCAGGTCATCAGAGGGGTCAAATTCTTCCTTCCAAACCACATTTTCCGTGACTGTCTGTTCTTGGAAAAGGGAAGGTTGATCAGTCCTTCTTCTCTTCCTCTGTTGTTTTACTGCAACTTTATGCCTCGTGCTGTAGAAGACATCCAAGGGAGAAATCTCTTCTACCTACAAAATGTTTGATCGGAGGGGTCCTTTGGTATTATTTCTACTTCTTTTGAAATGGGCAGGCCGCTGGTTCCACTTAGAACCTGTTGTGAAGTGGTTTCCTGTGTGTCTGCTGCTTTTGAATTTTCGGTGTCCTTTGAACATTCTAGACTGCTGATAATAGAATCAAATTGCTGCCATTCCTGGAGCAATTTTGGGTCAATATGAGTATCCACATTTACTTCAATGTTGGTATGTTTCTGCTCTTTAGTCTGGGTCTCCTCCCACACTTTCTCCTGTTCTTTAGTATGAATTTCCTCCTGTGGTCTTTCTTGTTCTTTTGTTGTAACCGGAGGCTCCTTTGACTGATCCCGTTCAGGCTCGCTTGACGATGTTGTTGGGGTCGTTGCTAACAGATCTAGAGGCAGAGTTTGCAACCTTTGTTCTCTAAGTCTGTTGAATTCAACCAACCCTTCATCTTGATATTTCATTCTGGCAAATGCCTTAACCTACATTATTGACTCAGCTGAGGAGAACAAGTCATCGAACATATCTTCTTTATGATCAAACTTTTCCAATTTGGCCTGTTCAAGTGCATTATAGGCGACTTTGTTGGGATCAAATTGCCTATTAGGGAGAGTTGCTAGAGTTAATGATTTCATCTTTGTGGCTTCTTTCTCTGCATGTTTGAGATCGTGCAAGGTGTAGACACCGCATCTCAAAGGAAAAGAGGGCCAGCCCTGCTTCTTATTTTTCTTGAGAGTCTGTGTAACACTCTCAGTAATGATCTGATAAGGTATTTCCCTCGCCAGCAGTTTATCAGGTATGTATAAAGGAAGGAAGTGAGGTTCGGCTTGGCTACCGAAAACTCTTATATAAGTGAACTTTTCCTCCCCGAACCATCTTCCTACTGATGTTAAGTCAATCCCGGCTTGGTAGGAAATCTTGGGAGCAGGTTTATCAAAAATAGAGTAATGAATGGGTAACATAAAGCCATTGCAGACTTGGTATAAATGGTGCTTATAAGAGGATTTCCATAATTTCTGATGGTATATGTGAATAGGCATGGGGTCTTGTGGTGTCCACCTCCAGCTGAGCACAGGAAATTCAGAGTTAAAACACAAGGTATCTAAAATATAGGCACTGTAGTAGAATGGGGGAATTAACCTTTCAGTAACGCGGGTCTTATTTCTAAACTCAAGAACAGTTGTTGCTAGTTTATCTGAGAGAATAGTGGCCCAATCCATTATTTCACTGTTACACACCGCTTCCATCAAGGGAACCATTTCTATAGTGAAATTAGAAGAGTCGTGCAACCCCCACAATCTACACATCATTATTCCAGCATAAGAATAAGGAGAACTTAGGGAATCAACCGAGTACTTACCGGAAGATTCATGTTTGGGTTTTGCCAGATTTTGTCTCCAATCCTGGATGGGTTCGGATTCAAATTCATTCTCTTTTCGGAATTTCTCCAAAAACGCCTTGTTGTACTTCTTCTTTGGCTCAAGCAAATGATACATTTGCCTTAAATCATCAGCCTTGAATGACCCGAAAATTCTCCCGTCTCTGGTGCAGGAGGTTCTGTCCATGATTGGGATTTCCTCAATTGCCCACCGCACTACATCTGTATATGGGAGAATTTGTTCCCAAGCTGCTATCCAATGAAGGAAGGAGTCAGCTATGTCCTTTAAAGTACCATCAGATTTCCGAGTTGAATCTGCAGAGGCTTGTACTGTTGTCACTTTAGGTTCTTCGACTTCAATCAAATTGTAGGTACTTTTCCAAGTAGTTCCGTCGAGAACAGAACATGTAGTATCAGATATCAATCCTTTCTTTTTATTTGTTGGATCAGCGACGACTTGTCCTGCGGTTGGCGTAGCGGAAGCGACTGTGGTTTTCTTAGACTTCTTCCCCATTCTGTTTGAGTTTTCTGCGTTGGAAGAATTCTGCACAGGAGTGAAAATAAACGTAACACAGAGAATTGGTAATGAAAGCCGAATATGAGAAAGATATATTGATCAATGCGTCATGAGGGACTAACTTTTAAAGTGGCCGTGAATACAATCTATGGGAAGATTTTAGGACTTATTATTACATTAAATGGCCGTTTAAAACCTGCCAATCCTTTAAATGCCCATCACATCATTAATCGTCCGAATGATTCGTTTAAGCGTGCCTTGGATGTTTTGGCGGTTGAGCGCAGGTAAATCATTGTTCGACAGATCAAGCTTTTAATATGAATTGATCGTAATATCCCTCTATTTTAATGGCTTTTTTGAAAGTTGTGCTTTATCGCAATCAGGCATTGGGGAAAACTTAACTCCTTATATTGACACCTTTTAAAATCCCCGATCGCCGATAGCGATACCGCATCACATCGGGACTATTGGCATTCTACGAAAACATGGATAGCATATCGTCGATCGTCGATAGCGATATCGCATCGCATCGAGGTGAATTACCTGGGGCGCTTTAATAACATGCATAGTATATTGCCGATAGCCGATAGCGATATCGCATCGGGGAAAACCAATGGGTCGTTAACGTATGCTCCCTATGTCATTGTGATATGCGATCTTGCGATCGCTTTATCGCAATGATAAAAGATTGAGTATTTGTATTATTAAGATCAAAATGGGTTTATAAAAAAGGTTTTCAGAATGTTTTTCATTTTGTTTTCGGACCTTTCTTGAATAATACAATGTTGATACCAATCAAAACTAAAGGGACCCATTTCATGTGATAGTTTTTCTAAATAAATAATGGTATGAAATGGGGGGTTGTTGTAGAGCACAACAGAAGGATACTTTTTTGGTAGGAATAACTAGGTCGTGACAATTGAAAGAGAGCCACTTCATGGAGGACTAGAGGAAAGAGTGGTCATAGCTCTAATGACCCTATCAAATGAAAGTTGTCTACCCCTGGTAATATCCAGGCCAGCCTGGTGAATAGCCTTGGACAGAAGGGAATGTTTTCCCCTAGAAGATTTGTTTTTTTTTTATGGGGAATGATACCAAGGCCGCAATAAGCATCGGATGATGATTTGACCATGGAGTGGAGAAGATAGAGGATCATCATGGATAGCAGGGAGTGTGTCCGAGAAGGTGGGTGGAGGGGATACAGAGGAGTAAATTGGGGGGGGGGAGACAAATGTAGATGATATGATGTAATGGGATAAAGATGCAGATAAAGAATCTGATAATAGTATCAGAAATAGAGGGAGGAATATGAGAGAGAGGAGAGGATAGATTACCTAAAGCCAGAACAACAACAGTTGAGAGAGATACAGTGACAATAGTAGAGGGAGGCCAAATAGGTCTCGAGCTCGAACCATGCTGCTGAAATTTATATTTTGGAGGACGACTGACATCTTCAACAAGATGCTTGTCTAGAGAGGCAGATGACATGTCTAATGCAATATTATCAGTATGAGTATCGATAGCATGGCTAGGGGTGATCAAAGGAAATTCCTTATACAGATTAATAGACTTATGGATTGGCACCTGAAAGGTACTCCTTCATAATCAGGAATATAAAGAAGAGAGGTGTTCCTCCACTGACTATTCAAGCTAGCTTTCAAACCTTCATGGGTATCAAGATGAACCAATATGCATGTCATAAGCATGTCTCGAGTCAAAATATAGGACTTTCATAGTCCAAATAATTCTCGAGATCATTCCCAATGTGATTGAATGTGTCCTCAGACCAACGATGAAGCGGTATACTAAGAAAACGAACCCAGATGGATCGAGACCCCAATTGTTCATGCTCTAGATCAAAAAGAGTACTCCATCTCTTAAGTAATAGGTGCCAGTTCAAGGTGCCAGAATTTATATAGTACCCGAGGCACATATTCAGGGCACTAAAAGTGGAGAGAAAACCATTCCCGGGATAAGGTGACCACCGAAGGTAATTCTTCAAGTACCCATCCCCAAATTTCGATGATAAATTGCCTGAGTTGGCCAAGTTGTAGGTGCAGCCCTGAACCCGTCCAACTGGAATTTTGTCTGTGGTGTCCAGTACATCACCCATCTAAAGGTCTTCGTCTAAGGTTAATGAGATATTTTTGTGTCCCTCATTAATGCACTTAGATTTATTCACCGATCGGGATGTTATACCAAAACGCAGATGGAGGGGGTTGTAGAAGATGTGCCAAAACCTTTGCAAACCCTAGTCTCTCCACCTGTATCAGAAGGCGGCAAGGTATTTCCTTCAAAAGATCCATATGAAAGAGGAAAGGATGCCAAAAGGAGAATGGTAGGGTCAGATGTCGATGGAAGAGAATAGTGAGGGTCGAGATCTATAGGGTTAGAAGGATAGGAAGTTGTAGAGGAAGGAATACATAGATTATATAATAGAAACTATGTAATAGTCGGGTTCAAATAGGAGCCTAGAAACTGTAGGGAAGCTAGAGAAGGAGGTAGGTAGTCAGAAATTGGCAGGAAGAAGGAGGCATCCAGAGAGCCAGAACCTGAGAGAGAGGTTGATGAAGGGACAACAAGAAAAAAGAATGTCTATGCCGAGAAGCTAGGGTTGTGAATATTGGACACCAAGAAATCCCTAGGGTCATCTGCCAGAGTAGTGGGGAGCAGTAGAGGGATCAAAGAAGGTTAGAAAACCATGTGGGGTGGAAAACCTGTCGAGATGTGCATGAAATAGTAGGGATCCTCAGAGTAGTCCACCAAATCATCTACCATCTTAGCTGACAGATAGTGACGGGAGACTTGCAAGATATTTGGGTCAGCCGACCATTGTCAATGCCGAGTAAAATGTCTACCAATAAAGGTCCCAAGGTGCTAGTGGATGGGGAGGTGACTGACAGGTAGCTATAGTCACCCAAAGAAATAGCAGAGACCCTTAGCCGATACCACGAGAAAAGGCAACCCTAGCGAAGTGCAGACAAAGGTCGAAAACATTCAGACAAAGATCCATTCGCTCCCTCGCCAACACTCTAATTAGGAAAATAGAGAACAATCTAATTTTATTTACTAGTTACATGTTATTTAGCCAAGAGACTTACCTAGTATAGAAGAGGAGGCTGGATGAGGAGGCTGAGAAAGCTGCTAGTGATGAGTGCGACCAACTAATTCCTCTAGCTCCAAGCTGAGAAAAAATAAAAATGTCATTAAAAATTTGAATAAAACCTCTGAAAAAAAATTTAAATTACAAAAAAAATGAATTTCAAACATACCTCATAGCACTCTATAGGGCTTCAACTCAAACCATCCTCATAGCGCTCAGTAGGGCTTCGACTCAAATCAATAGACCTCACAACACTCAACAGGGCTTCAGCTCAAATTGCACTAACGAGTAGACCTCACAATGCTCGACAACACAATGAAAATCAACAGACCTCACAGTGCTCGACAACACAATGAAAAATCAACAGAACATACCTCACAACGGTCGACAACATAATGAAAAATCAACAGACCTCACAACGCTCGACAACACAATGAAAAAACAACAGAGACGAAAACTTCACGATAGGGACTGGACTGTCATATCCATAAATCATTTTTTTGACTGTATAAATAATTGAGCCAAACAAATAATTCGACGAATCAATGATTCGTTCGAACTATTTTTTTGTTGATTTTGTGAACTTTGGCAAAAATTATGTTTAACGGTCGATGGTAGTCTAAATGGCAAAAAGTTCAGCCAAATAAATTTAGAAGATTCGGTTGAAAAATGATTTTGCTCGGTTGAAATTAAGAATGTGAAATTTTCAGAGGCGTTCCTCACAAAATTGTAACTCGTCTTCACATTTTTACCCTTACATTGCGACAAATCTCTATTGTTTAACATAGGATTTGAGGACCTTATTTAATAAAATTAAGATATCTCTCACTCAAATTGTAATATGTTACATATATCTTCATCAATGCTTTCTCTTTATGTTATTGACTTATGATATTTCCTTTCAAACGTATGGTGCAATTTTCACTTTTATTTTAGTTTAGCTTGGAATACGTTTACTTTAGGCAATTGGATTTTTGTTGGTGAATGGTACGTACTCCAAAAATAATTAACAAATCTTTAGGAATTATATTAGGATAGAATTCATAAAACTAAATGTAATATGTTTTGAATAAATTTCTTACAAATTATTTCACCAATTTCTATATTGTTTTCTATCTTTCTAAATCAAATTAAACCATCACAACCACATTAATAAATGTGATTGATATATACTAAAAAGTGTATATCATTAAAATTGTTAATCATATTAAAAACCCTAAACTTAAAATATGAATATTAAAAAACCTAAACCTAATATCAACGTAATTTAAACCTCATATTAGTAGGCCTGGCATTATAATAACATAATATATATGTAATATATTTTAATAAACAATTTAACAAAAAAAAATTGTTTATTATGATTAGGCTATTTAGCTCATGATTTATCTTGGCAAATTGCGCTTCCACATCCATTGGCCCTGTCATATAATGTGAGATGCAATGGGGAATTACCACTAGGTTTGTGGTGATGCCGCACCAATTTTAACGTTAGCAGAACTTTCAACAATTTACATATATAGATATATGCTTAAATGTGTCTAAGCGCAGTGTTTACCAGGGTTAATATGAATAGGGGCGCCAAAGTGGGGCCGAGTAAAGTAAGCCCAACAAAAACATGGAAAAATCCCTTGAAAAATATTTGTGAAGAGCTTGGGAGATCTTCAGAATTGGAGAATTTGACTTCCAAAAGCTTGGTAACATGGAAAAATCCCTTTGAAAAATATTTGTGAAGAGCTTGGGAGATCTTCAGAATTGGAGAATTTGACTTCCAAAAGCTTGGTAATTATTTTTGGGATTTTTATGTATTTCTTTACATCTTTGATCTCTCCACATTTTTACCGATCCCAAAGAGTCTTCTTACTCTTCAGTCTTTCCACGTCTTTTTTCAGAACGAAGAAAGAAATATATATTCATATGGTATATTCAACAAGATGGCTTTACATAGACAGTTGTGCGGATTCCCCACACCCAGGAAAAAGGCAGAATTTAAGATGTATGTCTGGAATATATACAAAATATTCTGATGGATATAGAAGCATAAGATCATCAGCTATAGACAAAACTGTGTTAGACAAAACTGTGTTAATGACAGCAGAGGAAATATATGTGCATACCTGGCTGTGTATGACCGAAAACCTCAGAGAGTAAGAAAATACAAACCATATAAAACCATTGCTTTGATTTATATTTCAGGAAGACAGAAGTCCTGAATCTGAAAACAACAGCTTGCTGTTTTAATCTGCAGTCTTTCCACGTCTTACACAAAGCCATGTTTTACAGTGCTGGTTTGAACTCCAAAAACTCAGATATCGCATGCCATCAAACCGCACCTAGGATTATCATGCACAAAGTAGTAGAGTAACTGAAAAGGCTAATAGGATTATATTTACCTGAATGGAAGCCCATCCCCTGTTGACATCATCTGCCACATCATTTGATTGGTTGATCCAATCCTATAAATTGTTTGGTATTTTTAATGGGGAAAATACCAAAAACCAAGATTCACTCACACAGAGGCAATGCTCTATTTTACCTCCACAGGATCTTTTTGTGCACAGAGGAGCCAAAAAAAATTTCACAGAGAAACAGAGTAATTCACCATAAAAGATTTCTATTCATTAAAATATATGCCTGATACATATTCATCCCTTTTTCTGAGAGGGATTCACCACACAAAAAAAACATTCAACATAAAAACATTTACTCTGTTTCACCTGAGAATTCACTGAACTGGGTTTACTGCTGTAAATCCCCTTTTACATTCACTG
Organism: Pinus tabuliformis; assembly: GCA_031772625.1. Taxonomy (NCBI): domain Eukaryota; kingdom Viridiplantae; phylum Streptophyta; class Pinopsida; order Pinales; family Pinaceae; genus Pinus; species Pinus tabuliformis. Next base: position 358,338,321 of record CM062814.1, on the reverse strand, counting down.
CTGTAACAAAAACTTTACTGCTGTAATTTAAAAATTTACATATGTTTACTGCTGTAAAAGAAATTTACACAGGCTTACAAAAATCGCTTCACCATTTTCTTTATGCACTGCTGTGCAAAACCACACATGGTTTTGCTATTCCTCTGTTTTACAATGCCTCACAAAACATTACCAAATACATTTGTGCACTGTTGTGCATACATCTTGGTTCTCTCTCGCTGCTGCGAACACTTACATATCTCCCATGTGCCATGCATAATAAAAAGTCAACACACTCAAAAAACAAATATACGAGCTCCTTTTTTTTGTATTACATTGCATTAAAAAACGACCATACCTATCTTTAAATGCTACATACCTTTTACATAAAGAAACCTACGTGCTATATAAAAAAATATATATATTGTAACGTGCCCATACTCATATTAAAAAGGGCCACCAAAATCTTGTACCAACATTAACTCTTTCACCTACGGCGGTCAACCAAAAAACTTTCACTCCACGCAAAACTTGAATTGACGCAGGCCCGTGTGCAGGTTTAATCAATCAACGGCTGAGAGCACGAGAGACAATCGAACGGAGGAGAAAGATATCGGAAGACCAACTTATGCTGAACATTAACACCCGAGATTCTTACGTTGCGTTACGTCAGGGCTGAACCACGTGTCGGCTCCAAATTATATCGGAGCTCCTTGCCGGATTATTCCTTCGTCGGCAAATCGCTCTGAGAAAATCCGGTGAACGGTTTCTAGCTTGGTTCACGGTTTCTGGTGGTCTGCGTTGAAATTAGATTTCAACACTCCCCTTTAATTTCAACAGCTGGGCATTCGGTCATACCCAGACACTTCCTCAAAAATTCAAAGCTTTTCTGATCTAGTGGCTTTGTCAAGATGTCTGCAACCTATTCCTGAGTCCTGCAATGTTCTAGGACAATTTCTCCATTGTTCACCAATTCTCTGATGTAGTGAAACCTTGTATCAATGTGTTTCGTTCTCTTATGAAACACTGAATTCTTTGACAATGCAATAGCTGAGCTATTGTCACAAAAGATCACTGTCGCTTTTGCCTACTCTTGGCCTAAGCTTCTCAACATTCTTCTCATCCACACTGCTTGACATGCTGCTACTGTAGCTGCCACATATTCAGCCTCTGCTGTAGACAATGCTACAATGGACTGCTTCTTAGAAGCCCATGAAATGGCTCCTGAACCCATATGAAAAACATAACCGGAAGTTCTCTTCCGATCATCTACACTTCCAGCCCAATCGCTATCTGTGTATCCAACCAAATCTGAATGTTCTGAGGCATGATATAAAATTCCAAACATTTTGGTGCCTTTGACATACCTTAAAATTCTTTTTGCTGCTTGCCAATGTGCCTCCTTTGGCCTCTCCATGAATCTGGAAATCAAACTAACAACATACATTAAATCAGGCCTAGTAGCTGTTAAATACATAAGGCTGCCCACAATGCTTTTATACAAACTAGGATCAAAATCCTTGATGCTGTCCTCTCTGCTGAGCTTTAATCCCATCACTGTGGGAGTGATGGCTGCCTTGCATTCTTGCATGTTAAATCTGCCCAAAACTTGATTTACATATCTTGCTTGAGATATAAAAATTCCTTTTTCATTTTGATCTACTTCTATGCCTAAGAAGTATTTCAACAAACCCATGTCAGTCATTTCAAATTCATCCTTCATGACTGATTTAAAATTCTCAATAAGATAAATATCATTTCCAGTGAAAATAACATCATCTACATACAAGACAACAATTAAAATTTTACCATCGTTTTCCTTGATGTAGACTGTGGGTTCTCCTTCACATTTGTCAAGTTCATTATCTAATAGATATGAATCTATCCTGCTGTACCATGCTCTTGGCGCTTGCTTCAGCCCATAAAGAGCTTTCTTCAACTTGCACAATTTGTGCTCTTCACCTTTCTTCTCATATCCGAGAGGCTGTTCCACATAGACCTCTTCCATTAACACTCCATTTAGGAATGTTGATTTCACATCCATTTGGTAGACTTTCCATTTGTTTTGTGCTGCTATGGACAGCACTGCTCTCACGGTTTCCATTCTTGCAACCGGGGCGAAATTCTCCTCATAATCTCTCCCATACTGCTGCTTGTAGCCTTTGACAACCAGCCTTGCCTTGTGTCTTTCTATCTTGCCTTCAGCATTGCTCTTGGTCTTATAGACCCATTTCACACCAATGACTTCTTTGCCTTTTGGTAGCTCAACCAAATGCCATGTTTTGTTTCTCTCTATGGCATTCGTCTCCTCATCCATAGCTTCTATCCATTTCCTATCTTTAATTGCATCTTCGAAATGAATAGGATCATCAACATGACAATACAAGGCAAATAAGGAATTCATTCCTTCATCATAAATGTCACTTAGATTTCTAAATTTCTTACCTTTTTCACTTGGTGTGCAAGTGCTTGAAGATGCACTTGAATTTCCTCCTTGTGGTGTGCTTGGATAAGCACTCTCATTTATCCTCAATGGTGTCCCTTGCTGTCCTTGTGTTGGCGCTGCTATTTGGGGATGCATTTCAGCCACCTCCTCTTCATCTTCATCATGAGAGAAATAGTTTTTAACATTCATTGTTTTCTCTATGCTTCCATCCCAAGCTTCCTCTTCAATGAATTGAACATCCCTGCTGACAAAGAACTTCTTGGTAGATGGAATGTACAGCCTGTAGGCTTTGGATTCATCACTGTATCCAATGAAGATGCATTTCTCCCCTTTTCTGTCCAACTTCCTCCTTAGCTGATTTGGTATGTGTGCATAGGCCACACACCCAAAAACTCTCATGTGGGTGACTCCTTGCTTTCTCCCACTCCATGCCTCTTCTGGCACTTTGTTCAAGACTGCTTTTGTAGGACACCTGTTCAATATATAAACTGCACAATGTACAGCTTTAGCCCAATACTCATTTGGCAAATGCTTTGCCTTCAACATGCTCCTTGCCATCTCCATGATGGTCCTATTCTTCCTTTCAGCAACTCCATTTTGCTGTGGGGTGTACCGAGTTGTGAACTGTTTATGTATTCCATTTTCTCTACAAAAATTTAGGAATTCATTTGAGATATACTCACCTCCTCTATCAGTTCTCAATACTTTTATGTGCAGCCCGCTTTTGTTCTCCACAAGTGCTTTGAAGTTTTGGAATTTCTCAAAGACTTCACTTTTGTTCTTGAGGAAATATATCCAAGTCTTTCTTGTAAAATCATCAATGAATGTCAAGAAATATAGGCTGCCAGCTAATGATGGAGCTTGCATTGGTCCACACAAATCTGAGTGGATAATCTCTAAGGGTGTCTTTGCCCTTATGCTTTTCCCTGATGGAAAACTTTCTCTATGTTGTTTGCCCAATATACAACCTTCACAAAGGCTGTCCGGTTTCTCTATCAATGGTAATCCTCTTACCATTCCTTTTCTGCTCAATAAGTTTAGACCTCCAAAATTTAAATGCCCGAATCTCAAGTGCCATAACCAGTTCTCATCCTTTGGCACGCTTTGGAAGGCCTCTTGGGTGACTGCTGCCATTTCCCTTTTGTTCTTCAAGTCTGCCCTGATCCGGAGAGGGAACATCCTGTTCCTTGTCATCTTCACTTCAGCAATGCATCTTTTGCTGGGTGGTATATCCATGATGGTGCACACATCATTTACAAAGTAAACATTGTAACCCTTTTGGATAAGCTGTCCAACACTCAATAGGTTACATCTCATTCCGGGGACATAGTAGACATCTGCTATGGTTTTCCTTTCTCCTTGTTTTGTAAATATTTTTATCTCCCCTTTTCCCATAAAAGACACTTTACAATCAGTTCCTAGTGTGACCTCTGATTTCAAATTTTTATCTAGGGCAGAAAAGAAGGCTATGTTTCCGGTCATATGGTTGCTGCAACCTGAGTCTAAAAACCATATGTCCTCACTATGTGTTTCAGCCATGTTACAAGCTAACAGGACATTGTATTGACTGCTGTTTTCTCTTGTAACATTTGCATTTTGTTTGTTGTTCTTATCATGTTGTTTCTTTCTACAATCACTAGCATAATGTCCATACTTTTTGCAATAATAGCATTGAACATTAGATTTATCATACCTTTGTCCTTGAGCATGATATTGTCCTCCTTGTTGGCTGCTTCCTTGGCCTTGGTTCTGATTTGGATTGTTGCCTCTTCCTTGTGCATTTGCTGGGCTGTTCCTTCCACCTCTGTTCTGGCTTCTGCCTCTTCCTCTTTTGTTTCCTTTGCCTTGACCTCTTCCTCTTCCAAAGGACATCTGGGTCTTGAAGGCTTGCTCAAGAGATGAGTTTTCATTCCTACTCAACCTCTGCTCATGTGTTATCAGTGATGCATGTAGCTCATCAACTGAATAGTTTGAGAGATCCTTTGTCTCTTCAATGGTGGTGACTATGGCATCAAACCTTGAGGGTAAGACCCTCAATATTTTCTCCACAATCCTTCTATCTTCAATGGTTTCTCCATGAGTCCTCATTTGTGTGATTACACCAATCACATGAGTGAAGAATGAGTCAATGTTATCTGACTCCTTCATGTTTAGATTCTCAAAATCCTTCCTCAGCAATTGTAGTTTTGATGTCTTCACTCTCTCCATGCCTTGATAGGCTGTCTTAAGGGTTTCCCATGCTTCATTGGCTGTCTTAGCTGCTGCTAACCTTGGAAACATACTCTGGTCTACTGCTAGATACAACAACACACGGGCTTTTGAATCCTTCTTCCTATTACTCTTCAGTTGATCCTTCTCTCCCTGAGTTAATGCATTGAACTCAGTTTCATCTGCTGGTTCTTCAAAACCATCTTCAACTATTTCCCATAAGTCTTGGGAAGCAAGCAAGGCTTTCATAGTTATTGACCAGTAGTCATAGTTCTTCCCATTAAACTGTGGGAGCTGGGTGTTAAACATACCCATACCAGTGCTTGTGCTAGCCATTCCTTGACTGTGTATTTAAAAAAAAAACTGACTGTTTGTTTCAGCAGCAACACAAAGAAAAAATTTTGGAATACCTGAATCCTTTGTTGTCTGAGTCTTCTGTCTGCCTGAGAAGTTTTGCTGCAGCTACAAACCTTCTCCCTTCAGCTTCATTAACTTCTTTAAAGAGCCTGAACTTGCTCTGATACCACTGTTGGGTATTTTTAATGGGGAAAATACCGAAAACCAAGATTCACTCACACAGAGGCAATGCTCTATTTTACCTCCACAGGATCTTTTTGTGCACAGAGGAGCCAAAAAAAGTTTCACAGAGAAGAGATTGGGATGTGTATGTGAAGAGATGACCACTCAAGATTGATGAGCAAGGATAATACACTCTTAGAAATACTCTCGCGCGCAGAGGTAGTGGAGGAAAACTAGCTGAAGAAACCTCTAAGAGGCTTTCTTGGTCAAAATCATAGAACAATGGTTGGCCTTGAGGAAGAAGAGCCCATTGTGAATCTTGGTGGATTGATGAACCTACCTATTAGTAGCAGACAATATCTTGGTACTTGTGGGGATAGTGAACCACCATGTGTTTCCTTGGGGTTGAATAGAACTAGTGCTTGCTTCCACCTATGAACCACCAATGGAATTATGACCCCCGTACTCCTTCGTAGCTTACCCAACTAATGAGCATTTTGTTTTAAGTGAAAAATCTTCTCCTAAGGTCAGCTTGGACACTTTGTGCTAGAATCTCTGTTATGACATTGTCATGCTACAATATGCTTAGATAAATGGTGGTTGAAGGTAGTGTAGCCTTCAGATGCCTTGTCTCAACTATGATACTAGTAAAAAATTTATCGTTGGCATTGGTTATATACAACTAAGGGTTTACTGTTTCATTGATTGCTCGAATTACTATTGGGTGAAGACAATGTGGCTTTGGGACACCCTATTTCAGCTAGACAATTTTTTATTTCTCTGAAAAAACTCATCCTCAAGCACTAGAACCTCGCTTGCGAGTGACAACTACAAGAAAAAGTGACTATAGATTTTCCATGGTCCAGTGGGGAGTCAAAGTCCTACTCTCAATTTCCAGATCTCTTATAATACAAGTTCACTCTTATGTTGTATGCTTGTGATTGTCATTTATGCTAATGTTTACTTCAATGAAGTAATGTCATGCTAATGTTGGAGAATGTTCTCCTTACATACATGAAGAATGTAAATGATTTTGTAAATATCCTATAATATGGTCCATGAATGATGAATGCACTAAACATTGAATGCATTAATCCTGCTTGCGCATGAAGGGATTCAAATCCCTATAAATGGGTAATTATTTACAAATACTTGTCATAATAGTAGGTCTTGTGGTATTGAATAACACCCATTGTTGATAATAATGTTATTTCTTACCTGTTAACGGATCATTGAATTTCATTTGTTTACAGATATGGGGAGTGCTGAAATTCTTGTATGCTTAAGAGATTGAATCTCAGTGATTCTCAATTATGGGAGATGGGGAAGTCCCTGTGATATTTCATTAAACTGACAAATATGTTCACTGATATGTATTGTCATTATTTCATTTATTTTCTTGCTATTAATAGGTTGTTAAGAAAAGGATAGACATATCCTATTGTCATGGAAATCAATGTAGGTTCTAGGTAAATACGGTGAAGTGCATCTAACCACATGTCTCTATATATTCCTCGTTCAATATGCTCTATTCAAGTTCCACATAGGTACTCTTGCGCCCTTCTCATCAAGATCAAATAATTTTATAAGAAAAATACTTAATGGTCTTAATGACCCTCGTTCACTGAGGAAAGAAGACAAATAATGAAGTACATGTCTTCTCGGGCTGGAGGGTAGGAACACCTTAGTCCTAAGTAAAAGCTTGGGAATAATGTTGTTAAAGCCAAATATATGTATTTATTCAAAGCTTAAGAGGGATAACTTGAAGATCTCTATAATTATATGCATAAATTCCCAAGAACATGAGCGGGGTTGAGTTCAAGCTATCAAGGGGATTGGCCCTTGTCCATGTGCATGGACGTTGTAAGAAAGCAATAAAGGCAAAGGAGTTGAACCTTAATAAAGTGTAGTGGGGTTAAAAGTCGAGGACTCGGAGGGAAAGAAGGGACTTAAGCCAATCCATTGTGTGGCCAAGAGCCAAACCTAAGCTTAATGGTAGTAGAGACCTAGGCCATTGATGGAGAAGCTCTCACAGTCATTGGATGACCCCACATTGTGTGTCCCTAGAGCTTGTGAGCCAAAATATTTGTAGAATGTTATGGGTACAACTCCTGGGGTGATGTGGAATTGAACGTGTGGAGAGTGATGAGGATTGGGCCACATAGTTGGTGGGGGACAATAGATGTCCACATATTCTTGGAAGAGTCAATATTGAATGAAATGACGAGAGCTAATCTAAGGGTTAGTGTTCTCGGGGTGACCTAGCATGTTGGTCTATCTCTGGGGATGAGTGCCATAGGACATGCATGTATTCACTACCCAGAAAAGATAGTGATTTGATTTATTGTAGATTCGGCATTGCCAACATTGCTTAGAAGAGTGGCCTTAGAGGATCAATGAAGAGAAATGTCAAAACCATCCAGGATGCAACTCTTATAGTGATATGGTGACCATGTGCCTGATGAGTGCATAATTTTTGTCAGTAATGTTGTAATTCTGAGGGGGAGGAGGTCCTAAGCTCCACGTAATCCTAGAAATTAAATCATAAGAAACCTAAGACATTTTTGAAGGAGCATTGAGGTAGCCTGCCTGGAAATTTACTCCTAGGGTGAGGTGGCACTACGCCTCCAGCTTCAAAATCTTTGGACACAAGGACTTATATTGTGATGTATATAAACTCTGGGATAAAATTGGGATGGCACACATAAATTGTAGTAGCTTCTCTAAAAAAACAGCGAGGACCACATGGACGATCAGCAACTTTGGTGGCGCTGCCAAGTGTGAAGGATTGGCATTAACTGATATATCCATGCGGAAAATCACATGGATGTGGTACAGTCTGATAGGCCAAAAATTAAATGGACATAATTTCCAATATGGAAGCTAAATTGAGGCAAATTTATATATCACTAGATTTGTATCGATGAAATGGATGTAATGGTATCATTCATTTGTAGTTTTCAACGAGTAAAATAAAGCAAAGAATTTGAACCACATTTCCATAACTGGACCATGAAGATTGGTTTAGCATCATAATTGCCTCATTCTAACTTTTTTAGGTTGGGGTTAGTAGGGGCTATGTTATATAGTGGTATAAGAGCTTCTAGGTTTAACACTTGGATTGGATGGGCTCTATCGTAGAAGAATTGTAGAAAATGTTTCAACCCTAAACCTTGGTGATAAACTTGTGCCATGTTACAACTTAATAGAGCAGTAGATTTAGTGCTTGGATATTTGAAGCTAGGGTGGGGCTCTAGCTTCAAGCGTCAAAGTTAAATATGCATAAGGTTGCAGGTCATTTATAACATTTTATTGTGATTGATATGATTATTGTAAGGATTATATTGTATGATTGGTTTTAATTATAAAATGTAATTTTGTTGCATGTGTTTTCTTATGGCATATTGAAGACATGGATGATCTATTGTTGTGACTATGGATGATTTTTATGTCCTTAGTTATGAAAAACTACCCCCTGATTTATGCATGGTTATTTAACTGACGTGTTCTTACACACGGGTGGAATGGACATTTTAATGGTCCAATGATACAAGCTATTTTGGGAAATCCCATTGTTGCTTGTGAAGGTGCTCTTTATATAGCCATAATCATGACTTGCATGTTGATTACTTGATTGTGCAAGGGAATGTTCAGCGTAGCATTTTCATGAAATGGTCATGAGTAGATTTCATGTGATATATATATATATATATATATATATATATATATATATATATATATCTTACAAGATGAGAGATAGTGATGTGGCATGTGGGTTACTAATTAATTGACCTTTGGAATTGCAGATTCCATGATAGTTGGCCTTGGCAAAGATGTCGAACATAATGTCTATTACAGGTTTCAACAAAAAAACTAATATTGAAAATTCATAATGATAAATGGACTTAAATTACTATCGATGAAATTGATTAAAGAGTAAATTATAAAAGTTGTAAGAGTAGGAGTAAATTTTCCAACATGATTGTATATGTAATTTTTAATTTTAGAATCAAGATAATGTATTTGTTATCATTGTCTTTGTTTGATACATGTGACTGATAAAAAAATTGAGGATATGTGAACAAATGCAGGGATTATGATTGGCCTAGCGTGAAGAAATGGAAAACGATATATTTATTTATGTTATTCCATTAATACATTAACAACTAAGTGTATGTGGAAATGTGTATCAAGACTAAGTGGCAACAAATGGAATCTTGAATCATGGTAAGGTACAATAGGAATGAACCAATCCCATCAAGGAACAAGAACCTTCAAGAAATTGAAGGCTGAGATTAGGAGTTTGAAGATTGAACTAAAGATTTGCAAGGTAGAAATTAGGAAGCTTGTTAGGAAACAACAAGAATTGACCGAGAGGAGGTCTGAATTGCAAAATAATTTGAAATTTGACATATCAAACCAAATCCTTAAAAATGGAAAAGCACATTGGTAGGAATACACCCCATGAGGCTTAAAAGGAGAAGATGATATTATCCTGTTGGTATTCTAGAGAAAATAATTTGAGAAAGGACTATCCCTACAGGAATAAAAATAAATAAAGTTACACTTGCAAGCCAATGGGAAATGAGTCAAGGATGTAGGGTGTTGAAAAGGAGGAGGGTTCATTCCCTTAAGCTCCTTAATAAATACACATGTGTGATGAAAATATTCCGTATTAAATATTAGGGAATGTTAGACTTCAAGTTTTCAAAGAGCCTTGTAAATAAGCCTTGATGTGACATTGGTGGGTGAATATACACATATATACATATACACACCTAAATAAAGGGTGGAAGTACAATAAACATTGGACTCATGGGACTAAACTTATTTTGGGGACTATTTTATTTTAACAATTGTTTGTTGCAGCTTTAATTTACTAACTTCATGGATTAATATAATTTTAATTGTCATTTCTTCATGGCCATGTTTTTATGTCAAAAAAAATTCGTTTTGATTAGAGTTGTGATTTCCTTCTTTTTATTGGTTGCTCTCGCCTTCCTTTTAATTTTTTCCTTTTGAATGTTATGATTTGGGTCGAAGGATTCTTGTTGGGTGTGGTAGGAAAGACATAGAGATCAGGTACGAGAGTTGAGTTAAACTCGAGAGAGATTACGACTTGAGAAATGCCCAGCATGGCGAAAATGAGGAATATTTAAAAATCGGTTGTGCATGATTGGCATGGAGAAGAGCATGATTACACTGGGAAAATGGGACAAAGTAGGCCATCATTGAAATACCTAGGAGAATTTCTCGTGAACATGGCAGTAGGTACAAATGAAGAAATGTGCATGGCTAGAATTTAACTACACAAACATTGCTAGCAAAACATAACATCTGGAGGCATTGGTACTAAAAACAAGGTAAAACGTAAAGAGAGAAATCTAAATAAAAGGATCCCTCTAGCTACATAAATTTTTTATTGGAACCCAATGCATGCTTTGCATAAACACAAGGAGTTATCTAAACTCTGATTCTATTTGTCATATTTCAACATGTGTTATGTCCATGACTAATTGAACAACATTATGCCAGCTAAGTGGGTTGGGTTGGTCCATAGAAAGTAATGAACAATGACATGGTATCCATGAGAATGGCACAAAGGAAGTTATCTTGACCTTAAATGAATTTCCATATATAAATCTGGGATATGTTCATGATAATGCTAATATTTATGTACATATATGAACTAACAGGTTTTGTCAAGAGTCATTCTGATAGAAGAATGATTGTTTGCATTCATTTAATGAAAATGTGGATGGTGTAAAACTCCTTATTGTATGGGTAATCATGTGGGAAAAAGTATCCCTAATTGTTATATGATTTTAATATTATGCAAATATGCTTCTTATATTATGCCCATGTTGTGTTAAATGAATAGGGAATGATGAAGGTTATACCAAGAAAATGAAAGAAGTGGCATTTGTCGCATGTTGGGAAAAGCATGGATAATTAAAAAAACCATATATCCTAGATTTAGATTGTAGATGGACGTGGTGAAGCATGTAAAATACACTAGAGGTAATATTTCTTGGTGTCTGTGGATATACACAATATGGTCTCTATATTTTCAACATTTTTTTGAACATGTAATATTGTGGCATGTGTATTGTGTTTGTGTTGTGTTGTATGTGTCTATTTGTTGCGTTGTATCACGTGCATATGTGCATGTGTTTTATTGTACATTATGTATATGTGCATGTGTTGTGTAATGTTTTGGGATAGGCATGTATGGGACTATTTGGGCCCTTGTGTTGTGTAATGCATTTTGGACAAGAAAGTGTGGGACTGTGTTGCTTTAAGATAGGTATACTTCATGGAATGGGGGTTGCCTAGGCCTATGAAGGTGTGGGATACACCTATATTCTTGTTGATAGAAGGCTACCTCGTTTGGTGTTGACTACCTAGTTTCGTAATTCCCATATTCACGGGGCAATAATTGAGATTTTTTATATTTATTTGTTACTGAGTGCTCAACTTAGGGCCAATGAACCACTTCGTAAATTTGAAATCAAAGATAAGAGAAGAGGCGACACTGCTTGCTTACCAGGTTTGGTTATCATTCCAGTGTGAGTACATAATCAAAGAAAAGAGAAGGCACTGGGAGTTTTACATGTTTGGAAACTAATCCAGTGTGTATATAGGAAAGGAAGACACCACTCGATGCTTATCGGATGGGAAACCAATCTAGTGAGTGTCAAGAAAGAAGAAAAGAGGAATTCAAAGATGAGTATCAATATTCCATTTGATTTCATGAATTTATAAGTTATGAACATAAATTGATACACTGATCTATGATGGTTTGGTTTATGAGCTAACTTGATTTGCCTTAGTAGGATGAAAAATAAAATCATGAGTTTTACTTCATGGATAAGATGGTAATGATGTATGATTCAAATTTATTACAATTCTTTATGATGAGTCTAATGGAAATTTATGTACTATGATGTAGGAAACCATGGAATTTCCTAACCTGGGTGGTTAGAGTTGGCTGCGAGACACGCGCTAGCAACAAGAAGGGAAATTAGAGCATGAAATAATATTACTGTGAAATATTTTAGGAATTGGGTGGTTGTGGGACGTTGGTACCCAATAGTTTCCATTGATTTCCATGAAGCATTCCATGACTGGTATAAAGGTGTTGAGGTAGGGAATTTCCTTGGTTATGAGAATCTTCTTATGTGAGGAAGCCTTGCTAAGGAATGGATCGCCCGAGGGACCAAGAAGCAAAGAATAAGATTCTTGAACTTGGAAGGTGTGTGATTGCACATAAGGGGATGACATATTTCACTAGGGACTAGGAATTAAAGAAGGGAAGGCTGGGAGATAGATTAGTTTTGGTCATAAGCATGACTGATTAGAATTATAAGCAAAATGGGAGTGTTCCTAAAAATAATGACTTGGGAACTATTTTCTGACGGAACAAGAAGCGCAAGGATAACAACACTGGATATTGGAGGTACGAAACCATCCAAATAAAAGGAACAAATTAAGTTTGATTGAGCATCTTGGGAGCACCAGATATTGAAAAAAGGGCGATTAGGAGATGCCCTAATTAATGAATTAATGAGTACCAAGTGGCTAGGTAAGCCACTCCGCATATAAAATGTGTTCTAAAAGTTTATGAGATGTGTATGTATAAAGCTCGATAATCAACAATGCTTAGTACAAGGCATGTTATGTTGTTTATGGATATTGAACACTAAGCACTGTGTTCCCCCTAAGGATGAGGGGATTGTGACATCACCTCATTAATATTCCTCATTTAAAAATAAATTTTAATAAATTAAGTGACTGAAAGAGGAACACATATTAAATTTCTTGACGAAGGAGTGATCAGGTGATCAGTATTTAGTTGAAAAATAAAAGTTCTCAGAATCAATCAAAACCTAAATGGCCATGTCTGTATCGTTAACATGATCTCAACGCAACTTGTTTCGCTGAAAACAAAGCTCGTATGAGGAAGATATCGTGTTCTCTGCACTTCGCCAAATAGAGGAATTTTGCCAAAAAAAAGTACAGTCACTACACAGTCAACAGTCCGTACTGCTGACGTGGTAGGTTACTATGTAGGTCGAAGGTTGGTCAAAATGCTAATGGGGTCTCACCACGTGGCCCAATTTGGTAGGTCGAGATTTTGATGATTTGGCTCGATTTTATTGGTCGCATGAGGATCTGTTGTAACATTTTTTGGTTTTTATAAGATAGAATATTTGAAAAAAAATGTTAAGTTAGGATATGGACATAACAATAGTGAATAAAATGTTTTTAGAAAAATATCTTGATGATGATGTCCATATCAAAGAAAATTTTAGGTTATATGTCCTAAAATGTGAAGACAAAAAGAAAATGTTAGGTTAGAAAGAAAAGAAAACAAATAAACTCTGAAAGTGAGCAAGTCTAAATGCCACTACTTTGTTTCTACAAAATAATGGTTGTGTGTAGCTTGTCTTAAATGGCACAACCCATGGCAGTCAAATATTTTAATCTTGACTGCTTCATGTTTTAAATTTGATGTTATAGTTAGAGAATAAAGATCTAGCCAAACTGTTTAATCTTGGTAGATCAATAGTTAGGTAGAGAATAATAAGGTGCTCATAAATTTAATCTGAGCCCTTGGAGGTTATAAGGGTAGATTTAGATAGTTTTCTTTTGTAAAATAAAAGAAAGGAAAAGGGTTTGTTTGCTTAAATGCACCCATTAAATGAAGATAAATTGTAGGATAAGCAAAGGGTAAGTATAGCAAAACTTGTAGAAGTTTGATAATTCATTGGACAAATGTACATTTATCGTGTTTTACCATATGTTTCTAAGTCCATGATGCAATTAAACAAAGCAAATAAAGGTCTATAAGAACAATTAATTAACTTCCCATTCATCCCCATTCATTCCTATATTTACTAATTTCCCCTTTTCCCACCTTCATACAGTTCATCTTCATTCATTTTCCATAAAAACCCATTTTCGTAAGGTAAAAACCCTTTTTGCCTAGGAAAAGTGAAAAACCCATGTAAAATCCCTTTTTACCATGTAAAACCCCTTTTACTATGTAAAATCCCTTTTACCCGAAAAACCCAAAAAAAGGTGTATTAGCCTAAGTATTGATATATAAATGAAAAGAAAATAAACCATGAAAAAGCATAATACTTAGTGAATTTCCCTTTTTCTACCTATAATTCCCTTTCCCACCTATAATTCCCCTTTTCGCATATATTTACCCTTTTTCTGCTCATATTCCTTATTAACACTAAATATAGTATTAAACCCATAAAATTTCCTTTTCCCGTATATTATTAACTCCTTATTAAAATATCTCGAAACCCTTAGTTTTATAATAAAACTATGTATTTTCATATCGCGTCATAATATTGGCAGATCTCAACCTTTCAATGTGCATCCACTCCCCTCCAATTGCGACATGTGATCAACGATGGACCTGGACCAGACGTAATATATATTATAGTCCATTGTAATATCACATCCACCCTCATCACAAGTCTCCCTAATAGCATAAGCCCCTGCCATTGCAATCTCCGATTGTGATGGGAACCCGAACCCGATCACATATCATACATGGTTTATTTTCACGTCACGTCTAGCCCCTATCACATTCCTTTGCGATGGGTCGTCCCTTGTTAAACTACAATAGAATTAAGTGATTAGCTCAGGCCCAATATCATTATCCACCTGAGTTCATAAAATTTCAAATCCACCATATTTGTTTTGCAAAGATTTTCTTTGTTAAATCGTTTCTATGATTTTAACGAAGAAATAACTAAACCTCTATTTTAACCACTAATATGGGTTTTAAGCCATAATAAAGCCATTGCTGCCATAATTAGTCATTGGGACCCTCTGTACTACTCTTTCGCTCCATCACCGTCCGATCTAAGCCATTCAAATCCAACGACCCTCAATGATTTCAGGTTGGCTCTCTGTACGGGCATTACCCACCCAAAAAACAGTTTTTCACCGTCCTCCCTTGCTACATGTCAGGCTTATATTGAATCTGGTGAACCGTTCCCAAAACTGCCCACGCCTTATAAGCGGTGTGATGAAAACCACCTCCCGCATAACGACAAAATATTCACTGTTCACTTTGCGCCATATTTCAAAAGAAGTCTGTTTTCCATTTAAATGCCAAAATCACCATTTTGCTTTGTTTTCACCTGTTTTCACAGTAGACCCTCCATAAAGCTTCTGCAGCCAATTAAACCATTGTTTCACCTTCCGATATGCTATGGACTCCTTCTAATGTCGTTTCGAGCTCTATAAAGCCATTGAAGACCGTCTGTCACCCTTGTCTTTCTCAACAGTTTCTGTGTTTTCCAGGTAAAGACTTAGTTTTCCAGGCTTACAAAGAAAAATCTCGCTGACAGTTTGAAGAAAAATATGAAGATCGTATCAAATTACTTTACCATGTGACACAAATCTAGAAGGATTTACTGTTGAAAAGCATAGTAGACACCTCAAATTCACTGTAGAGGTAAAAAGACATAGTAAAGGCTACTCAGCAGGGTCAAAGGATATTTACAGAGTTTAAAGAGTATCTGATGAAAGATCAAACTGAAGGAGTCGAGTAGCGCAAAAGATTCAAACAATCTACCAGCTTAAAGGGAAAAATATTAGACAATAAAGCCAACACAACCTGAATAAAAGGGATAGCAAGAAGCAATTCAATCGCTGCCCCTATCTTCTTGCATGAAGATCTTTTCCTTTCTTAGAATAAATCTTAAACAATGTTAGGGATTTTCTTAGTTTCATTCTTGTATAAATAACTCTCTTCTCAAGATGTTATGGGCTCGAATTCAAGATTCATTGTTCATTTCTTGTTGAGTCTTGACTGTTAATTATACTTTGAACTTGGAAGCCACCTTTGAAGGAAGTTTTTCTAGACACTTGATGTACTCAATCTTTTTGGAACCTTAATACAAAGCAGAGGATTCTGAATCTGGTTTCACATAGTTTTGTGTTATCCTGTAAATTTTTCCAGTTATCAATCATTATATTTTTCTTCATATGCCTATGACTTATAGAGATATCTAGGTAGGAAGAATTGTGTCACAATTTATTCCTATAAGATCCTGAAATGATCATCTATTAAGAGAATGGATTAATGAACTGTCTGTTTAGCTAATCCCCTCTAATCAGTAAATCATCAACATCTTGTGTAAGCTTAAGTGTACTTCCTTGAACCTTTTCAACGTAGTTTAGAAGGTTTTCCCACTTATGATTGTTCTGTTTTATAGTCTGGAAACTGTGATAATCATATTATTTCTTGTCTTCTTCTCACCACTATTTTGATCTATATCACTGTGTAAAGTCTTATAGCAGCCCTCTGCTGAGATATTAATATAACCCAAAGGATTAATTGCTTCAATTATACATCTTTCTTCATTCATTGGTCTTCCAAAAAACCAAAACCAAAAACTCCAAAACAATTATTTTAGATGGTCTGGCATTGGTAGCTGACCTACTACTATCTCAGAAGTACAACATCAGATTGTCGCTGTTCTCGGGGATTTTAATTTCATTTAATCTCCCTTGGGACAACGATATTCATTCATTCTTTTTCTTTAAAGGTGATTAAAGGTTTAGAAAGGTTAAAATCATTCACCTTGGTGACTCCACACTCCCAAGCTCGCACCTTTTAAACATACCAGATCTTGTTCAGAAGCTGACATGGTTAGTCCTCTATCAGATCTTGAAAGGCTTATGAGAAAAGCCAGTTCTAAAAGGGGACACCATCCATCTTCTTCTTCTTCTGTAGTCCTACAGTCTGAAGAATTAGAATCATTTGACCCCTATAGTAATAGCCCATCTGATCCTGATTACTCCCATTTATCACCTAAGGCAGTGGAAATTCTAAATAAAGGAATTGATTTTAAGTCAGCCCACCTTATTCATTCATTACAATCTCATCCAATCCCCACATTACCACCAGGATCACCTAAAACTAAATCTTAGTTGGGTGTTGATCTACCATAATATAAACCCACAGATTTCATATTCCCTACCACCTATCCATTTCCTTCCATTTTTGACCGACTTGAAGCTTCTTCTTCTGAACAATCCTCTCTTTAAAACAAAAGAAGGTATTCCTTTATAGGTACCAAAGATATTTCTTAAGACTCCTTTGAAGTCTTTCAGGAGATCCCCTCCTCCTTCACCTCCAACTAGTTTATCTACCCTTAAATCACCATCTTCTTCCTCTATTTCTTCTTCATCCTCTACATCCACACAAACACCACATACTCCACCAAGACAACCTCATATACCTCAAGCACCCCATACACCACCTACTGTCATGGCTTTCTGACCTATTGTACAGGCTAGATATGCTACCTTAGTCTTACCTAATAACCTTCATGCATTCCCAGCTAGATACTTAAAATACCTTCCCAAGTACAATGGAGAAACTGGTCCCTCAACTGAGGACCGTCTTCAATCTTTCTTAGAATTTGAAGACAACATGAATATTGAAAAGGAAAATGTTTATATGAGATTGTTTGTATAGTCACTTGAAGGAAATGTGAGGATTTGGTTTAGGAAGTTACCAGTAGCTTGCATTAGAAATTGGGAAGAGCTTACAACCATATCTAAAAATCAATGGGGTGTGAAAAAGGATCCTCTTTATTTCCTCATAGAATTTGAAGAGCTTAAAAGTAACTTTGGTGAACCAGTATCAAATTTTATCAAAGGATTCAATAAACTCTATCACAAAATGCCAGTTGATTATAAGCCCCCTGTAGCAACAGCTAAGTCTAGATTTTCTAAGGCTTTTGATGATGACTTTGCTCTTATGCTACGAGAGAGAACTTCAAGAACTCTTGAAGATATGCAAAAAAATGCTATAGAAGTACAAACAAATAGGGCAGCCTCCACTTCTTTAAAACTTAAGGAAGAAAAGGCCCAAAGAAAACTCAAATCTGTTCAAGAAGCCGCTAGTTCCTCTAAGACTAAATTAGAAGACTAAAAAATAGATGAAATAACATCTCTTCTTAGAAACCTATCAAATAGGATTTTAAATATTGAGACTCAACCTAGGACAATACAACAAATAGTGACTAGACCCCAAAATAAAAATCAAGGTCAGTATGAAAGAAATCCACCACTACAAATTCTTTAGAGACCTAGCAATGATCAACAGGTTCCTACTCCTCTATTGATAGATGACCAACAACCTGATGATAATACTATGACAATTACTAAAGATATTAATAGTATGGATTCTTCCTCCAATAAAACAGCCATCATTCCTCCCTCACAACAGAATTAGGTTCAAGAAGATCAGGAAACTTCACAGGTCTCTAAATATCATGCTTTCTCTAAATTTTTAACTACATAATTAAACAAGAGGTATGATCTTAGGCCTAGGCCTGGTCCTGGGAGACCTCGAAAGGAAACTCTAGTAATTGAACCACGTACCAAAACTGCTGAAGCTCAAACATCTCTTATTCAACCCTTAGATCAGTCAATTGATACTACCCAAGATGGTAAAAACATTTTGACTACATTTAATGTTGAAAAACAAATTAGAGAGGGTTAAGATCCCAATTCCACTGTCAGAACTTTCTAAAAACCCTGGTTACAAAAGCCAAGTCACAAAATGGATACAAAATACCTCAGTTAATGCTGAAGGTGATGTCATAAGTCAGCAAGATGAAAAACCAACAGTAGTTTTTGGCCCTAGTTCAGACATGATAGATGAGATATTGCCCCCTTTCTATGTAACTCTTAAAACAAATGATTCCATGTTGTATAATTGTATGCTTGATTCAGGAGTATCACACAACCTTATGCCAAAATCTATCATCGATCATTTGAAACTCGACATAACTAGATCCTACCATGACCTGTACACCTTTGATTCTAAAAATGTTCCTTGTTTAGGATTGATCAAGGATCTAGTGGTTACCCTTGCTCAAATTCCAGTGAAAAGTGTATTACTTGATATTGTTGTCATAGATATCCCTCCCAAGTTTGGAATGCTCCTTCCTGGGTCTTGCTATGCCAAATTAGGGGGAACTCTGCAGATGGATATGTCATATGCTACTATTCCTGTTTATGGAGGAGAGCAATTAAGATTATATAGAGAGGTAAGATTTATACATACTATTTGTAAGACTGACCAGCGAAGGAACCATCCAATTTATGCAATAGATAAGGACTTTGGTTGTTTTCAATTCACTTCAAACCAACATAAAACTCAAGTCAAAATTGAAGAGGTAGCTGAAAGTCCTGAACCAAACCAAACTGATATTTGGAAACTGTTCTTTGATGGTTGTTTCACAAAAGATGGGGTCGGAGCCGGAGTAGTTTTAATTTCACCTGAAAAAGAAAATATAACCCAATTATGTAAATTAGATTTTGAAGTTACCAATAATGTTGCTGAATATGAAGCTTTCCTTTTAGGATTGCAACTAGTCAAAAGCTTAAAAGTTCAAAACTTAAGAGTTTTTACTGATTTAGAGCTTATTGTTAAGCAAGTAAGAAATTCTTGCCAGACCAAGAACCCTAGACTTAGGTCATACCGAAATGAAGTATGGGATTCAGTTGAAAATTCATTTGATGTTTTTAATTTGACTCATATTCCCAGAGATAAAAAGATTCATGCAGATGCCTTATCTGTCTCTACTAGCTCTTTTAAGATCATTGATCATACTGATGTACTCTATCAGATACAAGTCAAATATAGGCCATCTATCCGAGATAATCTGAAACATTGGCAAATTTTTTAAGATGATGAACAGTTGAAATCATCTATGCAGGTAATAGATGATTTTCCATTTCTACAAATTGATGAAGATAGAACTGAAATAAATGAAAATGTAGATGGAAATGATACTTCAGATTTTAAAACCCAAATTGCTAATCATGACATTATTCAATTATCAAATAATTTTATTCCAAAAGGACTCATTCCTTTAGAAAGATTGTTTGATCAAAATGATGTCCTCCGAAACTCTGAGTCCATTTCTTCAGAAGATGACATAGAAGATATTAATATTGGAACTAATGAAGATATCCAAAACATCAAAATATGTCCATCTCTAGACCCTGAGGTCAAAGCTGAATATCTTAAGTTACTGCAAAATTATAACGATGTTTTTGCTTGGACTTATGCTGATCTAAAAACCTATGATACTTCATTAATACAATAGAAGATTCCTTTGAAGCCAAAAGCAAACCCTTATCAACAGAAACTTAGAAGGATAAATCCAACCCTTTTACCAACTGTAGAAAGGGAGATTAAGAAAATTCTAGATGCTCAGATCATCCTCCCTCTTAGATATTCTAATTGGGTTACAAATCTAGTTCCTATTAGAAAGAAAAATGGAGAAATAAGACTCTATGTGGATTTTAGAAATTTCAATAAGGCATCATTAAAAGATATTATCCTTTGCCCAAAATGGATCAGTTACTTCAAATGGTTTCATGAGAACAAATACTTTATATGCTTGATGGATTTTCAGGTTACAATCGGGTGAATGTTGATACAACAGACAGAGAGAAGACAACCTTTATTACACCCTAGGGTACATTCATGTATGATAGGATGCCATTTTGCTTAACCAATGATGGAGCAACATTTCAGAGAGCTATGGACATAGATTTTATGGGCCAGGTAAATAAATTTGTGGTTATTTATCTTGATGACATAAATGTTTTTTATAAATCTGATCAGAAACATCTAAAGCACTTGAAAAAGGTTTTTGACAGGTTTAGAAAATTTGGAATATCATTGAACCCTAAGAAATCCTTGTTTGCTATCAAAGAAGGAAAATTTTTGGGACATATTATTTCAAAGGAGGGAGTAGTAATTGATCCCAAACAAGTATCTTCCATTGAAACATTGACCTTACCCAGAAACAAGAAGGAGATTCAAGCTTTTTTAGGCAAGATTAATTTTTTAAGGAGGTTTATTCCAAATTATGCAAAGATTGTGAAAGATATAACTGACATGCTCTAAAAGGACCATGAAGTCAAATGGACTCCCTCTTCTATGCATGAATTTGAACAAATAAAAAGGGTTACCTCTAAAGCTCCCACCTTAGCTAACCCTGATTATACTAAGCCATTTAGTATGTTATCTTTTGCCTTTGAAACAACCTTTGCTGCCATTCTATTACATAAAAATGAAGGTTCTCATCACCGACCCATAGCCTTTTTCAGCAAGGTTATGAGAGATGTTGAGCTTAAGTATGACATCATTGAGAAGAAATCATATGCCCTCATTCAAACCCTGAAAACATTCAGAATGTATGTCTTACATTCACCCATTTCTGCTTATGTTCCTAATAGTGCTACTGAAAATTGTCCTAACCCAACCAGACACTGATGGGAAAAGAGGTAGATGGATCACTTAAATTATGGAGTTTGATCTAACTATCAAGACTACCAAGCTAGTAAAAGGTCAAGGATTAGCCAAGCTTCTAGCTGAATCCAACTGCAAATTACTTGGGATCAATTCTGTTTTAGAAATACAAGGGAAGAATACACAAGAACCTTCCCTTCATTCTTACGTGCAGAATACACAAGAACCTTCTGTCCTTGCAGAAGGGGAGAATCCACAAGAACCTTCCCTTCCTCCTGTTGATGCCCCGAAAATCGTTGTATCAACATTGGGGGATAACCACCCAGTTCGGACCTTAATACAACTTCTTTTCCGTTTGGAATGGTGGCTCCGACTGGGGATGATGGGACCAGTTTCCCAGTAATAAAAAAAAGGGATGGATGAATGATTGATTATCTAATCTAATGATAGGCAAATAACTTAATCTATTAGCAAAGTAAAAGAACTACTACTAATCCAGGGAACTATTGTACTTTGAAATGTAGCGCTTGATGATATATGTCTATTGACAGGCATATAGATGACTGTATCTAATAAACATAGACATTTATTCATTCAATGATTACTTTATTTAAATAGTTAAACAAAGTGATTAACACAATATTGCTACACTTATCATTTATATCATCGATAGATATATGATCAAAAGAAAAGCATAATATAAACATCCAATAGTGGAAAGAATAAAGAATGTTGTTAAAACACATACATATATTCGATAATAGAAAAAGCGATCAAATGACAATTCATATAAAAAGAATGAATTCAGACATAGATAATAGTACCATATGAGCTTCTTAGCACTCCCAATATCAATCGCTATTTGAAATTCTTCTTCCAACGCAGAAATACCTTCAAACAAAGATAGTAGTGCACATTTCCATAAAAGCTTCTTTGCCAAAATCGGAATGATTGGTCCAGTTTTATAAAAGAATATACCTGAAGTACAATAGTGAAACTTCAGGTTTTAGGTCATATACAAAACTTACGACCCTTTCCAAATACAATGAAAGGGTGTACAAATACTTAATTAAGCTAACTATCTATGAAACTGAAATCCTACTTAATTGGTATCAATTGATCTTGAGTATCTCCTTCACAGCAATCTGGCAGTCGGCGGCATGAATCATCATTTAGGCTGTTTGCCTTTAAACCTGAGCTGACATATCACAAGCATTGGCTCCACTTCGGGTGGTCTGTTGAGGCAAGAGTTGAGTTGGGCGGCATAGGTGGCATCCTGAATATCGGGAATGATATACCCGATTGCATCTGTAAGGCATTTGAGGGCGGCTCTCTGGCTATGTGGTTTGACTAAGAAGAACAAATAGGCGTCCCATATCAAACTATTAATTCCTGCTATTAATCTCCCATTTTTCTCTAGTTCTGGATAACATGACTGCTCCAATGTTTTCGCCGCTGTCAATTTACCTGGAGTACATTGGGAAATCATGTTAGACAAGTAGAGAGTATTATTAACCAATTCAACCAAATTACTTGTGGTTGATTTGCATCTTGAAATTGCTCTCTCTGCTTTCATTAACTGGGACTGCCATTCTGTAAATAATATTTCCTTATGTGATTCTAAAATATTTGGTAAATTAGCTGCCTATCCCCGATCGGTATCTTGCCACTCAAGAAAACTAGTTAATGTTTCATCGGCTTGATCCAAGTCTGTTCTAGCTTTTTCTGATTTTTCACTTATTGATGTCGTCAAATCGCATAATGGTTCCGCCTGGGCAATTTGTTGACATAAAAGCTTTATCTGTGTTATCAATGCCTTGTTTATCTGTAATGCCTCTACTTTGAATTCGGCTATTTGTGGAAGATTCTTTGTTTTCTCTAGTTGGGCTGATAGTTGAGCAATCTGCTCATCTTTTGACTTTCGTATTTGTTCATTCGCTGCTTTCAATTGTGCCAATGCCTCAGACAACTCTTTCTGCTTTTGGACTGCACTGTGATCAATCCTTTGTTTCTCTTCCTGCAATTGTTGAGTTAATTGATTATTTATTTGCTGTTGTGGTAACAATTGTTGTTCTGCCTGCTCCGCCTTCTGCTGTGCTTCTGATAGTTGTGCTTGCAATGAAAAGATCTCCTGGTCTTTTGTTTTTAATAAAAAACTCACCTCTGATACCTTATCTATTGTTGCTGCCGAATAGGCTCCAACATATTATGACAGTTTTGTTAGGTCATCAGAGGGGTCAAATTCCTCCTTCCAAACCACATTTCCCATCACCGTTTGTTCTGGGAATAGGGAAGGTTGATCAGTCCTTCTCCTCTTCCTCTGTCGTTTTACCACATCTTTGTGTCTTGGGCTATAGAAGACATCTAATGGAGGAATTTCTTCTATTTGTAAAATAATCTGATCGGAGGGATCCTTTGGGATTATCTCTACCTCTTTCGAACTGGGTAGGCCACTGGTTCCACTTGGAACCTATTTTGAAGTGGTATCCTATGTATCTGCCGCTTTTGATGTTTCGACGTCCTTAGAGCATTCAAGATTATTGATAATTGAATCGAATTGCTGCCATTCCTGGAGCAATTTCGGGTCAATTTGAGTATCTACATTCACCTCTATGTTGCTCTGTTCCTGCTCTTTCGTCTGGGTTTCCTCTTGTCTTTTCATATGCACTTCCTCTTGTTCTTTTGATGTAACAGGAGGTTCCTTAGGAAGTCGCTGTTCAGGCTCGCTTGATTCTGTTGCTGGGGTTGTTGCTAACAGATCTAGAGGCAGAGTTTGCAACCTCTGTTCTCTAAGTCTGTTGAATTCAACTAACCCGTCATATTTGTATTCCATTCTGGCCAGTGATTTAACTTGGGACATCGACTCAGCTGAGGAGAAAAGGTCATCAAACTTATCTTCTTTATGATCAAACTTTGTCAATTTAGCCTGTTCAAGTGCATTATAGGTGACTTTGTTTGGATCAAATCACGTATTAGGGAGAGTTTCTAGAGTTAATGACTTCATCTTTGTAGATTCTTTCTCTACATGTTTGAAATCATGCAAAGTGTAGACACCACATCTCAGAGGAAAAGAGGGCCAGACCTGCTTCTTATTTTTCTTTAGAGTTTGTGTAACTCCTTCGGAGATAATCTGATAGGCTATCTCCCTCGCCAGCAGTTTATCAGTTATGTACAAAGGAAGGACATGAGGTTCGGCTTGGCTGCCAAAAATTCTTATATAAGTAAATTTTTCCTCTCCGAACCATCTCCCTATTGATGTCAAATCAATCCCTGCTTGGTAGGAAATCTTTGGAGCAGGTTTATCAAAAATAGAGTAATGAATGGGTAACATAAAGCCATTGCAGACTTGGTATAAATGGTGCTTATAGGAAGTTTTCCACAATTTCTGATGGTATATGTGAATAGGCATGGGGTCTTGTGAAGTCCACCTCCAGCCGAGTATGGGAAATTCAGAATTGAAACACAGGGTGTCTAGTATATAAGCACTGTAGTAGAATGGGGGAATAAGCCTTTCAGTGACGCGGGTTTTGGTTCTAAAATCAAGAACTGCTATTGCTAGCTTATCTGACAGTATAGTTGCCCAATCCATTATTTCACTATTACACGCCGCTTCCATCAAGGGAACCATTTCTATAGTGAAATTAGCGGAATCGTGCGACCCCCACAATCTACACATCATTATCCCAGCATAACAATAAGGAGAACATAGGGAATCAACAGAGTACTTACCAGAAGATTCATGCTTGTGTTTTTCCAGATTTTGCCTCCAATCCTGAATGGGTATGGATTTAGTTTCGTTCTCATTTCGGAATTTCTCCAGAAATGCCTTGTTGTGCTTCTTCTCTGGCACAGGCAAATGATGCATTTGCCTCAAATCATTAGCCTGAAATAAATCGAAGATTCTCCCATCTCTGGTGCAGAAGGTTCTGTCTGTGATTGGGATTTCCTCAATTGGCCAGCTCACTACATCCGTATATGGGAGAATTTGTTCCCGAGATGCTATCCGATGAAGGAAAGAGTTGGCTAAGTCCTTTAAAGTAGCATCATATTTTCGATTGGTATCTGTTGTGGATTGTACTGCTGTCACCTCTGGTTCTTCGGCCTCAATCAAATTATAGGTACTTTGCCAAGTAGTTTTGCCGAGTCCTAGACATGTAGTATCGGATATCAATTCCTTTTTTTAGTTCCTGGATCGGCGACGAGTTGTCTTGTGGCTGGTGAAGTGGAAGCGATTGCAGTTTTCTTAGACTTCTTCCCAATTCTGCTTGAATCTATTACTTCGGAAGAGTTCTGCACAAGAGTGAAAATGAACGTAATACACAGAATTGGTAGCAAAAATCAAATACGAGCGAGATATATTGATCAATGCACGATGAAGGATTAACTTAAAGTGGTCGCGGATACAATCTGTGAAAAGATTTTTAAGCTCACTATTTCATTAAATGGCCGTTAAAACCTGCCAATCCTTTAAATGCCCATCATATCGTTTATTGGCCGAATGATTTGTTTAAGTGTGCCTTGGATATTTTGGCAGTTGAGCGCAGGTGAATCACTGTTTGGAAGATAAGGCCTTATTACGAATTAATCGTAATATCCCCGCTTTAACAATTCTTTGAAGTTCGCGCTTTTGGCTTTATCGCAATCGGGCATCGGGGGAAAACTTAAATCATTATATTGGTTCCTTTTGGAATCCCCGATTGCCGATAGCGATATCGCATCACATCGGGAGTATTAACTGAGCACTTTGAAAAGCATGCATGGTACATCCCCGATCGTTGATAGCGATATCGCATTGCATCAGAGCGAAAGGGACTTTATCGCATCGCATCGGAGCGAAAGGCACTTTTGTTATGGTAACTTATTATTGCCGATATCCGATAGCCTATTGCATGTTGTCGCGTCAGAGAAAACCAATGGGTCTTTAAATTATGCCTCCTTTGTCATTGCGACATGCGATCTTGCGATCGCTTTATCGCAATGATAAAAGATTAATCATTTATATTATAAGACCAAATAATTGGTTTATCAAAAAGGTTTTATAATGTTTTCATTTTGTTTTCGGACCTTTTTGAATAATACAAAGTTGATACCAATTAAAATAAAAAGGGACCCATTTCATATTATAGTTTTGTAAATAAAAATGATATGAAATGGGGGGTTGTTGTAGAGCACAACAATTAACGATTCGCTGGAAGAAAAAGTTATCTCTGAAGAGTATGGAAATACTTAAACTTTTTCAAAATAGAAACCTCATCAAAGGGAAAATTCTAATATAACTAGGTATATATGCATTCCAAATAAAATGAAACTATCTTTGCTAATTTCCTCTCTTGTTTTAAAATTAAATACATTCTAAGTTTTAAATTGGCCTCTATTGGTTGATAATGATAAAATAGAAAACCTTTCCAAATCAGCTTTTAGAATTGACTCCTTTGTCATAGGTAGAGCCTCTGCTACCAGCAAACGTTCACAGTTTCGACAGGGATACCTTTTAACCATGTTTTTGTCCATTTTCCCATTCATTTCAGAGTATGATTAATAGAATGAATTCAAAACATGCTTTTCATATTTTGCATTTCTTTTCTACTTTTCTGTTATTTTGTAAGATAAAAAGCCATTGTCCTGGTTTGGTGACCAGCTGAGTGACAATGCCATTCACTGGTAGTAATTTAACCGAACAAGCTAGCTCATGATGAGACCCCTTGTCTTATAATTCTAAGCCATTACCCTGTTTTGGTATGCAGTATTGGTAATGTCGGTTAAACTATTTCCCTATGATCATGGTAAGCAGGCATATAATAAGACCTCTTATCTTTTATATCAAATATTTTAGAATTACACTCTGAGTAATCATAAGCTTTGGTGAGTGGGATGGACAATTTTCTCCTTAAGAGCAAATGGATGACAAGGTAAGAGTTAAAGATGTTGAATTTGGATTAGTTACTATTTTGATATTGACAACCTTTTTTGTGACCAATCTGAAAACATAAAATGATTTACAATATTTCTAAACTTTGAGAAGTGTTCACAAAAATTGAAGTGTGCTTTCAGAATGCAATTACACCTAGTTTCCTAGAAATTATCCCTTTTGAATAAGACTTCTATTATTTTAAAAGTAAGTATCAACCCTACTTGTTTTGAACAACTTTTAAGTATAGCAAAGGTCAATGGAAGATACCTCACAACTTTATTTTCTAATGGTCCTACAAACTACAAAATTCTATTAAAAAGGAGAAGGGGCTACCTCCTCAATTGATTTTTTTTTTTAAGATAAGGCCATTAACAGGGAGAGAATCTCTCAAACCTGATCAATCTTGTAATATGAAGGTCGAATGGCCTATCTTCTCACAGATCTGAAATGGACCAAGCCACACCTTCTGGAACTTGGTGTGTTTTCCCTTGTCCTCATGGGCTTTGTCCCATTTCAGAACTAAATCACCGACTTGAAATTGTTTTGAACCGGATGAGACTGAATCAAAGGATGACTTTATGATTTGCTGATGCTTTGCATGAATAACCTTGGCTTTTTCTCTTTCCTCTTCTAATTTTAAAATTTGGTCATGTCTAATTTGAATAGAGGAAGAAGGGCTTTCCTCAATAAACTGAACTAGGGCTAGAGAAGGAAGGACAAGATTTGTTAGTATCACTGCTTCTTTTCGATATACGAGGTTGAACGGGGAAGAACCTATGGAAGCCTTCTCCGTTATCCTATCAGCCCATAGTGCGAATATTAAGGATTTGTGCCATTTTTTATGATTCTGTTCGATAGTTCGCTTAATAATTTTAATCAGATTTTTATTTGTAGACTATGCTAAACCATTACCCTGGGGATAGTAATTAGCAGAATATTTCAATTTAAACCCTCTTTTAATAGCGAAATCAAACACAACATTGCCTGAGAAGTAAGATTTATGATCGAAAACAAGAGCATTTGGGACACCAAACCTGGCAATGATGAATTGATCTATGAATTCAATAATTGCCTCAGAATTTGTTATCTTTAAAGGAATTGCTTCAACCCACTTTGTAAAATAATCAGTAGCGGTAAGGATATACTTATGCTGTTTGGAAGAATGTGGAGTAATTTCTCCAATGATGTCCAATCCCCATAGCTCAAATGGTTGTTCAATGTTGACTGGTTGCAAAGGGAAAGCTGGTTTTCTTTGTCTTCCACTAGAAGTTTGACAATTTCGGCATTTCCTTACATATTCATGAGCATCTCTAAAAAGAGTGGGCCAATAATATCCAGCATGAATGATTTTCTGGGCTGTTGTATCAGCTCCAAAATGTCCTCCTGCTGGTCCACCATGTAATTCCTGCAAAAAAATTTGTGCTTTAGGTTTTTCTAGGCATCTTAATAAGATTGAATCATAATTTTGCCTAAAAAGCACATCATCAATAATTGTGAAATTTTTTGCTTTTAATCTAATGGCCCTTTTGTTTTTGTAAGACAGGTTAGGAGGTGCATATCAATTTTTCAAATAGAAGATTAAGTCAGCATATTATGATTCAGAATCAGTAATACTTATCTGCTTGATTTCTTCGGTTTGATCTGTATCACCTGATTCTGGAATGTTGGATGCTCCTGCCAATAACCTGTAAAAACCTTGGCCTCTAACAACCTTTGCTGGTTTAATTTCTAAGTCATATTCTTGAAGTGCTGTAACCCAATTTTCCCTTTTTTCACCTAGTTCCCTTTGGATTAATAGTTGCCTTACTGCAAGGAAAGGAACTATAACTTCTGTATGGGATTTTAAAAGGAAGGGTCTGTAATGTTTGACAGCTTTATATACAGCAAAGGCTTGTTTTTCTACTTCGGAGTAATTCAATTCAGCACCTTGAAGATTTGAACTATAGAATGAAATGGGTGCTTCCAAATTGTGATTGTTAATCTGTGTGAGTACTGCTGCATAAGAGAAATCGGATGCGATAGTATACAATGTGAGATGATTAGAAAAATTAGGAGTATTTAAGGCGGGGGCATTAATTATTGATTGTTTGATTAAATCAAACACTTCCTTTTCTGCTGATCCCCATCTAAAGACTGAATTTTTCTTAATCATAGTTTGAAGTGGCAAAATGATTTGAGAAAAGTCTGGAACGAATCTTTTGAAAGAATTGATTTGTCCTAAAAATGACCGCATGGATTTTTTATTATGAGGGAAAGGGATTTCAGAGATTTCTTTGATCCTGTCAGGATCAATATAAATGCCATCTTTAGAAACAATAAAGCCTAAGAGCTTTCCTTGGTCAAGAGAGAAGAAGGATTTTTTAGGGTTAAGTGAAATACCGTACCTTTTGCAGCGTTGAAAGATTTGATTTAAATCATGCAAATGATTGGATTTATCTTTAGAAAATACAATACTATCGTCTACGT
Organism: Pinus tabuliformis; assembly: GCA_031772625.1. Classification (NCBI taxonomy): domain Eukaryota; kingdom Viridiplantae; phylum Streptophyta; class Pinopsida; order Pinales; family Pinaceae; genus Pinus; species Pinus tabuliformis. Next base: position 358,308,474 of record CM062814.1, on the reverse strand, counting down.
AGACGACTACTGTTTTTTTAATTAACCCTTTAAAAGCTATATCCATCGCTCTTTGGAACGTGGCTCCAGCATTAATAAGTCTGAAAGGCATTTTCTGATACGCATATGTTCCCCATTTTGTTCTAAATGTGGTTTTGAGTCGGTCATCAGGATGGATCAAAACTTGGTTATATCCTGAAAAACCGTCTAAAAAGGACATTAACTCAGAGCCTGCCACTAATTGGAGTATCTCCTCCATAGTAGGTAATGGGAAATTATCTTTTAGGCTCGCCTTATTCAAATTTCTGAAATCTATACAAATCCTGATGTCGCCATTTTTCCTTCTGACTGGCACCATATTGGAGACCCAGTTTGAGTGCCGAACAAGAAAAATAATCTTAGCTTTCAAGAGTATATTGAGTTCAGATTTTATTTGACTCTCTAAGTTCAGATGTATTTTCCTCAACTTCTGCTGAATTGGTTTCTGTTCGGGAAGCATTGGAATGGTATGCTGGATGATGGATGTATCATATGTCTTTAAATCGTCATATTTCCAAGCAAAAACATGTTTGTTTTTCTGTAACAATCTAATGAATGCTTCCTTCTCTTCCACGGAAAGTCCTAATCCTAGATTAATGTTTTGAGGAGTTTGCTCAGTGCCAAGGTTTATCAATTCAAAGCTTAAGGTAGAACTTTGGAGCTTTGTATTGGTCATAGGTTTAAACCTGTCTTTAATATCATAAAGATCCTCAAGCTTCACCACAGGCTTTGGGATTGAATTTTCCTCTTGTTTACCTCTCATTTGAAGGTCATGCTCGTTTTCCTAAATGATTTGATCATCATAGGACTTTTCGGAAGTTAAAAACTGTAAAATGTCTTCATCGTGGTTGAATACTCTCCAATTACTGATATTGTCAGGAATTGATGGCCTAAAAAGTAATTCTACTGAAAATCTATCTGGGCTATAATCTTCGGAAGGTAGGAGCTTGGAAGCAACATTGGCTAGCAGGTCAGCTGCTGAATTTTGAGACCTGGGAATGGAAGAAATATTGAATGCCGAAAAGTGGGAGGTGAGTTCCTGTACCAACGACTGATAATGTTTGAGATGGCTAGAAAGACAATGAATTGTATTCCTTACTTGTTTAATAATAATTTCAGAATCTCCAAACACTTTCAAATATTGCACCTTGAGGCCAATAGCTTTATATAGTCCTTGGACTAAGGCTTCGTACTCAGCTGTATTATTCGTGCATCCAAACTCTAACCTACAGGACAACATTGTTTTTTCTACCTGTGGGCTAATCAAAATACATCCTGCTCTTGAGCCCTCGCTAGACTTGGAACCATCGAAATATAATGACCAAAATAAACAACTATTAACAATTTTATTTACAGTTTCCTCAGTATCATTAAAACATCTTGACCTATCTGTTTGTGAATAATTTTTGATCTGAGATGTAGAATGGTTTACTGAGAAAGGAGATGGTTGGGCAGAGAAGTTGCCAAAGAATGACTCTGATGAATAATTCCCCAAAATGTTGTAATTAAATGCTATTGGTTGGTTTTCTTGTTCAAATTTTGTAACTGTATGGGTCATGTGTTTTTCCCGATCGATTTTTATTTGATTTGGCTTTATGTTATAGGGAAGCCACATATGGGACCAATCGGTAGAAATATAACCATGTAGTTTTTCAGACCAATCCCTACTCAAGAGCAAACCATAAAATTTAGGTATATCGGCGATCAAGATATCAATTCTTTGTACTACTCTAGGATCAGCTGATAGCCTGATAGTTACTGAGTTGATTTTTCCTAAAACCTGTACTTTAGTCCTGTTCAACTGCACAATATGAATAGCGGACTTTTGGGGTTCAATGTTTAGTTTGGAACAAATTGAAGCTGGCATTATATTAGAGGATGCCCCTGAGTCAATCAAACAGTTGTGCAAGTTTCTATTGTAGATCTCATAGGTTAGAAGGAAAGGTGGAGTAAGAGAATTTGATCTATCTCCTATCAGAACTGCATCAGTAGCTTCGACCATACCAGAAGGTGGTTGACCTGTATCATTTGCAGCTTTAGCACTGGGAAGGGGTGAAGTAGGAACAACATTTAATTCTTTGAGAAGTAATTTTTGTTGATGTTTCAATTTACTAAGTTCAAACATAGTAATGTTTGCCTTAGTCCTTTTCATGTCATCAACAATGTTGTAATCCATTGAATCGGACACTACCAATGTCTTAGATGTTGATGGGATAGTTGAGGTTGAAGGTTGGTTTTGTGGAATTGTTACAGGTGGCTTCTTCGGGGGTACCTTTTCCTTTGTTGTAGCAACACCTGCACTCCTTTTCTTCGAAGTTGTCTGAACTAGTTCAGAGGTACCTTTACTCCTGGTAGTGACAGGAAACGCTTCTTCTTCATTTTATGTATCGGAGTTAGGCAATATAAAATCCCACATTCCATGACATTCAACAACTTCCTCTTCTTCATCAGTTGGTGAAGCTGTTTCTTCTTCTCCTTCTTCAAGATCTGAATCTGCATTAGATATAACATTCGGTGGTTTTGATTCAGTTTTCTTGTAATTCCTAAAGGGTCTTTTGGTTGAGGTTTCAACTACCTGTTTTTTGATTTCAACCATTTCATTTGACATAGTTTTGAGGACCTTTTGTAGACCCTCCATGTCATATGGATCTTTAGGGGTTTTCTTCTTTGAATCATCTTTAAAAGAAACTTTTTTGGTTTTTCTATCTTCAAGAGTAGCTTTCTTCTCTAGAGCATTAATACGTTTCTCCACAGCAAGTGCTTCTTTCATGTTTTCAGCTAAAGTTGGTTTTCCAGCCCTGTCTACAAAAATAGCTATATTGGCAGGTAGGGCAGTTATATACCACTCGCTTTGGATTTTCTCACTTGGTTTGGAGGCCGTTGGGATTTTATTCAAGAGTTTATTGAATCGTACATTAAATTCTTTAATTGGTTCCCTATGCTCTATCCTAAGATTGGAGAGATCATTTATTAGTGTAGCCAAAGACCTATCATCACCATACCTAGTAAGAAACTGTTCTTGGAAAGTCGTCCAACTGGTAATGGAACCAGAAGGTAAGGAAAATACCAGGATCCTACTGATCCATGCAAAGTATAAGGAAAAAGCCTAACGAAAACATCTTGCTCCGTTACTCCCTTCAAATTAACTGCCAACATGAAGTTATTAATACGTTCCTCAGCTTGTGTTCCATCATCTGGATTAAACTTGGGTACCCATTTCTCAGGTGCATCAGGTAATGCATGCAATGGAGTAGGCATATTGACTACACCAGGCCTAGTCCATGGATCTTCCATTGTAACCATAGTAGTGGATGATATTATTGTTGAACTTCCAGAAGTCTGGGATGGAGTTGATATTAAGGATTGTGCAGGTTGGGATGTTGAAGTTGCTAATCCCTGATGAGCAACAATGTGTGATGAGGGAGTGGATGGTTGACTTTGCACTGGGCAAGGTGAGATGGAAGATGTGGATGAAAGTTCTTCACTGTCAGATCCTTCAGTGTTTCTCTTCGCCTTTTTCCTTTTGGGTAAAGGGAACTCAGTAGGTTCAATACCAAGCTTTCCGCTCTGAAGTCTGGTGAGAGGGTGAGGTAAATTGAACTACGAAGTCGCACTGCTTTGAGATACCTCAAATTTTTGTGGTGATATCGAGAAACTCTGAAGTTTGTGGATAAGAGACTAGACTTCAGGAGATTCAAGACTTAGTTGTTCTGGAGTATGATGGGTTTGAGCAATGGTAGTTGATTCCTCTTCTTCTTGTTTGGATACTGGAGAACCAACATGCAATTGGGAAGTACGAGGTGATGCGGAGGGAGAATTACTCTTAGAATGGTCTGTAGATTTGGGTTTGCTTGCCATTCACAGTTGATGGCCCTCCTTCTAGCGCCAAAAATGTTGATGCCACGAAAATCGTTGTATCAACATTGGGGGATAACCACCCGGTCCGGACCTTAATACAGCTCCTTTTCCTTTTGGAATGGTGGCTCCGACTGGGGATAATTGGACCAGTTTCCGAGTAATAAAAAAAGGGGTGGATGAATGATTGATTATCTAATCTAATGATAGGCGAATAACTTAATCTATCAGCAAAGTAAAAGAGCTACTACTACTCCCGGGAACTATTGTACCTTGAAATGTAGCGCTTGATGATCTATGTCTATTGAGAGGCATATAGATGACTCTACCTAATAAACATAGACATTTATTCATTCAATGATTACTTTGTTTAAATAGTTAAACAAAGTGATTAACACAATATTGCTACACTTATCATTTATATCATCGATACATATATGATCAAAAGAAAAGCATAATATAAACATCCAATAGTGGAAAGAATAAAGAATGTTGTTAAAACACATACATATATTCGATAATAGCAAAAGCGATCAAATGACAATTCATATAAAAAGAATGAATTCAGACATAGATAATAGTACCATATGAGCTGCTTAGCACTCCCAATATCAATCGCTATTTGAAATTCTTCTTCCAACGCAGAAATACTTTCAAACAAAGACAATAGTGCACATTTACATAAAAGCTTCTTTGCCAAAATCAGAATGATTGGTCCAGTTTTATAAAAGAATATACCTAAAGTACAATAGTGCAACTTCAGGTTTTAAGTCATATACAAAACTTACGACCCTTTCCAAATACAATGAAAGGGTCTATAAATACTTAATTAAGCTAACTATCTATGAAACTGAAATCCTACTTAATTGGTATCAATTGATCTTCAGTATTTCCTTCACAGCAATCTGGCAGTCGGCGGCATGAATCATCATTTAGGCTGTTTGCCTTTAAACCTGAGCTGACATATCGCAAGCATTGGCTCCACTTCGGGCGGCGTGTTGAGGCGAGAGTTGAGTTGGGCGGCATAGGTGGCATCCTGAATATCGGGAATGATATACCCGATTGTATTTGTAAGGCATTTGAGAGCGGCTCTCTGGCTATGTGGTTTGACTAAGAAGAACCAATAGGCGTCCCATGTCAAACTATTAATTCCTGCAATTAATCTCCCATTTTTCTCTAGTTTGGGATGACATGTCTGCTCCAATGTTTTCGCCGCTGTCAATTTACCTGGAGTACATTGGGAAATCATGTTAGACAAGTAGAGAGTATTATTAACCAATTCAACCAAATTACTTGTGGTTGATTTGCACCTTGAAATTGCTCTCTCTGCTTTCATTAACTAGGACTGCCATTCTGTAAATAATATTTCCTTATGTGATTCTAAAATCTTTGGTAAATTAGCCGCCTGTCCCTGATCGGTATCTTGCCACTCAAGAAAATTAGTTAATGTTTCATCGGCTTGATCCAAGTCTGTTCTAGCTTTTTCTGATTTTTCACTTATTGATGTTGTCAAATCGCATAATGGTTCTGCCTGGGCGATTTGTTGACATAAAAGCTTTATCTGTGTTATCAATGCCTTGTTTATCTATAGTGCCTCTACTTTGAATTCGGCTATCTGTGGAAGATTCTTTGTTTTCTCTAGCTGGGCTAATAGTTGAGAAATCTGCTCATCTTTTGACTTCAGCATTTGTTCATTCGTTGCTTTCAATTGTGCCAATGCCTCAGACAACTCTTTCTGCTTTTGGACTGCACTGTGATCAATCCTCTGTTTCTCTTCCTACAATTGTTGAGTTAATTGATTATTTATTTTCTGTTGTGTTAACAATTGTCGTTCTGCCTGCTCCGCCTTCTGCTGTGCTTCTAATAGTTGTGTTTGCAATGAAAAGATCTCCTGGTCTTTTGTTTTTAATAAAATACTCACCTTTGATGCCTTATCTATTGTTGCTGCCGAATAGGCTCCAGCATATTGTGATAGTTTTGTTAGGTCGTCAGAGGGGTCAAATTCCTCCTTCCAAACCACATTTCCCGTCACCGTTTGTTCTGGGAATAGGGAAGGTTGATCAGTCCTTCTCCTCTTCCTCTGTCGTCTTACCATAGCTTTGTGTCTTAGGCTATAGAAGACATCTAAGGGAGGAATTTCTTCTATTTGTAAAATAATCTGATCGGAGGGATCCTTTGGGATTATCTCTACGTCTTTCGAACTGGGTAGGCTGATGGTTCCACTTGGAACCTGTTTTGAAGTGGTCTCCTGTGTATCTGCTGCTTTTGATGTTTCGACGTCCTTAGAGCATTCAAGATTACTGATAATTGAATCGAATTGCTGCCATTCCTGGAGCAATTTTGGGTCAATTTGAGTATCTACATTCACCTCTATGTTGCTCTATTCCTGCTCTTTCATCTGGGTTTCCTCTTGTCTTTTCATATGCACTTCCTCCTGTTCTTTTGATGTAACAGGAGGTTCCTTAGTAAGTCGCTGTTCAGGCTCGCTTGATTCTGTTGCTGGGGTTGTTGCTAACAGATCTAGAGGAAGAGTTTGTAACCTCTGTTCTCTAAGTCTATTGAATTCAACTAACCCGTCATCTTTGTATCCCATTCTGGCTAGTGATTTAACTTGGAACATTAACTCAGCTGAGGAGAATAGGTCATCAAACTTATCTTCTTTATGATCAAACTTTGTCAATTTGGCCTGTTCAAGTGCATTATAGGCGACTTTTTCTGGATCAAATCTCCTATTAGGGAGAGTTTCTAGAGTTAATGACTTCATCTTTGTAGATTCTTTCTCTGCATGTTTGAAATCATGCAAAGTGTAGACACAACATCTCAGAGGAAAAGAGGGCCAGACCTGCTTCTTATTTTTCTTTAGAGTTTGTGTAACTCCTTCGGAGATAATCTGATAGGCTATCTCCCTCCCCAGTAGTTTATCAGGTATGTACAAAGGAAGGACATGAGGTTCGGCTTAACTGCCGAAAATTCTTATATAAGTAAAATTTTCCTCTCCGAACCATCTTCCTATTGATGTCAAATCAATCCCTGCTTGGTAGGAAATCTTGCGAGCAGGTTTTTCAAAAATAGAGTAATGAATGGGTAACATAAAGCCATTGTAGACTTGGTATAAATGGTGCTTATAGGAAGTTTTCTACAATTTCTGATGGTATATGTGAATAGGCATGGGGTCTTGTGAAGTCCACCTCCAGCCGAGCACAGGAAATTCAGAATTGAAACACAGGGTGTCTAGTCTATAAGCACTGTAGTAGAATGGGGGAATAAGCCTTTCAGTGACGCGGGTTTTGGCTCTAAAATCAAGAACTGGTTTTGCTAGCTTATCTGACAGTATAGTTTCCCAATCCATTATTTCACTATTACACACTGCTTCCATAAAGGGAACCATTTCTATAGTGAAATTAGCGGAATCGTGCAACCCCCACAATCTACACATCATTATCCTAGCATAACAATAAGGAGAACATAGGGAATCAACAGAGTACTTACCGGAAGATTCATGCTTGTGTTTTGCCGGATTTTGCCTCCAATCCCGAATGGGTTCGGATTCAGTTTCATTCTCATTTCGGAATTTCTCCAGAAATGCCTTGTTGTACATCTTCTCTGGCACAGGAAAATGATACATTTGCCTCAAATCATTAGCCTGAAATGAACTGAGGATTCTCCCATCTCTGGTGCAAAAGTTTCTTTCTCTGATTGGGATTTCCTCAATTGCCCACCTCACTACGTCCGTATGTGGGAGAATTTGTTCCCGAGCTGCTATCCGATGAAGGAAAGAGTCGGCTAAGTCCTTTAAAGTAGCATCAGATTTTCGATTGGTATCTACTGTGGCTTGTACTATTGTCACCTATGGTTCTTCGGCCTCAATCAAATTATAGGTACTTTGCCAAGTAGTTTTGCCGAGTCCTAGACATGTAGTATCGGATATAAATCCCTTTTTTTTAGTTCCTGTTTCGGCGACGAGTTGTCTTGTGGCTGGTGAAGCGGAAGTGATTGCAGTTTTCTTAGACTTCTTCCCCATTCTGCTTGAATCTATTACTTCGGAAGAGTTCTGCACAGGAGTGAAAATGAACGTAATAAAGAGAATTGGTAGCGAAAATCAAATATGAGCGAGATATATTGATCAATGCACGATGAAGGATTAACTTAAAGTGGTCGTAGATACAATCTGTGAAACGATTTTTAAGCTTACTATTTCATTAAATGGCCGTTAAAACCTGCCAATCCTTTAAATGCCCATCATATCGTTTATTGACCGAATGATTTGTTTAAGCGTGCCTTGGATATTTTGGCGGTTGAGTGCAGGTGAATCACTGTTTGGATGATAAGGCCTTTAATACGAATTAATCGTAATATCCCCGCTTTAACAATTCTTTGAAGTTCACGCTTTTGGCTTTATCGCAATCGGGCGTCGGGGGAAAACTTAAATCGTTATATTGGTTCCTTTTGGAATCCCCGATTGCCGATAGCAATATCGCATTGCATCGGTAGCATTAACTGATCACTTTGAAAAGCATGCATTGTACACCCCCGATCACCGATAGCGATATCGCATTGCATCGGAGCGAAAGGGACATTATCGCATCGCATCGGAGCGAAAGGCACTTTTGTTATGGTAACTTATTATTGCTGATATCCGATAGCCTATTGCATGTTGTCGCGTTGGAGAAAACCAATGGCTCTTTAAATTATGCCTCCTTTGTCATTGCGACATGCGATCTTGCGATCGCTTTATCGCAATGAAAAAAGATTAATCATTTATATTATAACACCAAATAATTGGTTTATCAAAAAGGTTTTATAATGTTTTCATTTTGTTTTCGGACCTTTTTGAATAATACAAAGTTGATACGAATTAAAATAAAAAGGGTCCCATTTCATATTATAGTTTTGTAAATAAAAATGATATGAAATGGGGGGTTGTTGTAGAGTACAACACCTCCTAAAGGGGAGAATCCAAAAGAACCTCTACCTTCAGAGCAGATCAGTCTTATACACATTGATGAAAAATTTTTGTTGTCAAACTGGTATCAAGATATTGTAAATTTCTTGATCCATTTTGAGTGTCCAGCATCATTCTCCAAAAGCCAGTGTAAAACCCTTAAGTTAAAATCAGTCAAGTACTGCATTATAAATGAAAATTTATACTGGAAAGATCCACTGACTATTTTGTTATTATGTTTAATAGAATTAGAAACTGAAGGAATCATTGATTAGTTTCATATAGTATTTTGTGGGGGACATTATGCTTGGAGAGAAACAACATACAAGATTCTGAGGGGAGGATTTTATTGGCCTACATTGTTTTTACAAGTAGGGGCAAAGGTGAGAGGTTGTGTTCCTTGTCAAATGTTTGCTGGTAAACAAAAATTAGCAACTCTTCCACTCCTTCCATCAATAGTTTCATAACATTTTTCTCAATGGGGATTAGATTTTGTTGGAGAGAATCACCCCACTTCAAGTAATCAGCATAGATGGATCCTCATTGCAATAGACTACTTTACTAAATGGGTGGAAGAAATTCCAGTTAGAGATGCTACTAATTTAGTAGTAATTAAGTTTATTGAGGAGAATATCTTATCTAGATTTGGTTGCCCAACTCAAATTGTCACTGATAATGCAACAAGTTTTTCTAGTGTTAAATTGATTGACTTTTGCTAGAAATATCAGATTTTGTTACATAATTCAACTCCATATTACCCTCAAGGTAATGGCCTTGCAGAGTAACCAAACAAAAGCTTGGTAAAGGTAATAAAAAAGACTCTAGCTTATCACAAGAAGAGTTGGGATTCACATTTTATTTATGCAATATGGGAAAAGAGAATTACTCCAAAGAGATCAATTGGCAAATCTCCATTTTAGTTAATCTATGGGAAAGATGCAATTTTCCCTACCAATTTGGCCATCCCTATTTTAACATTCTTGCAGGATTCAACAGATGAACTTGATGATTTTTCAAGAAGGATAAATCATATTATTGAACTTAATTAAAAGAGGGATGAAGTTCAATACAAATTGCAAAAATATCAGAATAAAAGAAAGGTCCCCTTTGATAGAAGAGCCAGGGAAAGGGACTTTAAGGGAGGTGATCTAGTTCTAAGATGGGATGCCAGAAGAGAAGAGAAAGGAAAGCATGGAAAATTTGACAATCTAATGTTTGGACCTTTAGCAATTGTTGAAGTGAAGGGTAAAAACACTTTTGTGCTGTAGAATATTGAGGAACTATATTCCACTTATCCTGTAAATGGAAGGCTTCTCAAACACTACTAAAAATTTGAAATAGTTTTCATTGTAAATACTCTAGTTTTCTTTACTTTTCAAGATGCCAGTGTGATTTTTCTTAAAGCAAGGACTCCATAGCCCGAGGAGAAGGCACATGGATCTACAGGTTCTTTGCATTCTACAGGAGAAAGCAGTCCCCAGCAAGAGCCAATGTTGTAGCATTTTTTGGTTTTGATAAGATAAAATATTTGAAAACATGTTAAGTTAGGATATGGACATAACAATAGTGAATACAATGTTTTTAGAAAAATATCTTGATGATGATGTCCATATCAAAGAAAATGTTAGGCTACGTGTCCTAACAAATGAAGACAAAAAGAAAATGTTAGGTTAGAAAGAAAAAAAAACAAATAAACTATGAAAGTGAGCAAGTCTAAATGCCACTACTTTGTTTCTGTGAAATAATGGTTGTGTGCAGCTTGTCTTAAATGCCACAACCCATGATAGTCAAATAGTTTAATCTTGATTGCTTCATGTTTTAAATTTGATGTTTTAGTTAGAGAATAAAGATCTGACCAAACTCTTTAATCTTGGCAGATTAGTAGTTAGGTAGAGAATAATAAGGTGCTCATCAATTTAATCTAAGCCCTTGGAGGTTATAAGGGTAGATTTAGATAGTTTTCTTTTGTAAAATAAAAGAAAGGAAAAGGGTTTGCTAGGTTAAATGCACCCATTAAGTGAAGAAAAATGATAGGATAAGCAAAGGGTAAGTAGAGAAAATCTTGCAGAAGTTTAATAATTCATTGGACAAATGTACATTTATCATGTTTTACTATATGTTTCTAAGTCCATGATGCAATTGCCCAAAGAAAATAAAGGTCTATAAGATCAATTAATTAACTTCCCATTCATCACCATTCATTCCTATATTTACTAATTTCCCCTTTCCCCACCTTCATACAATTTATATTCATTCATTTTCCACTAAAACCCCTTTTACCATGTAAAATCCCTTTTTACCATGTAAAACCCCTTTTACCATGTAAAATCCCTTTTTACCATGTAAAACCCCTTTTACCATGTAAAATCCCTTTTACCCGAAAAACCCACAAAAAGACAGTTTAGCCTAAGTATTGATATATATGTGAAAATCAAGTAAACCATGAAAAGGCATAATACTTAGTGAATTTCCCTTTTTCTGCCTATAGTTCCCTTTTCCACCTATAATTCCACTTTTCACATATATTTACTCTTTTTCCGCTCATATTCCATATTAACACTAACTATAGTATTAAACCCCTAAAATTTCCTTTTCCTATATATTATTAACTCCTTATTAAAATATCCCAAAACCCTTAGTTTTATAATAAAACTATGTATTTTCATATCGCATCGCAATATTGGTGGATCGCAACCTTTCAACGTGCATCAACTCCCCTCCAATTGGAACATGCGATAAACGATGGACCCGGACCCGACGTAATATATATTATAGTCCATTACAATATTGCATCCACCCTCATCATAAGTCCCGCTAATAGCATAACCCTCTGCCATTGCGATCTCTGATTGTGATGGGAACCTGGACCCGATCACATATCATACATGGTTTATTTTCATGTCACATCCGGCCCCTATCGCATTCCTTTGCGATAGGCCTTCCCTTGCTAAATTGCGATAGTGATATGCGATTAGCTCAGACTCGATATCATTATCCACCCGAGTTCATAAAATTTCAATACGCCATATTTGTTTTGTAAAGATTTTCTTGGTTAAATCGTTTTTATGATTTTAACGAAGAAATAACTAAACCACCATTTTAACCGCTAATATGGGTTTTAAGCCATAATAAAACCATTTCCGCCATAATTAGTCATTGCAACCCTCCGTACTACCCTTTCACACCATTACCTTTTGATCTAAGGCATTCAAATCCAATGACCCTTAATGATTTCAGATTGGCTCTCTATAGAGGCATTACCCACCCGGAAAGTGGTTTTTCACTGTCCTCCCTTAATGATTTCAGGTTGGCTCTCCGTACGGGCATTACCCACCCAAAAAGCAGTTTTTCATGTGTCAGGCTTATATTGTATCGGGTGAACCCTTCCCAAAATAGCCCACGACTTATCAGCAGTGTGATGAAAACCGCCTCCCACATAAGGACAAAATAGTCACTGTTCACTTCGCGCCATATTTCAAAAGAAGTCTGTTTTTCCATTTAAACGCCAAAATCACCATTTCGCTCTATTTTCGCCTGTTTTCATAGTAAACCCTCTGTAAAGCCTCTGCGACCAATTAAATGATTGTTTCACCTTCCGATATGCTATGGACTCCTTCCAATGTCATTTCAAGCTCTATAAAGCCAATGAAGACCTCCTGTCACCCTTGTTTTTCTTAATAGTTTCTATGTTTTGTAGGTAAAGACTCAATTTTCCAGGCTTACAAAGAAAAAGCTTGCATACAGTTTGAAGAGAAATATGAAGATCACATCAAATTACCTTACTATGTGACACAATTCTAGAAGGATTTATTGTTGAAAAACATAGTAAAAACCTCAAATGCAGTGTAAATGTAAAAAGGCACAGTAAAGGCTACTCAACAGGGTAAAAGGATATTTACAGAGTTTAAAGAGTATCTGATGAAATATCAAACTAAAGTAGTCAACCAGCCCAAATGATTCAAACAATCTAGCAGCTTAAAGGGAAAAATATCAAACAATAAAGCAAATACAACTTGAATAAAAGGGACAACAAGAAGCAATTCAATAGCTACCCCTATCTTCTTGCATGACGATTTTTTCCTTTCCTAGAATAAATCTTAAATAGTTTTAGGGATTTTCCTAGTTTCATTCTTTTATAAATAACTCTCTTCTCGAGATGTTATGGGTTCGAAGTTCAAGTTTCATTGTTCATTGCTTGTTAAGTCTTGACTGTTAATTCTACTTTGACCCTGGAAGCCACCTTTGAAGGAAGATTTTCTAGATAGTTGATGTACTCAGTCTTCTAGAACCTTAATACAAAGCAGAGGATTCTTAATCTAGTTTCACATAGTTTTTTGTTATCGTGTAAGTTTTTCTAGTTATCAATCATTATGTTTTTCTTCATATGCTTATGACTTATAGAGATATCTATGTAGGAAGAATTATGTCACAATTTATTCCTATAAGATCCTGAAGTGGTCATCTATTAAGAGAATGGATTATTGAATTGTCTGTTTAGCTAATCCCCTCTAATCAGTAAATCATCAGCATCTTGTGTAAGTTTAAGTATACTGCATTGAACCTTTGGAACGCAGTTTAGAAGGTTTTCCCACTTATGATTGTTCTGTTTTACAGTCTAGAAAATGTGATAATCATATTATTTGTTGTCTTCTTCTCACCACTAATTTGATCTATATCGCTGTGTAAAGTCTTATAGCAGCCTTCTACTCAGATATAATATAACCCAAAGGATTAATTACTTCAACTATACATCTGACTTCATTCATTAGTCTTCCAAAAAACTAAAACCAAAAACCCCAAAACAATTATTTTAGATGCTTTGGCATTGGTAGCTGACCTACTACTATCTCAGAGATACAACATGACCAATTATAAGGCGACATGTAGAAAGCTTAGAGGTCACCACATGTCCCTCCCCAAAGGGAAGACATCAGCAGCGTGATATAGAAAATTTTATAGCAGGCCGAGGAGTCGAACCCGTGACCTGCACTGCACAAGCCCAACACATTACCACTACAACGCCATCATAGTTATTAACATTCAATGGTTGTAGGTATTTGATGTTTAGTTCATAGTAGGTTGGGAGAGGAGAGGGCCAGCCCCCTCCCATGTGACCACTACTATGAAACCACCAGCCAACGGTTAGCATAATTGTGCGATTAAAGCACTAAACTGTAGATTAACATTAATAAACATGATTATCACTAATTAATTGTGAGATTAAGTTGGCAGAGAATTTTCCATAGCCCCAAAATCTGATGCTAACTCCAGAATTAGCGGAGATAACTAGAGTTCCTCCGGTTTTATTGGAGATTTCCTAGGTGAAACTGTTTTGGCCATAACATTTGCAATTCTCGACCAATTTGGGCTCAAAAAAAGTCATTCTTACATGATTTTGATGTTCTAAGCACATTGAAGCAGGTTTTAGGAGTAGCATAGCATTCTATACAACATTTTTTTTTCCATTATGAGCTAATATAGAGGTCGAGGCCATGGAAGCTGGACCAAGGAGATGTGGCCCTGGAGGGGTGAACTTCTTCATCAAAACACTATGTTAAGTGTTCGTTTTGATGGTTTGTTGCATATCTGTTTTTTGTTGTTCATCAATTTACATACATGCTATTTTCTCATGAATTTGACATAAAAACTTGACAAAATTTACCTATTACATTGACAAACACCATAAAGGAAACCTATGCACATAAAGAAAATGATGAGCAATTGTTTTTAATTATGAAGTTGAAATTAGCAAAAAAAAAATTAACATTCATCAACATATCAAGGAGATTGTGTGAGGAATTGATTATTTTAAATATCAACCATGGGATGAATGAGTGGGTTTAGTGGCACTGAATGATTAATAAATTTAATTGAAATGAAAAGGATGGTTCCAGGTGGCCTTTGAGCCACAACAACAAGTAAGATAAGGGTTAAATTTATAAATATGGGTTTTGATGGCGATGAGAAGGGGTTGTGGAGACACACGAATAGACAAGAGTAGTTGGGTAGTTAGAACAGGAAAGGTGGAGGCTGAGAGGAATCAATGAAGAGAGGACCATTCAAGATTGGTGAGTAGGGAGAAAAGACTCTAGGGAATTCTCCTATGCATGAAGTTACCGTAAGAAAGCTAGTTGAAGAATCATCTCTAAGGATTGATGAGTAAAAATAATAGAACACTGTTTGGCCTTGAGGATGAAGAACCCTATGGGAATATTGGTTGATTGATGAACATATCTATTAGGACCATAGGGCATCTTGGTGCTTTTTGGGCTCGTGAACTACCGTGTGTTGCTTTGGGGCTAAATAACACTAGTTCTTTCTTCCACCGATGAATCATGAATGGAAGGATGACCCCTGTACTCCTAGGGAGCTTAGACAACTATTGAGGGTTTTGTCTTAAGTGTAAATTGTTCTCCTAAGGTCAAGTTTCACTGTCTCTGTTAGAATATCTTCTTTGACATTGTGATGTTGTAATTCACTTGGATAGTTGGTGGTTGAAGGAAGTGTAGCCTTGGGATGCTCTATTTTAGCTGTGATACTAGATAAAATTGTACCATTGTCATTGGTCATGTATAGGTGAAGTTTTATTGGCATATTGATTCTACAAATAACTAGTGGTTGAAAGAAATGTGGCTTTGGGACACCCTGTTTCAACTAGAAATTCAATTATTTCATCCTCAAGCACTGGATTCTAGCTCAAGGGTGATAGCTACAAGTAAAAGTGGTTGTGGATTGTCTATTGCTGGGTGGACTGTCAGAATCCCACTCTTAGTTTCAATATTTACTTATAAGATAAGTTCACTCTTATCGTTTATGATTGTGGTAGTCATTTATGCTTCTTCTTATTGCAATGAAATAATGTTTTGCTACTACTACAAAATTTTGTTCTTAGATACACGAAGAATGTAAATGTTTATCTAAATATGCTATAAGATAGTCCATGACTTGTGAATGCACTAAAATTGAAATAACTTAAGCTTTCCTAATAGTTATAAATGGGGCAATTGTCTATGTAAACTTTTTAGAATAAATTGTATCTATGGTATTGGATGGAACCTATCGTTAATAAATAATGTGATTTATTGTGTGTTAATTGGACATTGACTTTTTTGTTTACATGTCTGGGGAATGGGGAAATTCCTGTATGTTTAAGAGATTGAATCTCAATGATTTTTACTTTTATGTAGATGGGGAAGTCCTCATGATATCTCATTAAATTGATGAATATGTTCGCTAGCACACACTATCATTATTTAATTTCTTTTGTTGGTATTATTAGACTATTAAGCAAAGGATAGACATATCCTATTATGGAAAAAATTGGGGTAAATTTTTTGCAAATCTAATGAAGTGCATCCAAGAAAACATCTTTATATATTCCTCATTGAATATGCTATATGGAAGTTCCATAGATGTACTCCTGTGCACTACTCACCAAGCTTGGATGATGTTATAAAAACAATGCTTAATGGTATTCATGACCTTCGTGCATAGAGGAATGCATTGAAATCATGAAGCACATGTATGTTTGCACTAGAGGTTCAAAATTCTTCAAAAATGTGTAAAAGCTCAGAATAAAATGTGCTAATGAAAAATATTATATATATATATTCAAAGCTTAGGATGGATGGCTCATAGAGTTATGTACTTATATGCATAAAATCCCATGGGCATGAGTAGAGTTGAGATGAAGGCCTTAAGGCGCTTATCCCTTATCCATGAGTCTGGGTGCAATAACCAAGCATTGAGGGAGGAGGAGTTGATCCTTAATCAAGCATAGCAAGGTTGAAATTCTAAGGTCCAGAGGATAAAGGGGGACATGAGCTTAAACATTATGTGGCTAGGATCCAAATCCAAGCTCAAGGGCAAGTGAGGCCTATGTCATTAATGGGGAAGCTCACATGAGCATTGGATGAGCCCAAATCTTTAGTCCCTAGAGCTTGTTAGCAACACACGTTGTAGAATTCACATATTACAACTCCTGGGGTGATGTGGAATTGAGAACATGGTGAGGTAATGACCATTAGGAAACATAACTGGTGGGGTCCTATGAAGTTCCACATATTCCTGGAAGGTTCGATCCAAGATGAAACAATGAGAGTTACTTCTGAGGTGAGTTTTCCTGGGGTGACATGGCATGTCGGTCCATTTATGGGAATGAATGCACCAAAGTTCATGTACTCACTTTGCAAACAAGAGATAGATTGGGCTTATTATAGAGCTAAAAATTACCAATGAAACATAGAAGAGTGACCATGGAGGGTCAACATAGATAAATCTAAAAAATGGATGGGATGTAACTCTCAGGGTGATTTGGATGTCCTGGGCATGATGAACAAATCCATTAATGTGGTAATTTAGAGGGGGAGGATGTTATAAGGTGCACACAATCCCAAAAATTCAAGTGCAAAATACCCCAATTTTTTTGGAGGAGTGTTGAGGTGGCATGCCTTGGGATAAACTCCTGGGGTGAGGTGGAACTACGAGCCCCGTTTCAAAATCTTCGAACACAATGACTTATATTATCGGGTGTGTATAATTTGGGCCAAAACGGGGGTCACCCAAATAAATAGTAGTAGCTGCTGGAAAAACTAGCAAGGACTATGTGAAAAGTTAGCAGTTGTGATCGAGCTTCCAATTGGGAAGGCTTGGCACTAACAAGGATAGGTGCATGGAAAATGATGTTGACATGGTGTAGTCTGATAGGCCAAAATTTGAATGGCCATAATTTACAATCTTGAAGCATTATTGAGGCAAATTTATATATCACATGATTCTTCTCGATGAGATAAAACATAATGGTATCATTTGTTTTGAAAGTTGGAGTAGAGGAAAAAAAAAAATTGGAACCCATTTACATAATTAAACCATGGAGATTGTGTCAACACACTAACTACCACCTTCTAACCTTGGTTGGTGTCAAGGTTAGTAGTGGGTATGTTACATTTTGTAGCTTTCATAGAAAATATATTTCTTTTTGTTTATTCTAACTTTTGTCACAAATATAATGGTTATGTTCCTTTCTTTGCCATGCTTCTATAGCCATTGTTAGGATCGACTCAATTTAGTTTACAATTTATTGTTTTTTCCATGTTTAGCAAAGACAGTAATAGAGAACCAACCTCTCTCTTCCTCTTTCGTCTGACCTTATCATTACATATGGCAATAGTTATTATAACAAGCATGATACCTCCAAGTTCACTTCAACAAAGGACACATCAATTAAATAAGAACATATAAAAAAAAAAAATTAGTAGTACTATCAATTGATTCAAGAGTAGAATCAATTCATCCATCAACGTGCTCAGGTGATAGAAGGAATATCTATAGAACCTATAGATATGAATCTAAGCATGTCCAAACAACTAGATGACTAGGTATATAAGCTACAAATATGAAGCTAAGAATGTCCAAACTACAAGATGGCATACTCTAGGACCCTAACTTCTTTGTTTAAATAATTACAAATGATTTTGGTCATGGCCAACCTGCACCCTAGATGTAAACATTATCCTTTATAGTGACATATCAAGTTGCAATGCAAAAACATGATAAATTCAAAAGGGTATTCTCTCATATTCATGGTCAAGATATTAAATGGTGGGATACCACCAAAAACACATGGCGTATAAAGGTCTTCCTTTTTGTGAAACCAATAATGAGGTCATCTTATAAACTTCTACTCATATCCATAACTAGGGTAAGTTCAACACAATGCTCTAAAGTTATAACTTAGTAGGCTCTATGGAACAGGGAAAATTTTAAGGGTGGAAATTTATCTTAACATCTAGAAACCTTGCCGAATATCACTAGTCCATGATACACCATATATAAAATGTTTGGTGGTATTTCTATAAAAATATTCAAATTTATAAAAAATTTATATAGTCTCTATATAAAATTTTAACGATTTTTAAGGTAAAATAATTTTATACTATAAAATTTGGGCGAAACAATTTTAGAAAAAATGGAAATTAACGAATATTTTCTTTTGGGAAAAGGATGTAAAATTAGCCCACTTGTGAATATTAGCCCCTAGAATTTTCCATGATATGGAATATTTCTGGATATAATGGCACCAACTCAAGTAGCCTACAAGTCAAAATGTCGAACATTACTTTAACATCATATTGTTACCTTCTGCAAGTTCCAGGTGAAATTTTGTATGTATATTTCAAGAAAAACTTTTCATCGTGTTCGTTTCAAGTATATTACCTACTCTCCATCCTCAATTTTCTGAGATGTAAAATCTATCCCTTTCCACACCATTTCAAAATTTCCTCACCACTAGAAAGATATTGGGTGAATTCTAACTACTTTCCATTCACCTTTTTCACCCTAATCCATTCCCATAACATCCACCATGGCTACCAAATCACAACACATTTAATTCCTTTTTTCTAATATTGACATCATCATTAGTTAGGGAAAGAAATAGCGCTACTCATCGATGACCAATCTTTATGCTTCATTTACCTTTAATCTCAACTACTAAACAACCACCTCCTACTATAAAACATCCACCTTTAATAAAAAACCTATATACAACAATTTCATTTGGGACTCAAGACAAAGTCTACCAATAAGGTGGGTACTTTCCATAGTAACTCACCTATGATGATATTGTATTCTTCCAATGTTTATGTATGTTTGGTGATATTGCAACTTTTTGATATATGTATGCTTGCTTTTGAGGCACGGAACCAACAAGACCCATTTCTCTCTACCATCTTATACCACACTACAACCAACCACAAACCTTTATTTATATGCTATTTTTAATATTAACTATTTTTATATCATGTCTTGTAAAGATAAATTAAGTATTGAAACTTCAATAAATTTTTAAAAATGTATTTATAAATAACTATTTTATATAGTTTCTTAACTAAAAATAATTACAATGTCAAATAGAAATAAAAATGGATTAGTATGAAAAATATAAAATAAATAAAGCTTAATAATACCAAATAAAAATGAATGAGTGCAAAAAATAAGATAGTCATAAATAAAACCTATTATGTAATAAAAATACTAAATATCAACAATACCATTATTTTAAAGGAAATTCATGCACATCGTATGACATAGGGTTTTGTACCCATGAACCCTTTTTCAACCATATAGGATGACTATTAGGATCTTCTGACCACACAATTGTTTCTTTACGAAATATTTACATCATCAAAAGGTAACCAACATAGATCCATCTTAAGTACGGATCTAACATGAGCTGAGAGGGATCAAATTTCTTCATGTGCAAATTTTTTTAGAGTGCAAAATAGAGTATATATAGGACCAAATAAGAATTATAACCATAAAAACTTAATTTGTTTCTATATATAGATATATATGAAGTTGATATAGACATAAATTAGTTAACATATATCTTCAAATAGTTTATTTAAGTGTCTTGTTGAAATTTTAAACATATGATTCAAAATTTTTTTTTTTACCTCTAACTAATTCACAACATATTCATTTTTTTTAATTATATCCGACATTATTTTTCTATGTAGAACATACTTTTTGTTTTTTATTTTCATTTTAAAAGGCACATGCGGATGGTCAAACTTACACATCCCCTCATACTAGTTTGTAGAATGAGCCTCTCGATGCAAATATAAGGAAATGATAATATTATATTTTGCAATAACAAAAAATAATAATGAAAATTTATGAATCCTCGTTGATATTTATAACCCATAATAAGGACTAGAATAGTGAATACTAACACATTTGATCAATGTAAAAAGAAAAATAAGAAAACATAAATAAAATGTAATTACGCTATAAGGCACACCCTTCGAGAAGAACTTCGCTACTACTTACCTGTCATCACTTTACACCTTTGGATTATATTATACACGATTGAAGGATGTTAAGTTGTTCGATCATCACAAGTAAAAGTAGTTAGATGGAACCACCTAAACATCTTGATAACCTACAAATCATAGATCCTTTTCTTAGTGTTTGGAGCTTTAGATCTACAAATCATAGATCCTTTTCTTAGTGTTTGGAGCTTTAGATCTTTTGTCTCTATAGTTCTCTATGCACAAGATGGATTCTTATTTGGAATGACGACTTCTATATTTTGAACTAGTCACTCTGTCTGATATTCTATGTGGAGCTTGATTCAAAATATTTGATATGTCTTCTTCAACTTTGTAATATCAATGCATTTTTGGAAAAAATCGAGTAAAAAAAATTCAAATCACAATCTTTTTAGAAAAACAATTCAAAAGAAAATTCATATGTTTTTCAAAAAAGTGCAAATACTAATAATAATTCGATCTTTTCAATGAAATAAATTGTACCCAAAAGGGACATGGATAAAAATAATCCTTTTAGAGACATGTCTTCAATTTCTGAAATATCTGAATGAGAAATAGATTGATATAATCCAATCAAGCTTCTTGTAGAAGTGGTGAAATCACTGTCAAATATTTGAAAATTTATTTCACAAATCCTCATAATTGAGATATTAACCTAAACCCAATTATTTGAGCCTATATATTACTTTTCCTCTTTCAATTTTCCTAAATTTTTATGAATTTAATTTAATGATTTCATATGGCAGTCACATATCAACTACATAATTTGCAGATGCCTTCAAGTTTGAGAAACATGAAAGTTGAGGCAGGGATACATTCCCATGCATTCCACGAATCTTCAACAACATGGACACTACCAAAAACTTATTGAACTTTAGACAAGGAAAATATAATTTTAAATAGTTGGGTAATTTACGGCATAGTTTAATAGAAAAAATGGAAATTTTGGTACTATTGTGATAGATAAAATATAGCAGAAATATTTGGAAATCTAAATGATTAGCAGTTAAGATTTATTGGAGCCCCAGGAGTTTAGGAGTTTTTGATTGTGTTGAATATATAAACAGGATTCGAGCACTCTTACAATCAAATTAAAAAAAAAAAAAAATTGGATTTCCACAATTTTAAGTCTTGCAAACAAATTTGATGCCTGGGTAGACAATTGCAATGCTTTGCCGGAGTTATGTATTTCATATTGTACTCCTATATAGAAGGTACCCGATTCTCATATATTCATTGGTATAGTTCTAGAAATTATAATTGTCATATTACATACATGAGGCAACAATGTTTGTTTTGATTAAAAAATTGGAAAATAGTTGTCTACTCGGGGAACATTTCTCGTGCAATCTTTCCATATCTCTTGTTAACGTAGTTATGTTTTTCCATCATTTTTGAAACGTATTAATACATCTCCATGTCTAGAAATTTGTTCATACATAGCTGAAACAGGAGATACACCAGTATATGAGCATATATGATGTGTAGGGGGACACATTTCAAATAGTTTTATTGTTGTTCCATCGTTCAAAGGGCATCACATTTTCAAATTTGCATTACATCATAAGAGATCTGTAAACTTCCGATATGTTTGTGTAAATGTTATGATAATCAAACAAACAGTAAATGTTATGATAACAAATTTTGTAAGAATTTTATTATCATAAGGTTAGTAAGAATTTTGCATAACAATTATTAATGCAAATATTTAAAAATATTTTTTTTAATATTAGTGAGTTTTTGTTATTTTATGGAAGTGTGAATTTTATTTGGTGATTTTTGGTTTTTTAATATTTATGGAGTTTTCTCAAGTGCATGGCTTCTCATTTGTGCCGTTATGAATAGCAAACACTGATTTTGTATTTGCTTAATAATTCAATAAGCTTCTCATTTACGCTGCTATGAATACCAGACATTGATTTTTTATTTTCTTAATGATTCAATAAGCATAGTTATCACTGCACATTTATTGCTATAAATTTGGAGGATTCGAATAACGACACATTTCTTTCTAAAATTTTGGAGGATAAAATATGTAATCTTATGTACATAAAATTTTATTATTATAATTTTTTTTAACTTTATTTCTTCTTTGCAATATTTAGTTTTTAGGTGAGCATGATTTGGGTTTATATCCACACTATAAGAGTTTATTCTCAGCCTAACTTTACCATCGCTTCCGTTGGCCTAATTTTGATTATCTTATCGAGCACTTTAATGTCATTATTTCTTTGCTTTAAGGTAGAATTTAAGATTATTCCCAGGTGTTTCTTTCATGGGAGAAGAATTTGGGTTATTAAATGAGACAAGTTGATAATTTATCAATGCCATTAAATTTAAAACCTATGTTGTGAAATAAACATACAATTAAATCACTGTACAAAATATATTACCTTATAAATAATCATTTATAAGAATTACCAGTAAAAACTCATGATAAATTTAGTTAAATAAAAAATATTAAACCAACAATTCTGTCAATGTTATACATATTATATTCTATATGTTAAATTTGTATTTTCATGTCAAACATATTCTCAAATGGAAAATACAGCTCTGCAGATGTCAAATTCCAAATCTCAACAAAATATTTTCATTATTTGATTAGAAATCTTAATATAAATAACCCATAAAACTTTATCCTCGTAATGTGTGGCTGAACACTGACTGGATGTCGAACCCAACTTTGGCATAACGAACTATTCTTGAATTCCTGCATTTTCTCTCTTCTTGTAACTAAGTTGACATGATATGGGCTAGAAGTTAAAGAAGTTGAAATGAGACTAAGTTGATTGATTTAAATATTTCCGAGAGAAAGAAACTAAATATATGGATTTAATTTAAAATTTTGAAAATAATGAAATAATAAAAAATTACTAAATAAATCTCCAAATTTAGCTGCCATAATTTTAATTTTAATTATAGAAGTAAAATACAATAAATAAATATTTAATTTGATTTTAATGAGTTTTTATGTTCTTGAAATATGGTCCAATTCATGGAAGTGTACTAATTTTAGATGTAAAATATTACAAATAAATGTCTAATTTGATTAATGAGTAATTTTTCATCAAAATATCTTCTCACATAAAAATATTCATGAAAATACTATTAAATCAATTTAATTTATAAGTTTAGATGTAAAATGTGATAAAAATATTAAGAATGTTAATTAAGTTTAAAGGCTTTCCCCTTTGAGAAGAACTTCAATGTTGCCCATTGTCATAATTTTACACCTCTCGATTATATATTAGATAATTGAAGGAAATTATGTCGTTCTATCATCACATGTGAATGCAGTTAAAAGGAACAGTCTCAAGATCTTGATAACCTAATAAGCATAGGTTCTTTGCTTCGTGTTTGTACTTCATGGTTTTTGAATATAGGATCTCATAAACACATGCTTGGAGGCCCCTCACTAAAGGTTGATTTTCATATCTTCTTCCTTTCCTATCCTTGTTGAGGACCTATGCTTGTGACTAATTTTTTTTTAATGTTTTACATTTCCTTTTTAGATATATCTTAGAGTCCTCACATTCCCAATGTTTAATTTCTTATCTCTATTTCTAAAGGAAGCTAGAGTTTTAGGGAATACCTTGACAATCATGGAGTTCATGCCCGCATCTCACAAACAAATGCTCTGAGGCCCCTCGCTAAAGGTTGATTTTCATAATTTATTCCTTTCCTATCCTTATCAAAGACCTGCGTTTGTGACTAAAAGATGTGCTAGAAAGTCTGGAAATTTCTACTATACCTGGGATGACATGCTTCAGTGGAACTTCTTATCTAATTAAGAGTTTATCTTTTGTTGAAAACACTTACCAATAGAGAGTGATGTTGTGTTTCTATGTAGGGTGTGTGTTGATTAAGGGAATCTCTATGTATATTAGTAAGACTGAATTATATATTTCTAATGGTAGTGACAAATATATTATCTATATGCCAATATGATTTGGAAAAAATTTGAAATTGTAAGCATGGAATACTATGAAGATATTTTGCAGCATTTAATGAAAATTTATCTGCATTATGTGAATAGTCAGTTGCATATGTATAGTGTACCGTAAATGGATGATTCTTGTAGACTAAGATACTTAATTTTATTACTATTGTCATACCGAATATTTTACATTGATCCTCCATATCCCTTCTTACAGTTAGTATGACATTCTAATGGTTGAAATGATAAAGTATCTTTTATGTAGATTTGATTCTAATATCATATATTGAATAATGATTCTATGAGTGATTTATTTTGGACTTCAAGAGAGAAGTTGTTTTAATACAATTATGGATTTCAGTGCTATTGTATTTAGCGTTCTTGCATTATGTGCTTTTTGTGTTATTATTTGGCTTTGTGGTTAATTTTTTTGTATTTCATATAGCTTGTATTCAATAGATGCTTCTTTGCCTCTGATCATTCACATTTCCAACTTATAATGGTTTCCCTTGGAAGCTATTCTAACTCAAACAGATATTGATTGTCCACAACTGTACTCACTTGACGCCTCTTTCTGCAGGTTTTCTTAAGAAAAAATATATATTTTCATGCTCCTTTCACTACATATATTACCATTTTGTTAATTATGAAGCTCATATTTATAAATTTTGTTGACATTGTGGCTTTCTCAATGATGATTGCCTGCTGTTCTGCATGTTCTTCCATTCAGTTGTTGGTTTGTGACTGTGATGCTTATTTGGTATGTTCAAGACTAGAGTATTATCATTGCAAGTTGGGATTTTCTCACTTAATCTAGGAATATGTCCCCATTTGATTGAACTTGAGATTATAGCATGTCAAATGACATCATTGGAGGTTAAAGGATGTGGTGTTTTGTCTCAGGTAGATATTTATTCTCCACAATTGTACTTGCTTGATGCCTCTTTTTGTTGGTTTTCTTAAAAATTATTTATGGCCATGCTCCTCTAACTACATATATTGGTTGTTGCAATTGTTGCATGTCATTCCATTGACTTATTGGTTTTCAGGTGATGCACCTCAATTGGGTTGGAGGGGTTGTTGGCTCTACAAATACTCTTTAATTGAACACTTTTAGATTTTTATTACACATTCTTGACACATTTACAACCAATCATTGATTCTTGTCCCCAATTAAAGGTTACCTCAAAGAATTAAAGTTGACAGTCTTATGTTTTTATATGTACATTCTTGGTAGTTTCTTAACCTATCATTGAGTGCCTTTTTGTCACAAAATAACAACCATGCACTTTGTGAAGAAAGAAGCGCCCCATTCACGAGGCATAATTTGATAGAAAAACATTAATATTAACCAATGGGTAGCTTATAATAATTGAAAAAGCCAAATTCTTCTAGAACACAAGAAATACCACTCAATAATATATATTTGTAAGGTAGAATTACAAACCTTAAAAATAAGGATAGAAATCTAGGAAAGCCAATCGATGAATGATTCCCACCTTTCCTCGTATGTGAAGGTAGTGCAAACCCCTAGTATCCCCTATGGATATATCATGTCTCTGCTTCCATGACATAGGAGGAATATATGATCCATACAAATGGCTCCTAAGAGGTCCATTAGCCATGTATTCATAAACCAAAATCAATTCATAATTCTCCTCGCAATACTGAATAAGAGAAACTAGATGATAGTGGCAAAGCTTAGACAAAATTGCAATTTTAGTATGAAATTATGACATGTATTGTCCAGAACTTTGATTTTCATGTTTTACAACCACTTTCGTACCATCCCCTTAAATACTTTACGAGACCCACCTACACCCAGAATTGAACTCGCATAAAAATGTTTGGAAGTTGTTAGCTTAGGGGGTCCTGACCTAGGTTTAGAGTTACCCGTAACAACCAAAAAAACCCTATGCTACTGGCCCTTTCAACTACAACCTGTGTATTGCAAGCTGCAGTCTCACTCGAAGTAGTGGGGGGGATGCAAGAACCAAATTTCTACATCTAGAGACTAGTGTGATTTCTTCTAGTGCCTCAGATCTCCCTTCATGGAGATTGATACACTCTTAGGGCTCATCGCTACAACTCTATAAAATGGCCTTCACAACTTTGTGATGGTATACGATTAGTCTTTGCAAACCTTTAACAATCAATCTGTCTACTTACGCACACCAGAGTGCAATCGTAAATTAGGGTTCGCGCAAATTTACTTAAGTTATTAGTAAACATTAGAGAATTCATGAGAGTGTTCGTGAAAATATGTAAGCATGCATTGCGTACATCATTAATAATTATTCAAGAGAACTGTACAACACTCAATCAATATTTCATAAAAGACATCTTTCATCAACAACATATAACATTAACAGGGTGTTGGAGCCTCAAAATTCGCTACAACAACATGGGGTATGACCAACCGGTTTGAACCTTAAAGCAACTCCTTTTCCATTTGGATTAGTGGTTCCGACTGGTTCAACTAGGTTGAGTTACCTTCTTTGAATCTCCAAAATGACTTATAATATGACTTTCATCCAACAATAGAGAGGAGACATCAAATCAACCATCTTGCTAATCAGGCAAGAAAGTGATCCTTAAGCTGATCTCGGGCTCAGCCAAGCCATAACTAAAGTTAGCCTCTTTGAAAAGAGGACTTATAAGAATGTAAAATTAAATCTAAATGAAAACTTATTCTATAATGCAAGAAAAAGGAACTAAATCATAATCCTATCTCAATTAGGAATATATAGATCTAACCCAACTGAGAGCAAGATATTTAAATGATTGTGATTAAATATGTTTGGCTTATAGTGAATATCAAGCTAGCAAAGTAGTTCAATTAAATGACATTATGAATACCAAGTCACATTCTATTAACAGACCTCTTGACTAAAATAATCAAGCAACAAAATTTAAAAAGAGGTTCACAAAAATGGTATTGATTGTTTAATCAGTAATTCGAATAATTAAACAATAATATGAGGAAGAAGTTCACAACATATTACTATTTGTTAAAACATTATTAAAAAACATATTTTTTATTAAATAGTTACTTAGAAATTAGAATTCAACGCATAAGAGTGGAGATAAATAATAACATATGATTGAGACAAATTACTCATACCGACAAAAGAGCACAAATATGAATAAAATGACACATTACTGCCATCATAAAATGAAACTAGTATTTGAAACAGTAGTATTATAAATACCAATTTAATGAATCCGTTTCTCTGGCTCTGATCTCCAAAAGTGTTTTACATTGCTTGAATTTTCGTTGTTACAGCAAGAGCTAAAAAAGTGCAAACTCTCTCCATCATACATAATTTAGAATACAAAAGAAAAATCCTCAATAATCCTCAGATTTGAGATTTTCACTCCTCCTACCTACAACTCTAAATCCCTATTACAAAATTTCTTTTATAATTCCAAAATTACACAAGAGAGAAGCCCTTATTACATTCTACATTATGTTATTTATAATATTTACAAAGGAATACAAAATAGTAAAGTTTGTTGAAGAAGAAATCTGTTTAATCAATTTTCATTAGCTCAAAATTCCACTATTGTATTGCTGGAGCCTTCTCATTGATTGAGATTCTTTTCTCTTCATATCCTCAATTGTTTTCATGCAAGAAGAAATCATAACAAAATTGAAATGCAAAAATAAAATAACAATGCCAAATATGGAATTAAAACAAATCTAATCAAATTCAATTAAATAAATAATTGAAAAGGAAATATGAGCTTTCTATTGATTTCTGTAATGATTTAGTCAGCCAAGGATATCATTGACAAATGGATTTGCATTCAAGAGAGGCTTGAAAATATGAAAATGCAGAAAATAAAAGTGAGAAAAATTAGTTTTGTTAAAAATTTGGAGCTTGATCTTCTGTTAGTTCTTATACTGAGTAAATGGTCAAATATATTAATGAAACCTCCATGGAAATGCTCTCTATAATTGTATCTTCCCAATGAACCATCCTGGGCCTCATTTGGCCAAGTAAAACTCAATCTATGAGCCTCCAAACTTAATGAGTCAAAACTACCAGAATTCTGGAAATTATGCTGCCTAGGCTAAAAATGTAGAAATTTTAATTAAGAAGCTTTTTTTAGATTAAATTGATTAATTAAAATTAACTAAATATATTCAACTATTTCTAATTTAATCTAATTTAATTAATCAAGTATTAAATATTAATTAATTTAATTATATTAAAATGAATTTAATTTAATTAAATTATTAATATTTAACATATTAAAAAGTTAATTAATATACATTAATTTTAATTTACAAAACTTCGTTTGAATGAATCTTTGATGTGCCATATCAGAGCCCATTTGAAAAATGGAGAATTCCACTCATGATATCACATTGAGGCGTTTTAAACGTGCAATATTAATGTTTAAAATTTTGCAATAAGACCTTGCGAGAAGTTTGTGCAAGAAGTGTTTTGCAAGAATTTTTTTTTATGATATGATTTTTGGGATAAGACTTTTTTTAACCGGTCTTTTTTATGATCTTCGTCTCAGGGGTTGTTAAATTAATGAAGATGAGTGGGCCCACTTGAATTATCAATCCTACAAATTAAACTATAGCCACTTTCAAATCTTGAGATTCTGAGTTGAGTAATTTGTTTAAAAATAATAAATTGGAGTAAATTACCAAGATTTCGAAATTCATATTCATCAGTTGTATGATTTACTTCGGTCATTTTGTAGGACTCTTAGTGATAAAATGAAAAATTAATAAAAGTTACTTAAAAGTCAAGATTTACAATGAATGACTATTGAACTTAATTAGTTACAAAAATTGAAATTTTATACATTTTTTACAATTTTAGTCCATGCGAGAAAATGATCAAGCTTCAAAGTATGTCATTTACAAACCGGTTAACCAAATGAGGCAAAAAGATTATTGATGGAAAGCTTATGAAAATTCGGATTCAAAGAAACAATCAAAAAATAAATCTAAAGAAAGTAAAAAAAGGAAAAAAATCTTAATGAAAATTATAAAAGGTGTTTTAACAAAAATTAATGGAAAGTGTCTCCATTATTTGAAGTAATGGGGGGTGTTGGGTTTTCCCTACAACAATGGCAACACACTAGGAAGAACTAATTATCTCTGGTTAAAGATAACGAACTTTAATTTATCAAAAGGTTAAAAGTAATGGAGATTACGAAATCGTCTAACGAGTAAAATATTTCCATAGGTCCCACATAAAATAGATTAAACAATATGAGTTTGTAAATATAAGTACTCAAAAAAGAATAAAGTAAAGGTCATGAATCCAAATTCGGGAATATTTGTTTTAAAACTACCTCATATAATAATAGAAGAATGTAGAGATAGGAGTTTTTTTATAAAGCATATATCCATTTTATGGTTGTGTTTGACATCACTTCGCTGCCAGTAAGCCCGAACAATAACCTATTGAAGTTTTCTTTCGTGCCATACAAGCCTAGTCCCACTACCTGTTAGCGTTCGAATTTGCCTCAGGCTGAGGAAGGAAAAACTCGAGGCCACATCAAACCACACTCAGCCTCGTAGCTAGCCCTACGAGGACAGGGGAGGGCTCTCTCCGGTCAATCTCGGCAAAAGGTAATCAAAGGGGCTGAGATGACCAATAAGAAATATTGATCTTAGGCTAGATATTAAGTGCAGAGGTTTAAAGGTGATTTTTTGGGATTTTTGTTGAATCAAAGGGAAAAGCAATTTTGGGTGCGGGGATGAGACACAGTTTCTGCAGAGGTCTGATTGGAGCAAGGTACGCAATTGTTTTGATGCTTTTAAAGTGATGAGGTGAATAGATCAGACAGGTGAGGAGATAAGGAGAGCAAGCAAACACAGGGGTTCTCCTTAAACTGAAGAAAACATGGAAAATTAAACAAATTTAAAGGCAGAGCATAGCAAATTTATGAATTCTACCTTAACACTTCATTTGTTCAATTGCAGAAGATGAGAGAGGGAAAATGATACACATAACAAACTTACAAGTACTGATATAAGCACACCATCAAGACATAAAGCCATAAGAATTCCAAATAGTGTTGCAAATCCCTGGTCTTCCCTTTGCCAAAATGCTGAAGTAAAATGTACAATAAAGTCTCAAAGCCTCTTCCCAAAGAGTCCAACCCTAAGAATGCCTAAGAAAATACATAATATAGGCAAGCTAACACATTCCATTGCCTCTAGTGGTCGAGCTCATCATCCTAGGAGCTGTTTCAACCAATTCTAAACTAAGCACTACAATCTAGGCAATCAAAACAACTTGCCTCTATAAGCTAGGAAACCAATTCATTAATTAATTTTTTTCTATTTTATTAATGAATCTTCTAGAATAGGTAAATAAGTGTCATGTCAACATGAAAATACATTAATTACATCAAAGAGGGTGAAAAATCCCATCAAAAGTCAAAACTGGTCTAATAGCTGCATTTTCCTGTGCTGAAAACGAAAAACTTAGAAAATACCCTGATGCGTAGCGCGCCAAAACCCTACGCATAGTGAGCCTTTCATCCCACTTTTGTGCCACTTCCCGACATCCAAATTAAGAACAGGTGGGCTTATTGGAAAGGTCTGGATGTCTATCTTCCAACCCAAGTGGAATTTTTCAATTTGGTGCCCATTTGCCCCTCCAAAAGTGAATTTTCCCAAGACTGCTTCCTGTGTGTCCAAAAAGGGGTAGTAAGGTCATTTTTTGCATGTTTTTTTTAGCTTTTGGGGCCCAAAACTTGACGAAATGTCTTGGCAGTGGCTGAGCAGGTGTATTTCATCATGACAAATCCAAAAATGTAGACCTTTTGTGAATTGGACCTCCCCATCTTCAGGGTAGCGCGCGGCGCGCTATGCGTTGAGGGCAAAAACCTGTTTTTAATACAAAAATTTCAAAATTGACCAAAACTTGCTCCAAATTATTTTGAGATTTGAGCTGAGGGTGTATCATCAAGTACCATGCTCCTTCAAGGAGGCTTCGGCCAAAATTTGGAGTCGATCGGGCCTTTTTCGCCGTTTTAATGCCTTGCTCAATCGCCTCTTAAGTATTTCCATTTTCGCTTTGCAAACATGCATGCGGGCCCAATAATGATTCTTCATATGGCAGAGCATATATTTGTCTCTATTTGCCTTGGCTAACAATTTCTCTAAATGAGTGTTCACCTGGATGAGCATAGACCCTTTCTCAATAGGTGTCAAATCACTGGGTCTCTTGCGGGCCAAGTTTCGGCCTCCTCGGATTCGCCGCAACTCATCAAGAGTGTGTTCATCTTCTAGCTGCTTGTTACGCTGCTCCAAGTAGTTGATTGTCCAATTGGCCATTTCCAATATCTGTTGCAACAAGTGATTCTCAGCCCTTTGTTGCTGAATGATCTCCTTTAGCTCCGAGCTAGGAGAACTGATATCAAGATCAATAATATCCATCTCCAGATCTCCTGAAGGTCCCTCATCAAATATGGGTTGCTTGCCTCTGTCCTGTACCTGTCCTTGTACTTGTGCTGCAGAAGGCGAGACCCTTTCCACCTAATGTGGAGATAATACTCATTGTGCCAATGAAGAAGGCTAGACCCCTTCCACCCTAGGTGGAGATAATACTCACCGTGCAGATCCAAATAAGGCCCTGTGGCCTCTCTGATATGTAACATATGAAGGAGCGTTGACATGCTCGGGCTCAGGAATGTCAAATTGATGTGTAGGCCCTCCCTCATCATGGACAATCTCGGGAGGTGGTTGTGGCACCGTGAAAAAGTCGCGAGAAATGAAATCCTCCCAAGCAATACCCTGTTGTGCCAATTGATGCATCACTATGATCTTAATCAGTGCATAATGATAGATGCTCTTATGCTGCTGTGCTGGGCTCTTCCTTTATACTATAGGCACCATCCTCTCTATGTTGCGACACATGAAAAATGGAATTTTCATCATTCGTACCCTTGTGAAATGCATCAACAAACGGATATGGTACGAATATAGACGTGAAAATCTGCCCTCACAAGTGAAATACCGAATAATAAGTCTCATCAACGGTGCATATTCATCCCTTAGGAATCTGAAAGGAAAAACAGCAGTTAAGTGCCTCATACACCTGGGTTTGATATATGGCTCATAGTGAAATCTGTCTAACTGCTGGCGCTTATTCCACTCCTCCCCTACATTTGGTATCCCGGTGGCCTGAGCAATAATCTCAGGTGACAAGGTGAAATCCACTCCAGCAAGGTTTACATGACCATTCTGCAAATGTAGGACAAATACGCGAACTAGTTCTCGGTGATGTTGGATTTGTGAGATCCGCTCACAATATTCAAAACATGATTGGTACCGAAAACAGTTCATTGCAAGTGGACAAGCTTGCAAATGAGCCAAAGAAGTGGGCTCCTCCCTGACATGCCGACCACCTTTGCCACCCTTGTGATACCTCCTTGGCACCTCTATTTCTGGTGCTGAATCACTGTCATAGCTCTGCTCATAAGCTGATTCGGTTTCTGACATAGTTTTGAAGACAAGATGGCTGAAATGTATATGTTGACTGTGCACACAATTGACTGTTGTTTGACCTTTTCCTTTTTCAAAATGTTGTTACCAAGGGGACATAAATACATGGGAATTGTTAGGGAAAGGGAAATGTGAGGGAATTAGGGGCAATGAAAATAAACAAGGAATTTAGGGAAGGGAAAGGGCATAGAAATTATGATATTGTAGGGTTTGGGGTGAAGTAGGGTTTGGGATTTTGTGGAGGGATAGTGTAGAATTTTATGGGGAATTTTAAGGGAAATGCTAGTGAATATAGGGGGGAAAAGAAGCACTAAAATGGGAAAACCTTGGGCAGCATATAACTTTGAAACCCTAGCAAACTAGGCCTTTAAATCCACACAGCAAGTTAGGGTTTTTACATTTAATTTTCATGGCATATTTATCATAATTCTTTCACATTGATCTTGCAAAACCAAAACCAGCCATGGAAATGAAGGCTACCTGTAGTTTGCTTGAGTTAAGAAAGGATTTGAATGCTTGCTCGCAAGTTTTTGGGTGAAAAACCCAACACGTAACGTGCCTTGCCCAACGCATAGCGCGCCCCTGGTGCGTAGCGCACGAACAAATTAACACAGGAAAAATTGTGCTGATGCGTAGTCAGCTGATGCGTAGCGCGCCCCTGGAACTGCCCGATTTGCTCAATAACTTGTAAAATCGCCTTAGCAGGGATGCACTTTGCTCTTGAGAGGTGAATGGGTTGTTTATGAAGAGGAATGTCTTTATATAGGCTCCCCTTTAATTTTTACTTGACCAAAACCCATTTTGTAATGTTTGGGTGTTGACACTTTTTCAAATTAATAGGCTCTGACTTCTGGTTTCCCTTTTTAAGAAAAATTGGTTGAAATAATGATTTCTTCTGATAATTTTTGCAGGGATGGCTCTGATATGCTTTGGCAAAGGAGACCAAGGCTGCGTTGCAACATTTGGAGAACTTGAAATTTTGACAATTTTGTACAAAAACGAGATGGTGACCTGTGTTTTTCAAAAACAGAGTTTTGAAAACAAAGTCCAAATTTAGCTGTACAATGATGAGAATTATTGAAATGATGATCTATGAAGGACATCCCTCTAGCCTGCTGCTCTTTTAAGACTTCTCAAGACAAAATTGACTCAACCCTAGACCTAAAACCTTGAAATTTAAAATATGATGATGAATGACCTTTGAAGACTTTATTTACTTAAACAGACCTGAACCAGCAGTTCCAAACACGAGGGGAATAAATGACACAAAACTATTCCATCATAGTTATGGCATGCCTAACGAAATGCAGCTGGTCAAACTGATGGGACACCGAATCATGAAATGCAAAGAGCTTTGACCTCTGATGGAGGGATACTAGACCAACTCTAACACTACCAGCGAGCATCCATACCCCCGATGGCTTTACCTGTAGCTCCCATGCTTCATATTTAATCACTCTTTTGATAAGTGCATTTGCAAGCTTGTAATTTATGATATATTTCAGTGAAAGAGGTGGCATGGTAATAGAGATTTATGCTTAATAGACACAATACTTTCATAACGTTTTCTCCAAATTCTTTCCTTATAGCTATTAATCATAGGCTTTTATGGGGATGGATGGGAGATATTCATTGTGTTAAACTCAAATCAAATCTTTCCTTAAAAAAGTAAACTCAATCACCTAGAAAGGATGTGTGCTCGTCCATGAAAATTATTTAAATCCAGATGATCTTATGGTTCCATAAGGATATACCTTTAATGATAAATGAAATTCACTGAAATGGATAGAGTTAAGAGATCTCCCATGTATGCCAATCGCTATCAAGCGAGTAAAAATTCCTTTCATATAAATCATGGCAGAGTCACCAAAATGAAAGCAAAACTGAAAGAAAAAGGAAAAGAATTCTTAAACTAAAGTAAGGAAATAAATCATCAAACCAAAATAAAATTGAAGAAAGCAAAAACTGAAAGAAAAATCCAAATTTAAAAGATAAACTCCATCAAGACTACTTATAAAAATGTCTCAACGAAAGAGATAAAAGATGATAATTATGTGGATGTTCTTTCTTTTGTTGATATTTAGATAAATTTTATCTTGCCAAATTATAATAATTTTGGCTTTCGATAACAGTGATGATAGATAATTTATTAGATGAGAAGTCTCTTTATACTGCAAACTTTCTTCTTTTGAATTAAAATATGAAAAAAAGTGTATTAATCATTTTTGAATAAAAGAAATGCTTAAGGAAACAATTACAGGTTAAGGAACTCTCTAGTTTCGCTGATTCAATGAGGATCCTCATTGCTTCTTTCAATAATCTCAAAGAAAACTAAACATAAGAGAATGAACTTCAACACTGAGCTGGAAAAGGTGTAATAAGTTAATGAAGGTCTGCAAAAATAGAGTTAAAGATCAACAAAAATTAAAAATGAAATTAAAAACAAAAGTAAAATAATGAAAATGGGTACATGAAACTTATCATTGGAGAATTGCGTTCAATCTTACCTTAGATGTATCATTTCACGCAATAAAAGATAACTTCTTCCTTTACGATGAAGAAGTTGAATTGACTGAGATATTATTGACCCACAATCATCACTTACTAAATCTAAACTAAAACAAGAAACAAACTAAAGGAAAACAATGTTTCATATTCCAGGAATCTGAAGTGAACTGAATTCATCAGAGATGAGAATGAAAGGATTTTTTTAATGAATTCAAATGATGAATGTTCTCATGATATTATAAATTTCATATCAACTCCATGATTTTCATAAATATTTCATAATGAAGACGAAATCCAAGATAATGAACTACAGATGTGTAGATGGGGAGGTCTTGAATTTCATACATTAAATATAGAGTGATATATCTAGAACTCAGATATAAGAGAAATGAAAATGATTTAACCATGTTGCAATTTTGTTATCAATTGCTTCATTATCATAGTGGTTTCCCAATGGTACCTGAAATCTTTTATACAACACAACATCTTATCGAATTTTTCACATTTCTTGTTTTTTTGCCATGCATAACTTCAAACTGTGAGATTCACCTTTGTCGATATGTGCTTGAATGTTATATAAAAGTTAAAATTCATTGGCAGAAAGGCACATATCGGAGTCTATCGCATCGGAGGATTTCAAGACAATATGTGATATAAGTGTTGCAATAGAAAGCTTGTGATA
Organism: Pinus tabuliformis; assembly: GCA_031772625.1. NCBI lineage: Eukaryota > Viridiplantae > Streptophyta > Pinopsida > Pinales > Pinaceae > Pinus > Pinus tabuliformis. The sequence goes on along the minus strand of CM062814.1, from coordinate 358,272,207 downwards.
TGAGCATATGCAATAAGAAATTGTGATGTCACTATTGCTATGTGAATATATGTGATGCAACAGAGTGATCGCAATATCGTAGAATGAAATATAAGAGTTATTAAAAGGACACGTCGATATTATTTTGCTTTTGCGGGTATATGATGGATGATGTGGCTCACTGGCGGGACCAGCTTTGAATTTTATTATAAATCAACAATCAGATGATTTTGATTATGGGATGTAATATCACTGATACGCCAATGTGCGATGAAGAACGAACGTGATAGTTTTATTAAATGGATTCAATCTCTTATCGGATCTGGGATATCAAAACTTTTAAATGTGTGTCCAAATTGAAATTGTGATTTTATGAACGGATGCAATATATTTTAAAACTGAATTTAAATTCCATATCGAGTGCAAGACATCGAAACTTTTCAAACATGTTCTTCAACTAAAATTGCGATTTTATGAACGGACCCGATATCTGAATAATATAAACATTTTCGAAATAAATCACATCAGAATAATTAGGTCGACGTGTTTCGAACCAACCAGTGTGGTTCATCATGAGGAAAAGATGAAGAATCGGATGATAGCTCTAGGTTAAATAGGGAGATGGGCCTTCTAATAGCTAAAAGGAAACGACAATAGAAATAGCTATATTTGACTAGGCAAGGAAAACAGAGAAAAAATGGAAATTTGTATTACTATTTTTATTTTATTTATATAAGTAAACTAAGAGTTAAATAATAGATATTATTTAAGGGAATTCAAACTAATGGTCAAAGGGTAAAATAATAATTAATTAGATAGATTCTAACTAACTAAAAACTAACATAGTAGTAAAATAAACATTTTCTATTATTTATATTTTATTATTATTTATTTATTTAATAAATAGAAATTCTTTAGTATTTATATAAGTAAAATAATACTTAAATAATAGATATTATTTTAAGGGAATTCAAATTAATGGTCAAAGGGTAAAATAATAATTAATTAGATAGATTCTATCTAACTAAAAACTAACATAGTAGTAAAATAAATATTTTTTTTATTATTATTTATATATTTTATTTATTTATTTATTTACTAAATAGACATTCTTTAGTATTTATATTTCTTTAGTATTTATTTTTTAAAATTATTTATTTATTTTATCAATAAATAAATGTATGTCTAACTAAAACCATAAAAATAATACTTCAAAAATGAATTTAAATATGGTATCGGTTCTCGGATTGTGTGAAAATCACAATACTTCAATTGATTCTTTATATGAAAAATCTCAACATTGGGATGCTTTGGTAATGCTACACAGAAATCCGTCGAGATTGGGATGTTTTAAAGTATCTAATTTACATGGAAGTGTCCAACTCAATTATTCATTTCTATAAAAACTCCATTCAATAATTTATTTAACCATCGAATTATTCGATCAGACGAAGATGTTATCGCGACTTTCTCATGAGGAGAGTTGTGATATTATAATGATCCAAAATGAATTTCTTGATAATGTATTTAAAAGTATGAAGGAAATTTTAATGAAATATATAAGGAAAATTAATGAATCCTCAAATTATGACAAAACAACTAGTACTTCCCTGAGCATGCTGCAGATTTAAAATAGTTGCCTACTTATTTGAAGTCTCGAAAATCAAAGCAATGAAGAGATACAAAAATAAAAAGAACATAAAAAGGAAATAAATTATGAAAAATAAAATCAAATAGTAGATGAAGATGAACTTCTTAAAATGCATACCTCGAATAAAATTTACTGCAAATTTACCTCATGAATCTTCAATTTCTCCCATGTATATTGAAAAATTCTCATATGTTCAAGGTAATCTATTTATTTACTATAAAATGCTAAGTAATTAAATTTCATATTACAGCCACGTCCAATTTACATCAGAATACAAGAGTGGTGACGCTGAGCTCTTTTTTCAGACATACTCATGAATCAAGGATTGTCAAGCTATAGCAATTTCTAGGAATTTCTTCATGTATGATATCGAGACAATCAAGTGTTTTTCGTAAATGTGTATGATCTAACAGCTTCTAAAATATTCTAAGTTGTTTTTCCGAAAATGAAAGGAAATGCCTATAAGAAATGAACATCAGTTAAAATTGGAAGAGAAATAGCTCTTGATGATGCAGGAGCATCTGGCTGATAGGACAAAGATGAAATGAAGGTAGTTTCGTCTCTGAACGGGACGAGGAGTAAACTTGTTGAATGCATGACGTGCTTGTATTTTTTTTCTTTTATTTCATTAAGATTGTCTAAGATAAATTAATGAATAGTAATTAGGAACAATAGGAATTATAATTAGTTAAGGTCATTGTTTTAAACAATTAATTTCACCTTTCTAATAAAACTGAACTACAACGAAAAGTTCTGCACAAAAAACAACTGATGTAACTGATTAGACATAACTAACAGAGGTTGGAAAACTAATAGTTTTCTAATAGTTGTTTTAAGGGAGAAACAAAACACTGAGCAGGGTTCGACTATCAGAGAAATGAGAAAATAAAGAATTGTAGTTTCTGTGCATATTTTCTCTTCAACATCTCAAAGACTGTCTACATTATTTGTGTGAAATTACATTTGTTTTATGTACAGTACAGACTATTGGTAATATTCTTACAGGCTATGATGCAGCTGGAGTTGTATAGAAATTAGAAACAAAATGTAAGAACAAAAGTTGTAAGAGAATTCAAAGAACGTGCGGTGGAAGGCCAAACATACAGACCTAGATACCACATGTATAATCGAACGTCAAGGAGATGGAATTATCGAGCCCAAGACAAGCAATTAAATTCTAAAACTTCCAGGTATGCGAACAAACAGTCCATTACAGTTTCATATTTGAATCAATATAGACGGGAAGATAGAGTTCTAGTTCTTTTACACATATATATATTCTATTCGAAACAAAAGAGAAAGAACTCGTTCCATAATTATATCACCCATGCTTATGACAAAGAGGGATATTAGACACAGTAACCCTCGACCCATTACAGTAACCAAACAGTAGTGTCAACCTACAGTGAAACTTTGTACAAATAGTGACCTAGCAAAAATCATAAATATACAAACTCTAACAATCTCATCCTAAGGCTGAACAGAAGAAACCAAAGAATAGAGAACGACGCTACCCGTGTCTAGCCGCAGCCACCGAATCGCTAGGTGTCGAAACCCTTGAGTAGCCATACCTGTAAATGTAAATAGTTAACAAATGGTATTAACAACCGACAGTGCAAAGAAACGAGGACTTGCAGCATAGCAAAGCAAATAAGTATCAGTTCTTTACCCGTAAAAGGCAAGCCATGACCATAGCAACTTCACGAGGACACCCTACTCACAAGGAGCCAAAGCATTAGTTTCCTGAGGGAAAAGGAGCAGATATTGATAGCATGGAACCGAATGAACTTACCCTGTGACTGACAAGGAAACCGAAGAAGTTTGACACCGTATTTTGCCAAATTCGTGGAAGGTCGATTTGAAGCCCGAGGTTTGTCACCTGAAGCAACTCCAACCGACAAACGATCACAGCAACTGTGGGAGATACAGGAACCAATATTGTTTACCAAGAAAAACAAATGCAGAGATGCAACAACTAGCTACCACCACATAACGAACAATCAAGACTTAGCACAGACTGGATAAGAACTGAACTCACTAAGTTGACATAGCCTTTGTTGGACAAAGAGGAGTGACTTTCATATTGAAACCCTTAACTAGGAGGACGCAACCGCAGAGTTCCATATTGAAACCACGAAGAACCACCGAAAGCGCACAACTCACAGAACTGGGAGAACGAACAAGTGAATGACTTGGGCGCGAGTTTGAGACGCCCATACCAAGGCAGGCTCGAGGAATCCCAAGGAGGGACAGTTGTCAAACAACCAGAGGAAAACGTACCAATCACAATCCCTATCATTAATTTCAACAGTCGATGAATCGATTTGCATAGAAAAATCTGTTGTTCATTATTAACTGTCGTTGTACTCCCACATCAGTATTCGGTGGAAGTGTATTACATGGGTTGGCCCCATCAAGTGGTATCAGAGCAAGGAGTTGAAGGAATTGGGACATGGAGGTTCAAAGACAAGGACGTGGAATAGGTGTGCACAGAGCAATGGATGAGGGCTTGAGGGAAGAATTAAGGGCCCTTACTGCTCACTTAGAAGCAGTGGAGGCAGGAAGGAGAAGAGACCCTGAACTTGGGGATGATAGTGAGGAGGGGGTAGTAGCTACTACAGACAGATCAGATGAAGAAGCCCTAGAGTTAAGACTATTGAGATCGGTATTGCTAGCCAGCAACAAGCCCAAACCGAAAATTCCTAACTATGATGGCAGTCTGTCCACAGATGTTCTGCTGGACTGGATAAGTGAGTTAGATGAGTATTTTGAAAACGAAGAGATCAGTGAGGACAAAAGAGTCAAATTTGCTGCAACCAAGTTAAAGGTACACGCCGCTTTGTGGTGGTATAGTGTCCAGGTGGACAGAAGGAGAATGAACAAGCTACCAATAAGGAAATGGTGAAGGATAATGGCAAAACAGAAAGGTAGATTCCTGTCTAAAGATTATCAGGTTGAGCTTTACCGACGGGTACAAAATTTAAGACAGAAGGGTATGACCGTAAAGGAATACACAGAAGAGTTTTATCGTGTAAACTTAAGGGCTGGTTACACTGATGATACTCCAGAAAAGACAGCAAGATACGTGAACTGTTTGAGGCTAGAAATACTGGATGAGATCAGTATTCTCTCTCTGCGGAATATAGAAGAAGCCTTTCAGAGTGCTGTAAAGGCTGAGGAAAAGATTAATAGAAAACAAAATAACAGGAGAGGATGAGGAAATGGTAGAGGACGAGGACAGTCCTACGGCAGAGGGAGAACTGCCACTAACAGCGAAGAGGGCAGCAGCTCCAGGGCTTCAGGAACAATAGAGAAGGGAGATAGCACGAGAGGAGGTCGGCCATATCAGTGAGGAAGAGGGAATGGCCGAGGAAGGGGAGCTAATGTCCAGTGCTATAGGTGCCACAAGTGGGGGCACAGATCCTTCGAATGCCTGGAAGCAGAGCATGTTGGCCAGAGGGGAACATTTGTTGCACAGCCTGAGGAAGCTGAGGCACCACCCTAGGAGGTGGAAAATGTGGCCGAAACAGGAGAGGCTTTGGTTTTAAATAAAGTATTGTTGAAGCCAGTCAAGGAGACGGCTGAGCAGACCCAACAGAAGACATTGTTCTGAAAAATTTGCAAATCACATGGAAAGTGCTATAAATTGATCATAAAGAGTGGGAGTAGAGACAATCTGGTTGCCACCGAGATGGTGGAGAAGGTGGGATTGAAGCGACTTAAGCATCCCACACCTTACAAGGTGTTGTGGCTGCAGAAAGGCCACCAACTATTAGTTGATGAATAGTGCGAGGTTGAATTTCACATTGGCAAGTACCAGGACAAGGTTGTCTGTGATATCATGCCAACGGATGTGTGCCATATACTGCTGGGGAGACCGTGGTAGTATGATCGGAAGGTGATGCACGATGGGAAGACAAATTGTTACAAATTTGTGAAAGATGGAGTCAAGCGTATGCTTGTACCCATCAAAGAGGAGGATACAGCAGAAGCGAGTGGGAAAAGAGCATTATTGGTAGGAGGAAAACAATTTATCAAATAGATTGAGGAGAATGAAGTGAATTATGGTTTCGTGAGGAGAACTAAGACTGTGTTGCTGCACACAGAAATGTCTAAACTACCTACAAAGATTTAGGAGATGTTAGAGGAGTTCAAGGACATTGTAGTCGATGACTTACCGGACAAGTTGCCTCCCAAGAGGAGCGTCAACCATCATATCAATTTCATACCCGGAGCAAGTTTACCAAATAAAGCAACGTATCGAATGAGCCCGAAGGATAATGAAGAGATTCACAAATAGGTACGAGAGCTGCTGGACAAGGGGCTGATCAGAGAAAGCTTGAACCCTTGCGCGGTGCCAACCATACTCGCACCTAAGAAGGGTGGGGAATGGTGGATGTGTATGGATTCACGAGCTATTAATAAAATCACCATTCTATATAGATTTCCCTTACCCAGAATGGATGATATGATGGATTGTCTCAGTGGCGCAGCTTATTTTACAAAGATTGATCTGAAGAGTGGTTATCATGAGATCAGGATCAGAGAGGGAGACAAGTGGAAGACAACCTTCAAAACCAATGAAGCGTTGTACGAGTGGCTAGTCACGCCATTCGGTTTGAGTAACGCTCCTAGGACTTTTATGAGGTTGATGAATGAAATGTTGAAAGAGTTCATCGGTAAGTTTGTGATAGTATATCTTGATGATATTTTGATTTTCAGCAGAACGAAAGAAGAGCACCTTCAACATGTTCAAAGAGTGCTAGAGAAGTTACAGCAGAATAAACTGCTGATAAACTTGAAGAAATGTACTTTCCTAGAGAAGGAACTAGTTTATTTGGGGTTTGTAATCGTAGAAAATGAATTGAAGATCGATCCAGAAAAGATCGCAGTGATCGTCAATTGGTCGTCACCGAAGAGCTTGTTTGAGGTACGTAGCTTTCATGGGTTGGCGAGCTTTTACTTCAAGTTTATAAGAAATTTTAGTGAAATCTGCACGCCGATGCTAGACACCATCAAAAAGGCCAGTCAGCCTTTTTGTTGGACTAGAGCAGCAGAGAACAGCTTTCAGCTTTTGAAGCAGAAGATTACAGAGAGGCTGATTTTAAGGCTACCAGATTTTAATAAGCTTTTCCAAGTTCGATGCAATGCAAGTGGGACAGCTATTGGCACTGTGCTCATTCAGGAAGATAAACTTGTGGCATTCTTTAGTGACAAATTGAACGAGAGCAAGGAGAAATATTCCTCATATGACAAGGAATTTTATGACGTGGTCCAAGCTTTAAAGCATTGGAGACACTCCCTGATGGGCAACGAGTTTGTATTATTTTCTGATAATTCAGTGCTGCAATATGTAATGCAACAGCACAAATTGAACCATAAGCATGCCAAATGGGTAGAGTATCTGCAGAGTTTCACCTTTGTGCTAAACACATCAGTGGACAAGCCAATAAAGTGGCAGATGCCTTGAGTAGAAGAGATTTTCTCTTACAGGAAAGTACAATACAAGTGATGGGATTCAAACACTTAAAGGATTTGTACCAGACCAACATAGACTTCAAGGAAGCCTTTGAAGCCTGCCAAAATCCCGTGATGAGAAATACAAGTCCATGGATGGACTATAATTTGCAGGAAGGACTATTATTCAAAGGTGGACAGTTATGTATCCCAGACTATTCGATGAGGGAAAATATTATACGGGAGAAACATAGTGGGGGTCTAGCTAGTCATTTTGGCATAGGCAAAACTTTGGACCAGCTCGGACACTTCTATTACTGGCCCAAAATCCGCAGGGATGTACAACGATATTTGAACAGGTGCAAAGTCTGCCAACTAGCAAAAGGACATAGTCAAAACACTCGACTTTACACACCACTACCTATTCTGAGTAGGCCATGGGACTCAGTTAGCATTGACTTTGTCTTGGGACTGCCTAGAATGCAGCAGGGGTATGAATCAGTGATGGTGGTGGTAGACAGATTTTCAAAAATGGTGCATTTTATCCCTTGTCGAAAAACTAGTGATGCCACTCATGTAGCTCACATGTTTTTCACAGAGATTGTTAGATTACACGGCCTACCCAGATCTATTATTTCCGACAAGGACGTAAAATTCACAGGACACTTTTGGCGCACCCTGTGGAAAACGTTGGACACATAGTTGAACTTCAGTTCTGCATATCACCCGCAGACTGATGGACAAACGAAAGTGGTGAACAAGAGTTTGGGAAATTTGTTATGGAGTTTGACTGGGGAAAATTCACGGCTATGGGATCGTGCTCTCACTAAGGCAGAATTCACTTATAACAATTCGCCAAATCGCAGCTCCAAACACAGTCCATTTCAAATCTTATACAGTATGCATCCTCAGGGGATACACGAACTTCAAGATTTGGGAAATTTGGAGCGGAAGAGTGCTGATGGAGAAGATTTCGCTGAAGCGATTAGTGAACTACACGAACGGGTGAAGTTAAAGTTGCACGACAGTGTGCAGAAATACAAACAACATGCAAATTTAAAGCGATGGGAAATCCAATTTAATGTCACTGACGAGGTCCTTGCAGACTTTCTCAAAGAACGGTTTCCTAAGGGCGCGTACAATAAGCTAAAATTTAAAAAGATTGGTCCCTTGCAAGATTTTGCGTAAGTTCTCAACCAATGCTTATGAAATCTAGCTGCCACTTGATATAGGTATATCACCTATTTTCAATGTGGCGGACCTACTCCCATATACTGCCAACGCAAAGGAAGATATTGTGGTATGGCCAGAACAGGACACCCAAATTGGAGACAGTTCTTGGATGAGGCACATTCCCTCAATTCAACCCCATGAGATCGAGAGGATTCTCAATACCTAGGTAGCCAAGAAGACTTGCAGGAAGGAGTATCTATGATACCTCATTAAGTGGAAGAACCGTCCCATTGAGGATAGTTCATGGCTCGACGCGGCGCATATACAGAAGGCTAGTTATTCTATGGAGGAGCTCATGGAACGGAGCCATGATTTTCTCTTACCCCAGGAGCCTAATGCAGGAGCATCTGGCTGACAGGACAAAGATGAAATGAAGGCGGTTTGGTCTCTGATGGGGACGAGGAGTAAACTTGTTGAATGGATGACGTGCTTGTATTTTTATTTTCATTTATTTCATTAAGATTGTCTAAGCTAAATTAATGAATAGTAATTAGGAACAATAGGAATTATAATTAGTTAAGGTCACTGTTTTAAACAGTTAATTTCACCTTTGTAATAAAACTGAACTACAATGAAAAGTTCTGCACAAAAAACAACTGATGTAACTAATTGGACATAAATAATAGTGGTTGGAAAACTAACAGTTTTCTTATAGTTGCTTTAAGGGAGAAACAGAACACAGAGTAGGGTTCGACTATCAGAGAAATGAGAAAATAAAGAATTGTAGTTTCTGTGCATATTTCCTCTTAAACATCTCAAAGACTGTCTACATTATTTGTGTGAAATTACATTTGTTTTATGTACAGTACAAACTGTTGGTAATATTCTTATAGGCTATGATGCGACTCGAGTTGTAGCGAAATTAGAAACAAAACGTAAGCACACATGTTTTAAGAGAATTCAAAGAATGTGCAGTGGAAGGCCAAACATACAGACCTCGAGACCACATATATAATCGAACGTCAAGGAGACGGAATTAGCGAGTCCAAGGCAAGAAATTAAATTCTAAAATTGCCAGGTATGCGAATAAACAATCCATTACAATTTCATATTTGAATCAATAGAGACGAGAAGATAGATTTCTGGTTCTTTTACACATACATATTATGTTCGAAACAAAATGGAAAGAACTCGTTCCATAATTATATCACCCATGCTTATGACAAAGCGGGAACCGGACACAGTAACCCTCGACCCATTACATTAACCAGACAATAGCGTCAACCTACAACGAAACTATGTACAGACAGTGACCTAGCAAAAATAATAAATATATAGACTCTAACAATCTCAGCCTAAGGCCAAACAGAAGCAACCAAAGAACAGAGAACGACACTACCCGTGTGTAGCCGGAGCCACCGAATTGCCAGGTGTTGAATACCTTGAGCATCCATACCTGTAAATGTAAACAGTTAACAATTGGTATTAGCAACCAACAGTGCAATGAAAGGAGGACTTGCAGCATAGCAAAGCAAATAAGTCTCAGTTCTTTACCTGACAAAGGCAAGCTGCAACCATAGCAACTTCACCAGGACACCCTGCTCACAGGGAGCCAAAACATTAGTTACCTAAGGGAAAAAGAGCAGATATTGATAGCATGGAACCAGATGAACTTACCCTGTGATTGACGAGGAAACCGAAGAAGTTTGACACCGTATTTTGCCAGATTCGTGGAAGGCCGATTTGAAGCCAGACGTTTGTCACCTGAAGCAACTCCAACCAGCAAATGACTGCAGTAACTATGGGAGATACAGGCACCAAAATTGTTTACCAAGAAAAACAAACGCAGAGACGCAACAACTAGCTACCACCACATAACGAACAATCAAGACTTAGCACAGACCGGATAAGAACTGAACTCACCAGGTTGACACAACCCTTTTCGGACGAAGAGGAGTGACTTTCAGATCGAAACCCTGAACTAGGAGGATGCAACTATAGAGTTCCATATCGAAACCACGAAGAATCATTGAAAGTGCATAGCTCACAGAACCGGGAGAATGAACAAGTGAATGACTTGGGTGCGGGTTTGAAGCGCCCATACCAAGGCAGGCTAGAGGAATCCCAGGGAGGGACAGTTGTCAAACAACCAGAGGAAAACGTACCAATCACAATCCCTATCATTAATTCCAATAGCTGACGAATTGATTTGCATAAAAAAATCCGATGTTCATTATTAACTACTGTTGTACTCTCGCATCGTTATTCGCTGGAAGTGTATTACGTGGGCTAGCCCCATCACTTGATGTTCACTATTAGAATGTGAATCTTCATTTTCCCATTCAAGAAACACATCAATTGAATTTTGATTACTTAGTTGTTTAACATGTCAGCACAAACTATCTACAGATTGAAAATTAAAGACAGAAAACTAATATAAATTTAAACAAACTAAGTGAAGGAAAAATAGTAAAATGAAATCATAGTTTACACTAGTGTTACAATTATTGTTACAACACAATTGGGACTAACTTAAAACAATTTCCTTTTCACAAGACTTGGTTAGGATAAAAGAATTCAAATGGTTTCTAATACCAACTTGTTAATTAGAAAGAGAATCATGATCATGAATAGGAATGAGAGCTTTATCGCCATATAAATCATAGATTGGGTTGTTTTCTTGAATGTTGAGATCATGAGTACTATTAATTTTTTGAAAATGAGAACTATTTGAAACAATTTCTGAATTAGAGTGTTCTTCGTTTTCACATGTAATCTGACTTTGATCATGAGGATTCAATTGAGAATGAGACAAATAAATATCCTCAATGTCAAAGTAATTATCATAAATGACCTTATGACATTCATTAAAATTTCCTTCGATCTCATCTGATGTATCAAAACAAGAAGTAATATGAAACACATGTTCATTAATGACAGAAGAATGATCAATAATTAATTCTCTATCTTGATAAAAATTAATTGGCAATTCATTAAGATCAACCTCTCTGTTTTCTAAAATATCATTGATGTTAAGAGGGGATAAATTGCAATTAGCAAAAATATCAAGATAAAGGGAAAAATGAGAATCAAAAGCAATGGATTAAAAAATGTCTCTATTTAGGAACTCTTGGGCATTCTACTCATTGTAAATTTGAAATTTGAGGTCATTCATTTGTGTATTTATGTTTTCTTTAATATTGTTGTTTTTCTATTCTGAATTTGGCATTTTCTCAATGTAAAAGAATTCACAAATTTGTACAACAGGCTACGTATTATTGGAAACTTCAATTGCTGCTTGTACTTGTTAATTTATGTTTTGATTTTCTAAATTTAAAACATACTGATTTTTATATTTCAAAGTGGATCTTCTTCAAGATTATTGCTAGTATCATCTTGCATTTAGGTAGTAAATTTCTCCAAGCTTTGTGATTGAGTTTCACCGACATGTGAACGTGGATCTTGATCACTATGAATACTGTAAGAAGTGTGCACTAAATGAAGAAATTGATCATACATAATAGGGGCCACTTCATCATCATTTTTTTGCATCTTCATATTGGAATTCTCAATTGTGTTTATGTAACTGGAAGGAGTCTGAGAAAAGATTGAAATAATTTCACATGGATTATAAATGGGAGAAATAGAAAAAATATGTCCATAGGAATCTAATAATTCCTCTTCCATAGTTTTTTCTTCAATTTTAAATTTAAAATAATTTAAACAAAACCTAATGGTAAAATCAATCAAGGATTCATTTTTTAATCTTTCTAAATCTTCAAAATTGTCACATACCTATTCGTAGTTATAGCAGTCAAATTTGCAAACTAACATTGTCACAAATTGATCCCAACTATGAACTGAGGCAAATGGAAGTGATTGACACCAACTTCTCTCTTTTGCCAAGAATGTAATAGTAAAAATCCTGCATAAAATACCATCATCAATTCCTTAAGGAGTAAAATTTGAATATTTTTTAATAGATTGAAAGGCATGATTAAAAGGAGAAGAATTTCTCTTACTATTAAACTTTACCTGAGACAAGAGTCTTACCACTTCTGGTGGAGTATTGGAAGATGCACGCCAATGGATACAACTACAAATTGGAAGTTTAAGAGGAGTCATCGTGATAAATAAAATGTGAAAATACAAATATTCCAATACACAACAAGTTTCAAGCCCTCCTACCGCCAAAATGTCGAAGCCTCAAAATGAGTTGCAAAAACATGGGGGTTGACCACCCAGTCTGTATCTTAAAGCAACTCCTTTTTGTTTGGAATAATGCTTCTGACTGGTTAAAAAGGTCCAGTTACCTTCTATCAATCTCCAAAATGGCTTACAATATAACTGTCATCAACCGATGGAGAAGGGACAATAAATCAACCCTCTTACTGATCAGGCAAGAAAGTGATCCTTAAGTTGATCTAAGGCTCAACAAACCACAACTAAAGGTTGCCTCTTTAGGAAGAGGACTTATAAGAATGTAAAATTAAATCTAAATGAAAACTTATTCTATAAGGCAAGCAAAAGGAACTAAATCCTAATCCTATCTCAATTAGGCGGATATAAATCTAACACAACCAAGAGTACGATATTTAAATGATTTGGATTTAAATATGTCTGGCCTATAATGAATATCAAGCTAACGAAATAGTTGAATTAACTGACATTATTAATATGAAGTCACCTTCTATTAAGAGACCTCTTGACTGAAATAATCAACTAACAAAATTTAGGAAGAAGTTCACAAAAATGATATTGATTGTTTAATCATTAATTTGAATAATTAAACAATAATATGAGGAAGAAGTTCACAACATACTATTTGTTAAAACATTATTAAAAAATAGGTTTATGAGTAAATAGTTACTCAAAAATCAAAATTCAACCCATAAGATAAGAGATAAATAATAACATATGATTAAGACAAATTACTCATACCGACAAAAGTGCAAATATGAATAGAATGACACATTCCTACAATCATAAAATGAAACTAGTATTTGAAACAATAGTATCAGAAATACCAATTTATTGAATCCATTTCTCTGAATCTGGTCTCCAATAGAAAAATCCTCAATAATCACCAGATATAAAATTTTCACTCCTCCAACTTACAACTCTAAATCCCTATTACAAAAGTCCTTTTAGAATTCCAGAATTGTAGAGGAGAGAAACCCTTATTACATTTTACAATCTATTATTTATAATATTTATAAAGGAATTCAAAATAGGAAAGTTTGTTGAAGAAGAAATTTGTTTAATGAATTTTCATTGGCTCAAAATTTCATTCTTCTATTGATGGAGCCTCCTCATTGATGGAGATTCTTTTCTCTTCATTTCCTCAACTGTTTTCGTGCAAAAATAAATCAAAACAAAAATAAAATGCAAAAATAAAGTCACAATGCCAAATCTGGAATTAAAACAAATCTAATCAAAATCAAGTAAATGAATAATTGAAAAGGAAATCTAAGCTTTCTATTGATGCTTGTAATGATTTAGTAGGCCAAGAAATCATTGACGAATGAATTTACATTTAGAAGAGTCTTGGGCAGATGAAAATTAAAAAAATAAAACTCAAAAAAATTAGTTTTGTTAAAAATTCGGAGCTTGATATTATTATGGATTTTAGACCCAATAAATGATCAAATCTATTAACGAAACCTCCTCATAAATTTTTTCCATGATTGTATCTTTCCAATGAGCAATCCTAGGCCTCATTTGGCCAAGTAAAACTCAATCTATGAGCCTCCAAATTTAATGAGTCAAAACTTCCAGAATTCAGGAAATTTTATTGCCTACGCTAAAAATTGTGAAATTTCAATTAAAAAGATTTATTTTTAGATTAAATTGATTAATTCAATTTAACTAAATATATTCAATTGGTTATCATTTTAATTTAATTTAATTAATAAAATATTAAATATTAACTGATTTAATTATATTAAAATGAATTAAATGAAATGAAATTATTAATATTTAATATATTAAAAGGTTAATTAATATCCATTAATCTTAAGTTACAAAACTTTGTTTGAATGAATATTTGATATGGAAAACTTCGTTTGAATGAATATTTGATATTCCACATTAGATTCCATTTAAAAAATGGAGAATGCCACTCATGATATCACATCGGAGGATCGCAACGTGGCATTTTAAATGAGAAATGTTAATGTTTAAAATTTTGTGATAAGACTTTTCGAAAAAGTTTGTGTGAGAAGTTTTTTGCGAGAAAAAAATTTACGATATGATTTTTGAGATAAGATTTTTTTAATATTTTTTTTATAATCTTGGTCTCGAGGGTTATTAAATTAATGAAGAATTTAATAAAGATGAGTGGGCGCATGTGAACTATCAATCCTACAAATTGAGCTATAGCCACTTTGAAATTTTGAGATTCCAAGTTTGGTAATTTGGTTAAAAATAATAAGTTGGAGTAAATTACAAAGGTCCCCAAATGCATTTTCATCGATTGTATGATTTAGCTAGGTCATTTTGTAGGACCATTAGTGAGAAATAAAAAATTAATAAAAGTTAATTAAAATTCAATTTACAATGAATGACTACTGGACTTAATTGGTTACAAAAATTCAAATTTTAGTCCACGCAAGAAAATCACCAATCTTCAAAGTAGCGTCATTTACAAACCCATTGACCAAATGAGGGGAAAAAAGTATTGGTGGAAACATTATGAAAATTCGGATTCAAAGAAACAATCAAAACATAAATTTGAAGAAAGTCAAAAAAGGAAAAAATTATTAATGAACATTATAAAAGGTGTTTTGCTAAAAATTAATGGAAAGGGTCCCCATTATTTGAAGTAATGAGGGGTGTTGGGTTTTGCGTACAACAATAGTGACACATTGGGAATAATCAATTATCTCTGGTTAAAGATAACGAACTTTAATTTATCCAAAGTGTAAAAATAATGGAGTTTACAGAATCGTCTAACAGAATAGGTCTTACATAAAATAGATTAAACAATATGAGTTTGTAAAGGTAAGTACTCAAAGAAGAATAGAGTAAAAGTCATGAATCCAAATTCGGGAAAATTTGTTTCAAAACTACCTCTTATAATAATAGAAGAACATAGAGATAAGAGTTTTTTTATAAAGCATATATCTATATTATGATTGTCTCTGACATCGCTTCGTTGTGAGTGCCCCTTAATAGTACCCCAACGAAGTTGTCTTTTATGCAATACAAGCCTAGTTCCACTGCCAGCGAGCATTCATAGCCCCAGCGGGTTTACCTGTATTTCCCATGCTTCCTCTTTAGTCATTCTTTTGATGAGAACATTTGTGAGCTTGTAATTTATGATGTATTTGAGTGAAAGAGGTTGGATGGTAATAGAGATTTATGATTAATGGACATAATCCTTTCATAATCTCTGATCCAAATTCATTCCTTGTAGCTATTAATCAGAGGCTTTTATGTGTGTTCCTACAAAGGATGTGTGTTCCTACAAAGGATGTGTTCCTTTAAAAAGTAATCTCAATCACCTACAAAGGATGTGTGTTCCTCCATGAAATATATTTAAAGTGAGATGATCTTATGGTTCCATAAGGATATGCTTTTGGTGACAAATTAAATTCACTGAAATGGATAGAGTTAAGAAATTTCCCATGCATGCCAATCACTGCAGGTGAGGAAAAAGACTTTTAATATAAATCATGGCAGATTCACCAAAATGAAATCAAAATTGAAAGCAAAAGGAAAAGAATTCTTAAACTAAAGTAAGAAAAGAAATCAACAAACCAAAATAAAATTTAAGGAAGAAAAAGCTGAAAGAAAAATCCAAATTTAAAACATAAACTCCATAAAGACTACTTATACAAATGTCTCAACAAAAGAAATAAAAGAAAATATTCGTGTGAATGTTCTTTCTTTTGTTGACTTTTAGATAAATTTTATCTTGCAGAGTTATAATCATTTTGGCTTCCAATAACAGTGATTATAGATAATATATTAAATGAGATGTCTCTTTCTACTACAAACTTTCTTGTTTCGAAACAAAACCTACAAAAAAAAATCTTAATAATTTTCAAATAAAAGCAATGCTTAAGGAAACAGTTAAAGGTTCAGAAACTTCACAGTTTAGCTGATTCAATGAGGATCATTACTACTTCTTTCAATAAACTCAAAGCAATCTAAACAAAAGAGAATGAACTTCAACATTGATTTGGTAGAGGCCCAATAGGTTCATAAACACTTGCAAAACAGAGTTAAATATTAAAAAAAATAGAAAACGAAATTAAAAAAAAAAGAAGTAAAATAATGAGAATTGGTAGATGAAACTTACCATTGGAGAATTGCATTCAATCTTACCTAAGAGGTATCATTTTCTCCAATAAAAGATAACTTTTTTATTTAGGATGAAGAAGTTGAATTGATTGAAATCTTATTGACCCACAATCATCACTTATTAAATCTAAACTAAAACAAGCAACAAACTGGAAGAAAACAATATTTCCTATTTCAGGAATCTAAAGTGAACTAAATTCATCAGAGATGTGAATGAAAGGATGTTTTTTAATGAATCGTAATGATGAATGTTCTAATAATATTATAAGTTTCATATCAAATCCATGATTTTCATAAATATTTCAGAGTTAAGACGAAATCCGAGATAATGAAATACATGTGTATATGGGGAGGTCTTGAATTTCATATATAAATATAGAGTGATATATCTAAAATTGCTTCATTACCATAGTGGTTTTCCAAGGGTGCCTTAAAATCTTTTATACAACATAATGTCTTGTCGATTTTTTCGCATCACAAGTTTTTTTGCCATCCATAATTCCAAACTGCGAGATTCACCATTTTTGATATGCGATTTAATGTTATATAATAGTTAAAATTCACTGGCATAGAGGCATATATCCGAGTTTATCACAGCGGAAGATATCAAGACAATATGCGATATAAGTGTTGTGATGGAAAGGTTGTGATATGAGCATATGCAATGAGAAATTGTGATGTCACAATTGCTATGTGAATATATGTGACGTGAAAGAGTGATCACGATATCAGAGAATCAAATATTATTTTGTGATTGCGGGGATGCGATGGATGACGTGGCTCACTGGTGGGAGTGACTTTGAAGTTGATAAGAAATTGGCAATCGTAATATTTTGAATATGGGATGTAGTATCGTTGATATGCCGATGTGCGATAAATAACAGATGCGATATTTCTATTAAATGGATTCAATCTCTTATCGGATCCAGGATACCAAAACTTTTAAATGTATGTCCCAATTGAAATTGTGATTTTATGAGCGGATGCAATTTCTTTTAAAACTGAATTTAAATTCCATGTCGAGTCGAGGACATTGGAACTTTTAAAACATGTGCTTCAACTAAAATTTTGATTCTATGAATGGACGCGATATCATTGAAAAATGACTTTAAATGTGGTATCGGGTCTGGTATTGTGTGAAAATCACAATACTTCAATTGATGCTTTATATGAAATGTCCCAACATTCGGATGCTTTGATAATGTTACACAACAATCCATGGATATTGGGTTGTTTTAAAGTATCCAAATTACATGGAAGTGCCCAACTCAATTTTTCCTTTCTATAAAATCTCCATTCAATAATTCAATTAACCATCAAATTATTCGATTAGAGGAAGATGTTATCATGACTTTCTCATGAGGAGAGTTGCAATATTATAATGATCCAACATGAATTTCATGATAATTTATTTACAACTCTAAATGAAATATATAATGAAAATTAATAAATCCTCAAATTATGACAAAACAACTAATACTTCCCTGAGCATGTTGCAGATTTAAAATAGTTTACTTCTTGTTTAAGGTCTCCAAAATCAAAGCAACGAAGACCTTCAAAGTCATCTATTTATTTAATCTAAAATGCTAAGAAATTAAATTTCATATTGCATCCACCTCCAATTTAGATCAGAAGACAATAGTGGTGAAACTAAGCTCTTTTTCAAACATAATCATGAATCACGGATCGTCAAGCTATAGGAAATTCTTGGAATTTCTTCATGTATGATAATCATGATGATTTTTTTCCAAAACGAGGCAATCAAGTTCTTTTCATAAATGTGTATGATCTAAGAGCTTAAAAAATATTTTAAGTTGTTTTTCCAAAAATGTAAGGGAATGCCCATAAGAAGTTAGATTCATTACTTGCTTTATTGCAATCTTAAATAATGAAATAGGTACTAATAGAAAAGAAATCTAGTCTAAATTAATCTATTCCTAATTCTACCTTAATGAAGGAAACATGATTAGGTATAGTCATACTTCCAATATGATCATATAAATATTTTAATTCCTACATGTATGTAAAAATCAATTATTAGTAACAAAAATACAAATAAAATTAAACTAAAGAAAATAAATCTGAATTTAAAATGTATAATCACTGTTAGCATTTTATTTATAATTACCCTCTCTTGAAATTCCCTTTCCAATTGAATTTCAATTATATCATAGAAAACCTGATGAATTTGTATTAATGTTTGGAGGGGACTCAAAGGAGGGGATGACAGGATGGATCATGAGAATGAGCTTTTAGATACAATGGTCTACATAAATTTGTTAGTGTTACTGACAAGTGTTAAACTATTAACAATCTTCCATCAAGGAAGAATTTCCAAATATTTTTTAATGGAGTCTATGAAATATGGATGGAAATCTGTTAAATACGAGGGAAGATTATTAATCAAATCAAATTGTTGGTCATAATGTGAAAATACATTCTCTTGTTGACAATGGCTTTGAGAAGGTAGAAGAAATCGATAAGAAATGAACATCAGTTGAAATTGGAAGAGAAATAGTTCTTGATGTTCACTATTAGAATGTGAAACTTCATTTTCCCATTTAGGCAACGCATCAATTGAGTGTTGAATATTTATTTGTTCAATATGCCAGCACAAGGTATCTACAAATTGAAAATTAATAGAAGAAACAAAATCTGTATTTAAACAAAATAATTGAAGGAAAAATGGTAAAATGAAATCATAGTTTACACAAATGTTACAATTACTGTTACAACACAATTGGGACTGACTTAAACAATTTCCTTTTCACAAGATTTGGTCAGGATAATAGAACTCAAATTATTTCTAATACCAACTTGTGAATTAGAAATAGAATCATGACTATGAATAGGAATGAGAGCTTGATCGCCATATAAATCATAGATTGGGTTGTTTTCTTGAATGTTGAGATCATGAGTGCTATTAATTTTTTGAAAATGAGAACTATTTGAAACAATTTCTGAATTAGAGTGTTCTTCACTTTCACATGTCATCTGACATTAATCATTAGGATTCAATTGATAATGAGACAAATCAATATCCTCAATGTCAAAGTAACTATCATAAATGACCTTATGGCATTCATTAAAATTCCATTCGATCTCATCCGATGTATCAAAAAAAGAAGGAATATGAAACACATGTTCATTAATGACATAAGAATGATCAATAATTAATTCACTATCTTGATAAAAAAATAATTAGCAATTTGTTAATATCAACCTCTCTATTTTCTAAAATATCATTGATGTTAAGAGGGGATAAATTGCAATCAGCAAAAATATCAGGATAAAGGGAAAAATGAGAATCAGAAGAAATGGATTTGAAAATGTCTCTATTTAAGAACTCTTGTGCATTATTCTCATTGTAAACTTAAGATTTTAGATCATTCATTTGAGTATTTGTGCTTTCTTGAAGATTGTTGTTTTGTTGTTCTTAATTTGTCATTTTCTCATTGTAAAACAATTCATAAATTTGTACAGCAGGTTGGGTATTATTGGAAACTTTGATTGCTTTTTGTACATGCTGATTTATGTTTTGATTTTCAGAATTTAACGCATAATGGTTTTCAGATTTCAAAGTGGTATCTTCTTCAAGATTATTGCTAATATCTTCTTGCATTTCAGTAGTAAAATTTTCCAAGTTTTGTGATTGAGATTCACTAACATGTGAAGATGCATCTTGATTACTATCAATACTATAAGAAGTGTATACTAAATGAAGAAATCGATCTTACATAATAGAGGCCACTTCGTCGTCATTTGTTTGCATATTCATATTTGAATTCTCAAGTGTGTTAATGTAATTGGAAGGAGTTTGAGTAAAGTTTGAAATAATTTCACATGGATTATGAATGGGAGGAAGAGAGAAAATATGTTCATAGCAATCTAATAATTCCTATTCTGTAGGTTTTTCTTCAATTTTAAGTTTTAAAAAATTTAAACAAAACCTGCTGATAAAATCAATCAAATATTCATTTTTGAATCTTTGTAAATCTTTAAAATCATCACATACATGTTCATAGTTATAGAAATCAAATTTGCAAAGGAACATTGTAACAAATTTATCCCAGCTATGAATTGAGGCAAATGGAAGTGATTGACGCCAACTTCTAGCTTTTTCCAAGAATGTAAGAGTAAAAATCCAACATAAAATACCATCATCAATTCCCTGAGGACTAAAATTTGAAAATTTTTGAATAAATTGAGGTTCATCTAATCATCCTCAAGGAAGTGCATCATTATCCTAACATGATAAAAATACATTTTCCCAAACCTACCTTCACAAGTGATAAACTTCTAAAGCACAAGTAATAAGTTTCTCCATTTGATTTTAAGATTAGCA
The DNA here is from genome assembly GCA_031772625.1 of Pinus tabuliformis. Taxonomy (NCBI): domain Eukaryota; kingdom Viridiplantae; phylum Streptophyta; class Pinopsida; order Pinales; family Pinaceae; genus Pinus; species Pinus tabuliformis. The sequence continues at coordinate 358,251,295 of CM062814.1, read as the reverse complement.
TCAGGAATACATTTCTTTTAGACCATAGTGTCCATGTTCAGATTCTTGAGGAAGACCTTCCAGTCCTCGTTGTCAATCCCTCTGTTTTTAAACCATTTTTCTCCATTTCTTGGCAGTTTGGTAGCCTTGGCAATCATAGTCTTTGTTACTGTGAGCTTTATGTCCCCAATTTCTGCTTCAATTCCATCGGATGAGCACGCAAATGTCTTGATTACTTCCTTGTGGAAGCCGTTAAATTTCTCAATGAACTGCAGCCATTGGCTTCTTTGCAACAGCTCCCTAGTTTGTGGGTACCCCTCCAAAAATTTCTTCCCTACTGGCTCAACTTAAACAATTATCCCCATGTCGAAGGATGCTTTGCCTCAAAGATTGGCTACCCTGATAGGAAAATGGGGCTGGTAGGGTTATCTAGCTAGAAGAAAGATGGAGTGGCTGTGAAAGTTCAGGGGAGTGTAAGAATAAGGAAGAACGGATGGGTTATCATAAGGATTATGGGAATGAATATGACTGTTAGGCGCATTCAAACTTATCATTTGGTAATTAATTTGGAAGATTTGGCATAGGTCGTGACATGAGTTTTAAGGTGGTGGCATATGATATTTTGTTAGGCGGCCATTACCCTTAGGTTATAATGATTTCACTTTAGAAATATATATTCCTTGTAATATATGCTATATAGCATTCCCTATTGTTAAATTAAAGCAGCACGTACCTTTGATATTCTTTTTCTAACCTTACCTGTTTTCCTTTGATCTCCTGCAGGTACCTCACTGTCAACTGTCCTATAATCCAAATCACCAATCATCCTTGTAGACTTCAAAATTATTAGACTGGAGAAACTTGTTTAGCTGCGAAAAGTTGTCCAAGCTGCGGAAAGTTGTTGATTGTGCAACTTAAGAGAAACAAGGGTTTAGTAGATGAACTTTATTGTTTTTTTTCTTATGAAAAGAAAATTTGAAGTGCCAAAAAATTGGTTTTCACTTTAAATTTTCTGTATAAACATGCCAATAACATGTTGGTTTTCATGTTTATACAAAATTTAATTTTTATTTTTTTTTCATATATATATATATATATATATATATATATATATATATATATATATATATATATATATATATATATATATATATATATATATATATATATGCATATATAGATATATAATTTATTTATTATATTTTTTTCTTAATTTTTTTAATTGAAGAACAAACTGAATGAAAATTTCTAAGGTGGAAAAGCAGAAGAATTATTCTTGACCATCTTCAGTTCCGAGTTATCTTGAAACATTTTAACAAATTCCTCTTTTGTTAATGGTTTCTGGTAAAGATTGAGTTGATGTCCATTTTCTAATAGAGGAGGTTTCTATTCGTCAATAGTCCCGATTCTAATTGCACCATTGGCAAAGACATTCTCAACTTCATAAGGTCCAAGCCAATGGGTTTGGAATTTCCCTTGAATATTTTTAAATTTCGAATCAAAGAGCAATGCCCAATCTCCAAGATGAAACTTCCATTCTTTGATGTACTTATCATGCCATCTAGACCTCTATTGTTGCAATAAGCTAGTCTTGTGGAAAGCTTCTTGTCTGATTTCATTGATCTCATTTAATTGTGTCATCTTTTGCTTCTGGGCTTCTAACAAGTGAAGATCTAAATGGATTTTTGTCTTATAGGTCTAGATCTAGAACTATATTAAATGTAAGACTTGCTTCCCATAAAGAAGTTCATAGGGAGTATTCCCTATAGTATTCCTCCATGTAGTTCTGTAGGCCCATGAGGCTTCTGGAAGCTTTTCCACCTAGTCTTCCCTGTATAAATGTACAGTCTTTGTAAGGATAGCCTCGAACATCTTATTTGTGGACTCAACTTGTCCATTGGCTTGTGGATGGTATGGAGTTGACTTCCGATGTTTTATCTTGTATTGGTCCACAGGCTTCTACACTAGTCTGTATGTAAATTGTGTCCCTTGATCTGTTACAATTTCTCTTGGCACACCAAAAAGAGTAAAAATGTCCTCAAAAAGAAATGAAACTACAATATTTTTAGTAGCAAAAGGAAGTGCTTTAGCTTCTACCCATTTAGTGACATAATCAATACATACCAAAATATACTTCTTTTTCTTTGAAGGTGGGCTGATTGGTCCAACAAAATCCAGTGCCCATTTTTCAAATGGTTTGATAAGTAGTTGTGGTTGCAATGGAATCTAATTCGAAGGAGTAGGTTTGCCCATTCTCTGACAACTGTCACATCTCTTAACATATTCTTTGGTGTCCTTAAAAATGGAAGGCCAATAATATCTTAAAAGTTGGATTTTGTAAGTGGTTCTCTTGTCAAAAAAATTTCCTCCATAGAGCTCATCGTGACAAGCTTTTAGTATCTCTGTTATTTTTTTCTCCTGAGCACATCTTCTGATGATGAGGTCTGGTCCTGTCTTATACAATTCTTCATTTATCCATGAGTAATATGTGCTATTGTGGATTATTCTTCTTTTTTCACTAGGAGTTAAATGAAATGGCATTTTTCCTGTGGCCAAATAGTTAGCAATATTTACATATTGTTAGGTTCCTATACCAATATGAGTCATAATTTTTGAATGACTGAGATTAAACTGCAATACGTACATACCTTTGCTTTTTTCAAATGTTTTCCATATTCAAAAAATTAAAAAATGTAAAGAGGGTATGTCCTAAACAAAAAATCAAAGGACAAAAAGAATAAACAAGTCAAAAAAGATGAAGAATAGGAACCCCAAGAAAAGAAAAGACAATGAAAGTGTGCAAGTCAAAATGCCACTACTATTTACTTTTTGTGAAAAATAAATGATTGTGTGAAGCTTCTAATCTATGCCACAATCCATGACAGTAAAAATGTTTAAACTTGGCTATTTTATGTTTCATTTTCATGTCCATAGATAGAGAATAAAATCTGACCAAACAGTGTAATCTTGGCAGATAAATAGATAGTTAGAGTAAATAAAAGGAGCTTAACTGTTTAAACTGAGCCCTTGGATGTAATAAGGTTAGATTTAGTTAGATTACGATTGTAAAGAAAAGAAAAATGTTTGATAAGGGTTTGCTACATTAAATGCACCCTAATAAAGAGAAGTAAAAATGGTAGGGTGAGTAGATGGGTAAGTAGAAAAAGGTTGCAGAATTTTGACGAATGATTAGACCAAAGCACGTATATCATCTTTTTCATCATAAAAGTCACATATGTGAATAGGCACTCAAGCATGCAGATGGATATCAAAATTAATTAATTAACTCCCTTCATTCATTTTCCCATTTTACTTAACTAATTTCCCACAATAAGTTTGAAGTACCCAAAAAATTAAAGTCAAAGGGGCTCAGACCATTTCTCTGACTTCTGGAGGGACCGGACCCCCGACTCAATGACTTATAGGCAATAAGTTCTAAATCCCTCATAAACATTTACCCCCTTTCAGTTCATTCATTTTCCCTAATAAATCCCTTTTCCTATGGTTAAAACTGTATTTTTCCTAAGGAAAAGCAATCACCCCCATGAATAACCATTTTTATGAAAAACCCACAAAAATACACTCAGCCTAATTGATAATGTTTCTATGTAAAAAAATATGAATTACAAAACACATTATGCTTAGTGCAATCCATTTTCCACCTTTTCATGTTAACTTTTAATATTATTTATATGTTAATTCCCAAAAAATAAGCCATTTCCCATATATATTTATTAAACCCCTTTTATATTAATATCCATACCCCGAAGTTTGAAATATAAACTTTATATTATCAAAACCCCAACAAATGACATAATTAATCAATTTGCGATTAATTAAAGTCAAACCATCCACCAATGAAATCTCACCTGATACATTAACCTTTGGCTTAATCCCAATTTAAATCAAGACCACTGCGCTTCATGGTCTTCCAACCCCCCCCCAATTACCTTTCGTGCAACTCCTAAGCGCGACCACCACACGATCTTCCCCCTCCCCATCTCATGGCCCATGTTGATTTTGAAAGGGCCTGAAATCTGAATGATACCTGCCCAAAATGGGTTGTTTTCCGTTGGGCCCCCAAAGTGATGTGGCGATGGATGAATGGAATTGGGAGGCCTCCCCCAAATACCGCCAAGCACCAAAAAGTTGTGCGAGGTAACCCACTTACCACCAGCCCACTACCCGCCAGAACAATCACTGTTCACCCTGCTACGTGACAAACGATCATTGTTCATCCATACCTGCCAAATTAAGTTTCAGTGCATAAATCTAAAAAGGCCCCAAATCATTGTTTTCATCGTTATTTCAACTGAAAACATCCATGCACGTGTGTGTGAATGTTGAAAGCCATCAACCCACTTATACTTGCATGCTTTAGATGACAAAAGCTCCCAGTTTGCCTTCCATCCTGATTGAAGTCTTTTCAATCGTTTAGAATTTCCATTCACTTGGTTCGGAGCCAGTTTCTTCAAATTCCAGGTATTTAAACGAGAATCCATTGAAACCCGTGTCAAATTTCCAAAACAGCAACTAAGTTTTCTTAAATTGAAATTAAAGAGGAAGTTTAGTAACATAAAACCCACCTAGAATTGAACCACCATTACCTTAAAGACTGAAAATTTATTGTCCCCATTCTTAAATCCACAAGAACTAAGAATGACAGCCCTAATTTCCATGGATGTCAAACCAATTACCACTCCTCACCTAGACATGGACCACCTTCCCCTTGGTGATAAATATTTCCAAATCAAGGGCACCTCTGTCCTTGAATCCCCTCTCAAATTATACTATTGATATAGAGACTAACACCTAAACCATGCTGACAAAATAGGTCTTTGGGAGTCTAATTTTCGCAAGCACCAATTCCCTGAGGTACACATCTTTCCAAGGATTGTCCATTATTGCCATGTAAACTACATTCCCAGTCAAAGAGCAGTGATGTCCCCTAACCAAACCATACTTTTCACCATCATTGCGAGTCAACAAATGATATGTTGCAACTACAACCAGGGCAGAATTTAGCCCCTATTTCAATTGGAGACCTACTAGATAGATTCCCCAAACTTACCACTGCCAAGCTTGCTGAAATGTTCCAAACCTTCATCAAGGAGGAAAATCATATCCTAACTGATCATCCTCCATATGTGGCTACCATATTTTCCCCATTTGGTCAGGACATAGTAGCAATGATTTCTTGCATTTTAGGCCATACTACCAGTGAGTACATAGATAAAATCATCTTAACCTTCATGTCCATTTTCTCTCTTGGAAAGCCTCCTGTTGTCATGTATGATGATGCCAAGCTCATAGTTGACAAAATGCATGACCAATTCCTTAGAATGAGTACTGAGAGAGTATTTAATTATTCTTCAGTTTTGTACCACATTTTCTTATATTACCAAGCTGACAAGTTCCCCTTCACTCTCCAATAGCTAAATAATAAAGGTCGTGCTAGGTCAGTGATTTTTTGGACTCCTTTGATCCATAAGTATGATTCCAAATATTCATACACAAACTTCATAGATCTTTTTGTACATCTAGTAGTGGCCATGCTGCTAGGATGTCCTCCTCCAAGGATTACTTCAAATATGAGGAGGATCATGCACCTCTCAAAACAACACAAAGTGGGAGATTGGTAATTGTACCAAAACCACATACAAATTAGGATCTATGGTTGTGATTTGGCCCCATATAAACTACCCAAATACCTCCAAATGAGGCCATTTTCTCTGGAGTACTACAGGCAGATAATCAACTCAAATGAGGTGCAATTTGTTAAAACTAAAAATAAGGCCCAGCTCAGAATCAAGGATCAACTAGTCCCCTTTGTGTGTAATAGCAGAGAGGCTGGAAAAGAAGTAGAACAAATCCTTTAGAGACTTAAACTAAAATAGAGTTTCATGTGGACATATGATCCCTGTGACTTCATTTGCAACAGAAGACATAAAAATTCTCCCTACATTCACCACCAAATCCCTAAGATAGATAAATATGCAAATCAATTGGAATGGCTGGAGAATACTTTAGTTGACAGGGATAGCACTGAAGTTGTAGTTTAAAATGCTCTAATTGATTTAGAGAAAAGGCTTGATGAGGGTTCTTTCCTGCAGGTGCTAGGAGAATCTCAAGCCCAAGGAGAATCTCAAATCCAAGAAGAATCACAGGCACAAATTGAATCACAAGCACAGGGAGAATCATAGGTACAAAGTGAATCTCATATAGAAGAAGAATCCCAAGTGCAAGAAGAGTCAAAACAGCCAGGCCTATCAGAGGAATTAAATTAAATAGGAATACTAAAGCCCATCATGAGTACTCCCCCTACCTTGAAAACTCCTCTAAATGAGGAGAAAAGTCTCAAAAGAAATAGGGAAGAGGCCACTACCTCAGGCAGAGCAACCACACAAACATATGTAGAGACTAGCCTCGTCAAAAGTCAAAGGTTAAATCCTATCTCTAAACAGAAATTTACAGAAGAAATAGTTGGGGCCACCAGCATAGAAAGAGAAGGAAGCAGGCATGCCACTCCCTCTAGGGGCACACTAGGACCTTCCACATCTCACACTTAGATGTTGGAAAGGCAACAAAGTGTTGAAGTGTCCTCATTTAGGATGCCAGTTGATAGGGACCAAGACATCAAAGAAAGGTACAAGGATATAAAGGCCAGAAATGAGAGGCTAAAAGCCGAGAATTATGCAAAATACCTAAATATGGCAACTAGAAACCACAAAAGGCTTATGTCAGCCTATGATGTGAAAGAAGGCAAAATGCAAATGACATTTGCGCAGCCTACTACTCAGCAACCAAGAACATCAGTAGACTTCAAAAGGATAGATTTCGAAGTACTGGAAAAAGACATACATCCTATTGACCAGATTGAGCTACACAAGCAGACAGGTGAGATGATCTACTGTACCTTGACAGGGAAAGCCATCGCAGCTCATCAATTGAAAAATTCTCTAAATAACATATCAGTTTAGTTTCAATCAGAGAAGGACATCAGAATTAAGTCCTTAGAGGACTTAACCATTGAGTTGGGACATTATCTCAAAGATGTAAAGTCCACCAAAATAATGATAAAGAAGAAAAATGATGACATAACTGCTTTGAAGAAGAAACTCAAGATTCCACCATTGCATCATCCACAAATAGTAGAAGTCATAGAGACACAAAAAGGACTAGAAGAGCTTACGAACTTGGTCCTAAAGCTAAATGACCAGTTGAAAGAAATAGAGAAAGAATTGGACACATTTATTCAGTCCAAACAAAGTGAATTGGACACCACTTCTACAATTGCCATTCCCACAGTAACAATTGTAGTTCCTTCAACACTGGTAGCATAATTGGCACCAACAGCTCCACCTGCGACAACATTGCCAGTCACAACTAAGTCTACAACAATAGGTACTTCAACAGAAAATACAACAGAGCTAGTGAAAGCTATGGAGGAAATGACCATTCAGCCAACAAAACTTAAAAGACTTAAGCAGAAAGTGGCAAGCTTAGAAACTGACTGTAAACTTGCCCAAATATAGTAGAGAGAAGAAACATAGAAAGCCATAAGGATGGGTGAGAAGATCAAAGTACTTGAGAAAGATTTAACTTTGCAAAAGCCACTAGGACAGACCAAGGAGATGCTCTGTGCCAATATCACTTACTCTGTCAATGATATTTGGCCATCAATTCATGTAATATTTGAGCAAATAGAACTGGTAAAAGTGGCCACTGAAGCAATTCAAAAGGTAAAGGAAGATTTAGGAGACCAACCTGAGGATGCTAATCGAATCATCCGCTTCTTGAACAGCAAGAACATACATGAGCTTAATGGGCTTGGTGTAGAGGATAGAACTGAAGCCATCATAAAAGTGAAAAACTTTCTTTCCAAAAGAAACCTAATGGTAAACGTAGAGGAAAAATGCCATAACATGAAGGTGGGAATTGATAGATTCATGGCAAAGTTTCAGATTTTGAGGGATAAAGGCCTTCCCAGTCCAATGGTCATCCATGAAAAACTTATGACGCAATTGGACTACACTGAAAGATTAAGAAAATTGGCCAAGGAGAAAGCAAGCACTTTAGGTATCAAAGCCTTACCAACAGGGAAAGTATTGTATGATACTTTGGAGAATCTATTTTTTCTAGAGCATGAGGTGAAACATCTATTTGTCACTATGACTAATTTTGCCAAATACACAGAGGAAGACAAAAGCTATAGAAGAATTCTCAAAGTAAAGTTACCTGAGGATGAATGGTGGGAAAACATGACAGATTTACTATAAGTTACCACAGTAAATCTGAGGGCAGTAGATGAAACAGGTGAACAAGGTCAAAGAGTAGTAGGTTAAAAACTATCAGCAAAAAATGAAAGATAAATATGAGTCTAGCATACAAATATCGACCAGCTTAAAATGGCTCAAACTCAACTGCAATAGCTAGGAATACCACAATAAAAGGGACAGCATGATGCAATTTTCCATCTCTCTCTATCTTCATGCTTGAAGATATTTTTATTTCCTTGATTAAATCTCAAACTGTTATGAGATATTTTGTAATATTTTTTACATAAATAATTCACATTTCGAAGTATTTTGGGTGGATTCCAAGACATTTCTATATACATTTTCTCTCAAATCAGAGTTCTATCGTATCAATGACTGGATTGGCTTGCTGGATCAAGAATTAAAGATCAGATATTTCACAGGATTCTTGTGTAAAGCAAAATACAAATAATTATTCTCCCATGTTCAATGTTGTTTTTCCTTATGATTTTCCCATAATATTTTTTGTAAATTTCTAAAAGCTAAATGTATAACAAGGAATGATATTTCATAAATTGCTTGAATGCACTTTGTCTTGACTGTTTTACATTCTAAATGTTTTCTCCTAAACTATCTTAGCTAGGGAATTCTTAACTGCTCCTTAGCTTCCATAGTTTCTCCTCTGATCTATAGCAAAGGATTCTTAATTTCCCTTTGTTCATGATCATCCTCTATTCTTCATTCTGATCCCAGTCTAAGGATTCTTAAGTGCCCTTTCACCCTGGTTAGAATTATTTCACCCATTAGGCCTAAATATTTGCATGTTGCTTTGCTAGCCTACCCTGTGAACATTCCCTTTAATGATCTGGTCTAGTTATGCTATCCATTTGTTGACTCCATAGCCCAATGGCTTGAAGACCTAGCTCTATCCATATGCTCCAAGAATTCCACCACCCAACCTTTAATTCAAAATCAAAACCTTGTGAACACTAAGAACTAGCCGAAAATCCCATAAAAACAAAGCTAAATCATATAGAGAGAGCCCTCTCTGGACTTAGGTTAGCTAGACACTAAGCCTAGAAGTTAGTTTGTGGTTACCTCAGTGATCTCTTTCCTTAACCTTGAGACTTCTGAGTGATAACATGGTGGTGACCATACTGGGGACTCAAATCCTCAGTCTTAATAAACCTTTGAGAAATTTCAAATATCTATTTCAAGCCTCTTGAAGGGTTTAATAGAAGTTATTTAAAAAAAATTCATAAAAAGAAAGTAACTATAAAAGTTTGAAACTCTGGCTTCAAGGAGAAATCACTATACTAGGGCCAATCCTGATGCAAACCCTACTACAGTATTTGGTAATCCTAATCTGATTTCAAGAATATCCAGAAGACAAGAAAGTTCAGTGAGTCCTATGCCTTCAATTAGTGAGTTCAGTGAGTCCTAGAAGACCTCCCCTTTGATGAGTCGTTTGACCTTTCTCTATTTAGAACCAAGTTTGAAAGTGCACTTGATGACATAGTTCTCGATCCAGAATTTATTGCAGATCTTGAAGTCCAAAAGAGAAACCTTTCAATTGATGAATATATTTTAAATTCCCCTCTATCATCCCTTACCACTGTTAAGATCCTTGAACTTTCCGAAACAATCTCAAGTTCCTTTAGTTCACCACTATTCCCTTCCACTTCTGAAGTTCATTCCTCACCTCCTTTCATACACTCACTTCCCTACCAACCTATCGTTACACATCAAACACCCATTGTTCCTAATCTTCCATCTCCTACTATATTATCCCCTTCTACCCCAACTCCACTTCTTAACCCTACCCAACTTAGAGCGATGGCAAATCAATATGCCCCCCTTATGTTACCTGCTCCACTAGGTGCCATGCCACAAGACTATCAGGACAAAATGGTCCAATATTATGGCATAGGACCTTATATAGCACAACAACATGTAAACAAGATGACATATTACTTTGAATTACATGAAATTGATATTGCAGATGTTCAAATGAGACTGTTTGCTCAAACTCTAGCAAGTGATGTTAGGAAATGGTTTAGAGCATTGCCTGGTAAGAGCATAGATAGTTTAGAAGTATTTTATCAGCAATTTTTAAACGGATGGGAAAAAAAAAGAACCCTCTGCAGATTCTTTCAGAATATTAGATCATCAGGAGAGTACCAAATGAAACACTCTATGATTACTGTACCAGATTTAACAATATATACAATGCAATACCAGTCAATCTTAGATGCCCACCTGACTTGGCTCTGATAAAGTTTCCTGTTGGGTTTGATACTGATATGGAATTCCAACTTAGGGAGAGAAATCATCCAACTTTAGAAGACATGTAGAGTGTAGCAGTTAGTGTAGAAGCTAACTTGGTAGAAAAAGGAGCTAGGGTTAGGAATGAAAGGAGAGGATTTGTGAAAGATGAAGCCTCACCCTCTGATCTTAAAATAGATTTAATAACTAAAGGAATGGAAAAGATGATGGATAAGATAGAGAACATTGAAAGGAAGCCTCGCTGGGATAGCCAACAATCCCCTCTAGTAAGAAATCCAAACTTTAGAAAGAATCAAAATCAAAATGCTGGAAAAAATGGATCTAATCAGAATATTAGGCCTCATTTTTAAGAAAACTATGCTAAAACATCTCATTCAGAAGACCCTGAACCAGACACACAAATAAACTTAATGGGATTAGATGAAGAGGAAACTGTCTTCTTGACTCAAGATAATCATGAATTACATATCCTTCAACAATTGTAGACCCAATCTGGAGAGTCATTCGATTATAAACAAGGGTATGATTCCTCTTTCTTTGGAGTGCACAAACATTACAACTTGAGGAGTAAAAAGAACACTGATACTCCTGACCAAAACAAGAAAGTAGTACGAAATCAACCTAAGAAAATCAAAACAACTCGAGTTACCAAAACTCTCCAAATCCTCTCAAGAACAAATCAGAATCCTCCCGGTCCCACCATTGTAGATGTAACTCATGACCAACCCCCTGATGATCAACCATCCACTTCAATCCCTTCTAAGGAGACAGTGGATAAATCTCCAAATATCATATTAGAAAATCCACAGAAAGATGCTTCAAATGCAGAAAAATAAGAACAATCTCCTCAAACTCCTGCCTTGAAAATTCCAAATCCTCAAAAAGAGAAAGTCCCTTTGCCTTTCAATTTAGGAGTGGAGGTGACTAAGCTAAAAATCTCAGTCCCCTTAACAGAGTTGATTAAAATTGAAACTTACAAATCTCAAATAATAAAATCCTTAAACTTCGTTGAGAATGAAGATTCTGTTAACTTGTTTGATGATCAACCTAGACTTATATTCGGTCCTGATGTTAATGGAAAACCATTAGAACGAGGGATACCACCCTTTTATATTAGCCTTAACATTCATGATAAGATTTTACACAATGCTATGTTAGATTCTAGGGCTTCACACAATTTAATTCCTAAATCTGTTATGGAGAAATTGAACTTAGACATCACTAGGCCTTACAAGGACCTTTTCTCATTTGATTCAAGTCAAGTAAAGTTCCTAGGGTTAATCAAAGACCTGTGTACAATATCCTACTAAAACAATTCTCATGGACATAGCTGTTGTTGATATACCACCTAAATATGGCATGTTATTGTCTAGATCATGGGGAACTAAACTCCAAGGATCTTTGCAACTTGACATGTCATATGCCACAATTTCAATCTTTGGACATCCCAAAAAACTGTACAGAGAGACCCTAATGAAATATGTAGCGAGTAGCTAGGCTAGGCCTCAAAACTTTCCTATCTATTCCATGCATTCTGACATTGATTCTTTTATTCTGAACAATGCGGAACAAACGCCTGAAACTACTTTAAATAACATTATTGTAGAACCAAAAGAAGTTGGAGCTACAGTTCAAAATGAAATTATCCAAACTCAAGAGATTTGAGATAAGAAAGATGATCAAGATATATTAATCAATGAAAATTTTGTCCCCCTAGACAGTAAGAATTATGAACATGAAATATTATGGCATCTTGAATTTCATGGATCAGTGAATAAGTTAGAAGCGGGAGCATGAGTATGGATTTACAAATTAGAGAATGATTACTCAGAAGACCATGTTTACAGATTGAATTTCAAATGCGCTAACAACATGGCTGAGTATGAAGCACTTCTTTTAGGTCTCAAATTGGTCAGAAAGTTAGGATCTATAAGAGTTTCTATTATGGGAGATTCTGAGTTGGTGATAAAACAAATTAATGTTGTATATATGACCAAAGACCCTAGATTAATTTTTTATAGAAGAACAATTGTAGAAATATTAAACACTTTTCTAGAAACTAAGATTGCAGTCATTCCAAGGAAACATAATATGCAGGCTGATAGTTTAGCAATGTTTGCTAGCAGTTGTAAGTTACCATTCCAACCTAACCATCAATACACTGCTGAGGTTAGGAATAGACCTGTTATCCTAGATAACTTGAAAACTGGCAGGTATTCACTAATTATCAATAGATAAACAATTTTTTAGCTTTAGAGGATGAATTTGTAAATATCAATATAGATACTGACATAAAATTATATCTCTATTTTATAGATAAAATAGAAATTAACAAATTAGAAGATGAAGAGATAGATAGATTCCATCCCACAAAATTTACAAAATTAGATGTACAAAACCTAAAAAAATTTGAAATTGAAGAGTTAATTAACGAATAATATGAAATCATCAATCTCAAAGACAACTTTTTGCCCAAAGGATTAACTCCTTTGGAAGACTTGTTTGACTCAAATGATGTCCCTAGAAAACCAAAGATGGAACCCTTGAAATCTGATATATAGGAGTGTAACATAGGTACTGAGGAAAATCCAAAATTGACAAAACTTTCTAAGTCCTTACCTCCTATTGAAAAAGTAAAATACATTGAATTACTAAAGGAATTCCAAGATTTTTTTTCTTGGAGTTATGAGGACCTCAAGTCCTATGACATCAACATAATACAACACATCATCCCCATAAAAGAAAACCAGAAACCCTTTATACAGAAGCTTAGGAGGATTAATCATATTCTATTGCCTTTGATTCAAAAGGAAATCAGAAGAATGTATGAAGCCAAGATAATAGCACCAATTAGATTCTCTGATTGGGTTTCAAATTTGGTTCTAATAAGGAAGAAAACTAGTGAGATTAGACTATGTATTGATCTCAGGAATCTCAATAAAGTTTCACTCAAAGACAATTACTCTATCCCTAAAATGGATCATATATTACAAAGGGTAGTAGGGTCAACCAAAATCTCATTATTGGATGGGTTTTCTGGTTACAGTCAGATTTTAGTTCACCCAGATGACTAGGCTAAAATTGCATTCACTACTCCTTGGGGCACATTCATGTATGCATAGATGCATTTTGGATTAAAGAATGTAAGGGCCACTTTTCAAAGAGCTATGGACATAGCTTTTGCTAAGGAAATTCATGAATTCCTAGTAATATACTTAGATGATATCACTGTGTTCTCAAAATTTGATAAACAACACCTAGATCATCTAAGGCAGGTATTCATCAAATGTAAGAAGTATGGAATTTCATTGAACCCTAAAAAATCTTTATTTGGGTTAGAAGAGGGAAAATTTCTAGGCCACATAATCTCTAAATATGGTATTCGAATAGATCCTGCAACAATTGAAGCCATCTTACAGATACAACCTCTTAGGAGCTTTAGGGAATTGCAAGCCTTTTTAGGAAAAATAAACTTTCTTAGGAGATTTATTTCTAACTTAGTAGAATTAATTAGATCATTGAATAACATGTTGAAGAAAGATTCGACCATAAAATGGAATGTTGAGGCTAATAAGTCCTTTGAAGATATTAAGCTAGCCTTAACAAAAATACCAGTTTTAATCAGTCCAAAGTTTCATATGGATTTCATTATATTTTCCTTTGCCTTAGAACATACAATTGCAATAGTCCTACTGCAAAAAATTGATGAGGGTTATGAACAACTTGTTGCCTTTTTAGCAAAGCCCTGAGAGATACCCCATTAAAGTACAATATAATGGAAAAGAAAGCTTCCACTTTGATCAAAGCTATCAAGGATTTTAGAGTTCACATTTTATATTCTCATGTAATAGCCTATGTCCCTAATGCAATAGTCAAGGATATCCTAACTTAGGATGGTCCAGATGGAAAGAGAGGGAAATGGATTGCTACTATATTAGAATATGACCTGAAAATTAAACCAACAAAGCTAATCAATGGCCAAGGTTTAGCCAAGCTCATGGCTAAATCGAACTGTCAGGCCTTAGACATAAATTTTACTGCAGAAATGGATAATGGAGAGGAGATGGTGACTCCACCAATCAGCCATGCCTTTATTGAATCACCATGGTATGCTGACATCATATATGTTTTAAAATATTTACAAGCCCCTCCTAAATTATCCAGGACCAAAAGAAGGTTTTTAAAAATGAAATCTTTAAAATTTTGCATACTTGACAATGCTTTGTTTTGGAGGAATCATGAAGGTATCCTTCTTAACTGTTTATTGAAAATAGAATTTGACAAGGTGTTATAAGAGTTTTGTGTAGGTGACGGTGAAGGACATCTTTACTAGAAAACCACCACCGACAAAATTCTTAGAGCTAGTTTTTATTGGCCCATTTTGTTTTCTGATGTAAAGAAATTTGTAGCCTCATGTCATAAATGCAAATTTTCTGAAGGAAGGAAAAATCTTTTACCCCTCCCGCTAAAACTAATATCTGTTGAGGCACCTTTTCAACAATGGGGTCTTGACCTCATTGGTGAAATCCACTCACCTTCCTCTGCCCAACAGAAATGGATTCTCACTGCTACATATTATTTTACCAAATGGATAGAGGCCATACCATCAAGGCAAGCCACTGATACTGTAATAATAACTTTCCTTGAGTCCAATATCCTATCCAGATTTGGGTACCCAACCAAGATCATCACTGATAATGCAACAACCTTCAAATCAAAGAGAATGATTAATTTATGTAATAGGTACCATATAACTTTGGGCCATTCCACAACTTATTACCCCCAAGGAAATGGACTAGTAGGGTCCTTAAATAAAATTCTGGTAAATATCATCAAAAAATTGTTATAAGACAATAAGAAAACATGGAACAAGAAGCTAGTGAATGCCTTATGGGCAAATAGGCTAAGCACAAAGAAATCCATTGGTACTATTCCTTATCAATTAGTTAATGGAATGGAAGTTATTTTCCCATCTTCCTTGGGAAAATCATTGATGAAGCTGCTCAAAGAGTTGTAGGTTTAACCAAATGACATTCAAAGGAGAATCAACCAAACAATTCACTTACAACAAACTAGAGAAGAAGTGTACATCAGATCTCAAGTTGTGCAGGAAAGGATCAAGAAGGATTTTTATAAAAGGATTAAGGCATAAGATTTTTACCTAGGGGACAAAGTTTTGAAATGGGATTCAAGAAGAGAGGATAAAGGTAAACATGGGAAATTTGATTTCCTATGGAAAGGCCCATATGTCATCTATGGATTCAGAGGTAATAATGTTTTATTCCTTAGAGAAATTGATGGTACAGAAGCAGAAGGAGGACCAGTTAATGGTCGAATGATTAAACACTACGTTGAACCTAGTTACTTATTTCACTAATAATATGTACATATTCAGTTTTTCAAAATTTAGAGTCGATTGGATAGTGATTCCTTGAAGTTGAAGCTCGAAGAGAAGGCCCTAAGATTCAAAGGTTTCATTGTCATAAATAACAATAAGGCAGAAAAGTGAAAAGGAAAAGTTGCAGGAGAATATCACAACAATTCAAAAGGCGATTGATCTACAAGTTCTTGACATTTTGCCAAGAAATGCCATCCCCAAGTGGAGTCACTGTTAGGTTCCTATACCAATAGGAGACAAAATTTTTGAATGACTCAAATTAAACTATAATATGTACATACCTTTTCTCTTTGCAAATGTTTTCCGTATTCAAAAAATTAAAAAATGTAAAGAGGGTATGTCCTAAACGAAAAATCAAAGGACAAAAAGAATAAACAGGTCAAAAAAGATGAAAAATATGAACCCAAAGAAAAGAAAAGACCATGAAAGTGTGTAAGCCAAAATGGCACTACTATTTAATTTTTGTGTAAAATAAATGATTGTGTGCAGCTTGTAATCTATGCCAAAATCCATGATAGTCAAAATGTTTAAACATGGCTATTTCATGTCCATAGATAGAGAACAAAATCTGACCAAATTGTGTAATCTTCGCAGCCAAGTAGATAGGTAGAGTAAATAAAAGGAGCTTAATTGTTTAAACTGAGAGTTTGGATGTAATAAGGTTAGATTTAGTTAGATTACCGTTGTAAAGAAAAGAGAAATATTTGATAAGGGTTTTCTCCCTTAAATGTACCCTAATCAAGAGAAGTAAAAATGGTAAGATGAGTAGATGGGTAAGTAGAAGAAAGGTTGCAGAATTTTGATAATTGATTAGACAAAAGCATGTGTATCATCTTTTTCATCATAAAAGTCACATATGTGAATAGGCAGTCAAGCATGCAGATGGATATCAAAATTAATTAATTAACTCCCTTCATTCATTTTCCCCTTTTACTTAACTGATTTCCCACAATATGTTTGAGGTACCAGAAATC
The DNA here is from genome assembly GCA_031772625.1 of Pinus tabuliformis. Lineage (NCBI taxonomy): Eukaryota > Viridiplantae > Streptophyta > Pinopsida > Pinales > Pinaceae > Pinus > Pinus tabuliformis. The sequence continues at coordinate 358,234,400 of CM062814.1, read as the reverse complement.
TTAAAGTCAAAGGGGCTAACAGCATTTCTCTGACTTCTAGAGGGACCGGACCCTCAGCTCAACGACTTATAGGCAATAAGTACTAAATCCCTCATAAACATTTACCCCCCTTCAATTCATTCATTTTCCCTAATAAATCCCTTTTCCTAAGGTTAAAACTGTATTTTTCCTAAGGAAAAGCAATCACCCTCATGAATACCCCTTTCTATGAAAAACCCACAAAAATACAGTTAGCCTAAGTTATAATGTTTCTATGTAAAAGACAAATGAATTACAAAACACATTATGCTTAGCGCAATCCATTTTCTGCCTTTTCATATTAACTTTTAATATTATTTATATGCTAAGTCATAAAAAATAAACCGTTTCCCTTATATATTTATTAAACCCCTTTAATATTAATATTTGTACCCCGAAGTTTGAAATATAAATTTTATATTATCTGAACCTCGACAAATGGCATAATTAATTGATTTTCGATTAATTAAAGTCAAACCATCCACCAATGAAATATTTCCTGATACATTAGCCTTCACCTTAATCCCGAATTAAATCAAAATCGTAGCGCTTAATGGCCCACCAAGGCCCCCCCCCCCCCCCCAATACCTTCCGTGTAACTCCTGAGCCTGACCACCAAACAATCTCCCCCCTTTCCATCTGATGGCCCATGTTGATTTTGGAAGGTCTCAAAATCCGAACGATACTAGCCTGAAATGGGTTGTTTTCCGTTGGGCCCCGAAACGTTGTGGCGCTCGATGAATGGAATCGCGCGACCTCCCCCCAATACCACCAAGCACACAAAAGTTGTGCGAAGTAAACCAATTATCGCCATCCCACTACCCGCCAAAACAGTCACTATTCACCCTGCTACATGACAAATGGTTACTATTCACCCATGCCCACCAAATTGACTTTTCGTGTATAAACCCAAAAAAGCTGCAAATCATTTTTTTCCTCATTATTTCAACTAAAAACTTCCATGTATGTGTCTCTGAACATTGAAATCCATCAACCCACGTATACTTGCACTCTAAAGATGCCAAAACCTCACAGATTTCCTTCCAGACTGATTGAAGTATTTTCAACCATTCAGAATTGCCATTCACCTGGTTCAGATCCAGTTTCTTCAAATTCCAGGTATTTAATCCAAAAACAATTTAAACCCCTGTCAAATTTCTGAACTAGTCACTAAGTTTTCTTAAATTGAAATTAAAGAGGAGCTTTAGTAGCTTAAAACCCACCTGGAATTGAACCACCATTACCTTAAAGACTGAAAATTTATTGTCCCCATTCTTAAATCCACAAGAACTAAGAATTGTAGCCCCAATTACCATGGATGTCAGAAAAATTACCACTCCTCACCTGGACCTGGACCACCTTCCCCTTGTTGATAAAGATTTCCAAATCAAGGACACCTCTTTCCTTGAATCCCTGCTCAAATTATATCGTCAATACATAGACCAACACCTAAACCATGCTAACAAAATAGGTATTTGGGAGTCTAATTTTCCCAAGTACCAATTCCCTGTGGTACACATCTTTCCAGATATTGTCCATTATTGCCATGCAAACTACATTCCTAGTCAAAGAGTAGAGATGTCCCCTGACCAAACCATACTTTTTACCATGATTGACAAGTCAATCAATGAAATGTTGCAACTACAACCAGGGAAAACTTTAGCCCCTATTTCAATTTGAGACCTACTAGATAGATTCCCCAAACTTACCACTACCAAGCTTGCTGAAATGTTCCAAACCTTCATCAGGGAGGAAAATCATATCCTAACAGATCCTCCTCCATATGTGGCTACCATATTTTCCCCATTTGGTGACAACATAGTAGCAATGATTTCTTGTGTTTTAGGCTATACTACAAGTGAGTACATAAATGAAATCATCTTAGCCTTCATGTCCATTTTCTCTCCACGACAGTCTCCTATTGTCATGTATGATTATGCCAAGTTCATAGCTGACAAATTGCATGACGAATTACTTAGAATGAGTACTGAGAGAGTATTTAAGTTTTCTTTAGTTTTGTACAACCTTTTGTTATATTAACAAGCTGATAAGTTCCCCTTCACTCTCCAAAAGCTTGATACTAAAGGTCATCCTAGGTCAGTAACTTTTTGGACTCCTTTGATCCATAAGTATGATTCACCATATCCATACACAGACTTCACAGATCTTTCTGTACATCTAGTAGTGACCATGCTGCTAGGAAGCCCTCCTCCAAGAATCAGTTCAGATATCAGGAGGATCGTGTAGCTATCAAAACAACACAAAGTGGGAGATTGGTACTTGTACCAAAATCACATAGAAATTAGGATCTATGGCTGTGAGTTGGCCTCATATAAGCTACCCAAATACCTCCCAATGAGGTTATTTTCTCTAGAGTACTATAGGTAGACAATCAACTTAGACAAGATGCATTTTTTAAAGCCAAAAAGAAGGCCCAGCTCAGAATCAAAGCTCAACTAGGCCCCTTTATGTGTAATAGCAGAGAAGCTGGAAAACAAGCAGAACAAATACTTCAGAGGCTTAAACTAAAAGACAGTTTCATGTGGAGATACGATCCCTATAACTTCATCTGCAATAGAAGATAGAAAAATGAGATGGCTCCCTACATTCACCATCGAATCCCTGAGATAGAGAAATATGCAAATCAATTGAAATGGGTGGAGAACACTTTAGCTAACAGGGATAGCACTGAAGTTGCAGTTGAAAATTCTCTAATTGATTTAGAGAAAAGGCTTGAAGAGGGTTCTTTCCTGTAGGTGCCAGGAGAATCTCAAATCTAAGAAGAATCACAGGCACAAACTAAATCACATGCACAGGGAGCATCACAGGTGCAAAGTGAATCTCATATAGAAGAAGAATCCCAGGTGCAAGAAGAGTCATAACAAGCAGGCCTATCATAGGAATTAAATCAAATAGGAATACCAGAGTCCATCATGAGTATTCACCATACCTTTCAAACTCCTCTAAATGAGGAAAAAATTCTCAAAAGAAATAGGGAATAGGCCACTACCTCAGGCAAAGCAACCACACAGACATATGTAGAGACCAGCCTGGTCAAAAGGAAAAAGTTAAATCCTGTCTTTGAATAGGAATTTACAGAAGAAATAGTTGGGGCCACTAGCACAGAAAGAAAAGGAAGCAGGCATGCCACTCCCTCTGGGGGTACACAAGAACCTTCCACATCTCACACTCAGATGTTGGAAAGGCAACAAAGTGTTGAAGTGTCCTTATTTAGAATATCAGCTGACAGGGACCAAGACATCAGAGGAAGGTACAAGGATATAATGGCCAACAATGAGAGGTTAAAAGCCCAGACTTATGCACAATACCTAAAGATGGCACTTACAAACGAGACAAGGCTTATGTCAACCTATGATGTGAAAGAAGGAAAAATGCAAATGACATTTATGAAGCCTACTACTTAGCAACCAAGAACATCGACGAACTTCATAAGGATAGATTTGAAGTATTAGCAAAGGACATACATCCTATTGACCAGATTGAGCTGCACAAGCAGACAAGGGAGATGATATATGCCACCTTGATAGGGAAAGCCATCACAACTCATCACATTTCGAAGTATTTTGGGTGGATTCCAAGACATTTCTATGGAAGTTTTCTCTCAAATCAGAGTTCTATTGTATCAATGACTAGATTGGCCTGTTGGATCAAGGAATAAAGATAAGAAATTTTACAGGATCCTTGTGTAAAGCGAAATACAAATAATTACTCTCCCATGTTCAATGTTGTTTTTCCTTATGTTTTTTCCATAATATTTTGTGAAAAATTCTAAAATCTAAATGTATAAAAAGGTATGATATTTCATAAATTGCTTGAATGCACTCTGTCTTGACTGTTTTACATTCTGAATGTTTTCTCATAAACTATCTTAGCTAGGGAATTCTTAACTGCTCCTTAACTTCCGTAGTTTCTCCTCTGATCTATAACAAAGGATTCTTAATTTCCCTTTCTTCATGATCATCCTCTGTTCTTCATTCTAATCCCAATCTAAGGATTCTTAAGTGCCATTTCACCCTAGTTAGAATTATTTCACCCATTAGGCCTAAATATTTGCATGTTGCTTTGCTAGCCTGCCCTGTGAACATTCCCTTTAATGATCTGGTCCAGTTATGCTATCCATTTGTTGACTCCATAGCCCAATGGATTGAAGACCTAGCTCTATCCATCTGCTCCAATAATTCCACCACCCAACCTTCAATTCAAAATAAAAACCCCATGGACACTAAGAACTAGCCTAAAATCCCATAAAAACAAAGCTAAATCATATAGAGAGAGCTCTTTGTAGACTTAAGTTGGCTAGAGCCTAAGCCTAAAAGTTGGTTTGTGGTTACCCCAGTGATATCTTTCCTTAACCTTGGGAAATTACTGGGTGATAACACATACCAAAGTAATTTAGTAGATACTGCAAAAAGATATTCATCAGGAAATTTATCTTCTACGGGTTGGTCATTGTTTTCATTTTGTATTCTAGATAGAAAGTCAGCAATTGTGTTTTGTTTCCCTTGCCAATCTAGAATGGTTATGTTAAATTCTTGTAAAAGTAGGAGCCATCTGGTTATTCTTCCATGAGTGACTGGTTTATTCATTAAGTACCTAATGGCAGAATGGTATGTGTGGACAAAAGTTTCATAGCCAGCTATATAATTTCTGAATTTATTAATGGCATGAATCATAGCAAAGAACTCATTCTTGGTTACAATATAATTTAACTCTGCAGGGGTTAAATTTTTACTGGTATAATAAATGGCATAAGGGTTGAGATCTTTTTGTCCTAAAACAGCTCTTAAGGCTAAATCTAAAGGATCCGTTGAGATATGGAAAGGAAATTTCCAGTTAGGTCCTTTTAAGATGGGTGCTTCAGAAATTTTATTTTTAAATGTTTCAAAGGCAACATTACATTCAAAATCCCAACTGAATTCACAGTCTCTTTTAAGTAATTTAAAGAGTGGGGATGTAATGTTTGTGAAGTTTTCTATAAATCTTCTATAATATCCGGTAAAATGGAGAAAAATTCTGACATCCTTTTGACAACATGGCACTGATAACTTGGAAATGACTTCCACCTTAGATGAGTCTACCTTAATTCCATCTCCAGAAATATGGTGACACTAAAACAATTCCTTCGTCAAACATAATGAAACATTTTTCATGGCTTAATGAGAGGTTTGTTTCTTGACATCTTATTAAAACTTTTTCCAGGTTCCCTAGTCCTTCATTGAAAGAATCCCCATAGATTGTGAGATCATCCATGTATACCTCAACACAATCATGGATAAGGTCAGAGAAAATACCAAGTATTGCCCTTTGGAATGTTGCAGGAGCATTAAATAACCCAAAGGGATGTAACAGGTAAGCGTAATTTCCCCATGGACAAGTGAATGTGGTCTTATCTTGATCTTTAGCGGCCACCTAAATTTGGTTGTATCCACTGAACCCGTCGAGGAAGGAAAATATTTTTTTCCTACTAAAGTATCTAAGACCTAGTCTATGAAAGATAATGGAAAGTGGTCTTTTAATGTTGCTTTATTCAATTCCTTGTAATGGATGCATACTCTCCATTTTTCCATTTCTTTTAGGGATGATTACTAGGGGTGAAACCCACTAACTACCAGATATTGCATAAATGAAATTTACATTTAATAATTTCTGCAATTCTTACTTAACAATTTCTTTTAGATTTGGGTTCATTCTTCGCTGAGGTTGTCTAACTGGTCTTGCATTTTGTTCAATGTAGATATGATGTATGCAATTTTAGGATTAATCCATCTCGTATCTGTATATTCTCGTGCAAAAGAAGAAGAATGTCTCTGTAAAATTTCTATCAATTGCTTCTTGTGAATGTCTTCTAAGTTTTTATTGATATTTAAGGTTTTTCCTGGAAATATTTCTATCGAGGAATTCCCAAATTTTTCCATGGAAAACAATGATACTTGTTTAGAGGAGAGATATTCATTTCGAATATGTTGATAATGTGAAGAAGATTAATTATTTTCTAACAGATTTAAAATTTTGTCTTCCTATTTTATTTTTTCAGTGAAAAAAATAGGTTGTATGTCTTCTCCATATTCTATCCATTCTTCAGTTTTTGTATCTATTATTGTTCTTGCAGGGGGGTATAATGTAAATTTCTTTGTATAATTTCCATCTGAGATAAACATATCACCTGACCTATAGCCAATGAAAGCATTTGCTATGGCCAACCAAGATATTCCTAGAATTAAGGGATGTCCTCCTAGATTTTTCTTGGGTGTTAAGACCATGAAATCAACAGGATATTCCCAAGAATCTAAGAATACACAAACATCTTCTAACACACCGCCTGATTTAATAACATATCTATCTGCTAATTGTAACAAAGTTGGTGTGTATTGAAGATTAGGAAGCCTAAGCGTGTCCATAACTTGTTTTCTCATTATGTTTATGGCTGCCCCTAGGTCAATCAATCTGTATTGTATTTCAGTTCCATTAATGTGAATTTTTACAATGGGGTTTCCTAAGTCTAGATATTTTGGATTATCATCTTCCCCATCATAATGTCTGCAATTTTTCTGACTAACTGAATTCTTTTTATATCTTTTATTTTTCTTCCTGATCTTTGTGTACTTAATTCCTTAATTGTTTTTGCAAAAAAAGGTATTTCTTTTGTGGCTTGCAATAAATGAATCTTAATAGAGACATTTCTTAATTCGTCCATCATATTATAATTCTAGACCTTAATTAAGCATTGTTTAGATCTAGTGGGGTTATTACATAAGTTTGAGGATTCTGACCCTCCATGTTGTATACTGGATTTTGTGGTACTTTATTATTAGGATTTGGAAGTGGTGGAGTGGGTAGTTGATTTGATTTTTGTGGAAATGGTAGGGAAAGTTGCGGGTTTTGACTCTGTACTAGGACTTGTGGCAATTGATTGGCTTGAGGAATTTGATTGGATGGGGTTAAGAATTGTGGTGGAATATAGGATGGTGAGTATTGTTGATATTGAGCATAGGCTCCATAAGGATTTTGCCATCCTTGATTCCAAGGTTATGACTGTGGTAGAGCCTAAGGCTGCCAAGCTAGATTCCAATTTCTTTGTGAAGATTGGGCAAATCGTTGTGGTCTAAATCCTTGTGGTTGACTTGGTTGGGGGTTTTTCCATGGTATTGTAGCTAAAATATAGAGAGGGTCTACTGGTTTTGAGATTCCTTCATCATTGAATACAACCTTGAGACCTGGTAAGGATGGACATTCCTTTATATCATGATTATATGCATATATGACACAAGTTTCTAGGACTTTTGAGTCTAAGGGGCATTCTTTCAAAGCATGTTTCTTCCGACATTTGGGACAGAACATAGATAATGCAGCATTTTCAGAATTTTTCTTGTTTTGTATTTTAAGGGTGTCTATTGGTTCACTTAAGCTCCCTAAAATATCTATTTTAAAGTTGTCAAATAGATTTCTTATTTTTTCCCTACTAACTATTCCAGCTACAAACTTTTTTATTCTTAATAAGAGATGGCCTCTAGGACTCATTCCAACTCTTGCTTTGCCCCTTGAGATATGTACACACAAATCACAAATATCTGCAAATGGGAGATGGGAGATATCTCCTTTTTTATTCTTAATAAGAGATGGCCTCTACGAAGTCTTTGTCGACACCTAAATGGAATTTGGATTTCAGTAGGTGGTGTTGAATCTTGAAATCGTGGTGGAGTGAGTGGATTTGAGGGAATTAAACTTCTTCCTCGTCCTACAAAGATACCCCTAAAGTCTCTATCCCTACGCATGTCATTTTTTTAAATTAATGATGGTTTTGTTTTTTGTTTTTTTATGGCTTCTAATTATACTTCCCTGGCAATGACGCCAAAATGTTTGGTCAATTCAATGTCCTTTAATTGGCAATCATAAATTGTCAACCAAGGTGCATAGACTGACGAAGTATAGGTGCACAATATGTGCTTAGAAGTTTTTTTAGTAGGTCGTTATGTATTTTTCAAAGTCTAGTCCTATGATGGAGGTGATGTTTGTTAATTCTATTAATGTTCTAATTCTTAAGGATGTTGATTAAGTTTCCTAGGAATTAATCGCTATTCAATCAGTTTGTAGATGATGTGAGGCTAGTTTTACTTATGTTAGTTTGTTAGGATTTGATTTTAAATATATTTTCTGCAGCTCCTAATTGTCTAAGTGAAAAAAGGAATCTTACTCTAACAGCTATGAAGCAATACTTTTGAACTCAATTGTTTTAGGAGAAGTCTTCTCTCTTGTTCAATTTCTGCTCAAACAATGTGATCCAAGCAACATCTATGAATTAAACACACTTCAATTATGTGGGATAATCAACAAAGGAAATAACTTTGCAGTACCAGGTATAAAGAAAAGTAAACAACAACCTAATCTAGGTATAAAACAAAGTAGAATTCTTATGCAGATAACAATTTGAAATCATTATACATCATGATCACACAAAACATAACATTTGAATAATTTGAAGGAAATCATATTGTATTTGATCAAAACCTGACACTGTTTGTAGGGGTCCTCCACATAATAGTTTAGAGCTTCATATCAGTAAAATGCTTGCGGATAGAAACAAAATACATTCACATGAAAGTCACAAATTGTTCAGAAAACATTTCATTCAGCACGCCCCCAAATAACAATGCGGTCGCTAACTTTATAGCATGTCTCTTACATAAATGTATGAGAATACTAAGGCTAATATCGTTTAACCCTATCTAAACTTATATCGTGAAACCGTCGCTTTTCTATTTTGAAAGCAAAGCGATAAGGTTTCAGCTGATCTCGAGCTCTCTTCTACGTTAATTTGGTGGTTGACTCAGAGTTTGACCGCGATATCCTATGCCTCTTTTAGAAAATGATTTTGAGTGGATAGGAAGGTATCTATGACGGAGTCACCTTCTATCCATCCACACCTTTCGTTACTGCACTGGAGCTCTGGAACCTCGTGAACAATGATGGTAGCTACAGAATCCTAGACTAGCCGCGGAAGCAAGCCGATTCGGTAGCTAATTACAACTTTAATTAAAAGAATAGGGTGCTGAATATGAACAAGAATACATACTAATGCATACCTTCATCAAAACCTTTTAGATATGGCTTTATTAAGTGGTAAATATATATGAAAAAGAGAGGATTATTGGGCAAAAGGATGTCACGGTAGGACAATATTTAGACTCTACACCATGTTTTCATCATAATAAATCTACATAATATGAAAGGTGAACATTCTCCTCCAGATCTAAATGTTAAGAATAGTATGGAACAAATTTTGTTACAAGCTCTACGAATTCAAATTTTTTTGCGATAAATACTTATTGAACTCCCTTCTGAACTTCCAACAGAGGAAGGCCCTAAAGAGGGTTGGGAAACTTCTAAATGGAAAAAGAAATACATCATTGTTATTCTAGACTCAGACAAACCTAAACTGGTGAGTAATCTTGCTTCCCATTTGAAGGATTTATGATTGGGGGTTCATAGAATTGTCGTCCATCTCACATATCTCCTTATATATGTTTTCTTCATATTCATACTATCTAATCCTCTAGAAATGTCATGAATAATATTGTTGAGTCTCTTATTAAGAAATTCCCTAGCATACCAAAGAAGTAGTTGAAAAGTAAAATCAATGAAATATCAGACTTTGTAGAAAATCGTTGTCCCAACAATTTTAAATTTACGTGTACTAGTTGCAATCTAGCATTAACTAAACTTCATTTTGTATTTATATATAGTTATTGTTAGATGATTATGTCTCGTTACATGTCAACAAGGAAGTTCTAGAAAATTTCTTATGTTGTCTTCAGGTGAGTGTTCTTTCCAGTAGATGAACACTTAAAAAGTAATTTTTGCGGTACACTTGCGAGTTCTCGTTCCTTATTACTCATCTATCATGCAATGCAAGCCTTGGTAGTGACAATTACACCAGAACTAAATGCTTTGGAAGTGACAAGAACTCTGATTTTGAGAGCTTTGGAAGTGACAAATACTCCAACAAGGAAAATGAAGAGTGAATGTGCAATCTTCTCCCAATGCTAATGGTTATGAAAAATAAAATAATGTGCGGCTTGCGATGGTGAAGTCCAAAGTAAGTATGTTATATTGTAGCCTTAAATTATAGAGAAACTCATACTATGTAACTATGTTAAATTTATTGACTGACTGAAACTGATGATGGCATCTCTAACAAATAAATTTGTATGAAGCTATGCTATTGTGGTTCCAAATTTATTAGTATTATCATCCTTGATTTTTGAGAATTTTAAATTGCATTGGCAACAATTTTGAGTATTAATGCAATGATTGAGACATCGAACCCATCGAAAACAAGGTTTAATTTATTACCTCCAGATTAAAGAGCTTGAATTTTGAGTTTCTATGAGCATATCATCACATCAAGAAAATGAAATAAAGAACTTGGTTTGTTCCTAGCAACGTTTTCCATTGGAAACATGGTCAAGACATGTAGTTTAAGATGTACTTTTGTAACTAATGATACCAAGAAAGTAGGTCAAGATCTAGTAGAGTGTCTTGCTTCTAAAAAAAATTCTATAAAATTTGTTGCATCAAAGAATGAACTCAAGGATGAGGGGTTTGTTGTAGTATCGATTCTAGATAGCCCTTTTCAAAGGTCATGAATCCTCGAAAGAACTTGATCTGAGTGCAAATAGTATCAATAGAATAGGTGCAAACAATGCATCTGAAGCTATAATAAAAAACTATTTTGATTTGTTGAGTATTGATGGAAACTTTATTTATGAAAAAAAGAAATAAAGATTCATGTTGTCAAAGATCTATTAGTGATTTAGTTTCTAACACTAACCTTCCCAAATATTTTATTTCTTTAATATATCTTTTCACTTTTAACAACAATTACTAGTATTATTATAATTTCTCTAATATACTTTTTAAAAACCCCATATAAACAAATATCAATAATCATTCCTTTATGAAATTCGTTGATCCCACACTAAACTTTGGCAAAAGTATCTCTAATACATACTTTGTACTCATATATCTATATATATATATATATATATATATATATATATATATAGATATATATATATATATATATATATAATCCATCATTCATGAAAGTCGTTGATCATTTTTTTTCAGAAGGAAAAAACGGCATGGTATTATATTAAGAATATATAATAGGCAAAATACAAATGACGAACCATATGAAAAATCGTTGGCCAGGAATAGAATAGATTCTGAGCGTAATAGGAAGAAAATGAGCCACACTGGCTGATAAATACACCAATGAGAGAGAGTTGTCCAAACAAACCTGTTAACATAAGAGGACCAATGATTCAGGATCAAAACGAGCAGAATGGTTATGTAAACCATAAAACGGAAGGATCGGCAGCATCCAGAGATAAGGCTGAAACAAAGCATTGACAGCTGAGAAGCAAGCCCATTGAATGCGGCATCCAGAAAACAGATTCAAAACTGTTCAGAGAACGCAGATACAAGAACCGGAATGGAGGAAATGGGGATCTTTGAATCCTGGAAAATGAATTCGTTCCGCCATTTCCATAAAAGCCAGCAGGTATAAATGAAAATCGATCTCCATTCTGATCGTTGAACGGACCACCATCTGAAAGCATGCTGGACAGAGGCGAACAGCTGGAACGGAAAACCAAAGGAAAGGGAAAGATCATACCAGACCTGGGATGAAGCCGAACATTGGAAGAACATATGGAGGGATGATTCAGAAGCCTGGCAGCACATTGAACATCTACCGGGCCCCAACCATCCCTTTCTCTGCAGAACTTCCCAAGACAGGATCCTATTGGAGAAAAGCAGCCAAGAAAATAAAATCGCCTTAAGCTGACAGTTAGATTTCCAGAAAATGAAGGGAAAGGCTGGGCCGGTAAGCGGCGGAAGAAGGGAAGAAGCAGCCGAATACAAGTCCTTGACTGTAGCAGACATTCTGTTTGGCCCCATCGACCATACTAACTCGTCAGATGAACCTGTTTGAGTGATGCCTTTCCCATCAAAACAATTTACAGCCAGTTCCCATGATGGCCGCAGGGGAGAGGGCAAACAAAGATCATCGTTGTTCATCCAAATAGGTGCCGAAGACGACCATGCACGAATCAGCCTATTCCAGGTGAAGATCCCTCTGGAGTGTAAAAAATCTATAAGGTCAGGAGGCAGCGAGGACTCCAGCCCATATATGGTAGAGTCGATGCCGAGAAGGACGCTAGATCCAGAGGAGAAGCGCCATTTCAAGAAGCCGAGAAAGAGTGCCTGAGCCTTTTTGAGGCTGTGCCAGATGGCAGAACCCCTTTCCGACCCCAGGGTGTTCCTCCTGTACCAGTGAGCCAACGGCTTTCCCTTCAGATATTTGTGTTTAATAATCGAGCTCCAAACGCCTTCTCCAAAGATGCCTCTGTGCAGAGACCGGCATAGGAGAGCCAAGCCGAAGGACCTCATGTGAAGAAGGCCCCAACCGCCTTCACGCTTCGGACGAGAGATGATATCCATTTTGACTAGATGAATCTTGGCTTGATGCGATCGTCCGCCCCATAGGAAATTTGCAGACAAAGAAACAATTTTCCTAATTATGGAAGCCGGAAGAAAATACAGATGAGCCCAGTAAACGGCGAGGAGGGAAAGGACCGATTGGACGAGAGTAAATCTGCCTCCCAGGGAAAGAAAGCGCATCTCCCACTTTGAGATTTTGCTGTAGAACCTGTCGATGAGCCAGAGCCAGTCCGATTTGCGATTCCCTTTAGGTTTAAGAGGAAAGCCCAGATATTTAAATCCTTCATTTATGGGAGCCATATTAATGCCAAAAGCCTCAGCAATCCACTGAGCAAGCGCCTGGTTAGTGCCATTGTGGTACAGCATTGATTTAATTTTGTTTATGACCAGTCCCGTAGCAGATTGGAACCTGAGAAAAATCTCATTGAGACAGAGCCAAGTAGATTTTTGAAGCATGGCGCAAATAAGAATGTCGTCCACAAAGAGGTTGTGGGAGAGGAATGTTTTCTTGCAGATCTTGATCGGAATACAACGCCGGTCAGCAACCGCCTTATTAATCCGAGTGCTCAGAGAGTTCATGACAAGAATAAAGAGCAGGGGCGAGAGGGGACAGCCCTGCCGCAGCCCTCTTTCGGCCTGGAAGAAAGGTGATGGGATGCCGTTTATGATAACAGAGTATGAGACATTTTCGACACAAGCCATCACCCAATTGATTCCGGGAACCCTCAAACCAATTCTTGCCAGAAGAATTCTAAGAAAACCCCAATCAACACAGTCGTAAGCCTTTTGGAGATCTATCTTTAGGATAGCAGCATCAGAGTTTTTGGATAAGACTGAGAAAAGACACTCCTGTGTCGTGGCCACTGCATCGAGAATGTTCCTGCCTGATAAAAAGGCATGTTGATCCGTGGAGATGTAGGCACTGAGCACAGGTTTCATTCTCTCAGCGATAATCCTTGCAAAATCCATTATTCATGAAAGTCATTGATCATATATATATATATATAAAATCCATTATTCATGGAAGTCGTTGACCCTTCACTAAACTCTGGCAAAAGTATCTCTAATACATACTTTGGACTTATATGCATTAAAGATATATGTGCGCTCTTCCATCATCAAAATTGGGCTCTAATGTGCATTTGATTTCGGAAAAAGCATCTCATAATCCTTCGGTCCTATCTGCACTGTAGTATTTGTTGCGTTTAATTTTTCTTCCTCATTAAGTAAAACATTTTGTAACGATCTAAAACAATCATGATAAACACTAATTTGACTATATTTTAAATAGGACAAATGTATTGAAATTTCGGCATAACTCGTAGTGTAGTGAAAGTAACTTTTAATTCCAATACATTGAAACTGTACGTGCCAAGAATCAAAGGATACTCTGGCATTGAACGGTGCTTGATTTGAAAATTTATGTCACAGTTGTTTAATAGATAGTTACCAAGTACGAATTTTGATTTGAATTCGATTGGATACGGAAACAATTCTTTTCTATGAAAAAAAATCAGAAATATACATTTTACATGTTTGGAAAAAAAATAATGAATTTTCCAACATTAGCTCTTACTTTTGTTTAGGATGGTCCAAAACCTATTTGTGTGAGGATGGTCCAAAACATACGGTATAAAATGTATTAATATTACAAATGAAAAATATGAAGAGAAAATTTAGTAATATCAATAACAAAATTTCAAAACTACAGCATAATATAATGAATGAGATGTTAGATATTAAAAATAAAATTTAAGTAATTTTGATATATCAGGAAACTAAGAACAAAATTTCAAAACTACAGCATAATATAATGAATGAGATGTTAGATATTAAAAATAAAATTTAAGTAATTTTATATATCAGGAAACTAAGAACAAAATTTCAAAAACAACAGTTTAACATAAAACTACAGCTTAATATAAAAATTAAGAACATAAATATTAATAATCAAATTTAAGTAATTTTCTTATATTTCAAACATTAAACAAATTCATATAAACCTGTAAAATATTAAGATCATCTACCAACATTAAAACCATTTACTTATCAAATTTAATTATATTCAATAATAGCAAAATTACAATAAACAAATTAACCATTTTTATTGTAATCGATTGAAAATGGAACCTGCAAATAGAACCCCACGGCATGCTCACTATTTCGCAGTAAATAGGAAAGTGGTAAACATTTTCTTCCCCTAAAAAGTTTTGGGAAAGTGATAGAGAACTTTTACAACGATATTTTTTTTAGCAAATTACCCCTTTTAAATTACTCCTTTTACCATTTTAACGTAAGTGCTCCATTTCATCACCGACTTCCCATCAAATGTAAGGGCTAGTATTGGTGGAACACACATGAAAATCTCCACAATTTGGATGAGAACCGGTAAGTCCTCTCTTCACCTGACCTCACCGATTCCCCATCAAATGTAAAGTGCAAGTATTGGCTGGATCACATGAAATTCTCCAAAATTTGGATGAAATCGGTGAGGTCCTCTTCGCATGACCTTCGCATGTGAAGCTAAATACCAAAGTTGTCTCGGATGTGACTCGGATATGAAACTAGATGTTTTCAACTATTTTTAGTTCAAAGCTGCCTTGATATTCCATATTCATCTCATATCCAACTTTCAGAGATAATTTTTAAATTTGTGTGGCAATGATCGTATTACGTATAATGTTATAGTTCTAATCCAAAAAAATATATGAGAATAGAAATAAACCCAAGAATAATAATATCCAAATATAGAAATGCTTCACTTTATTGATATCAAAACCCTTAAGGTAGGTAACACCATACATTCATACATTCACTCCTTAAGGAAGGAGAACACTCCACAAGCAATATGCCTGTTCATACAATAATCCCTTGACAATATTCCTTGACTTGGAGTCTCTAGCCTCTATATAGGCCCCATACATACAATACCATGGGTCATTACCATGGTTCCCTCATACCATCAACTAATACCATGGGCCCATTACATTATTATTATCTACTTGTGGTCCCTTACATGATATGGGTTAACCACCTTATTTATTACTATGGCCCATCCCATTATTACATTATTACCTTGGGAACCTCCCTTGGTACCCCATATTATCCCCCTAGGTCACCCCCCTTAGCATGTTTCGTCCCCGAAACATGGGAAGAACACAAATAATAAGATCTACTCAAAAGAGTAGTCCATCGGTACCATGCACGTGCATCTAGCCATCCAAGAGAGAGGTGAACCCTCGGTCTCGCTAGTGCCTCAATCGCTTAATATGGAAGTTGACCGTGGTAGCTCTTCGTGTTGATGTGTAGTAGGTGGATCTTCGCTCCTCGCTATCTGTCCTGCGGGGATTGTTGTCCGTGTGGCTCATTGGTTGTCATCTTGATGGTTGTCTTGCGGGGTGCTGTGGGTGATGATATGTTGAAGTTTTAAACCACGGTGTCTCTTTCTTTAATTCACCCTGTTGTGGTGCTTGTTGTGGTGTCTTCTTTTTCAATATGACTTCAACCACTAAGCCCTCATCTGATGTACCTGTAACCTTTTCTGCTTCAGCCTCTATTCGTGTTTGATTGTCGATCATCAAAGGCTCATCATCTGATATATCAGTCCCTGGAACATCTTCTGCTTCAGCGTCCATGTACTCTACCTGTT
Source organism: Pinus tabuliformis (assembly GCA_031772625.1). NCBI lineage: Eukaryota > Viridiplantae > Streptophyta > Pinopsida > Pinales > Pinaceae > Pinus > Pinus tabuliformis. The sequence goes on along the minus strand of CM062814.1, from coordinate 358,218,208 downwards.
TATTGATGGAAATATCTTGTAATGTAATTTTCTTCATTTTATACCAAAGCTTCAGGAATTTCTTGTGCACATTAATATTGATAGTACCCGCAGATTCCATCCAAAGATATCCCAAAACAACATCCATATTATCCATCTCTGAAGTATAAAAATCACCATGAAACACATACTTATCCATAGAAATCTTCAAATCCTTATACACTTGAACACCCTCATCATCCACCTATGTGTTTTCAATGTGTTTTGCCGGAACTTGCAATTTTCTTGCAAAATTAACATTGATATAATTATGCTTGCAACTAGGATTTATAGAAAGAATGATCTTCTCATTCTGAATGAATCCATGAACCTGCAATAAAGATATACCAATATGAAATAGCCCCACATGTTTCTCCTTATCTTGTTTTCTGGCATGAGACCATTTGTTTAAAAACAATTTTTCAAATTCTTCATCAGGCAAGTTGTAACACTTCGTTTTGTTAAGTAATCCCCACCATGTGGCTGTCTCCTCTGTAAATAGCTATACTACCCACCATTTCCAATTGTTTTTCCATAATGATTTATATTATTTTATGTATTCTTCAATAGTAGGACCATTATCTTTCCCTGTAAAAGATTCCTTGCTAGAAGCCATGAAGGTTTGGAAAAATTTCACTTACTTAGTGAAAATTTGAAATTGTCACAGTTTAGTCAATATTGCTCAGAATTCGTATTATGACCTATTTTCGGAAATGAAACAACCATTCTACATCTGCCCATGTGATAGAAATCCTGATCCAAACACTAAAATTTTAGATCTGCGCTGCTACTCTCCCGCTGTCACCACAATTTCTACAAAAAAGAGATGATTTTAAATCAATGATATCTCCCTCATCCGGAATCCAATTCCACTGATTTTTTTTTGAAATTCAGTACTTTTTCACCAAGAATCTAGATCTGTAATTATATTTTTCATATATTGTGCTAGGACATCCAGTTCTGTGCCGCAAGTTTGCTGCCCCGAAAAATTGTCTGCAACACCACTGATTTTCAGATCAGTGATATCTCCTTCATCCGGACTCCGATTCAGCCGATTTTTTTTTGAAATCGGGTATTTTTTCACATAGAATCCAGATATGTAATTAGATTTTGAAGATCTTGTATCAAAACATACAAATCTAATCTGTAAACTCGCCGCCCCCGAAATCCTGCAAAAAATAAAAAAAAAATATTTCACTTTTGCCCAAGAAAGTTCTTTGATACCACTTGTTATAGATCTAACCCAGAAATAATATGAAATAATTCTTTATTGATCAAACCCTTAAGGTAGAGCAACACAATACATTCACTTCTTGAGGAAAGAGAACACTCCACAAGCGATATGCATGTTCATACAATAATCCTTGACTATATTCATTCACTTGGAGTCTCTAGCCTTTGTATAGGTCTCATACATACAATACCATGGGTCATTACCATGGTTCGCTCATACCATCAACTAATACCATGGGTCCATTATATTATTATTAACTACTTGTAGTCCCTTACATGATATGGGTTAGCCACCTTATTTATTACTATGGCCCATCCTATTATTACATTATTACCTCGGGTACCTCCCTTGATACCCCATATTATCCCCCTAGATATATAACATATAAGGTAGGATCCACAGTTTGGACATTCAATTTTGAGCTTTGACCTTCAAAATTGCAAGCAATAGTCATTTGAGTAATAGTCGCCAAACTTTGCTCCGCTTAACCTGTTCGACTGTATGAGTCCTCTGTATTAAGAAATCGATGGTTCACATTCCACTGGTTTTCTTCACATTATCAAGTCTGATTATTTAATAAAGAGACAAAGTGGCATGCCTTATTATCAAATTCAGGTTTTTTTATTAAATTTGAGGAATTCATTTATCGAACTAGGTTAATTATTTTAGAAATATAAAAAAGCTAAAATGGATAATGCACATTATCTATTAAAAAAAATCCAGTGCTTTGTTTTGAATTTTTTTAAATTTCAATTTAGTTAGAAATATGTTTATTGCAGGTAATGAATTTTGTTGGTGAATATTATCTACTTCAAAAATAATTAAGAAACCTCCAATAATTATATTAAATAAGATATAATTCATAAAACCCAAAACAAAACATTTGCTATAAATTGTACATATTATTTCACTAATTACAAAATTGTGTTTTTTTTTTAAAATTAAATTAAATTAACAAAATCTCATTAAAGTTTTGAAATTAAAAAACCAAAAAAAAAGACATCAAACTAAGCAGTACGTTAAACAACACCACCATTGAGTCGAGATTAACGACGAAGTACAATACTACCACATCAATGTTAGTGGCGTTGAAAGGCGGCCCCTCTCTATAACACCATGCGAGGGTTATCCGCTATTCATCCAAAAGTACCTAGATATGACCAAGGAAAAAGAAAAAAATGTCTCATCCTTCTCATCTAACATTTGAAACACAAATATAGACTTATTCGACCCTTATGACCATCTCTTAGAACCTTATCACATAACTCCATTGGCACTGATATATGAGTTTTCTTATATGAAAATCAAAACTTTACGACTTAGAGTGAGAGAAATGACGATATATGAGTTTTATTTTATGAAAATCAAAACTTTATGACTGAGGCTGAGAGAAATGACACTGAGAGTAATGATGTTTATAGTTTAGTTTAATATTAAAAAAAAAAAAAAAAACCTAAAAAACTTTATCACCTAACTCAGTTAACTCAATTTCCGCTGATACATGATTTTTCTTACATCAATATCAACCTACAAAGCGTTGGAGTTCACAGATAAGAGTGAGAGTAACGATATTAATAGCTTAATATAGTATTAAAGAAGAAAAAAAATATCGAACATAATATTGTTTTTATTAAAAAGATTTATAAGAAGTTACGGGTAGATATATATTTTTAATATTAATAGTTTTTTGGGTTTTAAATAGTTTTTATAACCATGCATAATATAGTTGGTTTTTCTGGTTTTCATAATTAATATATTTTTTTCCTTATTTTTTTTTACTTTTGTCACAAATACGAGGAATTTGTTCTTTTCTTTGTCATACTTTTATAGTCCATTGTTAGGATTCATTCATTTTAGTTTTCAATTTATTGTTTTCTCATTTTCTAACGAAAAGAGTAATGTCCTTATCCTCTTGCGCATGACCTTATCATTGCAAATGGTAGCAGTGCTCATAACAAGCATGACACATCCAAGGTCATTTTAATGATGGACACACTAATTAAATAAAAAAGTATGCAATTTTTTTAGTAGTAGTATCAACTGATTCAAGAGTGGCATCCATTCCTTCATCAACATGCATATGTGATTGACAAACTATACATAGAAGCTATAGGTATGAAGGTAAGAATGTATGCACTACTAGATGGCCTATGTTGGGACCCTAAATTCTCTCCTTGAATACTTACTAATTATTTTCATTGTGAGCAACTTGCACGCTAGGTGTAAACGTTCTCTTTTATTGTTATATATTAATATGCAATGCAAAAGCATGATAAAATTCGGAATGGTTGTCTATAATCTTCATGTTCAAGATATTGAATGACTGGAGAAGACCAAAAACACATGGAGTACAAGGGTATACATTTGCATGGAACCGATGATGAGTTCATCTTCTAAACTTCTATTCCTATCCATAACTAGGGTAACTTAAACACAATTATCTAGAAATATTTAATTCAACAAGCTATATGGAAGATTAATGGAAATGACACCAAATCAATCAGTCTACAAATCATAATGACCAACATTACATCAACATCATATTGTTGTATTTTCCAAGTTCCAGGTGCAACATTATATCTATCTTCTAAAAAAACACTTCATATTCAGTTCTAGTATATTACCTACACTACATCCTCAATTTTCTCAGATGTAGAATCTATGTCTTTCCACACCCTTTCCAATCATTCTCACCACTAGAAAGGAATTGGGTGCATGCTATCTACACTCCATTCGCCATTTTGAACCTCCCTCATTCCCACAACATCCCCCATGGTTACCGAATTCCAACACATTTCATGCCTTTATCCAACATTGACATCATTATTAGTTAGGGAAAACACTAGTCGTACACATGTATGACCAATCATTATGCTTCATCCATCTTTAATCCCAACTACTAAACAACTACCCTCTACTAAACAACTTTTAATAGGAAACCTATATACAACAATATCGTTTTGGACTTAGGGCAAGGTGCACCATTAATGTGGGTAGTCTGCTTAGTAAGTCACTTACCATTCTATTGCATTCTTTCAATTTTTATGTACTCATTTTGATATTGCAACTTTTTAATGCATGTACAACAAGATCCATTTCTCCTACCATCTCACACCACACTAGAATAAACAACATACCATTTCTTAATTCTTTTGTTCTTAATATTGACCCTCTTTATCTCATGTCTTGTAAACATAAATTATGTATTGAGATATTAATAATTAAAACATATATATATTTATAAATAACTTTATTATGAATGAGTAGAAAAATTATAAAATAGAAAATAAATTAAACATATTAAGTAATATAAAAAAAAAGATAAGCATAAATAAAATTTAAAGACCATTCATGCACATAGTATGACATAGGGTTTTGTCACCATCTCCCCATCTTCAACCATATGGGATGACTATGAAGTCCCACCACAAATTTCTTTCTTTACAAAATATTGGTATCATAAAAAGGCAAATATAAGCAAATGATAATATTATATTTTGCAATAGGAGAATATAACAAGGCCACATACCTAGTGTTACATGCCGCTTAGTTTAATTACCCATAAGGCTCCCTTTGAGAAAAAGATCCCTAAATGCCACCTTGCACGATTTTGCATTGTGAGATCAATTGTTAGATGATTAAACCATTCTTAGCCATTAGATGATATCATAACTGTCTCATGGGTCTGACCTGGCAAATCCATAATTGTCTCATAGTTAATTAATGGGCATCGTATATACTTGCTACGAAAAATGGTTTAGGCTTTGTTTATTTTATGATTTGGAATCTACCTTAATTGTTTCTTCCATTCTCAAAGTGCTAATGCAATCAATCTTCACCCTGTACGTCTTTGATCTGGATTTAAACAGGACCACAACAAATTACAAATATAGCCATAAATACAAAGATGTGGTAGTAATAACACTTCATTTCATGAATATCAAATACTAAAATATGCTTATAGACAGAATGGAAATAAGACTAGCTCGGGCGATGGTAGCTTATCTATGAGAAGAGATGTGGCAACTACATGCCTTTGAATTGTGTTACAATGAGGCTCAAAGGCCTTTTTATTATTAAGAACAATGGAAAACCTTAAACATCCAAAAACCTAACCTTAGGAGGTGAAGTGCCAAACTATGGGCCCCTTTTGGGTAAATTGGTACATCAACTTCCCGGGGTCGTAACTTTGACATATGATATTCTTTTGACATGCACAATACCTTGTTGGAAATATCTATCCAAGGAATACAACTTTTGGATGACCAAAATCAATTTATAGCCGATGATGGTCCCATTTTTCCCAAAAAAAAGACATTTAGGGCCTCAAACTGGCTACAGAAGTTCAGGACTCGAAAAACTACCAAAAATAGTAAATTGTGCTACAAATAAGGAAACTGGAAGATTGAAAGAAACAATGGTGGGGTCCAAATGGAATAGGCAGGTGGCCACCAATATCCACTTGAATCATTCCTCCCCCCTTAAGAAGCAATGGTCCCCATTGCGTTCAGTTCCTCCATGAGATGAGGAAACTTTTGCTGAACTTGGTCCCTGGTGAGCCACTTGTTGTCATGAAGGAGTTGGCATGCTTTGACAACTCGACATATAATAGAGCTCTAAATTATACATAAATTAAGGCCCATGCCTCTAAATTAAACATAAATTAAGGCACATGACCATCCTTCAGCGCATTAAACCTCTCTTTTTGCATTAGATAATGTATTTTTAGCTTTAACATATTCATTAGGTAGGTTTATGAATAATTGCATATTTGTGCCTAATGTTATTTATTTTTGTGGAATATTATGAGAATATTGGGCAGATTATGAAGATTTGGAGGAGATAATTTAGGGACCTGCTCCCTACTACAGGAGGATCACTATTAAATAATAAGTAAAAAAGATATTATTGAATTATGGCACAGATTGTACAACTCCAGTGATTGAGAAAATCTAGGAATGTGTTCCCTTCCATTTAATGCAGATTCCTAGTATTGGGAATCAGATCCACTAATCAAAACCTTCCTCAATTCATGGGGAATGATTCCTAATCTACTGAACTAGTCTATAATCAAGTCACCATGGGAGATTTGGCATAAATCTTCCTTGGAGAATACAATCCTGATTAGACTTGTGGTGTTAGAAAGAGGACTCAAAGGGATACTACAGGACATGATTTCAGATATTTGAGATCCATAGTTACATAAATACAACAAATTTAATATCGAGCTCTTACAAAGTGAAAAAAAAGGTGTGCAGTTTTTTTAAAATTTTGCATAAGATTGGTTTCAAAAATTAGTTTGAAGGAATTCAAAGGGAATAGTGAAGAATTATTAGCATTAATTGATTCCTCGAAGAAATAAAATGGAAACACCTATTAAGCAACCTAAAAGCTCTAGCAGGACTGGTGAAGAAGAGGAAGAAATGAAACATGATATATCAAAATTACAAGACCAAGTACAACAAACTTCACTCTCACAAAAGGTAACTGAAGCCAATATGAATGTCATGGAAGCTAATATGAATGGCATGCAAGTTAAGATGGATGGCGTTGAATCTAAGCTGGATGGCATGGAAGCTAAGATGAATGACATGGATGCTAAGATGAATTGCATGGATGCTAAGATGGAAGAATTGAAGGTAAATTTGAATAAGTTGCTACAATAAATGGTTGCTAATGGTGAAACGGTAGTAATGGAAACTCATGATGAGAACAAAAGAAATGTTAATCATGATTTCATAGACTCTATTGTTGGATTGAAGACCCACCATGTTCCAAAAATCGATATGAGGAAGTTTGGTTTCAAGGATTCCAAAACATGAATACTACAGATGGAGAAATTTTTCGATCTCCATAATGTGTAAAACACAAAAGGTATGTATCGCAACTTTATATTTGGAACCAAATAAGTTTGTATGGTATCAATGGATTTTCTCTCATAAACAAATTGTCACTTAGGAAATTTTTACGGAAGAAATAATAACACATTATGAGGATACAAAAAGCAACACCTTTTTAGCCAATTGATAAATCTCAAACAAAATGGTTCAATGATGAATCACATTGAGGACTTCCAAAATTTGAACATAAGGGTAAAAGATATTCCAGAGGATCATAGGATTGATGTGTTCATATGAACTTTAAAGGATAATATCCAACATGAGGTTTGCCTTTAGGAACCTGATTCATTGGAAAAGGCATTTAGGTTAGCAAGAAAAATGGAAAGCAAAATTATGGCAAGTAGGAAGCCTACCACTCACAACTATAAAGATGGAAGTGTTGTTGCTCCTAGCCTTCCACAACGTACAAGGTTGACACCACAACAATTGGAAGAAAAAAGAGAAAAATGGCTTTGTTACAGTTGAGATAACAAATACAGTAAAGGTCATAAGTGTGCTGAGAAGAAATTATTCTACATAGATTGTGAAGAGAAGGAAGAAAAGGAACAAGAAATGTCAAAAGAAGACGATATACTCCAAGAACAAACCCTAGATAAAGAAGAAATGAATCTGACCATATCTTGTAATCCATTGGCTGGAATTACCACTCCTCAAACTATCAAGATAGAAGGACATATCAAGAAGAAAAAGGTAATAATTTTGATTGATTCGAGAAGTACCCATAATTTTATTCATTGTAGGATAGCAAAGCAATTTAATTGCTTCCTATTTCAATCACTAGAGTTTCGAGTGATGGTTGCAAGTGGAGGAACCATCAATTTCTCTGGAAAGTGCCATAATATCAAGCTATCCATGGGAGAATATGTATTGAATAGCCCAATGCTTTCGATTCCAATGGGTGGTGCTCATGTTGTACTAGGATTCCAATGGCTACAATCCTTGGGTACAATAACTTTTAGGTTTCAAGAACCTTTCATGAAATTTTGTGTGAAAGTAAAGGAAGTTGAATTAAGGGGTACTACAGGGAAACCAAGAAAGATAATCAGCTCTAACTGTATGACAAAGATTCTCAAGAAGGAACAACAAGGCGTAATTGCATAATTATATTCGCTAGGGGTTCCCACATCGAAATCTTCTATTTCTCCATATCTCCAAAAAGCCTTGGACAATCATTCCAAGGTATTTGATACACCCAAAGTTCTCCCACCTATTCGTGATCATGATCATGCTATTCATTAGTTTCTAGGAAGTGTTCCTCCAAACATCAGGCCGTACAGATATCCATATGCCCAAAAGAGTGAAATTGAACATATGGTTGCAGAAATGGTAAAGGTTGGTATAATTCAACCTAGTCAAAGTTCTTTATTTGCTCTAGTAGTATTGGTGCACAAGAAGAATGGATCATGGTGCATGTGTTTGGATTATAGGGAGCTCAACAAGCTCACTACTAAAGATAAATTTCCCATTCCTGTCATTGATGAATTATTGGATGAATTGCATGGATCAATTTACTTCACCAAGTTGGATCTTTGTTCAGGATATCATCAAATCAAAATGAAGACTGAAGACATTCCAAAGACATCATTTAGAACTCATGAGGGTCATTATGATTTTTTGTTCATGCCTTTTGGCCTTACCAATGCACCTTCTACATTCCAAGGTTTGATGAATTCCATTTTCAAACCCTTAGAAAATTTGTGTTAGTATTTTTTATGATATACTAATCTACAACAAGTCTTGGAAGGATCATATTGAATATGTTGACACGGTGCTCAAACTATTGGAGGAGAAACAATTATATTCAAAAAGCTCCAAATGTTTCTTTGGAGTACAAGAGGTGGAATATTTGGGTGATATCGCATCTCATGAAAGTGTTAAGGTAGACCTTAGCAAAATTAAAGCCATTAAGGAATCAAAAATCCCCACATCCATAAAGTATCTTCGAGGATTTCTCAGGTTGACAGGGTATTATCGCAAGTTTATTAAGAATTATGGGAGAATAGCAGCACCTCTAACAACATTATTGAAGAAAGATGCATTTTCATGGATTCTAGAAGCAACAAAGGCCTTCAAACATCTTAAAGAGGCAATGTGCCAAGCACCAGTCTTAGCTACACCAAATTTCACAAAAACCATTATTGTGGAATGTGATGCTTTAGGAAATGGAATTGGTGTTGTTTTAATGCAATATGAAAGACCCATTGCCTTCAAAACTCATCCAATCAAGGGAAAGTATTTACACAAAGCTATTTATGAGAAGGAAATTTTGGCAATACTACATGCGCCTAATAAATGGCGACCCTACCTAATGGGAAGACACTTCAAGGTAAAAACGGATCATGATAGTCTCAAATACTTTTTAGGACAAAGATAATCCTCTGAAGAGAAACAAAAATGGGTCACAAAGATGTTGGGTTATTACTTTGAAATCATCTACAAAAGAGGGAAGAAAAATGTTGTGGCAGATGCACTCCCAAGAAAGGATGAGGATGTGGAAGCATTGTTGTGCACCATTTCTATTATCCAACTATATTTGTTAAACGAAGAATGGGAGGAATGGAACAATGATGAAGATGTGTGGGAACTCATTCAAAAGTTACAACAAGATCCCAGTACATTTGATACATTTAGCTAGAAATATGATTCATTATGGTACAAAGATCTCTTATACCTATGTAAGAATTCCCAACTCAAACAAAAGATTCTTATGGAATTGTACACTTCCCCCTTAGGAGGGCACTCGAGATTTTAAAAAAATTACCACAGGGTTAAGAAGGAATTTTTTGGGGATGGCCTTAAATCAGATATTCAAAAGTTTGTGGCAGAATGTTTGGTTTTCCAACAAAATAAAGTTGAAACAATTAAGACCCCAGGTCTATTTCAAGCTTTATCCATTCTAAGCCAATGTTGGGAGGAGGTTTCAATGGATTTTATCATAGGTTTACCCAATTCCGAAGGAAAGAGTACCATCATGGTGGTAGTTGACATACTTACCAAGTACGCACAATTTTGTGCATTATCACATCGATTTAAAGCCAGTACAGTTTCTACTGCATTTATGAAAACAATTCAAAAGCTACATGGAAACCCAAAGATTATTGTAAGAGACAAAGATCCCATTTTCATTGGAAATTTTTGGACAGAATTATTTTCTTGTCTCAGTACTTAGTTAGCTCATAGATCATCTTATCATCCTCAATATGATGGGAAAACTGAGATAGTAAACAAATGTTTGGAAGAGTATCTTCATTTCTTTGTATCTGATAAACAGACACAATGGGTCAAATGGTTGCCTCTGGTTGAATGGTGTTATAACACTTCCTTCCAAACTGCAGCAAAACTGACCCCATTTATGGCACTTTATGGATATCATCCACCATCCATCACATCATATTTAAGAGAAAATTTTAAGGTTCAAGGATTGGAACATCAAATCGAGCATCAACAACACTGCAAATCTTAAGGGATAACCTCACAGTGGCGCAGAATAGAATGAAACAATAGGCATATCAACATCGCAGCAAAAGAAGTTTTGATGTAGGTGATTAGGTATTCCTATGGCTACAACCATATAAACAAATGTCCCTCAAGAAAGCTAAGAAGGATAACAAATTATCACCAAAGTATTATGGTTCGTACAAGGTGTTGCAAAAGATTGGTACTATGGAATACAAATTGGAGCTTCTTGCAGCTTCCCAAGTGCACCCAATTTTCCACATTTCATGTTTAAAGAAGGTTATAGGTGATAAGCTCCCAGTTCAAACAATATTTCCAGAACTTGATGAGGAAGGAAAAATCATATTGGAACTCGAAGCAATCACAGAAACAAGAACTCGACAACTACGAAATCGATCAATTTCAGAGTATCTCATTAAGTAGAAGAACTTATCTCCTGAGGATTCCACATCAGAGGATGGTAATTTTATACATAAGCATCCAGAATTACTCAAGCATTGAGGACAATGATTTTTGGAAGGAGAGGGTCATGTTAGGACCCTATAATACTAGTGATTCCCCCATTACTATTGTCATTGTATCCCTTATTGTTATTATTTTTCCCCTATTGTCCCCATATTGTTATTAGTATGCCCCATAGAAACCCACTATTGTTATTTTTTTGCCCTTATGTTATTACTGTTATGTCGGCTTGATTATATTGTGACCCCTTAGACTCCCATATATAGAATGGAGTTTTAATCATTTTTATCATCCAAGAATTGTTAATTTTTGTAATGTAAAGGAGGTTTCCCCCTCGAAGAGGCTGAATTCTAAGGCGTTAATCTATCTTTTCTATCTATTTGTTAGTTGGCTTCATAACAACATTATTATTGAACTAGGTTTTGAATGAAGGAAAATCATTCAACTAGTCAAATTTGTTAGTTCAACAGCTGCGGATCTATGTATCTAATGCCCTCATTCCCCCCAAGGACAAAATAGCTAAATTTTACATGTATGCCTATCTATTGGATGCAATTTGCACACATAATTCATTCTCTGGCATGAATTGGACTTGGACATGAAGAAAGTGTGTCATGCACATCCACTGTAAGCTACTTTCAGAGTGGAGTCATGGGGATTAATTGAAAATATTACTGATCACTTCCTAATTCCGTTGTATAAATTGATCTTTAAGGAAAATCCACCTTGCATGTCAAGTGGCGCAAAGGAAGCACTGTCGGAAATAGCAGATTGGTTTCCTCACTAAATGGCACTTTTCTAAATGTGCTCAGTGGATCGATACTTAGTCATGCAAGAAGTTGCGTACCATCTCTCCATAGAGTTGTCAACAACTCTACAAAGGAAGAAAAAATCACCTTGGCCCTCTCTTCCTATGTCGATTAGATTGTATGAAATCAAGAAACTCAAAGTTGCACAGACTGAAGGCAAGGCAATAGAGAAATTAAGATTTGATTTTTTTGACTTCAACATGTACGACCTGAGGAATGTTTGCAAGGACCATGTCAAAAGAATTCATTATGAATGGCTAAGCAAGACCTTTCACAGACCTGAGGACGAAGCATGGAAAAATTGTTATAATTTCTCCAAGTCTCATAAACCAGTAAGCTTCACTAGAACATCACAAGCTACTCTGCAAAAATAATTAACTCTAGAGACTACACCAACAAAAAAATTTGGCCCGATGCGTGAGAGAGGAAAAAGAAAAATTATGCACAGTGTAGGGGGAGGGGGAAGCCAAAAGATGAAAATAGATCAAGTCATACTTAAAGCGGCCATAGTTGGAAAGAAGAAGATGAAACATAGGATGTAGGAAGCAAAACATAGGCAGCGGGAGGAATGAGAGTTTAAGAGATTGGAGGAAGAAATGAAGAAGCAAGAAGAAGAGTGAAGGTGAAGGGTAAAATAATAGGATGTCGCACAAAGAAAATCTCGTGAACAAGAACAAAACTCACAGCTAGAGGAGAAGAGTAATCACATGCAGGGGAAGGAGGTAACTCAAGAGATTGAAGAGTTGATCAAGATCCACGACATGGAGGTGGAACTAGAGTCATAAAATCAAGATGTCGACCTGATGGCAAGTACATAACAGGTCACCATTCAATCTCGACCTCCTCTAGAAGAGAAATCTCCAAGTGAGTATGAGGAAATTGGTCCTCTTGATGATGGTGCGGTTATGGAAATGTACAATACGACATTGATGCAGGAGCATTGAACCCAATAATATCGTTTTATTTTAGTAGACATAGGGGTATTTTGTTTCCAAGGAAGTTGGTTTCCTAAGTGTGAATTAATGTAATTATTTAGGCTTTTGAGTGATTTTAATGAGAATAGGAATTAATTGAATATTGTGAGACATATTTGTAAATATTCTCGAATGTAGGAGAATATGAGAGATTTAGGATAATTGAGAGATTGAGGAATTTGAGAATTAATTTTAAAACTGAGATTAGGAGTTAGTTCATGATTTTATGGATTAGAGAGGATCCTTAGGGATGAGGAAGAGATTTTAGGATTTTATTGACAGGTTTATGGATCTAAACCAGGAATTGGTTTTAGAATCCTTTTGTATAAATGTAAGCCTAAAAGGAGAAATCAAAGGTTGGATAGGTTAGATAAGTTAGACAATTAGCTGGTTATCGTATTAGACAGGTTTGATTGTAAGACTACGAGTAGGTTGTGAATGGAGGCCATTGACATTAGAAGATCAGGCCAAAGATAGAGAAACTGTGTAAATTATTGTTTATATATACAAAGATTAATTCCAAACCTGTATAAGTGTGTGTTTCAAGTACTGAATGATGAATTACAAGTGAATCAGAACTCTGTATAATATATGTATGCAGGCAGAGTTTGGAAGAAAACAAAGAAGACGAATGACAAAGAGAATAATAGATCACCTGAATTCGGTTGCAAGACCAAAGTAATGTTCTGGAGTGATTGTGATTAAAGAACTCACAGAATTAAGCTTGGGAGGGAGTCGCATAGTGGAACAACAAAAGGACGAGAAACCCAAAACCATAAAGAACATTGAAGAATGGCGTAAAAACCCAAGTGAGGGTAAGAGTAAGGGAGTGAAGCATTAGTGCATAGGAGCCATTGGATCTAACAAATCAACGAACGGGATCAATTCGCATGGAACGAAGCTATTAATATCGCATTGCAGCTTATCATAGAGTGAATGAACCAGCCTTAAGGGAATTTCGATTGCAATATGTGATGTCATTGTCGATCGTTAGAACAAATGTTCTGATCAATGGTGGATGATCATTGTTGAATCCCACATCACAATATTCCAATTGTGTATGAACTTCAGCAACAAGCAAGTGTGATATGTGATTGCGATGTCCAATGAAATCGATGATTAGATCGCATCGCAAATATCCATGGGTGATGTACCAGGCCCTAAGAAAATGTGATATGCGATGTGTAATGTAAGAGCGGACCTGATAAGGTACAGGCACAATTGTATTGTATGTGAAGTCCGACTATGTTATCACATCTCGGATGCGAAAGAAGGAAAGTGATAAAGGTAGAAAGTCAAGAGAATGTATACAAAGGTCGTGAATGGTGGAAGTGTGATCGCGTCCCACAGATCGGGAGTACTGATCACATGTGTTTAAGAGTTTTGAAACCTGCGACTGCGATTGCGATAAGGCATGCATTGAATAACATGCAAAGGATGTGGAAATATGAAAAGGGATTTAATAAAGGCGACCCTAAACCATTAAGATTTGAATATTTGACTTGATAGAGAGTTGAAATTCCTGGGGAAAAATAGGATATATGCATTTTATATGCACATTGTGGGTATACGCAGGTTTTCCTACGTCAAAGTGGTATTAGAGCTAGAACAGGTCAACGTTTTTGAAGAAGTTAGGGAAAGAATGAACTATTGGAAGAAAAATTAGTGAATGAGTGATGGTTGCTGATAGTTAAGAGTTTTTCCAAGATAAAGCCGAGAGATTGAAAGAAAGAACAAGATTTTAAATCTGATTGGCAGTAGCTGAATATTGAAGATTTGTGCAATGGAAGAATGAAGATCTGTTGAAACAGATTTGCAGGAGTGGTTAGATCCTGAAGATGGGTGAAGATATGCAATTTTTTCTAATGATTAGCAGAAATTGAATGAGTGAAATTTTAGAGAAAGATTATAGTAGTTAAATCGTAAGAGGGATGTCTGAAAGTTATTGAAGTAGCAGAGCTTGAAGATACAGCTGAAGGCCAGAGAAAAGGGCAGTCCATTCAAAGTGCAGGTAGCATCATAAGAAGGTGAGAAGGTTGCAACAATCTAGAGCGAGGAGTGCTTGTATTGGTTCTAGAGGAAAGAAGCAGAGAAATGGTAACAGATTGAGCTCAAATGAGAGAAGCTTAGTGAGGCATATGTAGCAAGAAGGAGACTTTTTATTGCAGAGGTATTGTTGCAGCTCACAAAGGTCATTCCACAAAGTATGTGGGTACAATTGCTAAGTAATGAAGGAAGCTTGTAAGACTTTCTAAGTGAAAGAAGAGGTGGTCAAAACCAAGTATTTCATGGTGATTGAAATACAAGAGAACAATTGTGTTCTTAAGAGGTGCAGATGAGTTGAATCCTAGAAAGAGCAGAGAGAAGTGCTCAAAAGGAGGTTCCAGAGAGAGAGAACCAAGGGCTTGACAAAAGACCAAGTACAAAGGAAAGCTTGGGGAGGTAAGTTGTAGCAGGGAGGACTTGTTGTTGTAGAGGCTTTAATGTAGCTCATAGTGAATGAGTGAGGAACTCATAGAGATGGAGGAGGTCATAGCAAAGGTTCTACGGAAGACCACAATAGAAGAAAGATGAAGAAGGAGGATGCCAAGGCAAATGGCAAGAGAATGAGTCAAGAGGAAATTGACAAAGAGATTGTTGAGTTAAAAGAACACCTCAATTTATTAATGATGACACCTGAGGAAAGCCAGAGACAAGCTTGGATCTTAAAGAAGAAGCCAGTGAAGTGGCATAAGTTACAGAGAAAGCTATAGAAGAGGCAAGTAAAGTGGCTAATGGAAAAACATATTGAAGTTGAGTTGGAAATGGAAGTGTCCATTTGTGAACCAGAGCAGGGTGAAGTTCTGGGTGAAGAAGAAGGAATTATTGATGATTTTATGAATTGTTGGTCAAATGCAGAGCAACAGGAGAATGTAAAACCATATATTGTTGAATCTAATAATTTTGATGTGATTACAGGTTTTGCAGAGGATGAGCAATCTTTTGAAGTTGTCAAGTGTATGGAGGAGTATCTTTTAGAAGATAAAAACTCTAAAGTAAAGAATGATAAATCAGAAACAGAAAGGAAGGATTTTTCTCATGCGTATTCTCTTTTCCCTGCACCTTAGTGTGATCTCGGAAAATCAGAAACATTGAGAAAAATATTTAGTTTTTCGGCTAAAGCTAACTTTGAGATTTTTTAAAAAAAATTTCTAGTTTTTTGGCTAAATCTAACTTCGAGCCGCAAGGTTCGTTTTTCTTTGCATATTCGTGTTGGTTTTTGTGTTTTGTGTTTTGTAGGGAAAAAGAGCTTTCTCAAGGCAAGCACGCAAACCAAGCCCCCCCCCCCCCCCTCTCTCTCTCTCTCTCTCAAATTTTTTGTGTAGATCAATTGGTTCAAAGCTATTTTAAGAGAGTAGAGGTCTTGGGTTCAAGTCTCCATTTTGTGGGGGCGGATTTTTTCATTCCCGCACATTCGCGCACTTTGCCGGCAACGTCAACAATTTTTTTTCAAAAAGCCATAACTTCTTCATCCGGAAGCCTTTTTCAGAGCCGTTTTTTTTAAAACCGCCTATTTTTTCGAGATCTATCCATTGGAACACTTACTTTCAGCATCTTCAGCTTTAGTTTTTTTTTTTTAAATGGAAAGTCTATGCCAAGTCATTCTTGAGAGCACTAACTACTTCCAATGGGTAGCCTACATGGAAGATTTACTTAGAAGTAAAGGTCTCTTCAGAATAGCCACAGACCAAGAGAAGAAACAAAAAGATGAAGACAAGACTGCAAAATGGGAAAGTAGACAAGATGAAGCACGTGGTTTGATAGGGATGTCTATTTCTCTCGATCTTAGATTCCACATTGCAGAACTTGAGACTCCTCATGAAGCATTAGAAAAACTTGCTAAAGTTTTTGGGATTAAAAATGAAATTAGAGCCCATCAACTTGAAAATGAGTTGCTTACTTTGGATCCTAATAATTTTTCTTGCATTGAAGATTTCTTGTCCAAATTCAAGACCCTTAGATATCTCTTGGAAGGTGTTAAAGTTAAGAAAGAAGATGGTAACCTTATTTATTCCATCCTTACTAAGTTGGGACCAGCCTACTCTGTATTTGTTTCCACTTTCCATTCTACAAGGGAAGCTTTCATTTGTCAAGGAAAAGACTACAAGGCCCCTTCCTTTGACTCCTTTTGTGATTCCTTAATAAGAGAACAAGAAAAACTCTTACACCTTAGTCTTCTTAATCTTGGAAACTCTTCCACGAAAGCGTTAGCCGCCCAGCAGCAACCAAATTCAAAGAATCCGAAGAAGTCATATCCTCAAAAGAATGTTCCTAAACCAACTCAGCCTCAAAATGAAAGATCATTTCAGCAAAATGATAAGACCAATAAAAACAAATGGAAGAAGACTGATAGACATTGTAACTTTTGTAATCGAGATGGCCACTTAGAATCTAAATGTTTTAAGAAGATGGAAGCCTTGGAAGCCGCAATGAAGAAACATAACATCCATGTGGAGCCTACTTCAACTTCAACTTCTGGAATGGAACTTTCTGCATGTCGTTGTCAATCATCTCAGTCTGGTTATGCATTAAATGTATCTTCTTCTTCTTCTCATTCTCATGAGTGGCTCATTGATTCTGGAGCCTCTTATCACATGGCCAAAAACCAAGCCATGTTTTCTTCTTTAAATGATTGTAACACCAAAAATATATATGTTGGTGATGATAGATCTCTTAATGTTGTAGGGACTGGAATTGTTCATCTAGACAATGGTCAGTTTAATGATGTATTATGTGTTCCAACCTTATCCTGCAACCTTCTATCTGTCTATCAGATAACTCATTCAGGTGAAGGTAAAACTGTTGAATTTTCACCTCATGATGTTGTAATCAAGGATCTAAAAGATCCTAAACAGATTTTAGCTACTGGTCTTGCTAATGATTCCACAAGGTTGTATAAGTTTCACAACTTTGGGTCATGAAATCTTCCCTCAGTATTTGTTGCTCATAATGATGAAGTGAGCAAACTTTGGCATGAGAGATTTGGTCACTTAAACTATCGCTCCCTTCAGCATCTATGTAAAGAAAATATGGTGACAGGTCTTCCTATGGTATCTTGCAGAGATGGTGTTTGTTCGGGATGTGTACTCGAAAAACATCATCGGGACAGTTTTGACAAACGTGCCTCTTGGCACGCCTCAGCCCCTTTACAGCTTGTGCACAGTGATTTATGTGGTCCTCTTCCTGTTGCTTCATTCTCTGGCTGCAAGTACTTCTTAACTTTCATTGATGATTTCTCCAGACGCATTTGGGTATACTTCTTAAAACTCAAGAGCGAAGTATTTAACACATTTTTGGCCTTCAAAGCCTTTGTTGAAAAACAATCTGGACATCAAATTCTTAAGCTAAGAACTGATAATGGTGGAGAATATGTTAAAAACACATTCATCAACTTTTGCACCGAAAATGGAATTCAAATGCAACATACTGTTCCATACACTCCACAACAAAATGGTGTAGCTGAAAGGAAAAATCGCACCTTAAAGGAAATGGCTAATTGTATGCTGCAATCTAAAGGACTCAGTCTTAGTTTTTGGGCCGAAGCAATTAATTGTGCAAATTATATAATCAATCGCACTCCTACTAAGGTTCTAGAGAATATCACTCCAGAAGAAGCTTGGAGTTCCATTAAACCAGATGTAAGTCACTTTCGTGTGTTTGGAAGTGAAGCATGGGCCCATATTCCAGATGAAAAGCATAAAGCTTTAGAACCTAAGAGTGAGAAATGTACTTTTGTTGGATATTCTGAAGATGTAAAAGGTTATAGACTTATTCCATTTAAGTCCAAAAATGTTATCACTAGAAGAGATGTAAAATTTGATGAAAATAAATAGGCCTGCGAGCCTAGTCCAGCGGATGTGCCACCTCTTCCTATCTCTTCTACTTTTGAAAACATTTCTTCTTCAGATGATGAAAGCGAGGATGATAATCCTCCCCCACCTTCTCAGGATCCTCAACTTCCAAGATGGGTCCGTGCTACTCGGGATGCAGCAGGTGATCTTGCCGGTGATCCTACAGATCAGCGACGTACACGTTCTCAGTTTGAAAGAGCCTCTCCTTTACTGGCTCAAGCTCCAGTAAATCATCATCCTGACACTTTTGCAGAAGCTTCAGGCCATCCACATTGGGAAGCAGCTATGAATGAAGAATATCATTCATTGATGACAAATGATACATGGGATCTTGTTCCTCTACCAAAGGGATGCAAACTTGTTAGATGTAAATGGGTTTACAGAACCAAGTATGGACAAGATGGGAAAGTTGATAAACATAAAGCTCGTCTTGTTGCTAAGGGATTTTCACAGGTTGAAGGCATTGACTACATTGAAACCTTCTCCCCTGTTGCCAAAATGAACTCTATCCGCCTTGTTCTTTCCCTTACTGCCTCTTTAAAATGGGAAGTCCATCAGATGGATGTTAAATCTGCCTTCTTGCATGTGGACTTGCAGGAAGAAATCTATATGGAACAACCCATTGGCTTCATACAAACAGACTCCAACCTTGTTTGTCGACTTAAGAAATCCCTTTATGGCCTCAAGCAAGCTCCTCGGGCTTGGTATGCCAAAATGGATAGCTTTCTTTTAGAATCTGGCTTTTCTAGGTGTCATTCTGACAATACTGTCTACACCAAGAAAGTGGGCAACTCTCTTATCATCCTTGTTCTTTATGTTGATGATCTTATTCTTACTGGTAGTGATCCCAACCTTATAAACCATGTGAAGTCCAGCCTTAAAAAGAAATTTGAAATGACAGACTTAGGACACTTACACTATTTTCTCGGTCTTCAAGTCTTACAATCCCAGGAGGGTATTTTTCTTTCCCAGTCCAAGTATGCTTGTGATATTCTTCGTCATTTTCACATGGAAGACTGTAATCCAGCCCCTTCTCCCTTTCAGTCTGGAGTCAAACGTTCAGTCTCTTGTACTTCTCCTGATGTTGATGCTACCTTATACCGTCAACTTGTAGGAAAACTCTTGTATTTAACCCATACTCGTCCTGATCTTTCCTTTGTTGTTGGCCTTGTTGCTCGTTTTATGCAAAACCCCCATGAAATTCATTAGAAAGCAGCTAAAAGAATACTTCGTTATGTTCGAGGTACAGTACAGTTTGGGATTCATTACAGTGCCAAAGCAGCTCCTCTGTTAGTTGGTTTCACTGATTCTGATTGGGCTAGTGACCCTGATGATCGGAAGTCTACTGTCGGTTATGTCTTCACTCTTGGTTCAGGACCTATTACATGGGCTTGTAAGAAACAGGCTGCCATTTCTCTTTCGTCAGCAGCAGCAGAGTATCGTGGTGCCGTGGAAGCTAGTAAGGAAGCCTTGTGGCTTCGTCAGATCCTATCAGAGTTTGGCTTTGAGCATCAGCATCCAACCACACTTTGGTGTGATAATCAAAGTGCCATTCAGCTATGCAAAGATCCTGTCCAGCATCAGCGCAGCAAACACATTGAACTACACATGCACTTCATCAGAAAGCTCATTCATGACCATGTTCTTGAAGTGCAATATTGTTCAACAGATGATCAGGTTGCAGACATCTTCAGAAAGGCTCTCACAGAGGAAAAGTTCACTAAACTTCGATATATGCTTGGAGTTCAGGAAGTTGTCACTAAGGGGGGATAGGCTCTAGTGCCTCCTTCCTTCTCCTATTGTTTCATATTTGTAAATCCTTCAATCCTATCCCAAGTTGTTCTTAAGGGGGGATGTTAGGATATTCCGACACATAGGAAATAGTTAAGTTCAACTTGGTCTAGTATAGAGTTAGGTATAGAGTTAGGTAAAGTGTGTTTCTTTACCGTTGTACATTTTGTAACTTACAATCCGACGGTCACGATATGTAGTGATCCGACGGTTCATTCTCTCCTCGGTATTACCGACACTTGATCCGTGGCTTGACACCCGATTGGTCCATGAGTTCTATTTGAAGTGCATGGAGGGTCATTGTTCGGGTAATCCGTGCATGAGAGAAGCTTATTTAAATTTTCATTCTTTGATTAATAAATTGCCTGTAGTACCCACGTTGGGACAGGCCGTGGACTGTTTCCCTCTTTGAGGGTTTTAACCACGTCAAAAATACTGGTGTATTGATCTATGATCTGGTTGTGAGCGGTGTCCTTTTGGTATTCTTTCTGAGGAACTTACCCTGTAAATTCCTACAGTCTCGTGAATGAAGAAAGTAGTGAATTATTGCAACATAAAGAATTTAGTGATACATGGATGTTTGAAGCTGTGACAATGTAGGAAGAATTTCTTGTGAAAGAAGGAGATGAGATTCAATATGAAGAAATGATATGTGAAGCAACAATTGAGACTGTTGAAACTTGTAATTTTAAAATTGATAATTTGTGTATAAATGCAGGAATCATAAGTAATGATGAAGTACTTATGAAGTGTCACAGAGAAATTAAGTTGTTGGAGTATTTGCTGGGAAATTGAGAGTATGATAGTGTGATTGTAGAGGAAGGAGTTGACTACAGTGGACAAGGTCAAAAATACATGATTAGAGCAGATGGTGTGGAGGAGAGACTAGATGACAGTCTCGTGAATTCTGCTGAGAATTCAAAATAGCATACTGATGTGCTGACAGAGGAGAAAGAATTAGAGCAACGAGCTAAATTGTTGCCAAAGGAAGAAAAGGCGTAAAAGCCTTATGATTTTTATGTTAACTATTGTTTTATGAGTGCAGGTTTAGTTGCAGATGCTGGAAGAAATTTGGCACAAATGAGCAGCCAAATAAAAATGAAAGAAGAAGATTCTATGGAAGTATTAATTCCATGGAACAAAGATATTCAATTGCTGGAGAGAATGTTGGAAAGTCAGGATTCAATACAGAAAGAAATAACCGTGAAAGAGGGTAAGGATGAAAGGGAGGCAATCAGAATAAGCAAAGAACAAGTAAAAATAAGTGAAGAATCAATAAAAATTCGTCGACTTCAAGAAGAAGAATAACAGTTTGAAGAGTTAGTGGACAACAACAACAACCTGAAACAAAGAGAAAGAGCTAGAAGTAAGTGGAAGAGTATCGACCAATCCAGGGATGTGCTGGAAATGGAGCTTGAAGAATTATGGTAGCTAATGATGAAATAATTCATATGGAGGAGATTGATAGTAGCTGGAAGGATGATCAGTAAGAGTATGAACCTGATTGACAAGGAGAGGAAGATGAAACAAAAGACAATAGACATATAGCAGCAGCAAAGGTGCAAAGCATTTGGGCAGCTACAAACTAAATTTTGGGACCCTGGAGGTTTTCTATCAACATATGAACACACATGGTCAGGAGATCATGAATATTTTCTACTTTCGGAGTCTGATGCAGGAACATTGAGCCCAATAATATCATTGTGTTTTAGTAGACATAGTGGTATTGTGTTTCCAAGGAAGTTTGTTTCCTTAGTGTGAATTATTGTAATTATTTAGGCTTTTGAGTGATTTTAATGAGAATAGGAATTAATTGAATATTGTGAGACATATTTGTAAATATTCTCGAATGTAGGAGAATATGAGAGATTTAGGATAGTTGAGAGATTGAGGGATTTGAGAATTAATTGTAAAATTGAGATTAGGAGTTAGTTCATGATTTTATGGATTAGAGAGGATCCTTAGGGATGAGGAAGAGATTTTAGGATTTTGTTGAGAGGTTTATGGATCTAAACCAGGAATTGGTTTTAGAATCCTTTTGTATAAATGTAAGCCTAAAAGGAAAAATCAGAGGTTGGATAGGTTAGATAAGTTAGATAATTAGCTGGTTAGCTGGTTAGATAGGTTTGATTGTAAGCCTATGGGTAGGTTGTAAACAGAGGCCACTGACATTAGAAGATCAGGCCAAAGATAAAGAAACTGTGTAAATGTATGTTTATATATAAAAAGATTAATTCTGAACCTGCATAAGTGTGTGTTTCGAGTATTGAATGATGAATTATGAGTGAATCAGAATTTTTTATAATATATGTATGCAGGCAGAGTTCGAAAGAAAATAGAGAAGAAGAATGACACAGAGAATCATATTGGATCTCCTGACTTTGATTGAAGTACCAAAGTAATTTTCTAGAGTGATTGTGATTGAAGAACTCACAAAATTAAGCTTAGGAGGGAGTCACACAGCGGAAAAGTGAAAGGATGAGAAACCTTGAAGAAACCTGAAACCACAAAGAACATTGAAGAATGGCGTAAAAACACAAGTGAAGAGAAGAGTAAAGGAGTGAAGCATTAATTCACAGGAGCCATTGGATCTAATATATCAATGGACGGGATCAAGTCACATGGAACAGAGCTATTAATATCGCATCGCAACTTATCATAGGAGTGAATGAACCAGCCTTAAGGGAATTGCGATTGCGATATGCGATGTCATTGTTGACCATTAGATCAAATGTTCTGATCAACGGTGGAGGATTGTTGTTGAATCCCGCATCACAATATTTCAATTGTGTATGAACTTCGGCCATAATTAAGTGTGACATGTGATTGCGATGTCCAATGCGATCAGAAATTAGATCGCATCCCAAATATCCATGGGTGATGTATCGGGCCCTAAGAAAATGTGATATGCAATGTGCGATGTAAGAGCGGACCCGATAAGGTACATGCGCAATTGTATGGTATGTGAAGTTCGATTATGTTATCGCATCTCGGATGCGAAAGAAGGAATGCGATAAAGATAGAAATTCGAGAGACTGTATATAGAGACCGTGAATGGTGGAAGTGTGATCGTGTCCCGCAGATCGGGAGTCCTGAACACATGTGTTTAAGAGTTTTGAAACCTACAATTGCAATTGTGATAAGGCATGCATTGAATAACGTGCAAAGGCTATGGAAACATGAAAAGGGATTTAATAATGCGGGACTTAAACCATTAAGATTTAAATATTTGACTTGACAGAGAGTTGAAATTCCTAGGGAAAAACATGATATATGCATTTTATATGCACAGTGTGGGTATACGCATGTTATCTTGCGTCAAAGTTATTGCAATCACAATCTTTCTCCACCATTAGAACATGCCTTCAGAACTTTTGAATTGAGATATGTGACTACCTTCCCCACCGTTGATTTCATTCACCGCATCAATAGTTGTCGCAATATCACATCAGACCATCCTGCGACTTCATCACCTCTCGCATGCAATATGCGATCGCAACTGGACTTCAAATAAAATGAAACCACGCCTATAACCTTTTCGGGTCCGCCTTTTGCAATTTCTTTATCACTTCAATCTCCACCTCTAGCACATCCTTGGTCTGATCCATACTCTGCCATTTACTGCTACCTCTTCCTCTCTACTTCAGGTTGTTGCTGCTGTCAGCTAACTCTTCAAACTACTATTTAGTATCTTCTCTTTGAAGTTGTCAGATTCTTACTGCCACACTTTCATCCTTACCCTCTTTCATGATTATCTCTTCCTGCATTGAATCCTGACTTTCCATCATTCTCTCTAGTAATCTAACATCTCTATTCCATGGATTAAATACTTCCACAAAATCTTCCTCTTTCATTTTAATTTGGCTGCTCATCTATGCCAAATTTTTTCCAACATTTGCAACTAAACCTGAACTCACAAAACAAGTATTAAAATAGAAAACATAAGGCCTCAGTGCCTCTTCTTCCTTCGGTAACACATCACTATTCTACTCCTCTATTAGCACATCAATATGTTGATTTGAATTCTCAAAAGAATTCATGAGACTATCGATTATTCTCTCGTCCACACCATCTGCTTCAATGGTTTCTTTCTGCTCTTGTCCACTGTAGTGAACTCCTTCCTTTGCAATGTCCATTTTCTGAACTTTCATTACCATCTCCTTTTCCTTATGATTGCCATTCAGGACAATTTCTTTGTCATTCCTTTTTCAACAATCTATATTGAGTATATATCCTATGCTTTTCCAACTCCCTTCTTCGAAAGTCTAATTTTCCATATAACTCAATAATTTCAACTGGAAGAAACATCTTTTAGATGACCTTGCATCTCCTGCATTCATCAGAGAAAGGGTGATCTTGACAGACACCAGAAGAAATATAGGTTCCATTGCCACTACCAACTTGTCCTTCACAGGTGCTATAAATTCAAACACATACTATTTGATGGAGGAGACAAAACAACTCGAAAAAACCTTTCATGATGCTAGGAAAGAGGTTGAACAACCCTGAGGAGAGTTACTGAATGCAGCTCCCACATAGGTCTATCTAGAAGAACTAAAGGCACCAATACACATTGAAGTATCGACACTAGGAGAGACCATGCATAATATTTATGAGGAGCTTGTTACCATGCATAAGGAAGTTATCCACTTGCATGGGTTGCAACAGAAGTGTAAAGATGATGTCAAAAATCTCAAGGTTATACAATTAGCGATTATTTCTCTACATGAATGATTAATGCAATATAAAGGGGCACCGCTTCAATTGGGAAAGAAGATAAGGCAAGAGACATAGTTGGAGAAACAAAAGGTTCATATGCTCATCCAAAATAACAAACAACACACCTCATCCATTGTTAGTACTCAGGCCTCATATGAATGATTGTAGAACAACTTGGATTTCTTGGTGAAATTACACAAGATTCCATCAGTTGGCTCACTCACTAAGACCAAACAAACAAATTAGGTTAGGTAGGAGATTGAAGAATACTTGGAACATTTGAGAGAGATCGCCATCAGAGAATATCTTGAAGTGAAGAAAAAAAATATGCAAAAGTACATTCGTGGCCCTGTCTAAATCAATACAATGTTGCTACTTCTCAAGAAGGAAACACAGTCCAGCTCCAAATCAGTGTACTCGGATGCGATGTAGGTGGCACTATTATGTGACTAAGCAACATCAAGTGGAATTTGATGAATTGGAGTTTCCCCAAACTCAAACTTAATTGTTTTGTCTTATCAGGTTCCTTAGTCGGCCCTCCCCAACTTTGTCCTATATGGGTACCAATATATTGTAATATTATTTTGTAATTAATTTGTAAGTGGAATTCCAAGTGTAAATTGTGTAATGTGAAGATTCATGTTGTAAATAAGTTAAAGATTCATCTTATAAATAAGTTGGGTAGTCATGTGGGAAGTCGAAGAGTCACAAGTGGAAGTGAATAGTCACCCCTTTTGTTATAAATATACCCTCATAACTAATGTAAAGGGATTTTGGGGAGCCAAGATTCTAGCTAGGCTTATGCTTAGAATTAGGAGCTTCAGTGTTTGTGAGATCGTTGTCTTCTCCGTAGCATAGAGTGATTGTATTTATTTAGAGGAGGATGAGTAGATTTCATTTTCCACTATTAGGGCTAGTGGTCCGTCAATGGTATATGTATGATTGAAACTTTCACTTTAATAAAGTCTCTGATTTGGCACATTTTCATGCATATCCTGTGAATATAGTAGGACTATTCTTGTTATGTTTTCAATGAATTTTATTTGACTAGGCTTATGCTTATGAACTATTTCATTTTCATTGGTACGAATATTGTTAAACGTGTGTTGTTGGATATTTCCATCATGATTAAATTGTGAACTATTTTGTATGCTAGCATGTGATGTCTTTATCCTCGTGTGTTCCTTCCAAGCTGTGTAATATTACAAGATTATAAACGACTCACTCACTTTACCTTTGTGTGTTACAACCTTCATGCATTGCACTTGAATTTCCACAAAGTCACACACCTGTTCCCACCAAAGTCACCATATTCCACTCTATGTGTTATTGTAGCCAAGGTGCATCCTTAAAACTCATTACATCAACAACTGCACCATATCCCAGATGGGACTCCTACAGGAAACGGTGTGAGGTCTAATTGGGACCTCATATTCGGGATCCTCTAAATGTTGGCGGGTCCAGTAATGTCAAGAACTACATACTAATGTTTTTCTCTTAAATCCCATAAATCCTTTCAAACATTCATCTCAATGTAAGATACAATCCAAGAAAGCACAATCAATATTTGTTTAGAAGTGACAAAAAATGATATTTAGAAGTTCGAATCTTCGGTAGGAAATATGGTTACAACCATATTTCACTACAATAAGGCTAAAAATCCAATCCCCTTTTGGTCGTTGATATAGTCAGTTGAGAATGTCCAATCTTGTTTTGTTTTTGATTCCATGAATTAAGAAAATCAAATCCGACTAAAATTAAAAAAATCATGCCTTGAATAGAAGAAAAGGGACAATGAAAACATTGCCTTTGATTAATTAGAAGTGTGCATTTAATTTCCAAATGAGAAGAAACCAAAAAAGGAAAATGTAGTTAATCCAACACCCTAAAGCTACAAACCATAAAATAAATATTTTCCATAGATTAACCCCCACCCACTCTAATTATTACAAATAAAATCCCCTCAACAGGTCTATTTCATATGAATCGATGTTGCAAATTTAAAACATATACCATTGTAGTTATTCCACTTATGTTTTAATAATTCCTTGTAGAGAGACTCACATGTATTGAGTTAGGACATGATCATAAGAGAAATAAAAAGGAGAGTTAGAGAAATGTTGGGACTATGATGGTAGTGAATCTATGAAATGGCTGAGGTCAAGGGTAAGTCTCTGACCTAGGATAGTAGGTAATCAATAATGAAGGAGTTACAAAGAGAGGAAAAATTTGGCTTTAATACCATGTTAATGGAAACTCCCAAATTTGGATGTCAGTGTATTAATGATAATAGAATTATATAACATCACAGAGAAACCCTTGGTATTAATCATCCAAGGATAATTCCTATTCTAACTATCAATATTTCCCTTAATTTACATATTTTCAAGTTATTCACCCAATCCATGAGGATTAGTTGTGTAACAGTGACAAATAAAATTGTGTGTCTCAATAATGTGGTTGTACAAAAATAATGAGATGAAAATGCTAAAAAAATGTTAGGACAATGTTATTCACATAAAAAATAAAAGACCATGATGACATTGTCGCAAGCAAACCAACATCATATTCTGATAAACAACAAACATATACATCACATTTTTTATGCTCAAAATCATGATGAAAATGTCACATTATAGAACTAACATTGCAATGTAAAATGACAGAAACGTGTTGTGAAAAATATTACTTCACAATGGAAAGAAAGACACTCAAAAGACATATTGTGACAACCAAATTTCCTTGTCATAATAGGTTTAACAAAAATTGTTTAATCCAATGAAAACCAAACAAGAAATGACCCAAAATGAATAAAAAATACTAAAGAACAACAAATAATAACACCATCAAAATGTGGAAATTGAAAAATATTTAACAACTTTTTTTAAGGAAAGCTCCATGGCATATGTTCTGTAGTTAAAAGCCAATGTCAACCTTGGGGAAAATGGTTAACCATCCCCAACATGTTCACTCATGTTCAATATGACTAGCCATAATCACTCATGGTCAACTATAGTCTAGCATGGTAAAGAAGGCCAACTGTAGTCAACCATGAGTAGCCATGATCTGTGATTTTTAACAATTCTTAACATGGTCAACTACATTCTATCATACGAAACATATTCAATCATTGTAAACCATAGTTAATAATACTCTATGATAGACAACTTTAGTTTAATGTGGACATAATGGTCTACATGCTCAACATTGTGAACATGGTTAGACATGGTCACCAATATTCAACATGGTTATCGTAGGTAACCATAGACGACCCCATCCATGGGAACCTGTTTGTTCGGCCTTTTTTATATATATTTTAACACACACACACACACATGTATTACTATAAATCATTTCTTGCAATGTGATGAACACATATCTACATCTATATTAGAGAAACAAAAATCCATGTGGCATTGTGTTAAAAATAAATCATCATTGCAATGTAACATTACAGAACAAGCAATGGAATGCAATTGAGAAT
Organism: Pinus tabuliformis; assembly: GCA_031772625.1. NCBI lineage: Eukaryota > Viridiplantae > Streptophyta > Pinopsida > Pinales > Pinaceae > Pinus > Pinus tabuliformis. The sequence goes on along the minus strand of CM062814.1, from coordinate 358,189,470 downwards.
AAAAAATGATGTTAAATTGTTATGAAGAAAAATGTCATTACAATTGGATTAAGAAAACAAACAACATCACATTGTTAGAAACAAACCGACATCATGTTGTGAGGAACAACAAAAATAGACATCACATTTTGATGATAAAAAAACATCATCACAATGTCATGTTATAGAATGAAAATGCAAATGTCAAATGACGCGAAGATGATATGAAATATAGTGTTTCAATGTAATAATAGATATCCAATGGAACATTGCGACAAACAAAATTTTTCATCACAATAGGTGTAACAAATATTGTTGAAAAACAAAATTAGAAGACAAGAAGCAATGACATAAGGTGGAGAAACACGTCACAAAAAAATGGCACACAACTAACACTATCTATACATGATATAACCAAAACATTAATTTTAAAAATGAACAATAAAACTTCAATGGCTTAGGGTCATGCACGCAAAAACCAATTTAAAACTTGGTAAAATTAGTCAATCATCGACAACATGTACAACCATGTTCAATATGGCTAGCCATAGTCAATCTTAGTCAATGGTGCTCTTCTATAGTGAACATGGTTTGCCATGGTCTTGAATTTTCAACCATGCTTAAAATGGTCAACCATGTTCAACGACATTCAAGCATAGGAAACATGTTCAACCATGGGAAACCATAACCAATGATGCTTTATAATAGACACCTTTAGTTTTTATGTCAACATGATGGTGTGCATTGTCAACATTCTCTACATCATCAAAGAGGGTCACCCATATTCAACACATGCATTATAGGAAACCATGGATGATCACATTTATCTATACATAAATGCTAAAAACCTTATCTCCACCATTAGTAAATGACATTTTGACAATAGTTAATCATTCTCTAACAAGCTCAATGATTCTTAGACATGATGAATATATTTTAGAGTGACAATCAATTTTCGCTTTAATCAAACATGGTCAGCTATATTAGACCATAGTAAGCCATGTTGAACCATGATCAACCAAAGTCAAATAGAGAAAACCATAGTCAACCATAGGGATCCATATTCACAGTTCTTCACAAAGTTTAACTATTACTAACCATGGTCAATCATTACTAACAAGGCCACCTAAAGATAGCCATGGGAAACCATAGCTAAACACATTATCTCATATTGAACATGGTCAAGAATGGTCAACCATGGTTGAAAATGTTAATGAACAATACATGTTATTGCAATGTCATGCATAAGTAATGACATCATAATGTGATGTACATCAAACACCATTATAATTGGACAAAAACTGATGTTGCAATCGAACAAACAAAACCATTGAAAACCATGGCCAATCATGTTTAACTATGTCAACCGTGATATTTCCTAAGTTAGTCGAGGTCAAACACCATCAACCATGGTAATCATGGTCAACATGCGCATCATGGTAGCCCATGGTGAACAATAGTAATCTATATGTAATTGCTGATAACCTTAGTTTGTGATGTTTAAATTTTATTAATCATATGTTGACCATAGTGAAGCATGGTTGAATAACTTGAACAATGGTAAAACATAGTCAAGAAATCTCAACAAGTGAGACCATGGGGGATTCACCTCATTGAGGAATATAATACAACACTCATTCATAAAAGGAATTTTTAAATTGTGAAAAACATACTCAAATATATTGTACATATTGTGGGAGGAATATGGAGTAGAGGGGAATTATAGATATTGGAGGTATAAAAGGGGGCATTGAATAAAATAGTGTTATGCTGCGAGAAAGTTTTATTTGGTGAGGGCGGGGGGTTCAGTAAAAGGGTTTTGGGAGACTTTTTTCAATATATAGTGAGGTTAGAGTATTCCTTAATATTCCATGAACATAGGCATTATGGACATATCCTGGGTCAATCATGGTCACCAGCCTTAACCCGGTCCAACCATGGTCAACCGTGTTCAATGATGTACAACCATAGTCAAACATGGAAAACATTGTCAATCATGGTCAACATGGTCAAACAATAGATATCTATGGTTAACATGGACTACCATCATCATGGTCAACCATAACTTGACCATATTTAACCACAGTCAACCATGTTCAAAAATGGTGAAAAAAGCTTAACCATGGTCAAATATGGTCACAAAGTTTGTCCATGGATGACCCTATTCAACAATGTAACATAAATACATTGTTACATGATGATGACCAATTATTCTCAACCTCATTATCTCTCTTGAACTATTAATGTAACATTAATATTAACACCAATGTAATATAACATAGTCAACCATGTTGACAAACATTAATGTAACATTGCTCAACACTAATGCAACATAAGTACATTGTTACTTTAATGATCAACTTCATCAACTCTCTTCAACCATAATCAACCATCGTCAACCATCCACAAGCCTTGGAAACCATGGGTAACCATTGTCAACCATTATAAACCCTCACCTACAATTTTTAACCATAAAAAAATGTCCATCAACCTATCTCAATCATTTTATTTATGTGATTTTACTATTTTTTTTAACTCCATAGAATCTAATATGGACCGTCATTCATTCATTAAATTCGCTTATCCTTACTTTCACTAAAATTTGGCAAAATCATCTCTAATACTTTGGACTTATATACACTAGAGTTATATTTGCGCTATTCCATCATCGAAATTGGGCCCTAATGTGCACTCAGTTTAGGCAAATGCATCTTATAATCTTTTGGTGCTATCTGCCCTAAAGTTATAATATTCGTGTTCTTGATTCTTCCTCATCCAGTTATCCATTTTGTAACGAGCGAAAGCAATTATCATAGATACTTATTTGACTATATTTTAAATAGGACAAATGGATCCGATCAACTTTCTGAGTTGTATATTGGTACTGAGCATCTCTATATTTTTGACCAATTGAATTACAGTATCATGACAGTTTGCAGACTGTGTGCATGTGCTATTCTAACTAAAACCAAAACATCATGTTGTTTTGTTTAACATTTCTCTGTGAACAATATAACTTTTCCTTCCATGTAATTTCTGTACAGATACCAAACACTTGGCATGTTCTCTGACAGAAACATTACATTCAAAAGTGATATGGAGGGGCGATGAATTCCATTTCCGAATATGCCACCATGACTTCTATGGCCATTTAATTTTATCTCCACGTTTAATTGAAAGTTGAACATAGCTTGTCGTGTAGTGAAGGTAACATTCTATTGCAATATACTGAAACTGTGCGTGCCGAGAATTGGAGAATACCCTGGCATTGACCAGTGCCAGAGTTAAAAATTTAAGCCAGAGCTGTTTAATATTGACCAAAGTTCTCTCTACAACGTGAGACTGAATGTTTTCAAATCCTTTTACTTCAAAGGCGGCTTTCATAGTGAAATGATTAATATATCCGAGTCCTCACTTTTACTTCATCTCATATCCAACTTCCACAGATAATTTTTAAAATTTGTGTGGCAATGATCGCATTACGTATTCAGCTTTGGCCATTCAATTTTCAGCTTTGACCAGCAAAAGTACAAATAACAATCATTTGATTAATAGTGTCCACACTCTTAGCTTAAATCTTTGTATTTGGATTTGTAAATATAAAGTTATAAAGTTTTGTTGAGTGGTTTATTTTACAGTTTAGTATGAAAAGATGTGTAAGTTTTATCATTTTTATATGGCTCTTTAAAATAAAAATAGGAAACAAAAATTATGTTTTAAATAGAAAAATAATATGCTGTAAAAAGAATATGGGTTTTAATTTAAAAAAAAAATGTTGTAAAGTAATTAAAAGTAAAATATAGATTTAAATTTTATATTTTTCGAAAATAGTTCAAGAAGAAATTTAAATAAATTATTTGGAGATCTATGTTAACTAATTTATGTCCATATCTAGTTCATATACATCTATATATACATCTATATATATATATATATATATATATATATATTCATATTCATATATATATATATATATATATATATTATGGTTAAAATTTTTATTTTTTCTTATATATTTTATTTAGCATTCAAAAATAAAATTTAAACAATAAAAAATAAAATATTGTATTTTATACTCTAAAAAAGCTTGCACTTGAATAAATTTGATCCCTTGAACTTATGTTAGCTCCATACTTAGATTTCGAAGATATATGTTAACTAACTTATGTCCATATTTACTTCATATACATCTATATATAGAAAAAAAAATTATGGTTATTTTTTTCTTCCTCTATATATTTTATTTAATATTCAAAAATACAATTTAAACAGTGAAAAATAACACATTATATTTTATAGTCTAAAAAAATTTACACTTGAATAAATTTAAGACCTTTAAATTTATATTACCTTCCTACTTAGATCAAATTGTATTTCAGACTCAAAAAAATTTACACGAAAATAAATTTAATCCCTTTAAACTTATATTAACTACATACTTAAATCTATATTGTTATCCAGAAATTAAAAGGTTACTTAGATTCCGCTTGAATTTCTTAGAAATTTAATTTAGAAGATTGACTCACGGACTTGCCACAAGACCAATTAAATTCCACACGCGTGCTGGCTGCCGTCATCCGTCTTTGAAAATTTGGAGTAGATTTCGTGAAGCCTTCCTTATATCGCTAATGTTCTTATTAATATCTATGTACTTTGTAGCATAGGTTAGATGGTACCTTTGAAGTGATCGTTTGATGCTGTCTGATCATTTTTAGTCGCTTCATATATATTTAAATAAAATGAAAAGCAGCTTTTGTTGTGTGACAATTTTTAAGTTTTATTAAAGTTGTTTATGTATTGAGTATTTCTTTAATTATTATCTATTAATTAATTAAAGTTGTTTTTTTAATTTCCTTCGTATATTTTATATATATTGTTATCTCCATTCCTTACAATAAAATTAATTGGTTAGGAATTTTATATACGTTGTTATCTTCATTCCTTCCACTAAAATTAATTGGTTAAGAAAGAAAATTGTATTCAGTGTTTTTTTAAATTATTATTACTTAATTAAATGTTTTATTAAAGTTGTATTTTTTAATTTCTTTGCTATATTTTTTTATATATTTTTTTATCTTAATTGTTTACCATAAAAATTCTAGTTTTATTCATTAATTGAACGGTAAAAAGATAAAATAAAAAAATATTTAATTATTTAATATGTTATTTTTGTTTTTCCGTTTATTATAGAGCGATATTTTATTTTAATTTTATTGATTTTTAATTTTGATTAAATATTTTTTAAGTTAATTATTATTATTTAGTTATTTTCTACTGTTTTATTTAAAAAAAAAAAAAATTACAACCCTTCCAATAGAAATGGCATTTAAAACAGATATTAAAAAACAAGAAAATATTTTAATATCAATTATAAATAAAATATTTGATTGTCCCTTTTAAGTAAAATATTTAAATATCAATTATATATTTATGAAAGACAATTGAAAGTAAAAAATTATTATTCTTGAAATATTTGAATGATGTGTATATGAGGAAGATGTCTAATTTCTTTCATATTTAGTATGGAATAGAAAGCTGACACATATATATAAAGGATGACTTTATCTATAAAAATTTAATTGCTTTTTATATATGATATACATAAAGTTAACATTAATATTAATTAAAATATATTAATAGTGTGAATATATTAATAGCATGAATACAAAAGATATATATAATTAGCTTTTGGTTTAAGATAAAGTTGAAAAATAATATTTATGTATTTATTTCAAATCTAAATTTACTTTTGAAGTTACTACAAATTTATTATAATAAATATTTCTTTCTCTCTTTTCAAACATTTATGATAGTAGTCACTCCTATATCACAACCTTTCTTATCTTTTTATTTAAATAATTAAATTAATTACTTGTATATTTTCTCTTAACATGTTATATTAATTATTTTTATCCTTTTATTAAACTTATTATAACAAGAACCGCATGTTGGCAATGTGCTAAAAACAAAGACAGTGACATTGTCATAACATTACTTTTGTAATACATAGAACAAGTTACATTGTTTTTTATCAAAATTCTATTTTTTATTAAATTTGAGGAATGTGTTTGTCAAACTAAATATAGACAAAGTTAATAATTTTAAAAATATTAAAAAATTAAAATTGTTAACCTACATTATCCAATTAAAAAATATATTCAAAATCGTTATATTTTCACTTCAATTTTATTTTTTATTTACATAATAAGGCCTTCCTTCGAGAATAACTCCCCTAAGTTTCTACTTTGCACTACCCTGGACCATCCGTTCGAGAATAACTCCCCTAAGTTTCTACTTTGCACTACCCTGGACCATCGGATCAATTGTTAGATGATTGAAAAGGCTTTGGTCATTGATTCCACAAGTTGAACTACCAACCGATTTCCTTCATCTACGTTTCTTAACTAACTCACTTCCTTCATCTACGCTGCTTAACTAACCAACTTCCTTGATTTACACAGATAATCTACCTAATGGCTTTAATGTCGGGAAACAAGGTTTTTGTAAGGTTTGCCATGGAGATTTCGGTGGCTCAAAATGGATGGAATCTGTATAGAAATAAATACTAGCAATGGAAGATTCATCATATATTCCTCTATTAGGTATCAAAAAATATCGAAATGGAGTCGTTTTGTTAAGAATCTGGCCATGAACGACCGCCTGTAGCGGAGAACAAGGGTTTCAATGATGCCAGTAGTGTTATTATTTTTATTTTTATTATTTCTACCATCATTACTCTGACCGTGAAAAATATTTTTCAGGACATGAAAGGTAGTATCAGGAACAACCCCATGAGCAGATTTGAAGTAAAGTTCCTTAGATCCAGCTCACAAAGTGTTGTGGATGATTTACAATATAGAAGCGATGCAAATAATAAGAATAATAGTAATAATGGAGGGCTGCATTGTAATTTGTGGGTGACTATACATCCTTAGTTGATGAGAGATGTTATTGAGAGAATTGAGGAGAGCAAGAGGAGTTGGCCTTGCATGAAGAGTGTGGTGGCATGTGTTGGGGTTTGTATGGCATGGAGAAAATTACAAATGATCTTGTTAATATACCTAAGTTATCTAGGAAGCTTACTTTGCCAATTTCGTTAAATCAGGTGGGCACCCTTTGTTATTAGAAATTAACTTTAAAATTCTGATTTTCAATTCTTAGCATAGAGATTCATATGTTTCACTTCATCGCATTGTATGTGGGTTAAATCCTCTCTCATTAACGAAGGATTAAACCAATTTCTGTTCGTTATTAACATTTTCCTTGGTTTACAATGTATTTATGTTTCTTTATCCATTTCTTTAAACCGTTTGTATTTTAACGACCTTGCTAATTTTTTACATCGGTTTTTCTTATTTTGCTTGGTTCGTTACCCACTAAAAAAATGTAAAATGGCCATATTTTGCCATTTCTTTAAGGTTTAATATCGTTTTCTATTCAATTTTGTGCTTCATGGTAAAACTCCTCAAAAAAGCCTTTATGGTTTTAAGGCTCATCTTCGTTTTTTTCTTCTTGTTGGAAGCAGTGCAACCTGATGCATTGTCTTGGAAAGAATTTGCAGACATCACAAGAAATGGGTTTGGCGTTGATCTTTCTAACATCGCGTGTTTGCGTCCAAGATTATAAAAATTTAGATCAATTTTCTACTCGAATTAAAATATATTGTATACTTAGGTACTAAAACTACTCTGAAATTCTAGGTTATTGATTTACATATTTTCATCCTCGGAAAAGTTGACATCAAATGGAATTGAGATTTTTTGTTTGGTACTAATTCATTTTGCATGTTAAATGGAATCCTGATCTCTCCCAACTATTATTTGTTACTTTTTTTTCTGAATTGAACTTTTGAAATACACATATTTGACTAAGACCACATTTTTCAGTGGTGGTTTCCACTCTTTCAATTCTTATCCATAGCAAGTCTCAACATAATTATTCATTTTATGTAAATTCTAATGGCAACAACATCAACATGAATGGTCATATAACTCACGACATTCAACATCATGTAATCGCAGAATTTTATCAAGGAAGAATGAAGGGAAGACTTTGTTACAACATGGAGGTTGATTTCTATAGCTTCATAGGAGCACTACACAAAACAGTTCCATGAATTTTCAATCAGTGCAGAGCATCAAGGACTTATAGGATTTTGACTATTTTGTTTGGATCTCTGACAGAGTCCCTTTTCATGACGTCTTTCATATTCAAATTTTTCCATCGCTAGTTATATTTAACGTACAGTTGAGTTTGGTACATTACGTTTTTGGCTTAAGAACAATTTTTTATAGTCATGGGCAGTCTTCATGCACTATGCCTTAGACAATAATATATAACATACATTTTTCTTGACATCAAATGGAAGCCTCTTCTATTGGATTGATGAATTGCCTTCCAAATAAGATATAAATTGTGTTAATATTTACTTCTAATGAAATATTAGTTTAAAAAATTACCTTTCCTTTTCCATGTGCGTACCCAACATGAAACTTACCTTGTACACGATTGCAATAAACCTTTTCAATTTAGTATATTGAAATGGATGAAAATATTAAACAAAAGGAAGTAAATTATTTGCAAGCTTCTAATATTCCAAATTGTCAATGCTACATTGTTGCATTTGATTGATAAATTAAATCTATCTATGTAGTTGCATTTGATATCCATGGCAGTTAACAAACAAACCCCTATTGTGACATGTCCAGGTATCATAACACTTCCATTGCAACAAATATTTGCTGTTTAACATCGGATTTCAAGACCTTTCTTCAATAATATTAAGCTTTCCTTTGGCTTGCCAAAACTGAGTAACTATTATGCCTTCCTGTCTGGGATATGAACCTAGGTTCATCCATTGCAAACACATTTCGTTCAAGTGGGGCACCACAACACCAATGTAAAACTAGATGAATGTTCGAATTTAATTTGAAGATCAAGAAATTGCATATTTTTTTACTATGGAGTTAGTTATAACTTCTTAAAAATTGAGACATTGATGTGATTATTGGCCTATTTATTAATCTGGTCCTCGTACAATCTTCTTAAGTTGAATTTTCTTGAATAATTGCAATCTATAGAATTGGTTCTAGACTGGAACGGGTCCTAGGCATAATATATGTTTTTCTTTTGTCACCGTATTTATGTTTGTTTAACATTATCGTCACCACATTTTATATTTTAGATGCTCAATTCATTATTATTTATCTTTTAATTGGTTAAAAGTTTATGCTGTATCCTATTTCCTTTTGACAATAACAACCCCGAAGAAAATAATAAAACTCATGAAGGTAGGTGGACTTACCAATGAGGAAGTTAAAATTAATTTGCAGGTTTGTGCTCTAGATTGTATTTCTATCTACAATTAAGTTCATCCTTCGAATGGAAATATGATTTGTGTATATGGCTTACTTGACAGAAATATCATCTACAGATTAGAAGGCCTAATCCTTCTCCACCAATGCTAGCTTCTCAAGCACCTTAGTTGATGATTCTTGGAGGAATTTGGCTCCCTCATGAGTATGCAACACATGGTCTTGGGGCATCCCACCAATGTTCCATAATTTATAACACAGTTTCAAACACTACTAGTTCTCATTCACAATATCACTATTTCCAATCACCAATGCCTTAGAGGCATTATTCTCATATCAATATGTCTTCCAAACTATCACTCCCACAACCTCGTTACTATGAATAGCAGCAGACTCCTTCACAGTCTGTAAGATCGCCCCAAGGCCCCTTATAATTAATTGGATAGTCATATGGTGCTAGAGGAACCTTTGTGGATGGTGGCAGAGAGGAAACTGTAGGAGAAGATGGAAAATCTAAGAGTTCTAGTTGGAAAGGAGAAGAAAATTCCAAAAATGTGGAGGCACGAAATATGGGAAGGCGTTTGAATCTAAGAAAACAAACACTGCAAACTATAGATGGAGATGAAGAGGGTATTAGAGGTATGAAACTACTCTCAAATAGTAGGTTATTGACTTGCATATTTTCATCCTGGGAAAACTTGCCTTCAGATGGAATTTGGTTTTGGTGTTTGGCACTAATACATTTTGCATGTTAAGTGGAATCCTCATCTCTCCCAACTACTATTCTATAAATTTTATAACAATTTGAACTTATGAAATACACATATTTGAAGAAGGCCACATTTTTCACCAATGGTTTCCATTCCTTCAATTCTTACCCATAACAAGTCTCAACCTTAATTATTCATTATGTGCAAAGCTTGATGACAACAACATAAAGATGACTGGTCATATAGTTGACGACATTCTGCAACATATATGTGTAGATTTTTATCAAGCAAGAATGAAGGCAAATTATGTTTACAACATTGAGGTTGATTTCTATAGCTTAATAGGAGCATAACACAACATAGTTCCATCAATTTGCAATTAGTGTAGAGCATCAACAACTTATAATAATTTGACTGCTTTTTTTGGGATCTTCGATAAAGTCTTTTTTCTTCTTTAGGTGATTCATATTCATATTTTTCCCTTGGTAGTTATATCTTTCATATAACTGAGTTCATCCCATTCTATTTATGGATTATGAAGGGTCTTTGATAGTCATGGGAATTCTTCATGGACTTTTCCTAAGATGGAAGTATATAACATATTTTGTTCTTAACTTAAAATGCAAGCCTCTTCTATTGGATTGTTGATTTGTCTTCCAAATAGGATGTTAATTGTCATAATATTTACTTCTAATGAAATATTAGTTTAAAACCCCTCTCTGAGTGTCTCTCTGTGTATGGCTTGTGTTATGAGTTCTTTATGGTGTATGTTATCTGTTTTATATTGTGTGTGTTATGTATGTGGGCGGTCTATGAAATTTTAACTCTATAAGGTGTGTGAAAACTCTATATGGCTCATGTAGGCAACAGATTTCTCTAGGAAATTGCTTAGCTAGTTGATTTCTCACAAAATAACTATATTGCTCATTATCTAAATATCAATACATCTCATAATCTTAGTTCCTATCCTTCTTGCATAAAATTTAAGCTTGTTTATTCCCTTATCTCGACACTAATTATTGTCATGCATTTCATATCTCTCGATCTTTCTTTCTGCTTTGTATCGCATATGTTTAATACCAGATTTCCTATGTAATTATGTCATAGCTTCACTCCTTTCATTAATTCTCGAGGCATTGGTCCTCCATGAAAATATTTAGAACTTAGGTAAATTCGAACAATGGAGACTACCCACTCGCCATATATGGGAATTAGCACATGTCATACACACTAACATGAAAACCCCCATCCAATTCATTTAGATTATGTTTAGTGGAAATATTTATTCACACCTTTGTTTCACATAGGTATAACAACTAGTTCTTTGTAATTTACAGTAGCCCCTTTCAAAAGTCTACCATACAAAATTAGAAAGAAGAGCTTGCTTGTATTTGACAATAGCAAACACCTTGGAAGGGATGGAATAGATGGTTCCTATTCCTGTAGTACTTGGATTAATACGTGCTTGAGGAACTATTGGCTTAGGTTGTTCTGTGGGACACTTATTCATACTATATAACTAAAATAGTAGAAGAAAATGAATCCTAACCAATTTTTTTTGATTTCGAGAAGCCAAGAAATGGATATATTCATTATTCGTATATTCTCGAGGATCATAAATTGTTACATGGAAAACAACAACCCCAAATAAAATCAGACAACTCATGAAGTTGGATGGGATTACCAACGACGAAGTCAAAAGTCATTGGTAGGCTTGTGTTTTCGACTTTATTTCTACCTACACTTAAGTTTAGCCTTTGAATGGAAATACGAACTATGTTTATGCCTTAGTTGATAGAAATATCATCTACACACTAGAAATCATAGTCCTTGTCAATGAATGCTAGCTTCTCAAGCACCTTAGTTGGTGGTTCCTTCGAGGAATTTGGGTCCCTCTTGAGTATGAAACACATGTTGTTGTGGCATCCCATGAAGGCCCAAGAGTTCATAGCAGAGTGTTAAACACTACTAGTTATCATTGAAAATAACACTATTCCAAATCACCAATGTCTCAGGAGCATTATTCTCATATGAATATGTCTCTCCAACTACAACTCCGACAACCTTGTTACTATGAACAAAAACAAACTCCTTCAAAACCTCTAAACCAGGCCCAAGTCCTTTTACAATTAACTGGACAGACATATGGTGCCAGGGGAACCTGTGTGGATGGTGGCAGATAGGAAAGTGTTGGAGAAGATGACAAATCTAATAGTTGTAGTTGCAAAGGGGAAGAAAATGCCAAAAAGATTGGAAGAAAGTAATTATGGAATGGGCCTTTCTCTCAGAAAAAAACCATTCTAGTCTGTTTGATTTACATATTTTCATTTGAGGAAAACATGACTTCATATGGAATTGGGCTTTGGTATTTGGAACTAATTCATTTTGCATGTTAAGTGGAATCCTCATCTCTCCCAACCAGTATTTTTTCACTTCTATGCCGAATTGAACATCTGAAATGAACATTTGAAATACACATATCTGTAGAAGGCCACATTTTTTAGTGGTGATTTCCACTTTAATTCTTATCCATAACTAGTGTCAATTGAATTATTCATTTTGTATAAATTCTAATGAAAACATCATCAACATTATTGGTCATATAACTGACGAAATTCAAGAGCATGTAAGTGTAGAGTTTTATCAAGGAAGAATGAAGGGAAACTTCTATTTACAACATGGAAGTTCATTTCTATAACTTCGTAGGATGAAAGCCTCTTCTAATGGATTGATGAATTGTTTTCGAAATAATATGTAAACTATGTTAAAATTGACTCCTAACAAAATATTAGTTAAACAATTACCTTTCCTTTTCCATGTGCCTACCCATCATGAAACTTACAGTGTAAATGACTACGATGAAGCTTTTCAATTGAGAATATTGGAATGGATGACAATATTTAAAAAAAAGGAAGGAAATTGTTTACAAGGTTCTAATATTCAAAATTGACAATGCTACATTGTTGCAATTGATTGAGAAATTAAATTTGTCCATGTTATTCCATTTCATATCAATGGTTGTTAACAGATAATCCATCTCAACAAATCCCTTTTGTGACATGTTCAAGTATCATAACACTTGGTTGAAAATGTGAAGTTGGGTTTGACTTTTTTCCCTTTTTTGACAAAAAAATACCATTTCTAGAAGTTATTCAACTTTCGGCAAGGCAAAGAAATTGTTCTATTTAGAATTTCATTTTACAATAAAAATGAAACTTGTCAGAAATTTTATTAGCTTTCTATTACTTAATTTTTGTAATGTTTTTATTCATATTTGATATGTCAACTTAGCAACTGTTTGACTACGTTTTCTTTAAAAATCAAGGGATTCATAACATGTCATGTTTTTTAGCACTAGTGTATTCTTTGTTAACTTGGCATTTTTGAAAAAAAACATTGTGATGCAACAATCTAGACAAACTCTACTTCGATATCGTTATATTGATGAAACCAATTGATGCATCATAATTATTAGAATTTTTTGAATTGAACCAATATGAAAAAACTATTGATTTTGAAGACGTTTAGTTGAGAGTCAAATTAGTCAACATATTAGTTATAAACTAAAAATCTAAAAACTACCCATTACAGAAGACGAACCAATGTAATGAACCATAACTTTCTCATATTTTTTTTAGTGTATGTTGGAATATACAGATTTTTTTATTTCACTAAAATCATAATGACCTTCAAAAAAACTTTGCACACAAATTTTTAGAAAATTAATTCAAATTAGCAAATTTCTATGAAATTCTATAAAATTTATATCTCCTGAAAGTAGATTCAATTTTGCAAATTTTGGTGTTTGTTCCGAAATTAAATTACCAAATTTGATGGAGTTTAAGCATTCTAAAGTTGGGAAACGATGACCAGAGCCGCGTTGTTACAAAGTTGCATGTTAAAATAGTTCGGCTAATTTAAAATTACATTTGATTGAACTTTTGTTTTTCATTGATGCCCATTAAAATAAACAGAAAATTAATTGAACCGAATTATGTTAAAAGTTTGACTGAATTATTTTTAAAAGTTTGGTTGAAAATGTGTCAATATTTTCTATCAACCACAAAAATGAAACAATGTGACCCTTTGGAAAAATGTTTCGCCCGAAATGATACAAATAACTGGAGCCGAAACATCATTTTCGCACACCTTCCTCATTTGGAGAGAAATTTTAAGGTAAATCTTGTGAGTAGAATTTTTTGGAGTTAATTTTGAATGTATGTTTTTTGGGCTGAATATTTTAGAGGAAAGTTTTTGGACATAATTTTTAAAGTAAGACTTTTGGGCTAAATTTTTTAAGTGAGATTTTTTAGCTTAATTTTTAAAGTAAGTGTTTTGGCTTAAATATTTTAAGTGAAAACTTTTAGCATATCTTTTAAAGTAAATCTTTTGGTTTGAATTTTTTAGGTGAGATTTTTTGGCTTAATTTTTAAAGTAAGCCTTTTGGGCTGAATTTTTCAAGTAAGATTTTTTAGATTAATTTTTAATGTAAGTCTTTTGGGCTTAATTTTTAAATTGAGATTTTTTAACTTAATTTTTAAAGTAAGTTTTTTGGGATTAATTTTTAAAGTAAGTCTTTTAGGCTGAATTTTTTAATTGACTATTGTGTGTTGAATTTTTAAAGTGACAAAAGTAAACTTATTGGCTGAATTTTTAACGTGGATCTTTTTTAAGTAACTCTTTTGTGTTGAATTTTTAAAGTGAGCTTTTTGGTCTAAATTATGAAAGTGAGTTTTTTTGCAGGATTTTTTTAAATTGACTTTTTTAGGTTGGATTTTAAAAATCTACATAGATTGAATCATCATGGGAAATCAAAGAAACTTCAAGAGAAAATATGATCCAACAAAAGACATTAAGGCTCGCAGAGAATACAGAAAAAACTATTACAAAAGAAAGAAGGAAAAGTGCGCAAATATTGAAAGGGAAAATAAATCTCAACTAGAAGTTGAAGTAGGTATGTAAATGTAAATATTATAAATGATATTTAAAATTTAACTAGTGTATTATGACATTTAATTTTTATTTGATAAACTAATTTGAAAAACATTTTGCAATGTAAATAGAGAGTGAGATTCCTCATAACATAGATGGTGAGATTGAAAATGTTGAAAGAGAAAGTGAAAAGGATAATGAACCAATGATTGATGATGTTGTTGAAGATGTTGAAAGAGATTCAAATGAAGAAGTTGGATCACCATTTTATATATATATATATATATATATATATATATATATATATATATATATATATATATATATATATATATATATCATGTGCATTATTGAAATTACACATATTTATTAATTTCAATTTCATGCAAACTCTATTTTTTATTTTATTATTTATACCCATTTATATTTAGTTTTCATATGTACAAATAAAATCAATATCGATGATGAGATGTTAGAAAATGTTGACACCGACATATATTAAGATAAAAAATCTGACCATATTATATGATATCATGTTAAGGTCGTTATCGAGAAGTTCTTTAAAGATGAAAGTGTGATATTTCAAGCTCAAATTTTGAGAGGTCTCTTAGCATAAAAGAGATTAAAAGATGCTGCAATTCTATTGGCTATTCAAAAATCAACGAAAGATAACAAGGTGAAGGAAAATGTGATTCATAATATAGATAGTGTTCTACAAAAAATTGGAAGATTTAGAAGGAAAAATGATGTAGTTGCACGTAGAGAAATACAAATGGTAGTGGTTTCATCAAGTACTAAAGAAAATCATTTAGTAAAATTGATGGCAAAAATATTAGGGACCTCAGAAAAAACATTGCACGAACATAGGAAGTTTTGATTACAAATAAATGTAAATGATGAGCTCGCTTGATGGACAGTTATTTGTAGGCAACCATACAAAGACAAATTTGGAGAAGATGTTCAAAAAATAATATATGAATATTGGATGAAAAATTCATGTGTTTTACCAAAAGTGAGGGATGCGATGCGGTGAAGAATAACATGAAATCAATATGAAGAACATGCAAAACATATCTTGGACACCACTCATATAGAATTTTTCAATAAGTTTGTAGAAGAGAATTGTGGAATTAATGTCTCAACAATTACTTTTGTGCAACAAAATCCATGGTACATTAAACCTATCATTTAACGCTACACTTTTTGTTGTTGTTATCATGTGGAATTTCAATTATATTAAGACACCTTCCTTAATTTTGGTAAAACATTTTGGAAAAATTCACCTCCTCCTTCCACTATCAGTGGTTTCATATCCGAAATTCTATGTGAAAGAGAAATTCATGGATTATCTATCAAAAGAAATGTGTTGGTGGTATAAAATGTGATAATTGTGGAAATTTGACTTTGTTTCACAACAAAAATTCTATTGATATAAATGATCAATCATTGTCTAACCTAAAAGTGAAATGGAAGAGATATGAATATATCCATACATCGATTAGTCCAAATAATAGTACAAGGGCTAAATTGATGGAATTACAAGAAGAAGAAACTCTTGTGCTAGAGTTTTTGAAGAAATTTGATATAGGAATTTATAAGTACACAACAAATTTACATAGAGCTTGATGCCAGGACCTACAGCTCAAAAAATCTCGTGAAATGTTTTCACAGGGACCATCTTATCAATAGTTGATTTTGCAAAGAATTACACATTTGTTGCACAAAGTGAAATATAAAGTGAATATTATCATTCTGACCAAGTCTTTATGCTTGTCAATATTCTAAATAGACATTCTAAACAAAATGTTGATGATATAGAAAGCACTAGTGAGAATTAGCATGTTATTAAAGAATATCGCTTCTATAACAATGATGATTGTACACGTAATACACTTTTTGTTCAACATTGTTTTGATAAGATTTATGACTCACTGAAAGGTCATGGCATAAAATTCAATGAACATTGGATATGTTTAGATGGATGCATAAGGAAATTCAAATATTCACAATCATTCTTTTGGTTGTGTCATCTTCATAAGAAAACCCACATTAAACATCATTCAAATTTCTTTGATACTGGTCGAAGATATCAAATGGATCACTCTCGAAACAAGCTTTTCTCAGCTAACCAAGTTGTTCAATGATGCGATGTTGTGCTAAGCCATGAGAGTAGCCAATCAAGTGAGGTATGAAGGTATGCACATATATACAAATTAGCTTGTTTATAGTTTTAATATATGATAATTTTTATTAATTTTTTAATTTTAAACATTTATAAATTATATAGTTTAAACATTATGACAATGATTATCTTCAATATATATAAATTGTATTTTAAATAACATATCTAAATTTTTGTTTGAATTTATTATAGATTTTTTTGGGTTATTACAGTCAAAGATTTAGATAGATTAATTATATTGAAGTTGAATGGTAAGAGGGACTCGAAAATTGCATTCAATTAAAACAAAGCATTACCTAAATGAGTTTTCATTTGATAAAAGAAAATATTCTTTCTTTTTTTATGTTTACATAGAGGACACATAATCCAATGATATTTGTGAAAAAATATGTATGCAAAACCTTGGCAACATATAGAACTAAATAAAAAGGGGAAAATGTTAGTTACAAGCTTTGAAGAGATGGAATCAGAGGAGGCTATGGTATCATTTGAAGGTGACCGTGTTTCTGATCTTGTTGGAGAAGGTAAAATTTCAATTCATTTCAATATATATTATTTATGTTTTTAAAATCAATGTGTATAAGTATCTAGATAATAGTTAGAGCTCTAGAAATATATAATAAAATCAAGTCCATATTGATAAGGTTAATTTCATGTAAATTATGATATGAATTTACACTTATTTTATTGTGAAGGAGATGTTTTTGTTGTAGATGTACCCACTACCAACATAGAAAATGTCAAGAATTATTTGATGTGGTGCAATAAATGAAAGATGAAGTTATTGGAAGACTATGATGATAACAATTTTATATGTGAAAGAGGGTTTATTATACTGAAAGGTTATTTTTTCCAACAACCTCACCAAACTGAGAGTAATGTTTACTTTCAATACTATCAACCCGATGTCATAAGTTGTCAATATAGTTAGTTGGTGTGTGTAGTCTGGATAAAGTTGATAGAAGTTCAATAAAAAAACAATTGAAAGTTAGAAATGGAGAATGTCAAAATTTAACCGTGAACGGATCATTGAAGATGGCATTCCATTAGAATTTTTTAAATTGAATTGCCCAACAGTTTCTTCTACTTGGATGCATCTTTGAGAACTTAGAGTTCAAGTACATTGTCAACATTTCTTTTTGTACACTCTTAAGTTGTACATTCTTAAGAATGTGATAATGTGAAAGCGATACTCATTGGGTCTTGTATTGATTTACAAAGTTATATGTATATTGCTTATTATGTAGACCTATATTGGGGATTTATTGCTCTGTTAATTTGTGATGTATATTGTATTGTTACTGCTATATTAATTTGTGATTGTGTTTGGTTGAGCCGAGCAGTGTTACTTCTTTGTTAATTTGTGATTGTGGTTCATTGAGTCGTTTACTAAAAATAATTTACTAACATTATAGGAATGATTGAATTCAATATATACCAACTAAATGTAAATTTACTCTCATTTCCACATATTCTTGAACTTAAATTATATGTAAAAATTTTAAAAGAATCAAACAATGCACATGCATCATGCAAATTGTGGGCCATGTTTTATAATGAGATTTTATCTAACGTATGTTTCTTCATTCAAACAACTTTATAAATTATAATTTAACTAAACCAACATCCATAGTAGCCTTTCTATACATGAATGCAAAATGTCCATACCATATTTTATAATGCAATTTTAAGTAATCGTTGTTTTACACATCTACACCGAATTATGAGATTCATTCAAATGAAAAATGTAGACCTCACATTTTGTAATTTGGAATTTTAATAAATAAATTTTAAATAACTTGACAAAAAAATTTTAAACAAGACCTATGAATCATCTACTAACATTATAGGAATGATTGAATGCAAAATGTACCAACTAAATGCAAATATGTAAAACATTTAAAAGCATCAAACCATGCATGAATCATGCAAATTGTGGATTATGTTTTATAATGAAATTTTATCTAACTTATGTAAATGTGAATTCAAACAACTTTATATTAAAATTTAACTATCAACTAACATCCATAGTAACCTTTCTATACATGAATGCAAAATGTACATACCATATTTTATAATGCGATTTTAAGAACTATCATTGCTTTAGACATTTACAATAAATTATAATAATCATTCAAATGCAAAATGTAGACCTAACATTTTATAATTTACAATTTTAATAGATTCATTTTAAATAAGTCAAGGAAAAACAACTTTAGAAAAAACTAAGAATCATCTACTAACATTATAGGAATGTTTACATTCAAAATTACCAACTAAATGAAAATATGTAAAACATTTAAAAGCATCAAACCATGCATTCATCATGCAAATTGTGGGCCATGTTTTATAATGCAATTTTATCTAAGTTATGTAAATATGCATTCAAACAAATTTATATTAAAATTTAATTATCAAGTGACATCCATAGTAGCCTTTCTACACTTGAATGAAAAATGTACATGTACCATATTTTATCACGAAATTTTAAGTTATCATTGTTTTATACATCTACATCAAATTATACTTGATATATTCAAACACAAAATGTCAACCGTAGTTTTTAATTTGCAATTTTAATATATTAATTTTAAATAAGTCAAGACAAAATAACTCTAAACAAAACTTATGAATCATCTAATAACATTATAGGAATAATTAAATGCAAAATGTTGCAAGTAATTGAAAATATGTAAAACATAAAGCATCTAACCCTGCATGCATCATGCAAATTGTGGGACATTTTTATAATGCAATTTTATCTAACTTATGTAAATGTGAATTGAAAAAACTTTATATTAAAAGTTAACTATCAACCGACATCCATAACAACCATTCTATAGACGAATGAAAAATGTACATGTACCATATTTTATAATCCAATTTTAAGTTATCATTGTTTTAGAAATCTACATCAAATTATACTTGATTCATTCAAACGCAAAATGTAGACCACATTTTGTAATTTGCAATTTTAGTACATTCATTTTAAATAAGTCACGACAAAACAACATTAAACAAAACCTAAGAATCATCTACTAACATTGTAGGTATATGAATGATTGAATTCAAAATGCATCAAATAAATTCAAATTTACTTTCATTGCACTAGATATTCATGAACTTAAATATGTAAAACCAAGTTTTAACCATCAAACCATACATCATGAAAATTGTACCATGAAAAATGTACATAAACTCCAAAATTAACATGTATTAAATCATAATAAACGGTTCAAGATTTAAAATATGTTCAAAATTTTAAAATATATAATAAAATCTTGTCAAATAATAAGATGCATCAATTAATAATAAAGAGTTTTACTTTAAATATTTCCAAAATTTATATCATGATAAAAGTAAATATAACATTAAAAACTATCAAATAAAAGGTTGCATAAATTTAAACAATCTCAATCAAATATATGATCTATCAACCTCCTCATGCTCTCCTCTGAATAATGGGTGTCCTTCACAACATGTGTAATTGCATATATACATAATATTATGTACTTTAAAATTAAATTTTAATTCTTTAAAATTAAATGAGAATGTAAGATCATCAAAACAATATTATAAAAAGGTTTGAAATTCCATGCAATCTATCATGGTGTTCCCCCTCTATTGTGCCCTTTTAGTGTTCATCTTTCTTTGCACCCTAGCGGATGCCCTATACGATACCTATACATGTATATATTAGAAAGATTAAATTACATGTATGAAAATGCATAAACCCACAATATTAAAAAAATAGTTACATGACCTTTTAAAATTGTTTAGATGATGGTATGCCCATTCTCGACTCCACTGCTAAAGTCCCTGGAGAATAGAAATCATCTCCCCAAACCTAAAATTCCAAAATTTTAAAATTATAAAATAGATATATCGATCAAATTTAATGAAACTTTCACTTCAATTTATAACAGAACATAAGTGAAATATTCAACACTTGTGGCACATCTCCTAATAGGGAGGAAGAGGGTGCCATCATGTCCAAAACATCAATCGGAAATGGAATATGTTAACATTTAATTATAGATACATAATTATTTATTTTAAAAATACGGCAGGTCATAATATACCATTATAATAAAAGTAGACTAATAACTGTATCAACATGAAATCTTCAAAAAAACTAACATCTCTCAAAATATCTTCATCAGACATGAACCTAGGACCGTGAAATTATAAAAATTTCGTTCACCAAATGAGTTAACTGCAAATGGTGAACATATGACACATTTATGTTGGATTATATCTAAAAAAAATAACAAAATGTATGTGAATTGACATTAACACATACATTAAAAATTACATTAAAATATGAACCCTAACCATTAACACATACATATCCCATACCCTCTTCTTCATACCCTCTTGGCATACCAAAGGTTGCCGACGGCGAGGAAATTTAGTATCACGTAATGCACCCTTACGATTAGATAACCAACCTTCCCCAATACCTTAATATTTAGATGGAAGGTCATTATAATCAAGTTTCATACCCAAAAAAAATGTGCATAATTTTTTTTTGTAAAACAAACAGGAACCTCATCATTCCATGACATCTTTCCATACACTGCAAGGAAACTATCATATAAATTGCAATCTATATCAGGGTGCTTGAAAATTTTCACCTTGAGCATCTTTCTTTTCGGCCCTTCTTTGAAATGAAACATAGATTTTGTATCTTCTTTTGTGACCATTTTATAAAAATCGGCCCATTTATTGAGACCCATCATTGCTTCCTTCCTGTGTCTCATCATATCTATACATGAACCTGTGGTTGGCCAAAGCCTCTCGTAAACATCAAGAAATGAGATTAGACAGAGTGTAACTATTTCTAATATTTCTATACTCTCTCTAGAGAGCTCCAAACTCCAAAGCTCTTTCCTCAATTTAGAATAATGAGTTTTACACTTTTGTAATGTGCATTGTTGGAGGTTTGTGTCCCAAGGAATCTCATTGGGAATATTAAATGGATAAAAAACTGTTAGTGTCTAGCCTTCTATTCTGCCTCATCTAAGGAAGATGATAAGACCCATGTTTGAAGCAAATAGTTAAGAAAAGTGAAATACACAATGAAAAATAAAACATAAATGGACATATAACAACAAAATCATTACATCTAAGGTTCATCAATTTGAACAGGCACGCTTGCAGGTCTCGAAGTTGAAGACAGATCTAGCTTTTCTGAAGAGGTGCAAAGATTCAGTAGTTATCCCGTTCTGCCATTAATATAGATAGCTATTGGAGGCCCTGCTCAGACTATTTAACATGCAAAGCTGGATCTGTTTCTTCAACTTGTCCTAACGATGAGCCACACTTACTGGCTAGAAACGCGTCGACAAAGGTCTTTCTATATGTGATTTATGCCGAAGCTCTTCTTATAATTGTTATAGATCACAGAAGTCTCAATTCAACAATTGATTCCCTGCATGGTAAGGTCATTACAACTAAGGTTCATCAATTTGAACGGGCACGCTTGCAGGTCTCGAAGTTGAAGACAGATCTAGCTTTTCTGAAGAGGTGTAGAGATTCAGTAGTTATCGCGTTCTGCCGTTAATCTAGATAGATATTGGAGGCCCTGCTCAGACTATTTAACACGCAAAGCTGGATCTGTTTCTTCAAATTGTCCTGACGATGAGCCACACTTGCTGGCTCGAAACGCGTCGACAAAGGTATTTCTATATGTGATTTACGCTGAAGCTCTTCTTATAACTGTTATGGATCACAAAAGTCTCAATTCAACAATTGATTCCCTACATGGTAAGGTCATTACATCTAAGGTTCATCAATTTTAACGGGCATGCTTGCAGGTCTCAAAGTTGAAGACAGATCTAGCTCTTCTGAAGAGGTGTAGAGATTCAATAGTTATCCCATTCTGTCGTTAATCTAGATAGCTATTGGAGGCCCTGCTCAGACTATTTAACATGCAAAGCTGGATTTGTTTCTTCAACTTGTCCTGACGATGAGCCACACTTGCTGGCTCGAAACGCGTCGACAAAGGTCTTTCTATATGTGATTTACGCTGAAGCTCTTCTTATAACTGTTATGGATCACAGAAATCTCAATTCAACAATTGATTCCCTGCATGGTAAGGTCATTACATCAAAGGTTCATCAATTTGAACGGGCACGCTTGCAGGTCTCGAAGTTGAAGATAGATCTAGCTATTCTGAAGAGGTGTAGAGATTCAGTAGTTATCCCGTTCTGTCGTTAATCTAGATAGCTATTGGAGGCCCTGCTCAGACTATTTAACATGCAAAGCTGGATCTGTTTCTTCAACTTGTCCTAACGATGAGCCACACTTGCTGGCCCGAAACGCGTAGACAAAGGTCTTTCTATATGTGATTTACGTCGAAGCTCTTCTTATAACTGTTATGGATCACAGAAGTCTCAATTCAACAATTGATTCCCTGCATGGTAAGGTCATAACATCTAAGGTTCATCAATTTGAACGGGAACGCTTGTAGGTCTCGAAGTTGAAGACAGATCTAGCTTTTTTGAAGAGGTGCAGAGATTCAGTAGTTATCCCGTTCTACCGTTAATCTAGATAGATATTGGAGGCCCTGCTAAGACTATTTAACATGCAAATCTGGATCTGTTTCTTCAACATGTCTTGAGGATGAGCCACACTTGCTGGCTCGAAATGCGTCGACAAAGGTCTTTCTATATGTAATTTACGCTGAAGCTCTTCTTATAACTGTTATGGATCACAGAAGTCTCAATTCAACAATTGATTCCCTGCATGGTAAGGTCATTACATCTAAGGTTCATCAATTTGTACGGGCATGCTTGCAGGTCTCGAAGTTGAAGACATATCTAACTTTTTTGAAGAGGTGCAGAGATTCAGTAGTTATCCCTTTCTGCCGTTAATCTAGATAGCTATTGGAGGCCCTGCTCAGACTATTTAACACGGAAAGCTGGATCTGTTTCTTCAACTTGTCCTGACGATGAGCCACACGTGCTGGCTCGAAATGCGTCGACAGAGGTCTTTCTATATGTGATTTACGCCGAATCTCTTCTTATAACTGTTATGGATCACAGAAGTCTCAATTCAACAATTGATTCCCTGCATGGTAAGGTCATTACACCTAAGGTTCATCAATTTGAATGAGAACGCTTGCAGGTCTCGAAGTTGAAGACAGATCTAGCTTTTCTGAAGAGGTGCAGACATTCAGTAGTTATCCCGTTCTGCCGTTAATCTAGATAGCTATTGGAGGCCCTGGACAGACTATTTAACACGCAAAGCTGGATCTGTTTCTTCAACTTGTCCTGACGATGAGCCACACTTGCTGGCTCGAAATGCGTCGACAAAGGTCTTTCTATATGTGATCTACGCTGAAGCTCTTCTTATAACTGTTATCGATCACATAAGTCTCAATTCAACAATTGATTCCCTGCATGGTAAGGTCATTACATCTAAGATTCATCAATTTGAACAAGCATGCTTGCAGGTCTCGAAGTTGAAGACAGATCTAACTTTTCTAAAGAGGTGCAGAGATTCAGTAGTTATCTCATTCTGCCGTTAATCTAGATAGCTATTGGAGGCCCTGCTCAGACTATTTAACACCCAAAGCTAGATCTGTTTCTTCAACTTGTCCTGATGATGAGCCACACTTGCTGGCTCGAAATGCGTCGGCAAAGGTCTTTCCATATGTGATTTACGCCGAAGCTCTTCCTATAACTATTATGGATAACAGAAGTCTCAATTCAACAATTGATTCCCTGCATGGTAAGGTCATTACATCTAAGGTTCATCAATTTGAACGAGCACGCTTGCAGGTCTCGAAGTTGAAGACAGATCTAGCTTTTCTGAAGAGGTGCAGAGATTCAGTAGTTATCCCGTTCTGCCATTAATCTAGATAGCTATGAGAGGCCCTACTCAGACTATTTAACACGTAATGCTGGATCTGTTTCTTCAACTTGTCCTGACGATGAGCCACACTTGCTGGCTCGAAACGCATCAACAAAGGTCTTTCTATATGTGATTTACACCGAAGCTCTTCTTATAACTGTTATGGATAACATAAGTCTCAATTCAAAAATTGATTCCCTGCATGGTAAGGTCATTACATCTAAGGTTCATCAATTTGAACGAGCATGCTTGCAGGTCTCGAAGTGGAAGACAGATCTAGCTTTTCTGAAGAGCTGCAGAGATTCAGTAGTTATCCCATTCTGCCGTTAATCTAGATAGCTATGGGAGGCCCTACTCAGACTATTTAACACACAAAGCTGGATCTGTTTCTTCAACTTGTCCTGACGATGAGCCACACTTGCTGGCTTGAAACGCGTCGAAAAAGGTCCTTTTATATGTGATTTACACCGAAGCTCTTCTTATAACTGTTATGGATCACAGAAGTCTCAATTCAACAATTGATTCCCTGCATGGTAAGGTCATTACATATAAGGTTCATCAATTTGAATGGGCACGCTTGCACGTCTCGAAGTTGAAGACAGATCTAGCTTTTCTGAAGAGGTGCAAAGATTCAGTAGTTATCCCGTTCTGCCGTTAATCTAGATAGCTATTGGAGGCCCTGCTCAGACTATTTAACATACAAAGCTGGATCTGTTTCTTCAACTTGTCCTGACGATGAGCCACACTTGCTGGCTCGAAACGCGTCGACAAAGGTCTTTCTATATGTGATTTACGCCGAAGCTCTTCTTATAACTGTTATGGATCACAGAAGTCTCAATTCAACAATTGATTCCCTGCATGGTAAGGTCATTACATCTAAGGTTCATCAATTTGAATGGGCATGCTTGCAGGTCTCGAAGTTGAAGACAGATCTAGCTTTTTTGAAGAGGTGCAGAGATTAAATAGTTATCCCATTTTGTCGTTAATCTAGATAGCTATTGGAGGCCCTGCTCAGACTATTTAACACGCAAAGCTGGATCTGTTTCTTCAACTTGTCCTGAAGATGAGCCACACCTGCTGGCTCGAAACGCGTCGAAAAGGGTCTTTCTATATGTGATTTACGCCAAAGCTCTTCTTATAACTGTTATGGATCACAGAAGTCGCAATTCAACAATTCATTCCCTGCATGGTAAGGTCATTACATCTAAGGTTCATCAATTTGAACGGGCACGGTTGCAGGTCTTGGAGTTGAAGACAGATCTAGCTTTTTTGAAGAGGTGCAGAGATTCAGTAGCTATCCCGTTCTGCCATTAATCTAGATAGCTATTGGAGGCCCCGCTCAGACTATTTAACACACAAAGCTGGATCTATTTCTTCAACTTGTCCTGACGATGAGCCACACTTGCTGGCTTGGAACGCGTCGACAAAGGTCTTTCTGTATGTGATTTATGTCGAAGCTCTTCTTATAAAAATCAAAGAAATTATGTTACCAAGAAGCGTCAAGGATGTTGTCCAAGATAAATCAAGGTAGAATAAGTCAACCCCATTAACATTAAAATTAAAACACCAAAAATTGATGACAAAGCAATGCCAACACTCTTATTAGAAACCCAATAACATTAAAATTAAAACACAAAAAATATATAACAAAGAATTGCCAACACATTAATTAGCTTCAATCTCATGCACCCCTCAAAATATAAATGAAAAAAATCTATCTCAAAAGGAAACTACTACTTGAAAAGAGAAATTACAAGAACGTTCAATTAAGTGTATTATAAATCATCTTAGGAGTTTAATAAGACCCATGTTCCAAGAAAATGGGGAAGAAAACTGAATTAAACATAATGAAAAAGGAAACATAAATGAACACACAACAACAAAGGCAAGGGATGTATGCTACCAAGAAGTATCAAAGTTGAACTCTACGACGTAAATGAAGGTAGAACAAGTGAAACCGATAACATTAAAATTAAAACACCAAAAAAGATGACAAAGAAATGGAAATGCTTTAATTAGAAACCTAATAACATTAAAATTAAAACACCAAAAATAGATGACAAAGAAATTTCAACACTCTAATTAGCAACCTAATAACATTAAAATTAAAACACCAAGAATAAATGACAAAGAAATTCCAACACTCTAATGAGTTTCAATCTCATGCACCCAACAAAATAGAAATGAAAAATATGCATCTCCAAAAGAAGCTATACGTGAACAAAAAAATTACAAGATCCTTCAGTTAAGTGTATTATGCCTCATCTTAGGAAGCTAATAAGACCCATGTTCCAAGAAAATATGGAAACGAAGTGAATTGCACTTAATGAAAAAGGAAACATAAATGAAAATATAACAACAGAAGCAAGGAAGGTATTTTACGAAGAAGCATCAAGGTTTTTCTACGAGATAAATCGAGTTAGAACAAGTCAACCCAATAGAATTAAAATTAAAACAACAAAAATGGATGACAAAGAAATGTCAGCACTCTAATTAGCAACCTAATAATATTAAAATTAAAACAAAAAAAATAGATGACAAAATAATGCCAACACTCCAATTAGCTTCAATCTCATGCACCCAAAAAAATAGAAATTTAAAAGATGTTTCTCAGAAAGAAACTAATACTTAAAAGGAGAAAGTAAAATAACCTTCAATTAAATGTATTCTGTCTCATCTTAGGAAGGTATTAAGGCACACGTGACAGGCAAATAGGGAAGCATTGTAAATTACACATAATGAAAAAAGAAACATAAATGACCATATAACAACAGAAGCATGGAAAATATGTTACCAAGAAGCTTCGAGGTTGTTCAATGGCCTCCTCTTCATTAGTGAAATTTTTCATATTTTTGATTAAAATGTTAATGATAGATGCATCATTTCTAGTTCTTTGGCTTTGCATCATATGCCCATAATCTTAGAATAGAACTTTTTGATCAAGTAGGGGCTTCTAATAATCATAGAGCTTTTCTATGGAGTGTTTTGGAGCATTTGGACCATAGTTCTATGAGATGAAAAATAACCCAATAAAACTAAAATTTAAACACCAGAAATAGATGACAAATCAATGCCAACACTCTAATTAGAAACCAAGTAAAATTAAAATTTAAAATCCTAAAATAGATGACAAAGCAATGAAAAAAATCTAATTACATTCAATCTCATGCACCCAACAAAATAGAAATGAAAAAAATGTATCTCAAAAAGAAACTACTACTCGAAAATAGAAAGTAGAAGAACATTCAATTAAGTGTATTCTGTCTCATCTTAGAAAGCTAATAAGACCCATGTTACAAGAAAATTTGGAATCTTGAAGTGAATTACACATAATGAAAAACGAAACATAAATGAACATATAACAACAAAAGCAAGGAAACTATGTTACCAAGAACCATCAAGGTTGTTCTATGAGATAAATCAATGTAGAACAAGTCAAACGAATAACATTGAAACTAAAACACCAAAAATAGATGACAAAGAAATGCCAACACTCTAATTAGCTTCAATATCATGCACCCAAGAGTAGGTGTAGTAAATTTTTAATCACAATTTGGTAAAAAAATAATTTAAGAAGGGTTTAAATAATTGATTTAAATATGGAAGAAATTTATCAGTTTCAATTTCATTTATTAATAGATTTGTGTCCACCACAATATACTAGCATCTTTCAATTTATAACATCCTATCAAAAAGATTAAATTGCCCAAATCATTTAATTTCCAAATTCCATTAGTGGAACACCTATCAATGTATTTAATAATCTTAATAATTTCATGTTTTTAATATTAATATTTTCTTTATTCCATAATAATATAACAAGGCTAACCTTTATTGTTAATATTTAACTTATTCGAAAAAAAATCAATATTATATTGTTTTAGTTTTATAATATTAATTTTTAACCTATTCAAAATCAACTCAATATATTTTTTCCTTAAAGGTGCAAAGATAAGAAACTTCAAGGAGTACTGCGAAGAAATTGATGCAAGAAATCTAAGGTTTGGTGGCCTGTCGAACACCGACAAATTGTGATGGATCTGGCCGACTACGCATGACCTTCATTTGACAGAGCTGACGAAAGCCCTTGAAGGGGGGGGGGAAGAGATCCCCTCTTACCGTAGCATAACTGTTGGCGAATAAAGTGGGAAAAACCACCACCATTCTAGCCCCCCGAAAGCTACTAGCCGTAGTAGAAGTCTTGTCCTTAGAGCTTGATGGCAGGCAAGAATCCATGGACAATGTCTGCCTTGCACAACAGAGAAACACCATTTCGTAATCCCACTGAACAAACTGGAAAAATATCACAGTTACATGAAGGAACATGTTATGATATGAAAATTTGTCAGAGTATGGCCAACAAAGATGGATGTGATAAAATGGATATAGCAGAAATGGCAGCCAAAAAAGATCATATAGATAAGGAAAGTGTTTTTGAAAATAGTCCATATTTTAACCATAATGCAGTGCTCTTCATGTAATATTGGGAGGAATTCTATAACCCAGACAAGGACAAATTTCTGGTAGCCCCTGTTTGGATCCACCTCTTCAGCCTCCCAATGGATTAATGGGATCCAGAAATATTGGAAGGCATTGATAACTCAATAGGAAGATTTGTGAAAATAGCAGAATCCACACATAGGGGAAGACACACCTCCTATGCTCGAATATGCATCTATATGAATATCTAGCAGCCTATACCTGACTCAGTGGAACTGGAGTACTAGGAAGAGGTTTTACAATAAACCCTAGATTGCGAGCACATACTATTTCACTGTCGTCGATGTCATGAGTGTGGACACCTCTACAAAGCATGTTCATTGAACCAGGTTCCCCTCAAAGATATATAGGAGGATCAAGAAAAGAATCCCTGATAAGAAACAAATGAGGGGTTGAGAAAGGTCATGCACAAAAGGAAGAACATGAAGACACAACAGAACTCAGGATCTAACCACCAAAAGTAAAGGAAAAACAATAATAGATATGAGGTACTACAAGAGGAAGGGGAAACCTCAAAAGAGACTGAACCAAGGGAGAATCAGGATAGATATAGGGGAATAAATCCCACCAAATCCATGACCATCCAAAGAGAAAAGCCCAAATAGACTTGACAGAAAATGAAGAGTCGAAACTAATCGATCTCACTACAATGGGAGTTGATGCTGCTAGGGAAGAGTTGAGCATGGAGGAAGTGGTTCTTAAGATACTCCTAAATAAATGGAGGCACCTAGATGAAATATTCATCTGAGAGGATCAAAATAATTTTTATAAAGAAACATTTCGGCAACACATGTCTAACGAAGAATGAGCCAGGGAGATATGGGAGAACAGTTAGGCATGCAATAAGACAACTCACAGGAACAACAAAGTCAAAGCAAAGAAGGGAAGAAAAGGGGATGACGAAACCTACAAGAGTCAATACAAATAATGGGAGAGATGTTGGTTAACATGGGAAGAGTAATACCACTCTCAGTGGTATTCCAACAACTCCACAAAGTTACTGAATGGTAGTTATCTCATGGAATGTGAGGGGCCTTAATAGCCGAGGCAAATAAAGATACTTACAAGACATATTGAGGAAGGAGAAGCCACAAATTGTACTTCTCCAGGAAATTAAGGTTTCAGAGGAGAAAATAGAGGAAATTCTCTGAAAAATTAACCCCAAATATGAAGCAGTAGCAATTGATGCAAAAGGAAGTGGAGGAGGAATTGAAATATTGTGGAATCTCGCAGAGGTATGGTGTTGGGTTTTGTTATATTCTTTCCATGACTAGTCCATGTAGTTAACCAGGGGGTTAGAAGGGGGGCAAAGCCCCCCCTTTGTTGCACCAATTTCGTTGTGGGGGCAAGTCACAGGTTGTTTAACGGGTGTAGGTAACCCCACATTATGGGATCTGGGGCAGCTCCTCGGAAAATTTTGGTTTTGGACCGTATATTAGGTTGGGCAGACCTACCTATGGTTTTGTGCATGTTTTTCGCACATGGTTTTGGACACGATGGTTTTCGATCCATGGTTTTGGACGTGATGGCTTTTGGTCCATGGTATTAGATGCTTCAGCATGTATAAATCTGTATTGTAACATCGAAAGGAACATAATGAAAAATCAAGTTGGTAGTCCCGATTGGGATTCAGGGGAGAATCTCTGTGTATATGTGTTTTATCTATTATTCTCTCACATTTTTTATTTGTTGTGTTTTAGAATTCATATGCAGGTAATTTATATACGGGTTTAAAACCTACATTTGGTATCGAAGTTGTTTTCGCTTCAAGGGGATGCCTTTGTTGCTGAGGGATTTCATTCGGGCCTGTGGTAGACCATGTTCAGTGGGAGATCTGCGAGATCGATTTTGGTGGTGAAAGAAGATGGCGAGCAGTGGAAAGATAGAGATCGAGAAATTTAATGGTTAGATTTTTGAGTTGTGGAAACTCAAGATGGACGATTTGTTGGTGGATAAAGATCATTCGATCGCGGTAGATCTAGGTACTAAACCAAAAAGAGTGTTAGATAAAGAATGGAAGAAGCTGGATTGGAAGGCAAAGAGCACAATACGATTGTGTGTCTCAAATTCAATATTGTTGAATGTATCAGGGGAAGCTACGGCGAAGTCTTTGTGGGACAAGTTAGGGAATTTGTACCAATCTAAGTCTCCGGTGAATAAATTGTTCCTACGGAAAAAGCTATGTAACCTGAGGATGAAAGATGGAGACTCAGTGACATAGCATCTGAACACATTTAATATTGTGGTAAGTCAGTTATTATCTATTGATATTAAAATTTCAAATGGAGATTAGTGCATCAGTTTATTGTGTTCTCCACCAGATTCGTGGGATAGTCTAGTTATTGTGATAGGTAGCAATGCAACTGCCTTGTAGTTTGATTAAATAGTCTCATCCTTGCTGACAGAGGAAATAATATGGAAGAATATGGATAGACAGAATGATGATGCCTTGTCTGTGCGAGGACGGTTCCAGAACAGAAACAAAAATAAGTCATCCAATGGGAGGTCTAAATCTAGAGGGAGACCTAAATCTCCAAGAAAACCTGTAAAGGTGGTGTGCTGGAAATGTGGAAAGGAAGGGCACTACAAAAGGGACTGTAAATCTAAAGCTCTTGATAAAGGAAAGGGATCTTATGATGCTCCTTCTACAAAGGCCAAAACCACCTCAGATGAAGGTGGGGATGTTTACTTGGCTTCTTCAAGTACACATGTAGATCATGAGGCATGGTTGATTGACTCAGGTGCATCCTTTCACTTCACTCCCCATAGAGAGTGGTTTTGTGACTATGAGAATTACGATGGTGGTGATGTCTTCTTAGTGGATGATAGGAAGGCTAGAATCATTGGTCACGGAAAAGTAAAGTTGAAGTAAGGTGGCAGGGTTAGAACACGTCTCGGTGTTATGCATATTCCTGCATTGGCCAAAAAACTGAGTTCTGTAAGCAAGCTGGATGATGTAGGTGTAAAAATAGTGTTCAAGAAGGATACCTACAAGATGGTTCGGCGGGCACTAGTATTGATGCGAGGAGTTTGAATTGGAACTCTGTACAAGCTGTAAGGTAGCACTGTTGTTGATGGGTGCAATAGTTTTGTGGTTCTCGAAAGTGAAGCAGAAAATCTAGTGGTCTCTAGAGAGAAGACCATTCTATGGCATCAAAGGGTTGGACATATTGGAGAGAAGGGCCTTTTAATACTTCATGGTAAAAGTATGGTAGAAGGTATGAGTAATAGCTCTCTAGATTTTGATTTCTGTGAAAATTGTGTATATGTGAAGCAGAATCGGGTGAGTTTCCCCTCTGGTGGTAAGAGGGCAAAACAACTATTAGAGTTTGTGCACAGTGATGTGTTTGGACCTGTGACGGTTCCATCATTGGGTAAGTCTGTGTATGTTATGAAACTAGCTCACAAAAAGATAGAAAAGATAGATGAATTCCTTAGAAATCAGCCTCTTCGAGGAGGCAACCTCCTTTACATTACACAAATGAACAATTCTTGGATGATACAAATTGCAAGACCTCTTTTCTATATATAGGGGTCTAAGGGGTCATGATATAATCAAAGATGACATAACAATGATAATGTAAGGGCACAATAATAACAATAGTGGGCTTCTATGGGGCACAATAATAACAATATGGGGACTACATGGACACAAAAATATAATAAGGGGGTTGTACTAATAACAATAAGGGGTTCCCCTAGTAGTATAGGGACCTATCATTCTCCTCTCCTTCAAAAAGTGTTGTCCTCAACAATTGAGTAGTTCTTGATGCTTCTGTATAAAATTATTGTCCTCCCATGTGGAATATTCAGTGGGTAAGTTCTTCCACATGATGAGATACACTGAAATTGATTGATTTCGTAGCTGTCGGGTTCTTGTTTCTATGACTACTCCAGGTTCCAATATGATTTTTCCTTCCTCTTCAAGTTCTGGAAATATTGTTTGAATTGGGATATTCTGCAACTTTTGAATGAGTAGCCACACTTCTTTTTCCTTCTTACATTCATCCCTTGCTTCATTTATCCAATCTGGTTGGATAATAGAAATAGCACAAAACAATTCTTCCACATCCACATCCTTTCTTGAGAGTGCATCTGCAACAAAAATTTTCTTCCCTTTTCTATAGATGATGTCAAAGTCATAACCCAACATATTTGTGATCCATTTTTCTGTTCTTCTAAAGATAATATTTGTTCTAAAAAGTATTTAACAATATC
Source organism: Pinus tabuliformis (assembly GCA_031772625.1). Taxonomy (NCBI): domain Eukaryota; kingdom Viridiplantae; phylum Streptophyta; class Pinopsida; order Pinales; family Pinaceae; genus Pinus; species Pinus tabuliformis. Next base: position 358,155,775 of record CM062814.1, on the reverse strand, counting down.
ATGATCCATTTTTACCTTGAAGTGTCTTCCCATTAGGTAGGGTCGCCATTTCTTAAGTGCATGTAGTATTGCCAACATTTCCTTCTCATAAATAGCTTGCTTGAGATGTAGCCGTAAAAATACCTAGTCACCTACATCAAAACGTTTTTCCCTGCTATGTTGATCTACCTGTTGTTTCATTCGATTCTACACCGAAGTTGCTTTATCCTTTAAAAGATGGAGAACTTGTTGTTGATGCTTGACGTGATCTTTCACTGCTTGAACCTTTTTCTTCTTGATATGTCCTCCTATCTTCAGAGTTTGAGGAGTTGTAATTTCTTCCAATGCTTTACAAGATATGGCCGGATTCATTTCTTGATGCTCGATGTGATATTTCACTTCTTGAACATTTTTATTCTTGATATGTCCTTCTATCTTGATAGTTTGAGGAGTGGTAATTCCGGCCAATGAATTACAAGATATAGTTGGATTCATTTCTTCTTTCTCAATGTAATATTTCACTTCTTAAACCTTTTTCTTCTTGATATGTCCTTCTACCTTGAGAGTTTAAAGAGTGGTAATTCTTTCCAATGCTTTACAAGATATGGTGAGATTCATTTCTTCTTTCTCTGAGGTTGGTTCCTAGAGTATATCCGCTTCTTTTGATGTTTCTTGATCCTTTTCTTCCTCCTCTTCATACTCTATGTAAAATAATTTCTTCTCAGCACACTTATCACCTTTACTGCATTTGCTATCACAATTGTAACAAAGCCCTTTTCCTCTTTTTTCTTCCAATTGTTGTTTTGTAAACCTTGTAGGTTGTGGAAGGCTAGGAGAAGAAACATATCCATAATTATAGTCGTGAGGGGTGGGATTCCATGTTTCCAAAATTTCTCTTTCAATTTTTCTTGCCCACCTGAATGCCTTCTCCAATGAATCAGGTTCCCAAAGATGAACCTGATGTTGAATATTATCCTTTAAAGTACCTATGAAGACATCAATACTTTGCTTCTCTGCAATATCATTTAACCTCATATTCAATTTTTGAAAGTCCTCAATGTTCTCTGCCATTGAACACATTTTTTTGAGATTTATCAGTTGGCTAAAGAAGGTGTTTCTCCTTGTATCGTCATATTGTGTTATCATTTCCTCCATGAAAATTGACCACGTAACAAGTGGTTTACGAGAAAAAAACCCTTTATACCATAAAAATTGATCCAGTTCTAAATATGAAGATGCAATACGTACCTTTTGTAATAGCTTCACCTCATGTGGATCAAAATATTGCTCCATGTATAGTATCCAATTTACCGGATCCTTGCCATCAAACCTCCCCATATCACCTTTTCTTGATTTTAGGAGCTCGACCTTGAAACAACTATAACTCAGTAATTTTGACTCTTATAGTTTTGAAACTGTGACCTGTAGTATCCCTCTGTATCCTCTTTCCAATGCCACTAGTATGATCAAAATTGGATTCTCCAAGAAAGGGTTATGCACAATATCCCAAGATGACCAGATTATATACATTTTCAGAGGAGCGAACTTGTATGAATTCCTACGTGACACTGTTTTGACCTTTGGATCTGAAAAATATATACAGGAAGATACAGTCTATCCTCATTCTGTAACATCTTAAAAAATTTCAATCTGATGCTCAGAGAGAAAGTTATGACAATTTTCCCAAGGTGACCTATTTGAAATGTAATTCGGGGGTTTGCAAAAACCCTAACATCCTCAGTCTATATCTTTGAAACTATAGCAATATAGGATCTGAAATTCAGAGCCGAGGTTTAGATCGATTTCTTCTCAAATGGGTTTTTGGTTTAGCTTCTGAAAATTTGTAGCAAAATAGTTATAGATAAAATCCCTCAATGACCTATTTTAGTTGAAATTATGGAGCTTTCAAAAACCCTAACTTCCTCAAATCATATCTCTGAAAATATAGCGAGACAAGCTCTGAGATTCAGACCCGATGTTTAGCGCAAATTCATCTCAAATATGTTTTTTTTCTTCACTCCTGAAACATTGTAGCAAACAAGTTATAGCGAAAATGTCACGATGACCTATTTGGAGCAGCAAAACCCTAGAATCCAAAGCTCTGATACCAAATGTTATGAAACCGGCTCACAAAAAGATAGAAAAGATAGATGGACACCTTAGAAATAAGCCTCTTCGAGGGGGAAACCGCCTTTACATTAAAAAAATGAACAATTCTTGGATGATACAAATGACAAGACCTCCTTTCTATATATAGGAGCCTAAGGGGTCATAATATAATCAAAGACGACATAACAATAATAATGTAAGGGCACAATAATAACAATAGTGGGCTTCTATGGGGCACAATAATAACAATATGGGGACTACATGGGTACAACAATATAATAAGGGGCTTGTACTAATAACAATAAGGTGTTACACTAGTAGTATAGGGGCCTAACAGTGTACTATGTATCCTTTATAGATGATTTCTCAAGGAATACATGGATATATCTCCTTATGAAGAAATCTAATGTCTTTCACAGGTTTAAAGAATTTAAGGCTCTGGTGGAAAACCAGATAGAGAAGCAGATAAACGTGCTGAGGACAGATAATGGTGGAGAGTTTTGTAGTAAGGAATTTGAAGAATTCTATAAGAAGTGTGGTATAGCACGACAGAAGACTATTCCATACATACCTGAGTGAAATGGAGTTGCAGAAAGAATGAACAAGTCATTGATGGAAAGGGCAAGAAGCATGCTCAATGATGCCAGGTTAGGATAGGAATTATGAGCAGAGGCGATGGTGACAACATTTTACCTAGTCAACAGATCACCTTCATCAATGTTGGACGTTAAGACTCCACAAGAGGTATGGACTAGTAAGAAACCCTCTCTTTCACATTTGAGGGTGTTTGGATGTGATGCATATGTGCATGTTCCAAAGGAGAAACGAACCAATTTGTATAGTAAATATGAAAAGTGTGTCTTTATTGGGTATAAGGATGGTTTAAAGGGTTATAAGCTTTGGAACCTCGTAGTAAAGAAGGTTGTGTACAACCTAGATGTGGTGTTCAGAGAAGTAAAAGATGTTATTAAACATGAATTCCAACCAAAGGAAACCGAGGAGATAGAGTTTGAGATAGAGGAGGAAGAATCAGATTCTACAACAGAGGAGGAATCAGAAGATGAAGAGCCACAAACTCTGGGTGTGAGAAGATTAGTTCGAGAAAGAAGGCAATCGAAAAGGTATAGTCCATCTATTTTCTATTCAAACTTTGCTTTATCTATGACTGATGATGAACCCAGAACTGTGAAAGAAGCAGTAGATTCAGGGGATGGGAAACTCTGGAAAGAGTACCTGGTTGATGAAATGGCATCTTTGCAAAAAAATTAGGCTTGGGATCTAGTGGAGCTGTTGGCTGGAAGGAAACCCATTGGAAGCAAATGGGTGTTCAAGAAGAAAAGAAATGCAGAAGGAAAGGTGGAGAAATACAAAGCACAATTGGTAGCAAAAGGTTATTCCTAGGTGTCGGGAATTGATTTTGGTGATATTTCTTCTCTTTTTGCCAAGATAAATTCTATTAGATTAATTTTATTTGTTGCTCCTACTTTTGATTTTGAGGTAGAACAGATGGATGTGAAGACAAGATTTCTTCATGGGGATATGGAAGAGGAGATCTACATGAAGCAACTTGAAGGATTTGAGGTGAAGGGTAAGAAAGAACTGGTATGCAAGTTAAAGAAGTCTCTGTATGGGTTAAAAAAATCACCAAGGATGTGGTATCAGAAATTTGATACATTTATACGGAGACTTGGCTTCACCAGAAGAAAAGAAGATCACTATGTGTATTTTAAATTAATTGGTGACCATGTTATTTTTCTGGTCTTGTATGTGGATGATATGTTGCTGGTTGGAAATGACAAAGAAATTATCCAGGATTTGAAGACCCATTTGTGCTCCAAATTTGACATGAAAGATCTTGGTGCTGCAAACTATATTTTGGGCATGGAAATTAAAAGAGATCGGACAAAGAGGAAGCTCTGGTTAAACCAAAGGAAGTATGTTGTGACAATATTGCAGAGGTTTAATATGCAGGATAGTAAACTGGTGAAGGTTCCTATTCTTGTAGGTGTAAAGTTATCTGTTGAACAGTGTCCGAAGACACAAGAAGAGGAAGATGACAAGTCCCGTGTTCCATATGAAAGTGTAGACGGTAGCCTTATGTATGCGATTGTGTGTACTAGACTAGACATTGCACATGCAGTGGGAGTATTGAGCAAGTTTATGTCAAAACCAGGGAAGCAGCACTGGACAAGAGTGAAGTGGGTTTCCAGGTATTTGTGTGGCACTAGTGATTATGGTTTGTGCTACCAAAGAGGACCAGGATTGGACAGAGTGTTGAATATTCATGGCTCTGTTGATGCATACTAGGCTAGAGATCTGGATCAGAGAAGATCTACAAGTGGGTATGTGTTTAACCTATTTGGAGGTGCAGTCAGTTGGATGAGTAAGAAATAATGATACTGGCACTATCAACTACAGAGGCTGAATTCATGGTAGCCACTGATGTAAGCAAGGAAGTAGTTTGGTTGCAGAGATTGTGTTCAAGTATGGGGTTAGTACAGGGAGCTATAAGGATAGGCTGTGATAGCCAAAGTGAAATTTTCTTGGCAAAGAACCCTGCATATAATTCAAAGACAAATCACATTGATGTTCAGTATCACTTTGTGAGGGATATGATAGAAGACAAAAAGGTGTTGCTGGTAAAGGTGGACACTATGAAGAATACTGCAAATGCATTGAAAATATCTGTGAGCTCTGAGAAGTTCTCTTGGTGTAAAGAAACAATGGGCATTGCAGGGTTAGATAAATTACTAAGCTCTCTTGTTTCCCCCTGTGGAAAGAAAACAAAGTTAGAGAATGTTGGGTTGTGTTATATTCTTTCCACAACTAGACCATGTAGTTAACCGGTGGGTTAGAAGGGGGGCGGAGCCCCCCCTTTGTTGCGTCGATTATGTAGCGGTGGGGAGTCACATGGGGTTTGCGAGGCGTAGGTAACACTGCTCTATGTGGTAAAGGGCAGTGCCCTTGAAAACTCTGGTTTTGGACCCTATATTAGGTTGGCCAGAAGTACCTATGGTTTTGCGCTTTTTTTTTGCACATGGTTTTCGATGAAATGGTTTTCGGTCCATGGTTTTGGACGTGATGGTTTTTTTTCCATGGTATTGGATGCTTCAACATGTATAAATATGTATTGTAAAATTGAAAGGAACATAATGAAAAATTAAGTTGGTAGTCCCATTTTGGGATGCAATTGAAAATATCTGTGTATATGTGTTTTATTTGTTATGCTCTCGCATTATTTGCTTTCTATGTTTTAGAATTCATATGCCGGTAATTTTTGTACGGGGTTAAAACCTACAAATGGTATATTATTGTATTGGAATGCCACTCATTCTGATAGTCGAATTCGCAACATTGGAAACATGGAATGGATTCTCATTGCAATGGTATATGACCCTCATGCTCCTGGAGAGAAGGGAAGCTTCCTTTAGAGTATCAGAAACTGAGTCGAATGCATACAGAAAATTTTTTGTTGATAGGAGGGGACTTCAACCTCATAACTTATATAGCAGAGGGAAGAACGACAAATGGAGTAGTTCAGGGACATAAAAATGGATCCACAACTAGTCAACATTCCAACCATTAACGGAACACATACCTAGAATAATCGAAGGGGAGGAGTCAGTTAAATAGCTTCAAACTTGGATCATTTTCTAGAAACTAAAGAGTTGATAGGATGGATTTTTACTATGAAGCTTTGATTTTTCCATGGATGGGCTCTGATCATTGGCCTATCCCGTTGGAAGTAGAACTGAAACAGGGGCAACAAAAAAGGCCATTCAGGTTTGAATCCTCTTGGCTATGTGGTCCATCCTTCCTTGACAAAGTAAAGGACTGGTGGACATCGAGTATTGAATAGGGAAGAAATTTAATGCATACATTCCATCTACGACTTAAAGAGTTCAAGGGAAAGATTGAGAAATGGAACAAAGAGGAATTTGACAACATCTAGCATGATCACGAACAACTTTAGGTCACTATGCAACAAGTCAGACAAAAAATGATAAAAAATGACCACTTGAGTTCCTTAGCAGAGGAAGAAGGTAGAATTCTAACCAGGATCGAGGAAAGAAGGAAATAAGAAGATATATTATGGATGCAAAAGTTGTGAGTCCATGGCTCCAGGAGGGAGAAAGAAACACCCGCTTCTTCCATAAATCCATGATACAACATAGAAATTATAATTGAATATATTCACTGCTAGACCCGAGAGGAAAGTGATTGTTACAAAATGAAGAGATGGAAAATTTGTTGGTGAACCACTTCCAAAATATCATGTCAGAACCGCATCCTGATATATCAGAGGTATAGATCAGATAACCATGCATATACCTCAACTAGTCAGCAATGATCAGAAAATGGCCCTCATGAGAGTTGTCAATTTGGAAGTGGTGGAGGAGATAGTCAAAGGATTGGCCAAAAACAAAGCATCGGGACTTGACGAATTTACTGCTAAATTATTTCAAGTAGCCTCGCCTATTCTAGGAAAATACATACTGGAGGTCGTCGAAGAATCTAGAAGGATGAGAAAGGTACATCTATCCCTAAAATCTACTTTCATAGCTTTAATTCCTAAATCCATTCACTCAGAAGATCCTCAAGGGTTCAGGCCTATAGCCTTGTGTAACATCATATATAAAATCATCTCAACTATTATGGTAAATCGACTCAAACCAATCCTCTTGACATTAATCTCCCAAGAAAAGACTGACTTTGTCAAAGGCCGCCTAATCATGGATGGCATAGTAATAGCCCAAGAAGCCATCCACTCCCTCAAGAGTCTCAAATATTAAGGTATGATGATTAAGTTGGACCTACCTAAAGCCTATGACCTCTTGAGTTTGACCTATTTTTTGAGTATTGTGAAAGCCTTTGGCTTTGATCCCGAGTGGATACATTCGATTTTTCATCTTTTATATTGACCACTGTGTTCTCCATCCTTCTCAGTGGAACCCCAACCGTCACATTCAATGGCACTAGGGGTCTTAAACAACATCACTCGATCTCCCCTTTCTTGTTCATTCTAGCAACATAAGGCCTAGGGTGATATGTTAAAGTGGATGTCCAAGAAGGACAATTTAAAGGAATTAGAATGTGAGGAAACAAGATACCATTAACTTATCAACAATTTATTGATGAAATTATGATGTTTTTCCAGGCCACCCTCAGGTAAGCAAGATCTCTCCTGACTATCCTTGAATATTTCATGAAAGCTTCAGGAACTAAGATCCATAAATACAAGTTTGATATATTTTCTTTAGCATAGTTGTTTAGTCTGAAGCCTTCCTAGCAAGAGCAATGGGGTTTTGAATAGGTATCATTTCCTCGAAATATTTTGTTATCCCTATAAGTCTCAATCCCCTCTGAGTGTCAAACTGGAAGGCTCTCCTCGACCGAATTCAAAGTCTTCTTCAAAACTAGACCTTTCGAGTTACTAACATGGCAAGAAAAGTCATCCTCCTAAATTCGATGCTGGAATCAATCCCCATTTACCAGCTTTCAGGTCTAGTAGCACCCAAAAAAATATGAAATGACACGAAAAAATATATTTAAAAAATTCCTATGGAAAGGGCTTCAAACAAACAAGAAATGGGCTCTCCTCTCTTGGAACTGGTTAACCAAGCCCATACTAGGAGGGGATCTGGGCCTAAGGGACCCTTATATTCTAAACTAGGTTATGGGAGAAAATCTTTGGTGGAGATGGATCTACGGAGGAAATGAGTTATGGAAAGTAATTTGGGAAAGGAAACACAGAATGTTGATGACAACAAAAGGAAGAACTAGAAATCAGGAGAATACTACGAGATCGATGATATGGAACTTTCCAGTAGAAAACAAGCATATGATAAGGAACCATAGTTTCAACGAGATCATGGGGGGGATAAGGCTAGCTTCTGCCAAGATTCTTCACAAAAGACACAAAAAAATCTTTAGTTGATAGGATCTAACAAAGATATTCTTATACACAAATCGATGAGAAAGCTAGACTGTGAATAAATTTTGGGAAGTGGGAGATAGATCAATATGGAGAGAGTGGAAATGAGGACAACAATGGCCCACAACACTAGACTCTCCCTAATGGAAGCATATGTCAAAGAGGACAATTCCCGAAGAATAACAATCTCCGAAGGAACAGACATCATCAGATGGGGATATAGGATTCAAGGCATGTTTACAGTAAAGGAGGGTTTCCACCTAAAAGCAGAACACCAATAACATCAATTTTTACCCATTTGGGGAAGAATATGGAAGGGATAATTACGGCCAAAGGTATCTTTTTCCCCTGGGTGGTTCTCCATGGATGAGCCCTAACATGGGACCAACTATAGAAATGATGGGTTCATGGACCTTCTTCTTGTTGCATGTGTGAGGCGCAAATGGAAACGATGCAGCACCTACTGAACTCATGCACCTTTCGCAACCATCTATGGAAGAATCATGAAATCCTCTTTGGCCATTCACATCAAGACTACTCAAGCACAAAAGAAACAATGGAAAATTGGAAGAAGAAAATCTATAAGAGCCCCATCCTCAACTGAGCCTACAACATCTCTTTAGGACTTCTCCTTTACGCGGTGTGCAAAGAAAGAAACTAGAGGGTACTCAAGGAATTAAAAAAGACAGTAATGGAATTATGGAAGACTATCAACCAAAACATCCGTGAAACCATTCTGGCGGAGAAATGTTACCTAGAGGAATGGGAAACAACAACCCAGGAGGACCAAATCCTGACAATGCTCAATTTGACCACACAGATGGTAATGCCAAACTCATGGAAACTAAAATATTCCCCCACACAATCCCTATCATACTTCACATGCCCTCGTGAGGAATTCATAAAATTAAAATTTGATGGAGCAGCTAAAGGAAACCTTGGGTCAACTAGATTTGGAGGTATATTCAGAGATCACCATGGTCGAGAAATTTGGTTATTTGAAATGGACTATGGAATCGCAAGAAACAATGAGGCAAAATTCAATGAACTCAAACATGGATTGGAAATTGTAAGAAGAGAAACATTTTAAAAAGTGGTGGTGAAAGGAGATCCTACCTTGGTGATAGATACTATGAGAAAGCTTTAGCACAGTACTTACTGAGAAAAAATAGCAAGTGTTGGAGAACCACAAGGTTAGTCCAAGAAATAGGGGTTCTCATTAAAGAGATAGCATAACTTATACCATCGCATGTTCACCATTCATGGAATGTTGCAGCAGACTTCCTGGAAAATTGGGGCTCTCGTAATCCGGGAAATAACCTAGACATCACTACGAATGAGACAAACTAGGTAGAACTGTTGAACGGTCTGAGCGAGATTCTGGAAAACAACATGGGAGGAAGACAAGGACCGTAATAGGGGTGTGATGGGAAAGGATATCCAGTGATGGATCATGGACTTGCGTGAGGGACAAGTGGCCATGGTTAGTGGGCGGCCCATACAAGAACCACACACGGGCATGACAGGAGGTACCGGGAGAGAAATACAATAGGTGTCAATCACCTTAGGAAAACAAAATGGAAGTTCATAAGGAAATCAAGGAAGAAAGGAATGGAAGTTCATAGTGCATGTATGCAAGGTTGGAGGAGGAGGCAGGTAGTAGGAGATGAGATTAGAAGCTGGGGGAAGGACCTTGCCTATGGTGGAAGGGATTGTCGTCAGCACCACGAAAACACCATCAATGCCTTGGAAGGATACTGGTATGTAATTCATGCCATCCTTAGTCTTGATATGGAGTCAATGTTTTAAGAATAGAGGTTGGTCTCACAATGAATGGTGTTGGTTTCAAATGTTTCAGAAGAAATTTGGTTCAGTTATTTGTTGTTTATGTCGGGTATTTTACTTTTAGCAATGTATGGTAGGTTGTTGTGGAAAAGGGGACCCATGGAGGGTTAGCCACGACTCTTGGATCCTGGGTAGGGAAATTTTCTCCTACCCACGTCAAAACATGAAGTATGGGACAAAGAAGGGGCTGAGCCTCCCCTCAGGACCTGCAATCATTTGGAAATATTCGGAGCCAAAAAGAAATGAGAGGGTGGTCAGTGATTCGCCATGCTTTCACGTTTGTCCAATCTGGCTTAGTCTGGTTCTTGGGAGACTTTCAAACACAGTGGGATAGGAACGTGGTGTCAGGGCACCACATAGTCAGTAAGCTCGACCAACTAGCTGTAGTTTGGATTCCTGGTAATCATTTCGAGCAAAGGGGCAATAATTGGAAATTGAGGGTCACGAACCCCGATGTGGCTGATAATTACACGATTGTGAGTTAAATCAAGTGGAACTAGAGACATGGTAGGCTATAGGGCCAAATGACTAACCGGGGGGGTTCTGGGTATGTTCTTCACTATTCTCTCAGCCAATTCAGTTAAAGTCTGGTTGTAGGGTAGTTTCAATGACCATAGGGGTAGGAGGGAGGAATGAGGGGCTCCAGACCTTGTCTGGCTTGTAATATCAATTAGAACATGATCAACCTCTTGCTTCGTTTTTACCAAATACCCCAAACCCTACTTGTCTATCAACTTGGTTTTCCTTACGTTTAAGCTTGGTACCTTGTGGTTCGGCTTCTCGAAGTGGGGAATTAAGTGGTTGAGGGGGTAGTACCACTTATAGTTTTGCACAGTAAGGCTGAAGGAAAGATGAGAAGGGACTCAGGGTAATTTGGGTAATATCCCTCAAGCCTGAACTCGAGACTCTGTAATAGTGCTTTACATGGAATGATCAGAGGCCAATATTGACATATGGTTTAGTTATAATGTTTGTTCTTGTGTTACGCTTATAGGCTTATTTAATTTTCCTCCGCTTCCTACTCCGGCACTCCTACTCCAGAATAAGGAAATAATTAGAGAGTGGCGGTGGCTTAAAGAAATTATGAGTGAAAGATAAATGGTAAAGGCAGAAGTGGGGCCGGGAAGAAGAGGGAGTTACCGTCCCTGCAAAGAAACAGACAATAAAAATAGAACTCCAGTGGCCTTGACCAACAAGACCTAGTGGAAGAGGGGCAAGAAAGTTGGAGAGGAAAACATGTAGAACCTCATGCATGCATACCATGCAAGAACTCCAGCATAGGTTAAGGCCATAATTTCAACATCGGAGACATAGCTAAATGCCAAGGCAGTAGTACAACCACTTCCAATGAAGGAATGTGATCCCTTGATCATAGATCTACGACACACCTGAGGCTGCCAAATGTTATTTAGATAGAAATTCCATCTTTACTAGGTGATGAAGAACCTATTGGCTAGGGCCATGAAAGTAAACAAGAACCTAGACGAACCACCGCAAGCATGAAAAGAGGGCCCAAGCTTAAAGGATATTTAAAGGGATATTTAGGTTGTGTAGGTGCAGTAATATCATCAAAATGTATGTTTGTGTCGAATGGAGAAACAAATTCAAATCTTGTTGCAGAATGAAGTGCCCGGTCAAGTGCTAAGGACACAACTCCTATTGAATCATCATATGATTGAAACTACGTTAGATAAAAGTAATTTTTTTGTTACTATAATGATCTGGTTGCATAGCATTTACTTTGATAGTAGAATGATTAAAAATATAGTAGATACAATAGCCTAGTTAGCATTGATAGATATTCTCAAATTGTTTAAATTATGGACCGCATATGATGTTGATCGGTGGCCAACAAATATGGTTTCCTTCGGGTAGGTTGAGGCCACTAGAAATAACATTTTTTACCTTCCTATATATGATTAATAGAAAAATAAAGTACTACAAAGCTTACACACAAAAAAAACTCAATATATTTTTAGGTTTATTATATAAATCTTGAAATGAAAATCTTTTGTTGTCTCTTTAATTCGGCTTTTGATTTCAAATTAATGAATCTCCTTTTGTTTTTCTTTTAATATATTTGAGGTGGAATGACTCTTCACATTGGGCTTGCTGGAGTCAAGACTGTGTTTTCGCTTAAATAAAGAATAGAGAAAAGCGGAAAAAAAATGGTGTGTTTTTCCGTCAATTAAAAAACAAAAAACAACGAAAATTAAATAGAACAATATATAGTTTGTAGTAGAAATATCAATATATAGTTTCCAAACACCTTTCACTATTCTTATAATTATTTTAGGGGAGAGGTATTTTTCTATATTGGCTTTATAATTTGTTATCTACTCAACATCGTAAAGGGTGTAAGGAGGTGGAATCTGAACACGAGCAATGGTCTAGGGAGCTACAGTGATTTTGGGGAGAATAATCCTCTCTAGTAAATATATTTTCATGACTATTATTGCTTTTTTGCATCAACTTGCCAATTGAAAAGTTGGATTTAGGTAGATTTCTAGGAAAGGTTTCAATGCAGAAAATTCAAATAAAAAATGCCAACAGTCTAATTAGAAAGAATCTAATGCCAACACTCAAAATTTTTTCCCCAAGGAAAAATCACAATTTTCATTAAGATGTTGAAAATTACATGTTGTAGATGCTTTAGGAAGCATATGTAGGTGAGGGTGGCTATTGCTACAATCTGATAAGTTGTCCAAAACATATCCCAATATGGGATACTCTTATGTTAAATACAAATTTACATGTCTGAAAATAAATATGTATATGAATAGCCTGATAAAAATATAATCTGTCATATCATAAAATCATCAAAATTAGGGCCTGTTAGCTCGAGGATGTTACTAATCATCATATGGTCTGAAAAAACTAGTAGTATTGTTTCCCTTTCTTCTCCTGCATCATCCAATTACCCTGTTGTTGGAGTCCGACCTTCTTCGTTATTCTATCGAAAATCTGATTGCGCTCCTTATATATGTGATGACAAATGATAGAGTCAAATTTTGATTTCAGTAGCAAACCCTCATCCAAAATATTTCAAAGTGTGTGGATGTGACATACATATGGATGATTAAACTAATTTATGATGAGTTTGGAATTTACAAAAATATGAATGTGTGTACAACCCTTCTCATGTGAAAAGTATAATAAGTGATGAAGGGTAATGAGCTCAGCATAGTTGTTTGTTCCTTCTTCTAAACGCATCTGAATTTTCAAATAATGGTTGGCATTGAGATGAAGGAGAAATCCCCCTCCACAACCATTATATTGAGTTGATCCCTCAAAATATGCCCATGGTATATTCCTATCTATGGTTTCTACAGTAATAGTGTGAGTTGGGTGAGGGTGATCATCCTTCGGAATACTATTATAAATATTAATAATATGAGCTAATGCTAAATCCCATTGAGGTGTGATTTCTTTGAATATTAACTTGTTCCTATGCACCCATACACACCAACATATCAAAAGCGGGAGGTTCCTGATTTTGGTTTGTTGTGCATTGGTCCACTGTGTTTGCCATGCCTTCAAGATATTCATACCTTGTCATCTGTTGGTGAGATGTAGAGTTGATAGAACTTGTATGCAGAAAGATTTGGTAATAGTGTAGTGAAGAAAAATATGTTCAATTGATTCTGCAACCCGTCGATAGAGAATGCGCCAGGTTGGTCCTTAAAATGATCACCTTTGTAAATTAACCCCAGTGGATGATTTATTTCAAAGGATGCACTAGATGAATAACTTGGCTCATGGAGGTGCCTTCAACATCCAAAGAGCGGTAACCTTCCTTAGGATAGTAGAAACCATATTGTCCATGTACCCAAATGAGCTCATTTGTGCCCTCTGTGATTCAAACATGTGATTTATATAGGGAATTACTGTTGGAATACCATACGTTCCGCCAGATACTTGGAATGCCTAGATTATCAGCAGATTTCCATGCCCGTGAGAAAATAAATGAGTTGTTCGGATCTGCAATGTGTGCAAGGTGACATATATCTTTATTCAAGAGAAATTGTATGAGCTATGGTGGAAGATAAAATGTGTTCCCACAACGAGACCAAGGATCTATACCAATTGTAACTAAGTCACCAGATCCAACCCTCCAAGCCAGACCATAACATATATAAGATAGAGAGTTCAATACAACTCACCATATAGTTGAGATGTTAGATCTGTTCCAAGTGCGGTGCCTGATCCAATCAAGGAGGTGGAGTGGACTGATCTATTTCTAAATGATCACCTCGGTCCACAAATTATTTGTAATAAGAGCTTACCAACCCATATTGGCAAAAAGAGCCTTTCCAAAGGGTTAAAGATTTTTCATGCCCCAACCTCCCCGTTTCCTAGGAAGTGCAATGAGTTCCCATCTGACCCAAGCATAAGTATGTCCTTCTTGTTGCCCCTACCATAGGAATCTGCAACATAGATTCTGAATTCTATCCAAGATTCCCCTTGGAAACCATGAGAAGGACATCAAGTATACCAGTGTTGCCTCCAGAATATATTTTATAAGAGTGAGACTCCCAACCCAACATAGCAATCGATGGTGCCAAATATTCAGTCTCCTTTCAATCCTTGCTACTAGCCATCTCCAATCAACTATTATGTAATGAATGGGCTTGAGTCGAAAACCAAGATATTTGAGGCCATCATCAAAGGGGAGAATAGTAAAGGGGAATCTCTATGTGCAAAATGAGATTCATATTGGGAGAAGCTAACAACAATCATGGTTGATTTTTGTTGTTACACCCCATGCTAGTAGAAAAGCAGAAGGACTTGAGGACATGAAAGAATACAGTTGTATCATCAAATTATCCATTAAGTAAAATAAGAACGTCATCAACAAAGAGCAAATGGGATATGATGTAATTGATGGTAAATTTAATACCCTCTAGCCTGCCCAATCTTCTTTTCATGGATATGATCTGACTCAAATATTCCATGACCAGTAGAAAAAGAAGGGGAGAGGGTGGAAAACCTTGTCTCAGAACCCACTCAACATGAAAAAATGGAGAGGGAGAACCATTGATAATAACACTATAAGAGACATCGGTAATGTAGCACATGATCTAGTTAATGAAATCTATTGGGAAGCCCAAGTGAGTCAAGAGCATTCTCAAATATAGTCAACTGGTAGGATCAAAAGCCTTTGCTAAGTCAATATTAAGGATCATACCTTTTAGCTTCTTGATCTTGATATAATGAAGAACCTCCTGTACAATGCCAGCAACTTCATGGATGTAACGATAATTAACAAAGGAAAACTGTTTTGAAGAAATGTGCCTAGATAAAATAGGCTTTACATGGTTTGAAATGATTTTGGAGATGATCTTATATACACACATTTAGAGAGAAATAGGCCTAAAGTTGTTAAATGTCTTGGGAGAGTTAGATTTGGGAAGAAGGGCGATGAATGTCCAGTTGAAAGCATCATACATACGACCACTAACTCGAGCTTCTTCAATGACCTGAAGCAGGTCATTTCCTAGCACTTCAAAGAAGGCTAGATAAAATTCAACTGGCCATCCATCTGACATAGGACTCTTATATTTTTTGAACCATTTAAGAGTGCCTTCCAGTTATCCCATAGATAGAGTCTTGTTGAGATACTCTACAACATCCTAGTCAACGAATCTAGGGAACAATCTGGACACTTTGATAATCTTAGTGAGAGTAGCAACCTGAGGTGCCTTAAAGAGTTGTCTGAAATGTGATGTACTGAGATTTTCCAATTGGTTAAAGGATTGTGCCCGACAACTAGAATCATTCTCCAAGTTCCAAATCGTTTTGATGGCATACCGACCATTTTCAAATTAATGGTAAAAATTAATTGTCTCATCCCCATATCATAACTATATGACTTGACTCCTTAGTCTCTAGATTTTTTCTCTATCCTTTAGTATTTTGGTCCTCTATGATTCAAGATTTGTGAGGCATCTTTTGCTTCAATAGAAGAAAATATGCTCCCATCCACTATGACCAGATTAGCTAACACATGTTCAATATTATTGAGAATGAGTTTGTCCCTTACCTATTTAACTCTGGCCCAATCAATAGTTTTACGCTTAAGACAAAACTAGTAGTAGGCGGAAAATATTTCCATTAATCATATACCATTTACATGTAATCCTCATCCTTCAGCCAAGTTGAATTAAACTTAAATGGTGCTTTTGTCTTTTGATTTTCTCCCTCAATTTCAAGGTACATAGGAGAGTGGTATGATAATCCTCTTGATCCCACCCATTTTCTATACAAGGAGAGGCTTCCAATAAGAGCTTCTTTTAAGAGCAAACAATCCAGTCTTCTAACAAGAAAATCATCACCAATTCTTCAATTTTACTAGGTAGGGAGAGGTCAAGACATAGCGATATCAAAGAGGTGGTGTTCCTCTAATAACAGGCTAATGGGATTAGAATGTGGATCAACCTATGCATTGTGTCCCCAAGATTTAGCATGCCCAATGGAGAAATTGAGATCCCCTCGATCTGATATTCACCCTATGAGTAACATCAGTTAAAGATTTATTGATTAAAGGTATTACAGACTCATGTCCTAGTGTGTGTTCTATGTTACTGAAGCAACAGATTGATCAGGTTGCCAATACACAGATAATAAAATGGAAAGACAGTAGAGAAATACAATAAGCAACACAAGGACACAATAAATTTAATAAGGAGTTCACCCTATTCTCTAGGGCTACGTCTCCGGTCCAGCTTTCAGTGGTGGCCTTGTTTCATTGTGCCTTTGAGCAGAGAATTACAATACAGGGACTCAATATGAGTTCTCCTGAAGCAGGTTTACTTGGTAGGGTGGTTCTTGGATTCCCCAAGCCACTAGAGTACACAGACTCTTCTTCTTCCTACCCGCTCTGTGACAGTGGAAAGAGCCAAATGTGATGCTCAGTCCAGAAAGATTCCTCTATGGGATGGATTGAATCTTCAAGCTCTCTGCTGCTCGATGTTCCCTCTAGTTAGCTCAACCCTCTGTCTCTTCTGCTTCGCTTTACTTCTCTTGTGTTCCATCCTCCTCCTTGGATTCAAGTTCCTTTCTATATCTCTCAGGGTTCTCTATCCCTCTCGACAACTCAACTGACTAACTTCGCTGATTTGACTATCTCTTCACCTTCTACAGTTGCGCTTGGAGTTCCTTGTTCGGCGTTAGCATGAACGCTCAGGGAGTGGCCACTTGCCCTCCTCTAAACGGCGCCAGCATGCTTCGTCAATTCGTTTCTTCGGTTACATCGTGGATGCATTCTTCCTACAATGTGGCAGTCAAACGGATTCCAAATCCCTTCTAAAACGCAGCTTAATTCCCTGTCGGTTCCACTTCCTCCATTGGGCCGATCTCAGCTGTCCGATCTGGGCCCTCTAGATCCAATGCCATATGCATGTTTTGCGCTATTGACTTGCTCGACTGATAGCACATGATCAACGACGATTTTCTCTCACCTCCACTTGCCATGCATTGATCGATCTATGGAGTTGCTCCGCTCTCGTCCAAAACCTCTTATCCTTTAAGGGCACCCCAATCAATACCGGCAGTTTCCAGAGTGCGTGTCCTGCCTTGTACTTTAGCACTTTTTCCTTTTCCTGCTTGCGGTTCTCTGGTTCCCCCACACGACCGAGTGCTTGGACTTTCCCATTATGGACCTGTTCACCTAGCATAATCGTGCATCAAAATCCACCTCCTTTTCCCAATCCAGGGCTCCCAGGGGCTACTTTGGCCTCATGCACAGTCTCCATGGACCTCGATCAGTGCGCTTTGATCGAGGTCCTCGTCGTTCCACATTGGATGCCATTGCCATTGGTTCAGGGTGTTTTTTATCGTTGTTTTGGATTCTTTAGAGTTTTGTTCTGACCTAATATAGTCATGGTTTCTCTAACAACCTTCTATGGATCCAATTTGGATCATAGCCTTCCCACTGAAAAATATTTTGGACCACCAAAAGTTGGTTTTCAAGCATCGACTAAGTGAGGATATTGTTTCTTCACTTGTCCAATATCAATCCACTTTGCGCTGCTTGGATTCGAACCTTTGAGCCCAATCCTGAGGTATTTAACATCCCCCCTGCATCTCATCCTCACCTTCCTGTCCAGTACTATGTTTTCTTGCAGCTCATTAAGATACTCAGGTAGTAGGTCAATAATAGAAGGCAATAGACTTTCTCTTTGGGGTTCCCAATCATTGAAGGTTCAAACAATCTCAAGCAATCTACATTTATGACTGAGTAGATGTGCATGTAAGCTAGTAGATCAAGGTGAAAAGCATTTTCACTAATCTTCTCAAGTATCTTGAAATTTCCATACCTGATAAGCTTTAGCTTTTTACCTTCACCTCGCATCTAGTCCTTCCTAATATATAGCCAGACTTGGTCTCCAACTTGAAAGCTATGCTCCATCCAATGCTTATCATGCCTAGCCTTATACTTGTCCTAGCTCTTTTCCAGCTGTTCCTGTACTACCTGGTGGATCTCCTGGATTTGTTCAATGAACCTAGTTTCCTTGTCCACATCACTGTGTCCATCATCCATGGTATCTTTACCAAAGACAAAACCCAAAGGAGACCTTGGGGTGAAACCAAAACAACTCTCAAAAGGAGATCTCTGTGTAGAAGAGTGTTTGGCTCTGTTGTAAGCATGTTGCACATAACACAAGTGTTCATCCCAAAGCTTAGGATGTTTACTGCAATATCCTCTCAGTAACTAGATCACTGTCCTGTTTACCACTTTTGTCTGGCCATCTATTTGTGGATGAAAAGCTGTGATTTTCTTCAGTTTGGTGTCCATTGGTTCCCACAGACTCGAACAAAACTTCCCCACAAATCAAGTGTCTTGATCAGATACAATGGAGGTGGGTAATCCAAAATGAACCCATACATGTTCAAAGAACAATCTTGCGGTCTGTTCAACTTAATATGTTTACTACAAGGTATCAAAATACGCATTTTGTTGATCCTATCCATAACAACCTATAGATAATCATGACCTTTCCTAGATTTAGGCAGTCCTCCAACAAAATTCATGGAAACACTTTCCCAAGGGTGAGAAGGAACTCGCAATGGAGTGTACAAGCCTAGTTTTCTATTATTGGGATTGCTTTTAGTGCAAATGGCACGCCCTCTTACATATATAGAAACAGTCTCATTCATTTTCGACCAATAGCAGAATCTTTGCAGCTGTGCAACTGTTTTGCTTACCACAATGTGACCTGATATCAGAGAAGTGTGTGCTTCCCTAATTATCTTTATCCTCTCAGTTTGTGGAATGCAGAGTTTCCCACAATGGTATAAGAGTTGGTCCTTTATATGATAGTCCAATTATTCTACTCTTTTGCCTTGACTCAAAGTTGCATATAGATCTTTAAAGTCCATATCTTGATCATATTGTTCTATGTAGCTTTCATGTAGCATAGAATTATGCTTAAGTATGGTAGATGCATTTATAATGGGTCTAGATAACATGTTTGCAAGCTTGTTATGTATGCCCTTTTTATATCTGATGACTAAATGAAACTTTTGTAGAAAACCCATCCATCTGTAATGTCTTGATTACTGCAACTTAGTTTGGGAGTGTAGATATTGAAGTGGTTGATGATCAGTATGTATTACTGTCTCTTTGCCCATTAAGTAACGTTTCCACTTTTTCACACTCTAAACTAATGCATACAATTCTTTATCATATGTAGGATAGTTAGCTACTGCAGGATTAAAAGTCTCAGAATGATAACATATGGGTTTACCATGCTATGTCAACACTGCTCCCATGGCATGGTCACTAGCATCAGTTTGGATCTCAAATTGTCTTTGTAGATCTGGCAGTGCTAATACAGGTGTTTTACTAATTTTCTCTTTCAAGGTGTGGAAGGCTTTCTGATGTTTCCCTCCCCACTGAAACATCTTATTCAATCCTATTAAAGCATGTAAGGGAGTTGCAATCGAGGAGAAGTTAGAAATGAACTTCCTCCAATATTGTGCCACTCCTAAGAAGCTTCTCACTTCTGTAGCAGACCTGGGTTTAGGCCAGTTCACAATGACTGCCACTTTAGAGGGATCTATTTTCAATTCACCTCCCCATACTATATGACCCAAGTAGTTTAGACATGTTTTCCCAAATTCACATTTTGAGAGTTTAACATAAATTCTTTCTCTTTTCAAAACATCTAATGTCTGCTTAACATGCTTTAAATGTTCTTCCCATGTTTTACTAAAAATCAAAATGTCATCCAGATACACAATAACAAAATCATCATGAAAAGGTCTAAGTACATCATTCATTAATCTCATGAAAATAGCAGGAGCATTAGTTAAGACAAAAGGCATAACCAACCATTCATACAATCCCTGCTTCATTTTGAGAGCAGTCTTCCATGCATCTTGCTCTACAACTCTGACCTGATGATATCCACTATGCAAAACCAGCTTGGTGAAATAAATAACTTCTTTTATTTGATCTAAAAGATCATTTATACGAGGAAGGGGATAACGATTTTTAATTGTCATCTTATTCAGTGCTCGGTAATCAATGCACATTCTCCATGGGCCATCTTTCTTTCTCAACAAAATGATTGGTGACCCACATGGTGATGTGCTTGGCCTAATGAAGCCCTTCTCGAGCAACTCCTACACACGCCTCATGATTTCAACATTATCTAAAGCAGACAACCTGTACATCCCAATGTTAGGCAATGGAACATCTTGCTACAAAATAATATCATGTACTATTCCCTTTTTGGGTGGCATACCTTTAGGTTCTTGAAACAAGACATCATACTCTAAATCAACCTTTTCTATATCAGCTTGTTGTTCAGCATTACAGCCCTCAAATACATTGGTTTTATCAGGCTTGTTTTCCTTTACAACCATCAGTAAGAATTGTTTGCATGAATTAATCATTCTTTTCATCTGTCCTGAGTTTGTGAGAGTAAAATTATTCTTGAGCTTATAAGCTCTTACAAAGTATTCGATTCCATCTTTAACTAGTAGATACTTCTTCTCAGCTCTATAGAAAATAACCTTTCTATCATACAAGTAAGGACTTCCTAAAACGATTCCACATATATCCAAAGGAATTATGTCTAACTCAACCTCATCTACAAATACTAACCCAAAAGAAAACTTGAGTTTGCACTATCTAGTCACTTGTAGTTGTGCTTTATCATTCAACCATCCTAATGGGTATGGTTTCTTGTGAGGTGTAGTTGCTAATACCAATTTCTTTACAATTGCTTTGGAAATCAAATTTACTTGTGAGCCAATATCAAACAAAGTATCAATCTTTTAATTTTTGGAAATAACTCGAATGTGGAAAATCTCATGTATTTTTTTCTCATTTTCTTCATCAATAATAGATTGAGAAGAATTACTAGTAGATGCCTCAGAATTCTTATCTTTTATACCTGTGGCTGCTATAGTTGTTTCATCTCCCAAGTCTGACCCCAAATATTTCTCAATAGCTGTAGTTGTCTTCTTCTTCTTGCCCTCATATTTCTTGGGTCTCAGCTCTGGATGTAGAATCCAACAATGCTCATCATCATGTCCCTCCTTTTTGCAGTGAGTGCATGAATCTTTAGCTTTCTGTGTAGTGTTAGCCTTCCTTGTTTTCCACTTTTGCTTTCTTTTCTCCTTGCTCTTGCTTACAGTGGGTTGGGATGGTCCCCCAACTTCTAGATTTCCATTCTTTCCTCTAGCTTCTAGATGAGTAGCTTGTACATATACCTCATCTATACTAGTGGGATTAAACATGAGGACGGTATGCCTCATGTAGCTGTGTAGACCACCAATGTACTTCAAAAGTGCCTCTGGTGAGTCTAGTGAAAGAACCAACATCAATGCTCTCTTTCTGAATTCTTGAGTATACCCTTGCACAGTGTGCCCTTTCAACTATTGAAGAGTTTGCCAACTCATCACGGCTTGTTGCATGTAGGCCAATGGATAGAACTGCTTTTTGATTGCATCAACAAATTCACTCCAGATAGAGATGGTCTTGCCATGTCTTTTCATATTAGCTTAGGTCCTGCCTTCCCACCAAACCAAGGCAGTGCCTCCTAGGTGTAGGCTTGCTAGCTGAATCTTACTCTTGTTTCGGTTTATGTTTTTTACCCTGCAATACACACCAATTTGTCTAACTTAATTGTCCAACTTTTCAGCATTTAGCTCTCCATCATATATAGGAAAATGAAATTTAACATCTAGCTTAATCAAAGATGCTTTCTTATTATGCACAGGGCTATTAGGAAGTGTGAGAAAGCTTTCCTCTTTCCCCTTTCCTTTGGAGTGGTCATGGAAATGAGACTCATCTTCTTCTTTATCTTTCTTAGAGCTTGATGAATCTTCAACCTTTTGCTTTCTAAAGTCTCTGTACATTTCTTCAACCATAGACTTTATAGCTAGGAAATTCCCTATGAATTGAGGGTTTGGTCCTGCAAAACCTTCCTCTAACATTTCCTTTCGAGAATAGACTCTCCTAATTTCAGGATTAGTTTCCACCAACTCTCCTTCTCCTAATTTGAGCTTTGATCTTCTGAGCATTCACAGCTAAACCAACACAAGCTTGTCTAACCTTACAGCCTAAAGCTCTGATACCACTTGATCTAATATTCACCCTATGAGTGACATCAGTTAAAGATTTATTGATTAAAGGTATTACAAACTCATGTGCTAGTGCGTGTTCTGTGTTATTGAAGCAACGGATTGATCAGATTTCCAATACACAAACAATAAAATTCAAAGACAACAAAGAAATACAGTAAGCAACACAAGGACACCAGAAATTTAATAAGGAGTTCACCCTATTCTCCAGGGTTACATCTCCGGTCCAACTTTCAGTGGTGGCCTTGTTTTATTGTACCTTTGAGAAGAAAATTACAGTACAGGGACTCAATATGAGTTCTCCTGAAGCAGGTTTTCTTGGCAGGGCTATTCTTGGATTCCCCAAGCCACTGGAGTACACAAACTCTTCTTCTTCCTACTAGCTTTGTGACCTTCTGGTATACAGTGGAAAGAGCCAAATTTGATGCTCAGTTCAGACAAATTCATCTATGGGATGGCTCTATTCTTCAAGCTTTCTGGTGCTCGATGCTGCCTCTGGTCAACTCGACACTTCGTCTCTTCTACTTTGCTTTACTGCTCTCTGTGTTCCATCCTCCTCTCGGGATTTGGATTTCTTTCCCTGTCTCTCCGGGTTCTTTGTCCCTCTTGACAACTCAATTGACTAACTTCGTTGATTTGATTGTCTCTTCACCTTCCGCAGTTGTGCTTGGAGTTCCCTATTCGGCGTCATCATGAACGCTCAGGGAGCGGCCACTTGTCCTCCTCTAAGCTGTGCCAACATGCTTCGTTGATTTGTTTCTTCAGTTACGTCATGGATGCATTGTTCCTCCACTATGACGGTTAAACAAATTCTAAATCCCTTCCAAAATGCGGCTTAATTCCCTGTCGGTTCCACTTGCACCATCAGGCGTGATCTCAGCCATACGATCTGGGCCCTCCAAATCCGACGCCATACGCACATTTCACGCAGTTGACACGCTCGACCGATAGCACTAGATCAATGACGGTTTTCTCTCACCTCCACTTGGCATGCGTCTATCGATGTATGGAATCACTATGCTCTCATCCAAAACCTCTTACCGTTTAAGGGCGCCCCTATCAATATCGCCAGTTTGCAAAGCGCGGGTCCTACCTTGTACTTTAGCGCTTTTTCCTTTTCCCGCCCATGGTTCTCTGGTTCCCCCACATGATCGAGTGCTTGAGCTTTCCCATTATGGCCGTGTTCACCCAACTATGCACGATTAGCGCTTAGATCAAAATCCACCTCCTTTTCTCAATCCGGGGCTCCCACAGGCTACTTTGGCCTCCCACACAGTCTCCATGGGCTTTGACCGAGGTCCTCATCGTTCCACGTTGGATGCCATTGCCATTGGTTTAGGGTGTTTTTTATCGTTGTTTTGGATTCTTTAGAATTTTGTTCTAACCTGATACAGTGATGGTTTCTTTTACAGCCTTCTACGGATATGATTCAGATCACCCCCCCAAGATAATGTTATCCGCATGCGTAAAAGAAGAATTGAGGAGTTTTTCCAAATATGCAATCTGGTTAATGCAACGACTGTATACATTAATGACTCTCAAATCCCCAATATGTCAGCCAAAATTAAGCCATCATCTCCCCATATATTAAGTATCTTGGTTACCCTATGATTGGACCCAAAATAAATACCACCAAATCAACCACGAACTATATCTAATGCACAAAAATGCCAACCAGATATAAGGGCTTCAAGGGAAGGGATAATATTATCAATAAGTCTAAGGGTTTCTTGTAGGAAAATGATGTCCACCGTCTCATGTTCGACGAGTGTTCAGAAGGCTAATTTTTTGGTAGGACTATCCAGGTCACGACAATTGAAAGAGAGCCACTTCATGGAGGACTAGAGGAAAGGGTGGTCATAGCTCTAAGGACCCTATCAAATGAAAGTTGTCTACCCCTGGTAACATCCAAGCCAGCCTGGTGAATAGCCTTGGACATAAGGGAATGTTTTCCCCTACAAGATTTGTTTCTTTTTAATGGGGAACGATACGAAGGCCGCAATAAGCATCAGATGATGATCTGACCATGGAGTGGAGAAGAAAGCAGATCATCATGGAAAGCAGGGAGTGTGTCCAAGAAGGTGGGTGGAGGGGATACAAAGGGGTAAATGAGGGGGGAGACAATTGTAGATGATATGATGCAATGGGATAAAGATGCAGATAAAGAATCTAAAATAATAGTATCAGAAATAGAGGGAGGAGTATGAGAGAGAGGAGAGGATAGATTACCTGAAGCTAGAACAACAACAATCAAGAGAGATCCGGTGACGAGAGTAGAGAGAGGCCAAATATATCTCGAGCTCGAACCATGCTACTGAACTTTAGATTTTGGAGGACGACTGACATCTTCAGCCGGCTCTTGTCTGGAGAGGTAGATGACTCGTCTAATGCAAGATTATCAGTATGAGTATCGATAGCATGGTTGGGGGTGATCAAAGGAAATTCCTTATACAAATGACCAGACTTATGGTATCATTGGCACCTGAAAGGTACTCCTTCATAATCAAGAATATAAAGAGGAGAGGTGTTCCTCCACTGACTATTCAGGCTAGCCTCCAAACCTTCATGGGTATCAAGATTAACCAATATGCATGCCATAACCCTGTTTCGAGTGAAAATATAGGATTTTCATAGTCCAAATAAGTTCGGAGTTCATTCCCAATGCACTTGAATATGTCCTCAGACCAGAGATGAAGCGGTATACTAAGAAAATGAACCCAGATGGGTCCAGACCCCAATTGTTCATGCTCTAGATCGAAAAGAGTACTCCATCTCTTAAGTAAAATCTGTGCCAGTTCAAGGTGCCAAAATTTATATAGTACCCAAGGTACATATTTAGGGCACTAAAAGGGGAGAGAAAACCATTCCCGAGATAAGGTGACCGCCGAAGGTAATTCTTCAAGTACCTGTCCCCAAATTTCGATGATAAATTGCCTGAGTCAGGCCAAGTTGTAGGTGTAGCACTGAACCCGTCCGACTGGAATTTTGTTTGTGGTGTCCAGTACTTCGCCCATCTAAAGGTCTTCGTATAATGTTAATGAGATCTTTTTGTGTCCCTCCTTAA
Source organism: Pinus tabuliformis (assembly GCA_031772625.1). Lineage (NCBI taxonomy): Eukaryota > Viridiplantae > Streptophyta > Pinopsida > Pinales > Pinaceae > Pinus > Pinus tabuliformis. The sequence goes on along the minus strand of CM062814.1, from coordinate 358,130,246 downwards.
TGCACTTAGAATTATTCATCGATCGGGACGTTATACTAGAAGGTAGATGGAGGGGGTTGTAGAATATGTGCCAAAATCTTTGCAAACCCTAGTCTCTCCACCTGTATCAGAAGGAGGATATGTATTTCCTTCAGAAGATCCATTTGAAAGAGGAAAGGATGCCAAAAGGTGAATGGTAGGGTTAGATGTCGATGAAAGAGAGTAGTGAGGGTCGAGATCTAGAGGGATAGAAGGATAGGAAGTTGTAGAGGAAGGAATACATAGATTATCTAATAGAAAATATGTAAGAGTCGGGTTCAAATAGGAGCCTCAAAACTGTATGGAAACCAGAGAAGGAGGTAGGTAGTCAGAAATTGGCTAGAAGAAGGAGGCGTCCAGAGAGCCAAAACTTGACAGAGAGGTTGATGAAGGAAAAACAAGCAGAAAGAACGTCTGTGTCGGGAAGCTAGGGTTGTGAAGATTGTGTTGGCATTATGATTCAAGTGTTGTCCTTGATGGCAACTCACTCAGAGGTTGGTACAGATGCTCAGAAGTTGGTACAGGAGATGGCAACTTAATCAGAAGACAGATCCTAGTACAGCTTGCCAAGGAAGTTCATACATGCAGGTTTGTTAAGACCAAGTCGCGTGTACACGCAGGTTGGCTTCAGAAAAAGCGCGTGTATGTGGAAAAGTACCTTTGGTCCATGGCGGTTAGTCCTTGGAAGTTGTGCCTATGGTTTCGGACCATTGTGTCTCGACGGGCGTGTCGATCCCTAGTTTTGAAGTTGATGGTATTGTGTTTCTATGGTTTTGGCTCTTGGTATTGAACAAGGCCTAAGGCTATATAAGGAGAAGATCAATAGGCAAAGATGAGGTGTGGGTGTCTGACGCAGTGAGAGGATCTGGTATTGCTGGTTATCTGTTCGGGACGCTTGGCAAGGGTCGGATCTGACAGCAAAGGCAGAAGTAATCATTTCTAGATCTGCACGCGGGTTGCCTTTGGAGAAAGCGCGTATACACGCGGTTTTGGTACAGTGAAGTAGCGTATGCATGATAAGTGTTGATATTTCAGGTTGCTGCTGATTCTGGTGGTTGTTGCAGAGTTCTAGATTCTGGTTTGGGTTCTGTGTTCTTGATAACAGGGTTTCAGTGATTCGGTATTGGGTTGTTTAATGAATTATGATGCAAGTATAAGTTGATGATTGTATTGCGGTAATGTTTGCTTTGTACTCTTGGATCCAGTATGAAAATGTATGAAACGTGGTCCCTGAAGGTTGTAGGGTTAGCACCTACGTACTAGTAAATGGATCAGCTAGTACAAGAGCTGAGGGGGTTGTAGCTCCCTTCCAAAAGTAGTTGAAAACGAGAGAGGGTTGTAGCCCTCTGCAGGTTGTAGCCTGCGTGCTGGTAAAGGACTGCACCAGTACATTGTAAAAGAAGTTTCTCATTAAAGAAGAAAGAGACAAATTGCAGCAGGTGGTTTTCACCCACATTGGGTTTCCACCTTATATCATGGTGTTCATATGTGTGGCTTTTGTGTGATGATCTATTCTGTTATACTGCACCTGTTTACTGTTAATATGCTTAATAATATCCTGATGCATTTACTGAAGATAAGATTAACTGAATCATAAGATCTCTTCATATACGCTAGTTGCTTTAGACACAGTCGCGTGTACACGCGGGTTCACTTAACTGAAGTCGCGTATATGTTTCTGAGTATGAAATTGAAAAGTTTTATCTGATCTGATAATACTGATTCACCCCCCCCCTCTCAGTATTCTTTCCAACAGATTGGACACCAAGAAAACCCTAGGGTGATCTGCCATAATAGTGGGGAGAAGTAGAGGGATCAAAGGAGGTTAGACAACCATGCGGGGAGGAAAAACCATCCAGATGGGCACAAAATCGTAAGGATCCTCAGAGTAGTCCACCAGATCATCTACCATCTTAGCCAACAGATAGTGACAAGAGATCTGCAAGATATTCATGTCAGCGAACCATTGTCAATGCTCAGTAAATTGTCTGCCAAAAGAGGTCCCCAATTGCTAGTGGATGGGGAGGTGACCGACAGGTAGCTATAGTCACCCAAAGAAATAGCAGAGACCCTTAGCCGATACCATGAGAAAAGGAAACCCTAGCGAAGTGCAGATGAAGGTCGAAAACATTCAGTCACAGATCCATTCGCTCCCTCACCAACACTCTAATAAGGAAAGTAGAGAACAATCTAATTTTATCTACTACTTACATGTTATTTAGCCGAGAGACTTACCTAGTATAGACGAGGAGGCTGGACGAGGAGGCTGAGAAAGCTACTAGTGATGAGTGCAACTAACCAATTCCTCTAGCTCCAAGCTGAAAAAAATAAAAATGTCATTAAAATTTCGAATAAAACCTCTAAACAAAAAATTTAAATTACAAAAAAAATGAATTTCGAACATACCTCATACCGCTCTATAGGGCTTCGACTCAAACTATCCTCATAGCACTCAGTAGGGCTTCGACTCAAATCAACGGACCTCACAACACTCAACAGGGCTTCGGCTCAAATTTCACTAACGAATAGACCTCAAATGCTCGAAAACACAATGAAAAATCAATAGACCTCACAGTGCTTGACAACACAATGAAAAATCAACAGAACATACCTCACAATGCTCGACAACATAATGAAAAATCAACAGACCTCACAGCGCTCAACAACACAATGAAAAAACAATAGAGACGAAAACTTCACGGTAGGGACTGGACTGTCGTATCTATAAATCATTTTTTCAGCCGAATAAATAATTCTACTCAAGAAATACTTTTACAAATCAATGATTCATTTGAACTATTTTTTTGTTGATTTTGCAAACTCTAGCGAAAATTATGTTTAACGGTCGATGGTAGTCTAAACGGCGAAAAGTTCAGCACAATAAATTTAGAAAATTTGGCTGAAAAATGATTTTGCTCGGCTGAAAAATTAAGAATGTGAAATTTTCAGAGGCGTTTCTCACAAAATTGTAACTCGTCTTCACATTTTTACCCTTACATTGCAACAAATCTCTATTTTTTAACATCGGATTTGAAGACCTTATTTAATAATATTAAGATATATCTCACTCAAATTGTAACATGTTACATATGTCTTCATCAATGCTCTCTCTTTATGTTATTGACTTTTGATATTTCCTTTGAAACATATGGTGCAATTTTCAGTTTTATTTCAGTTTAGCTTGCAATACGTTTACTTTACATAATTGGATTTTTATTGGTGAACAGTACATCCTCCAAAAATAATTAACAAATCTTCAGGAATTATGTTAAGATAGAATTCATAAAACCAAATGTAATATGTTTTGTATAAATTTCTTACAAATTATTTCACCAATTTCTATATTGTTTTCTATCTTTTTAAATCAAATTAATCCATCACAACCACATTAGTAAATGTGATTGATATATACTAAAAAGTGCATATCATTAAAATTGTTAATCATATTAAAAACCCTAAACTTAAACTTCATATTATTAAATATGAATATTAAAAAACCTAAACCTCATATCAACCTGATTTAAACCTCATATTAGTAGGCCTTGCATTAAAATAACATAATATATATGTAATATATTTTAATAAACAATTTAACAAAAAAAAATTGTTAATTATGATTAGGCTATTTAGCTCATGATTTATCTTGGCAAATTGCGCTTCGACATCCATTGGCCCTGTCATATAATGTGTGATGCTATGGGGAATTACCACTAGGTTTGTGGTGATGCCGCACCAATTTTAACGTTAGCAGAACTTTGAACAATTTACATATATAGATATATGCTTAAATGTGTCTAAGCGCAGTGTTTACCAAGGTTAATATGAATAGGGGCGCCAAAGTGGGCCCGAGTAAAGTAAGCCCAACAAAAACATGGAAAAATCCCTTGAAAAATATTTGTGAAGAACTTGGGAGATCTTCATAGTTGGAGAATTTGGCGTCCAAAACCTTTGTAATTATTTTTGGGATTTTTATGTATTTCTTTACATCTTTGATCTCTCCATATTTTTACCGATCCAAAAAGTCTTCTTACTCTTCAGTCTTTCCACGTCTTACACAAAGCCATGTTTTACAATGACGGTTTGAACTCCAAAAATTCAGATATCGCATGCCATCAAACCACACCTAGGATTATCATGCACATAGTAGAGTAACTGAAAAGGCTAATAGGAGAGTAACTGAAAAGCCTAATAGGATTATATTTACCTGAATGACCTGAATGGAAGCCCGTCCCTTGTTGACATCATCTGCCACATCATTTGATTGGTTGTTCCAATCCCATAAAATGAATGGGGATTTTTTTTTATGATCTGATGCAATTTACGACAAATTTCATCCCTCCATGTTGAGATTAGATGAAGAATATTTATTAGGCATTAAATATGAATCACCTTTTAATTACAGAAATAAATTTCTTAACTTTTACTTAAATATTATTAAGTAAAATTGTAATGAAAATCATGTTAGTTACATGCATCATTGACCAATGAGATTGTAGCGCGGGTACTAACATTCCGGATCGTTGCATTTCCTCCGGAAGACCTAAAGTAGCAAACCCATGAGTTAACATAGCACTTGGCGCGGTGATTGCACCTAACCACCGATCATCTCGACTCCGTACTTCTAGAAGTATATGGAACACGAATGAACTCCAGGAAAGGAACATGAATGATTCATACAAATTACTCAACGGTAAATGTCCTGAATAAAGCCAACGATTAATTAATAATCCCGTTGTACAAAGAAAAGTAACTATCATGCCCTTTCCTCCCGAACTACTTAGTCCTTCAATTCGATAAACGAAGGTTCCCCAATAAATGAGAGTGACAACCAAAATGAGAGAAAAAGAGATGTGAGCCAATTCCAAATATCATCCTTTCATGTCGAACGGAGAATATTATTTAAACATTAAATCTAAACCATCTCTTTAATTAAAAAATTAAATTCCTCCCCATTCCAATATAGTCCAAATAAATTAATAAAATCTCATTACAATCTCATCTTTGCTCCTTTCAATGGTTTTGAAAATATATATATATATATATATATAGATATATATATATATATATAAGAAACCAGTACGTTAAGAAACACATCACCCTTGAGTGGAGGTTAGCTATGATGTACAATACTACAACATCAATGCTACTACCGTATAAAGGAGACCTCTCTCTATAATGGCAAGCTTATCCCCTATGCATCCAAAATTACATAATATTGGAAACACAAATTTAAACGTATTAGACCTTTGTCACCATTCTTAAAACCTTATCGCATAACTCCATTCCACTGATATATGGGTTTTTTACATGAAGATAAACATACAAAGCATTAGAGGTCAAAAATGACAGTGAGAGTAATGATATTTATAATTTCATTTAATATTAAAAAAAAAAAGCCTTTATCACCTAACTCCATTTCCATTGATATACGAGTTTTTTAATATGAAAATCAACGTATAAAGTGTTGGATTTCACAAATGGGAGTGAGAGTAATGGCATTAATAATTTAACTTAATATTAAAAAAAAAATTAACAAATATGATTTTTTTCTTATTAAGGAGATTTATAAGAAGTTACAGCGAGTTAGTGTTATATATATATATATATATATATATATATCTATTGATATTAATGGATAGTAGAGTTGGTTTTTTGTGACTCCCCTCGTTAATATTTCTCATTTGCAGATAAATTGAATTTAATTAAATGGTTGAGAGAGGGACACAAATTCCATTGTTTCAAGAGTTGATTATTTTAAGTATCAATCCTGGTTTGATTGAGTAAGTTTAAGTACACTCACTGAGCAATAAATTTAATTTAAATTTAAAGGAAAGCTTGATGTGTTCTTTGAGTTGTAACAACAAACAAGAAAAGGTAAATTTTTATGAAGAAGTATGTATTGTGTTTGCCATAAGGAAGGGTTACATAAACCCAAAAAAAGAAAAGAGTGGTTTGGTGGTTACAATAGGGAGAGTGGAGGCTGGGATGCGTATGTGAAGAGATGACCACTCAAGATTGATGAGCAGGGATAATAGACTCTCAGAAATACTCTCGCACGTGGAGGTAGTGGAGGAAAACTAGTTGAAGAAACCTCTAAGATGCTTTCTTGGTCAAAATCATAAAACAGTGGCTGGCCTTGAGGATGAAGAGCCCATTGTGAATTTTGGTGGATTGATGAACCTACCTATCAGTAGCAGATGATATCTTGGTACTTGTGGGGTTAGTGAACCACCATGTGTTTCCTTGGAGTTGAATAGAACTAGTGCTTGCTTCCACCTATGAACCACCAATCGAATTATGACCCCCGTACTCCTTCATAGCTTACCCAACTAATGAGCCTTTTGTTTTAAGTGAAAAATCATCTCCTAAGGTGAGCTTGGAGTCTTTGTGCTAGAATCTCTATTATGACGTTTTGATGCTACAATATGCTTAGATAAATGGTGGTTGAAGGTAGTGTAGCCTTCAGATGCGTTGTCTCAACTATGATACTAGTAAAAATTGTATCGTTGGCATTAGTTATATACAAGTGAAGGTTTACTATTTCATTCATTGTTCGAATTACTATTGGGTGAAGACAACGTGGCTTTGGGACACCCTATTCCAGCTAGACAATTTTTTATTTCTCTCGAAGAACTCATCCTCAAGCACTAGAACCTCGCTTGGGAGTGACAACTACAAGAAAAAGTTACTATAGATTTTCCATGGTCCAGTGGGGAGTCAAAGTCCTACTCTTAGTTGCCAGATCTCTTATAATATAAGTTCACTCTCATGTTTTATGCTTGTGATTGTCATTTATGCTCATGTTTACTTCAATGAAGAAATGTTCTGCTAATGTTGGAGAGTGTTGTTCTTGCATACATGAAGAATGTAAATGATTTTGTAAATATCCTATAATATGGTCCATGAATTATGAATGCACTAAACATTGAATACATTAATCCTATTTGCGCATGAAGGGATTCAAATCCTTGTAAATGCGTAATTATTTACAAATACCTGTCATAATATTTGGTATTTGTGGTATTGAATAACACCTATTTTTAATAAATAATGTTATTTCTTACCTGTTAATGGATCATTGAATTTCATTTGTTTACAAGTATGGGTAGTGGTAAAATTCTTGTATGCTTAAGAGATTGAATCTCAGTGATTCTCAATTATGGGAGATGGGGAAGTCCCTATGATATTTCATTAAACTAACAAATATTTTCACCGATATGTACTCTCATTATTTCATTTATTTTATTTGTATTACTAGGCTGTTAAGAAAAGGATAGACATATCCTGTTGTGATGGAAATCAATGTAGGTTCTAGGTAAATCTAATGAAATGCATCTAACAACATGTCTCTATATATTCCTTGTTGAATATGCTCTATTCAAGTTCCACATATGTACTCTTGTGCACTTCTCATCAAGATCAAATAATTTTATAAGAAAAATTATTAATGGTCTTAATGACCCTCGTTCAATGAGAAAAGCAATGAAATCATGAAGTACATGTCTTCTCGGGCTGGAGGATAGGAACACCCTAGGCCTATGTAAAAGTTTGGGAATAATGTTGTTAATGCCAAATATATGTATCTATTTGAAGCTCCAGAGGGATTGCTTGAAGATCTCTATAATTATATGCATAAACTCCCACGGACATGAGCGGGGTTGTGTTCAAGCTATTAAGGGGATTGGCCCTTGTCCATGTGCATGGACGCCATAAGAAAGCAACAAAGGCAAAGGAGTTGAACCTTAATAAAGTTCAATGGTGTTAAAAGTCAAGGTCTCAGAGCGAAAAAAGTGACTTAGGCCAAACCATTGTGTGGCTAAGAGCCAAACCTAAGCTCAACTGTAGTAGAGACCTAGGCCATTGATGGAGAAGCTCTCACAGTCGTTGGATGACCTCAGATTGTGTGTCCCTAGAGCTTGTGAGCCAAAATAATTGTAGAATTTCATGGGCAAAACTCCTGGGGTGATGTGGAATTGAACATGTGGAGAGTGATGAGGATTGGGCCACGTAGGTGGTGGGGTCCAATATTTTTCCGCATATTCTTGGAAGAGTCAATATTGAATGAAATGATGAGAGCTAATCTGAGGGTTAGTGTTCCTGGGGTGACCTAGCATGTGGGTCTATCTCTGCGGATGAGTGCCACATGATATGCATGTATTCACTACCTAGAAAAGACAGTGATTTGACTTATTGTAGATTTGGGATTTCCAACATTACTTCGAAGAGTGACCTTAGAGGCTCAGTGAAGAGAAATGTCGAAACCAGCCGGGACGCAACTCTTACAGTGATATGGTGACCACGTGCCTGATGAGTGCATAATTTTTGTCATTAATGTCGTAATTCAGAGGGGGAGGAGGTCATAAGCTCCACGTAATCCTAGAAATTCAAGCATAAGGAACCTAAGACATTTTTGAAGGAGCATTGAGGTAGCATGCCTAGAAATTTACTCTCAGGGTGAGGTGGCACTACGTCTCCCACTTCAAAATCTTTGGACACAAGGACTTATATTGTGATGTATACAAACTCTGGGATAAAATTGGGATGGCACACATAAATTGTGGTAGTTGCTCTTAAAAGCAGCAAGGACCACATGAATGGTCAGCAACTCTGGTGGAACTGCCAAGTGTGAAGACTTGGCATTAACTGATATATCCATGTGGAAAACCACATTGATGTGGTGCAGTCTAATAGGCCAAAATTTAAATGGACATAATTTCCAATATGGAATATCAATTGAGGCAAATTTATATATCACTAGATTTGTATCGATGAAATGGACGTAATGGTATCATTCATTTTTAGTTTTCAATGAGTAAAATACAGCAAAAAATTTGGACCACATTTCCATAATTAGACCACGAAGATTGGGTTAGCATCATAATTGCATCATTCTAACTTTTTTTAGGTTGGGGTTAGTAGGGGCTATGTTATATAGTGGTATAAGAGCTTCTATGTCTAACACTCGGATTGGATGGGCTCTATCATAGAAGAATTGTAGACAATGTTTCAAACCTAGACCTTTGTGATAAACTTGTGCCATGTTACAACTTAATAGAGCAGTAGATTTAGTGCCTGGATATTTGGAGCTAGGGTGGGGCTCTAGCTTCAAGCGTCATAGTTAAATATGCATAAGGTTGCATGTCATTTATAACATTTTATTTTGATTGATATGATGATTGTAAGGATTATCTTGTATGATTGGTTTTAATTATAAAATGTAATTTTGTTGCATGTGTTTCCTTATGGCATATTGAAGACATAGATGATCTATTGTTGTGACTATGGATGTTTTTTATGTCCTTAGTTATGCAAAACTACCCCTGGACTATGCATGATTATTTGACTGACGTGTTCTTACACACTTGGGTGGAATGGACATTTTAATGGTCCAATTATACAAGATATTTTGGGAAATCCCATTGTTGCTTGTGAAGGTGCTCTTTATATAAACATAATCACGACTTGCATGTTCATTGATTGATTGTGCAAGGGAATGTTCGGCGTAGCATTTTCATGAAATGGTCATGAGTAGATTTCATGTCATATACATACATACATATATATATATATATATATATATATATATATATATATATATATATATATATATATATATATATATATATATATATATATATTACAAGATGGGAGATAGTGATGTGGCATGTGGGTTACTAATTAATTGACCTTTGGAATTGCAGATTCCATGATAGTTGGCCTTGGTAAAGATGTCAAACATAATTTCTATTACAGGTTTCAAAAAAAAACTAATATTGAAAATTCATAATGATAAATGGCCTTAAATTACTATCAATGAAATTGATTAAAGAGTAAATTATAAAAGTTGTAAGAGTAGGAGAGTAAATTTTCCAACATGATTGTATATGTAATTATTAATTTTAAAATCAAGATAATGCAGTTGTTAGCATTGTCTTTGTTTGATACATGTGACTGATAAAAAAATTGAGGATATGTGAACAAATGGAGGGCCTATGATTGGCCTAGCATGCAGAAATGGAAAACGATATATTTATTTATGTTATTCCATTAATACATTAACAACTAAGTGTATGTGGAAACGTGTATCAAGACTGAGTGGCAACAAATGGAATCTTGAATCATGGTAAGGTACAACAAGAATGAACCAATCCCATCAAGGAACAAGAACCTTCAAGAAATTGAAGGCTGAGATTAGGAGTTTGAAGGTTGAACTGAAGATTTGCAAGGTAGAAATTAGGAAGCTTGCGAGGAAACAACAAGAACTGATTGAGAGGAGGTCTGAATTGAGAAATAATTTGCAATTTGACATATCAAACCGAATCCTTAAAAATGGAAAAGCACATTGGTATGAACACACCCCATGCGGCTTAAAAGGAGAAGACGATATTTTCCTGTTGGTATTCTAGAGAAAATAATTTGAGAAAGGACTATCCCTACAGGAATAAAAATAAATAAAGTTACACTTGCAAGCCAATGGGAAATGAGTCAACCATGTAGGGTGTCGAAAAGGAGGAGGGTTCATTCCCATAAGCTCCTTAATAAATACACATGTGTGATGAAAATATTCCGTATTAACTATTAGGGAATGTTAGACTTCAAGGTTACAGAGAGCCTTGTAAGTAAGTCTTGATGTGACATTGGTGGGTGAATATACACATATATACATATGCACACTTAAAGAAAGGGTGGAAGTACAATGAACATTGGACTCATGGGACTAAATTTATTTTGGGGACTATTTTATTTTAACAATTTTTTGTTGTGGCTTTAATTTATTAACTTCATGGATTACAATAATTTTAATTGTCATTTTTGCATGGCCATGTTGTTATGTCAAAATATTTTCCTTGTGATTAGAGTTATGATTTCCTTTTTTTATTGGTTGCTCTCGCGTTCCTTTTAATTTTTTCCTTTCGAATGTTATGATTTGGGTCCAAGGATTCTTGTTGGGTGTGGTATGAAAGACATAGAGATCGGGTATGAGAGTTGAGTTAAACTCGAGAGAGAATACGACTTGAGAAATGCCCAACATGGCGGAAATGAGGAATATTGAAAAATCGGTTGTGCATGATTGTCATGGAGAAGAACATGATTACACTGGGGAAATATGACAAAGTAGGTCAACATTGAAATACCTAGGAGAATTTCTCTTGAACATGGCCATAGGTACAAATGAAGAAATGTGCATGGCTCGAATTTAACTACACAAACATTTCTAGCAAAAAATAACATCTGGAGGCATTGGTACTAACAACAAGGTATAATGTAAAGAAAGAAATTTGAATAAAAGGATCCCTTTGGCTACATGAAATTTTTATTGAAACCCAATGCATGCTTTGCATAATCACAAGGAGTTATCTAAACTCTAATTCTATTTGTCATATGTCAAAATGTGTTATGTCCATGACTAATTAAACAACACTATGCCAGCTAAGTGGGTAAGGTTGGCCCATAGAAAGTAATGAACAATGACATGGTATCCATGAGAATGGCACAAAGGAAGTTATCTTGACCTTAACTGAATTTCCATATATAAATCTGGGATATGTTCATGATAATGCCAATATTTATGTACATATATGAACTAACAGGTTTTGTCAAGAGTCATTCTAATAGAAGAATGATTGTTTGCATTCATTTAATGAAAATGTGGATGGTATGTAAAATTCCTTATTGTATGGGGAATCATGTGGGAAAAAGTATTTAATGAAAATGTGGATGGTATGTAAAATTCCTTATTGTATGGCGAATCATGTGGGAAAAAGTATCCCTAACTGTTATATGATTTTAATATTATGCAAATATGCTTCTTATGTTACGCTCATGTTGTGTTAAATGAACAGGGAATGATGAAGGTTATGCCAAAAAAATGAAAGAAGTGGGATTTGTCGCATGCTGGGAAAATCATGGATAATTAAAGAAACCATATATCCTAGATTTAGATTGTGGATGGACGTGGTGAAGCATGTAAAATACACTAGAGGTAATATTTCCTAGTGTCTGTGGATATAGACAATATGGTCTTTGGATTTTCAACATTGTTTTGAACATGTAATATTGTGCCATGTGTATTGTGTTTGTGTTGTGTTGTATGTGTGTATTTGTTGTGTTGTATCATGTGCATATGTGCATGTGTTGTATTTCACATTGTGTATATGTGCATGTGTTGTGTAATGTTTTGGGATAGGCATGTATGGGACTATTTGGGCCCTTCTATTGTGTAATACATTTTGGATAGGAAAGTGTGGGACTCTATGGGTCTATGCTGCTTCAAGATAGGTATACTCCATGAAATGGGGGTTGCCTAGGCTTATGAAGGTGTGGGATACACCTATATTCTTGTTGGCAGAAGACTACCTCGTTTGGTGTTGACTACCTAGTTTTGTAATTCACATATTCACGGGGTAATAATTGAGATCTTTTATATTTATTTGTTAGTAAGTGCTCACGTTAGGGCCAATGAACCACTTAGTAAATTTGAAATCAAAGAGAAGAGAAGAGGCAACACTAGCTGCTTACAAGGTTTGGTTATCATTCCAGTGTGAGTACATAATCAAAGAAAAGAGAAGGCACTGGGAGTTTTACATGTTTGGAAACTAATATAGTGTGTATACAGAAAAGGAGGACACCACTGGATGCTTATCAGATGGGAAACCAATCCAGTGAGTGTCAAGAAACAAGAAAAGAGGAATTCAAAGATGAGTATCAATATTCCATTTGATTTCATGAATTTATATGTTATGAACATAAATTGATACACTGACCTATGATGGTTTGGTTTATGAGCTAACTTGATTTTCCTTGGTAGGATGCAAAATAAAATCATGAGTTTTACTTCATGGATAAGATGGTAATGATGTATGATTCAAATTTATTACAATTCTTTATGATGAGTCTAATGGAAATTTATGTACTATGTTGTAGGAAAGGATGCAATTTCCCAACCTGGGTGGTTGGAGTTGGTTGCGAGATGCACACTAGAAATAAGAAGAGAAATAAGAGCATGCAATAGTATTACTGTGAAATATTTTAGGAATTGGGTGATTGTGGGACACTGGTACCCAACAGTTTCCATTGATTTCCACGAAGCATTCCATGACTGGTATAAATGCATTGAGGCAGGTAATTTCGTTGGTTATGAGAATCTTCTTATGTGAGGAAGCCTTGCTAAGGAATGGATCACTCGAGGGACCATGAAGCAAAGAATAAGATTCTTGAACTTGGAAGGTGTGTGACTGCACATAAGTTGATGACATATTTCCCGAGGGACTAGGAATTAAAAAAGGGAAGGCTAGGAGATAGATTAGTTTTGGTCATAAGCATGACTGATTAGAATTATAAGCACAATGGGGGTGCTACTAAAAATAATGACTTGGGAACTATTTTCTGATGGAACACGAAGTGCAAGGATAACAACACTGGATATTGGAGGTACGAAACCCTCCAAATAAAAGGAACAAATCCAAATCTGATTGAGCATCTTAGGAGCACCAAAGATTGTAGAAAGGGCAATTATGAGATGGCTTAATTAATGAATTAATGAGTACCAAGTGGCTAGGTAAGCCACTCCACATATAAAATGTGTTGTAAAAGTTGAAATGAGATGTGTATATATAAAGCTCGATAATCAACAATGCTTAGTACAAAGCATGTTATGTTGTGTATGGATATTGAACACTAAGTACTTTGTTACCCCAAGGATGAGGGGATTGTCACATCACCTCATTAATATTCCTCATTTAAAAAAAAAATTAATAAATTAAGTGATTGAAAGAGGGACACATATTAAATTTCTTGACGAAGGAGTGACGAGGTGATCAATCTTTAGTTGAAAAAATAAAAGTTCTCAGAATAAATCAAAACCTAAATGGCCACATCTGTCTCGTTAATATGATCCCAACACAACTTGTTTCGCTCAAAACAGAGCTTGTATGAGGAAGATATCGTGTTCTCTCCACTTCGCCAAATAGAGGAATTTAGCAAAAAAAAAAGTATAGTCAATGCACAGTCAACAGTCCGTACTGCTGACATGGTAGGTTACTATGTAGGTCGAAGGTTGGTCGAAATGCTAATGCGGTCTCACCAAGTGGCCCAATTTGGTAGGTCGATATTTTGGTGATTTGGGTTGATTTTATTGGTTGGATGAGTACCTGTTGTAGCATTTTTTGGTTTTGATAAGATAGAATATTTGAAAAAAATGTTAAGCTACGATATGGACATAACAATAGTGAATAAAATGTTTTTAGAAAGATATCTTTATGATGATGTCCATATCAAAGAAAATGTTAGGTTAGGTCCTAAAAAATGAAGGAAAAAAGAAAATGTGAGGTTAGAAAGAAAAGAAAACAAATAAACTATGAAAGTGAGCAAGTCTAAATGCCACTACTTTGTTTTTGCAAAATAATGCTTGTGTGTAGCTTGTCTTAAATGCCACAACCCATGACAATCAAATAGTTTAATCTTGACTGCTTCATGTTTTAAATTTGATGTTATAGTTAGAGAATAAAGATCTGGCCAAACTGTTTAATCTTGGCAGATCAGTGGTTAGATAGAGAATAATAAGGTGCTCATCAATTTAATATGAGCCCTTGGAGGTTATAAGGGTAGACTTAGATATTTTTCTTTTGTAAAATAAAAGAAAGGAAAAAGGTTTGTTAGCTTAAATTCACCCATTAAATGAAGAAAAATGATAGGATACACAAAGGGTAAGTAGAGAAAAGCTTGCAGAAGTTTGATAATTCATTGGAAAAATGTACATTTATCATGTTTTACCATATGTTTCTAAGTCCATGATGCAGTTGCACAAAGCAAATAAAGGTCTATAAGATCAATTAATTAACTTCCCATTCATCCCCATTCACTCCTATATTTACTAATTTCCCCTTTGCCCACCTTCATATAGTTCATATTCATTCAATTTCCATAAAAACCCATTTTCCTAAGGTCAAAACCCTTTTTTCCTAGGAAAAGTGAAAAACCCATGTAAAATCCCTTTTTACCATGTAAAACCCCTTTTACCATGTAAAATCCCTTTTACCCGAAAAACCCACAAAAAGGTGTTTTAGCCTAAGTATTGATATATATATATATATATGAAAAGCAAATAAACCATGAAAAAGCATAATATTTAGTGAATTTCCCTTTTTCCGCTCATATTCCTTATTACCACTAACTCTAGTATTAAACCCATAAAATTTCCTTTTCCCGTATATTATTAAGTCCTTATAAAATACCTCGAAACCATTAGTTTTATAATAAAACTATGTATTTTCATATCGCATCGCAATATTGACAGATCTCAGCCTTTCAATGCACATCCACTTCCCTCCAATTGCGACATGCGATCAACGATGGACCTGGACCCGATGTAATATATATTATACTCCACTGCAATATTGCATCCGCCCTCATTGCGAGTCCCACTAATAGCATAACCCTCCGCCATTTTGATCTCCGATTGTGATGGGAACCCGGACCCGATCACATATCATACATGGTTTATTTTCATGTCACGTCCAACACCTATCACATTCCTTTGCGATGGGCCTTCCCTTCCTAAACTGTAATAGCGATAGGCGATTAGCTTGGACTCGATATCATTATCCACTCAAGTTCATAAAATTTCAAATCCTCCATATGTGTTTTGCAAAGATTTTCTTTGTTAAATCGTTTTTATGATTTTAATGAAGAAATAACTAAACCTCCATTTTAACCACTAATCTGGGTTTTAAGCCATAATAAAGCCATTTCCGCCATAATTAGTCATTGGGACCCTCCGTACTACTCTTTCACTCCATCACCATCCAATCTAAGCCATTCAAATCCAATGGCCCTCAATGATTTCGGGTTCGCTCTCTGTACAGGCATTACTCACGCGAAAAGCAGTTTTTCACTATCATCCCTTGCTATGTGTTAGGCTTATATTGTATCAAGTGAACCCTTCCCAAAACTGCCCACGCCTTATAAGCAGTGCGATGAAAAATGCCTCCCCCATAATGACAAAATATTCACTGTTCACTTTGCACCATATTTCAAAAGAAGTTTGTTTTTCCATTTAAATGCCAAAATCACCATTTTGCTCTATTTTCACCTGTTTTCATAGTAAACCCTCCATAAAGCCTCTGCAGCAAATTAAACCATTGTTTCACCTTTCGATATGCTATGGACTCCTTCCAATATCCTTTCAAGCTCTATAAAGCCATTGAAGACCCTCTGTCACCCTTGTTTTTCTTAACAATTTCTGTGTTTTGCAGGTAAAGACTCAGTTTTCTAGGCTTACAAAGAAGAAGTTTGCATACAGTTTGAAGACAAATATGAAGATCATATCAAATTACTTTATCATGTGACAGAAATCTAGAAGGATTTACTGTTGAAAAGCACAGTAGACACCTCAAATTCACTGTAGAGGTAAAAATACATAGTAAAGGCTACTCAGCAAGGTCAAAGGATACTTACAGAGTTTAAAGAGTATCTGATGAAAGATCAAACTGAAGGAGTCGACCAGTGCAAACGATTCAAACAATCTAGTAGTTTAAAGGGAAAAATATCAGACAATAAAGCTAGCATAACCTGAATAAAAGGGATAGAAAGAAGCAGTTCAATAGCTTCCCCTATCTTCTTGCATGAAGATCTTTTCCTTTCCTAGAATAAATCTTAAACGGTTTTAGGAATTTTCTTAGTTTCATTCTTGTATAAATAACTCTCTTCTCGAGATGTTATGGGTTCAAAGTTCAAGATTCCTTGTTGAGTCTTGACTGTTAATTATACTTTGGACTTGGAAGCCACCTTTGAAGGAAGCTTTTCTAGACAATTGATGTACTCAGTCTTTCTGGAACCTTAATATAAAGCAGAGGATTCTGAATCAGATTTCACACAGTTTTGTGTTATCCTGTAAGTTTTTCTAGTTATCAATCATTATGTTTTTCTTCGTATGCTTATGACATATAGAGATATCTAGGTAGGAAGAATTGTGTCACAATTTATTCCTATAAGCTCCTGAAGTGATCATCTATTAAGGGAATGGATTAATGAACTATCCATTTAGCTAATCCCCTCTAATCAGTAAATCATCAGCATCTTGTGTAAGCTTAAGTATACTTCCTTGAACCTTTGGAACGTAGTTTAGAACGTTTTCCCACTTATGATTGTTTTGTTTTATAGTCTGGAAACTGTGATAATCATATTATTTGTTGTCTTCTTCTCACGACTATTTTGATCTATATCACTGTGTAAAGTCTTATAGCAGCCCTCTATTGAGATATTAATATAACCCAAAGGATTAATTGCTTCAATTATACATCTGTCTTCATTCATTGGTCTTCCAAAAAACCAAAACCAAAAACCCCAAAACAATTATTTTAGATGCTCTAGCATTGGTAGCTGACCTACTACTATCTCAGAAGTACAACATCAAATTGGCACCATTGTCGGGGATTCGAATTTCATTTATTTGCCTTGGGACAACGATATTCATTCATTCTTTTGCTTTGAAGGTGATTAAAGGTTTAGAAAGGTTAAAATCATTCACCTTGGTGACTCCACACTCCCAAGCTGCCACCATTTAAACATACCAGATCTCATTTCGAAGGTAACATACTTAGTCCTCTGTCAGATCCTAAAAGGCTTATGAGAAAAGCCAGTTCTAAAAGGGGACACCATCCATCTTCTTCTTCTTCTTCAATCCTACAGTCTGAAGAATTAGAATCATTTGACCCTTATAATAGTATCCCTTTTGATCCTGATTACTCCCATTTATCACCTAGGGCAGTTGAACTTCTAAATAGAGGAGTTGATTTTAAGTCAGCCCACCTTATTCATTCATTAGAATCTCATCCAATACCCACATTACCATCAGGATCACCTAAAACTAAATCTGAGTTGGGTGTTGATCTACCAGAATATAAACCCACAGATTTCATATCCCCTACCACCTATCCATTTCTTTCCATTTTTGACCGACCTGAACCTTATTCTTCTAAACAATCCTCTCTTTGGAACAAAAGAAGGTATTCCTTTACAGGTCCCAAAGCTAGTTCTTAAGACTCCTTTGAAGTCTTTCAGGAGATCTCCTTCTCCTTCACCTCCAACTAGTTTATCTACCCTTAAATAACCATCTTCTTCCTCTACTTCTTCTTCATCCTCTACATCCACACAAACACCACATACTCCACCTAGACAACCTCATATACCTCAAGCACCTCATACACCACCTGTTGTCATGGCTTTCTGACCTATCACACAGGATAGATATGATGCCTTAGTCTTACATAATAACCTTGATGCATTCCCAGCTGGATACTTAAAATACCTTCCCAAGTACAATGGAGAAACTAGTCCCTCAGCTGAGGACCATCTTCAATCTTTCGTAGACTTTTGAGACAACATGAATATTGAACAAGAAAATGTTTATATGAGATTGTTGGTATAGTCACTTGAAGGAAATGTGAGGATTTGGTTTAGGAAGTTACCAGTAGCTTGCATTAGAAATTGGGAAGAGCTTACAATCAAATTTAAAAATCAATGGGGTGTGAAAAAGGATCCTCTTTATTTTCTCACAGAATTTGAAGACCTTAAAAGTAACTTCGGTGAACCAGTATCAGATTTTATCGAAGGATTCAATAAACTCTATCATAAAATTCTTGTTGATTATAAGCCCCCTGTAGCAACAACTAAGTCTAGATTTTCTAGAGCTTTTGATGATGACTTTGTTGTTATGCTACGAGAGAGAACTTCCATAACTCTTGAAGATATGCAAAAAAACGCTATAGAAGTAGAAGCAAATAGGGCAGCCTCTTCTTCTTTAAAAATTGAGGAAGAAAAGGCCCAAAGAAAACTCAAATCTATTCAAGAAGCCTCTATTTCCTCTAAGACTAAATCAGAAGAATAAAAAATAGATGAAATAACATCTCTTCTTAGAAACCTATCAAATAGGATTTTATATATTGAGACTCAACCTAGGACAATGCAACCAATAGTTACTAGACCCCAAAATCAAAATTAAGGTCAGTATAAAAGAAATCCACCACTACAAATCCTTCAGAGACCTAGCAATGATCAATAGGTTCCTACTCCTCTATTGATAGATGAGCAACAACCTGATGATAATACTATGACAATTTCTGAAGATATTAATAGTATGGATTCTTCTTCCAATCAAACAACATCATTCCTCTCTCACAATAGAATCAAGTTCAAGAAGATCATGAAACTTCACAGGTCTCTAAATGTCATGCTTTCTCTAAATTTTTAATTGCAGAATTAAACAAGAGGTATGATCTTAGGACTAGGCCTGGCCCTGGGAGACCTCTAAAGGAAACTCTAGTAATTGAACCATGTACCAAAACTGTTGAAGCTCAAACACTCTTATTCATCCCTTAGATCAGTCAATTGATACTACCCAAGCTCGTAAAAACATTTTGACTACATTTAATGTTGAAAAGGAATTAGTGAGGGTTAAGATCCCAATTCGACTGTCAAAACTTTCTAAAAACCCTAGTTACAAAAGCCAAGTCACAAAATGGATACAAAATACCTTAGTTGATGTTGAAGGTGATGTCATAAGTCTGCGAGGTGAAAAACCAATAGTAGTTCTTGGTCCTAGTTCAGACATGATAGATGAGATAATGCCTCCTTTCTATGTAACTCTTAAAACAAATGATTCCATGTTGTATAATTGTATGCTTGATTCAGGAGCATCACAACCTTATGCAAAAATCTATCATGGATCATTTGAAACTCGAAATAACTAGATCCTACCATGAGTTGTACATCTTTGATTCTAAAAAGGTGCTCTATTTAGGATTGATCAAGGATCTAGTGGTTACCCTTGCTCAAATTCCAGTGAAAAGTGTAGTACTTGATATTGTTGTCATAGATATCCCTCCAAAGTTTGGAATGCTCCTATCTAGGTCTTGTTCTGCCAAATTAGGGGGAACTCTGCAGATGGATATGTCATATGCTACTATTCCTATTTATGGAGGAGAGAAATTAAGATTATATAGAGAGGTAAGATTTATACATACTATTTGTAAGACTGACCAGCCAAGGAACCATCCAATTTATGCAATAGATCAAGACTTTGGTTGTTTTCAACTCACTTCAAACCAACATAAAGCTCAAGTCAAAATTGAAGAGGTAGTTGAAAGTCCTGAACCAAACGAAACTGATATTTGGAAACTATTCTTTGATGGCTCTTGCACAAAAGATGGGGCAGGAGCCAGAGTACTTTTAATTTCACCTGAAAAAAGAAAATATAACCCAATCATGTAAAGTAGATTTTGAAGTTACCAATAATGTTGCTGAATATGAAGCTTTCCTTTTAGGATTACAATTATCCAAAATCTTTAAAGTTCAAAACTTAAGTTTTTTTACTAATTCAGAGCTTATTGTTAAGCAAGTAAGAAATGCTTGCCAGACCAAGCACCCTAGAATTAGGTCCTACCAAAATGAAGTATGAGATTCATTTGAAAATTTCTTTGATGCTTTAATTTGACTCATATTCCCAGAGATCAAAATATTCATGCAGATGCCTTATCTGTCTCTGCTAGCTCTTTTAAGATCACTGATCATACTGATGTACTCTATCATATTCAAGTCAAATATAGGCCATCTATCCCAGATAATCTGAAACATTAGAAAATTTTTGAAGATGATGAACAGTTGAAATCATTTATGTAGGTAATAGATGATTTTTGATTTCTAAAAATTGATGACGATAGAACTGAAATAAATGAAAATGTAGATGGAAACGATACTTTAGATTTTAAAACCCAAATTGCTAATCATGAAATTATTCAATTATCAAATAATTATATTTCAAAAGGACTCATTCCTTTAGAATGATTGTTTGATCAAAATGATGTCCTCCGAAACCCTCAGTCCATTTCTTCAGAAGATGACATAGAAGAGATTAACATTGGAACTAATGAAGATATCCAAAACATCAAAATATGTGCATCTCTAGACCCTGAGATCAAAGCTCAATATCTTAAGTTACTGCAAATTTATAAGGATGTTTTTTCTTGGACCTATGCTGATCTAAAAATCTTTGATACTTCATTAATACAACATAAGATTCCTTTGAAACCAGAAGCAAAACCTTATCAACAGAAACTTGGATAAATCCAACCCTTTTACCAACTGTAGAAAGGGAGATTAAGAAAATTCTAGATGCTCAGATCATCCTACCTCTTAGATATTTTAATTGGGTTGCAAATCTACTTCCTATTAGAAAGAAAAATGGAGAAATAAGACTCTATGTGGATTTTAGAAATTTGAATAAGGCACCATTAAAAGATATTATCTTTTGCCCAAAATGGATCAGTGACTTCAAATGGTTTCAGGACCACAAAGACTTTCTATGCTTGATGGTTTTTCAGGTTACAATTAGGTGAATGTTGATACAACAGACAGAGAGAAGACAACCTTTACTACACCCTGGGGTACATTCATGTATGCTAGGATGACATTTGGCTTAACCAATGATGGAGCAACATTTCAAAGAGCTATGCACATAGATTTTATGGGTCGGGTAAATAAATTTGTGGTTATTTATCTTGATGACATAACCGTTTTTTCTAAATCTGATCAGAAACATCTAAAGCACTTGATGAAGGTTTTTGACAGGTGTAGAAAATTTTGAATACCATTGAACCCTAAGAAGTCCTTGTTTGTTGTCAAAGAAGGAAAATTGTTGGGCCTTATTATTTCAAAGGATGGAGTAGTAACTGATCCCAAATGAGTATCTTCCATTGAAACATTGACCTTACCTAGAAACAAGAAGGAGATTCAAGATTTTTTAGGCAAGATTAATTTTTTAAGGAGGTTTATTCCAAATTATGTAGAGATTGTAAAATATATAACTAACATGCTCTGAAAGGACCATGAAGTCAAATGGACTCCCGCTTCTAGGCATGCATTTGAACAAATAAAAAGGGTTATCTCTGAAGCTTCCACTTTAGCCAACCATGACTATACTAAGCCATTTATTACTTTATCTTTTGCCTCTAAAACAACCCTTGCTGCCATTCTATTACAGAAAAATGAAGATTCTCATGACCAGACACTGATGGGAAAAGAGGTAGATGGATCTCTCAAATTTTGGAGTTTGATCTAACTATCAAGATTACCAAGCTAGTAAAAGGTCAAGGATTAGCCAAGCTTCCAGCTGAATCCAACTGCAAAGTACCTAGAATCAATTCTCTTTTAGAAATACAATTGAAGAGTACACAAGAACCTTCCCTTCATTCTCAAGGGAAGATACACAAGAACCTTTTGTCCTTACAGAAGGGGAGAATCCACAAGAACCTTCCTTTCCTCCTAAAGGGGAGAATCCACAAGAACCTCTACCTTTAGAGTAGATCAGTCCTATACACATTGATGAATTTTTTTTTTTGTCATACTAGTACCAAGATATTGTAAATTTCTTGATCCATTTTGAGTGTCCAGCATCAGTCTCCAAAAGCCAGTGTAAAACCCTTAAGTTAAAATCAGTCAAGTACTGCATTATAAATGAAAATTTATACTAGAAATATCCATTGAATATTTTGTTATTATGTTTAACAGAATCAGAAACTGAAGGAATCATTGATCAGTTGCATATAAGATTTTGTGGGGGACATTATGCTTAGAGAGCAACATCATACAAGATTCTGAGGGGAGAATTTTATTGGCCTACATTGTTCTTACAAGTAGGGGCAAAGGTGAGAGGTTACATTCCTTGTCAAATGTTTGCTGGTAAACAAAAATTAGCAACTCTTCCACTCGTTCCATCAATAGTTGCATAACCTTTTTCTCAATGGGGATTAGATTTTGTTGGAGAGAATCACCCCACTTCAAGTAATCAGAATAGATGGATCCTCATTGCAATAGACTACTTCACTAAATGGGTGGAATCAATTTCAGCCAAAAATGCTACTGATTTAGTACTAATTAAGTTTATTGAGGAGAATATATTATCTAGATTTGTTTGCCTAACTCGAATTGTCACTGATAATGCAACAACATTTTCTAGTGTTAAATTGATTGACTTTTTCCAGAAATATCAGATTTTGTTACATCATTCAACTCCATATTACCCTCAAGGTAATGGCTTTGCAGAGTAATCAAACAAAAGCCTGGTAAAGGTAATAAAAAAGACTCTAGCTTATCACAAGAAGAGTTGGGATTCACATTTGATTTATGCAATGTGGGAAAACAAAATTACTCCAAACAAATCAACTGCCAAATCTCCATTTTAGTTAGTCTATGGGAAAGATGAAATTTTCCCTACCAATCTGGCCTTCCTTTTTTTAAAATTCTTGCAGGATTCAATAGAGGAACCTAATGATTTTTGAAGAAGGATAAATCAGATTATTGAACTTAATGAAAAGAGAGATGAAGTTCAATACAAATTGCACAAATATCAGAATAAAATGAAGGTCTTGTTAGACAGAAGAGCCAGGGAAAGGGACTTTAAGGGAGGTGATCTAGTTCTCAGATGGGATGCCAGAAGAGAAGACAAAGGAAAGCATGGAAAATTTGACAATCTATGGTTTGGACCTTTAGCAATTGCTAAAGTGAAGGCTAACAACACTTTTATGCTGCAGAATATTGAGGGACTATATTCCACTTATCCTATAAATGGAAGGCTTCTCAAACACTACATTCAATACTAAGAAGTTGAAATAGTTTTCATTGTAAATACTCCAGTTTTCTTTACTTTTCAAGATCTTAGTGTGATTTTCTTACAACAAGGACTCCATAGCCCGAGGAGAAGGCACATGTGTCTGCGGGTTCTCTACATTCTATAGGAGAAAGCGGGCTCCAGCTGGAGACAATGTTGTAGCATTTTTTGGTTTTGATAAGATAGAATATTTGAAAACATGTTAGGTTAGGATATGGAAATAACAATAGTGAATAAAATGTTTTTAGAAAAATGTCTTGATGATGATGTCCATATCAAAGAAAATGTTAGGTTAGATGTCCTAAAAAATGAAGACAAAAAGAAAATGTTAGGTTAGAAAGAAAAGAAAACAAATAAACTCTGAAAGTGAGCAAGTCTAAATGCCACTACTTTGTTTCTGCAAAATAATGGTTGTGTGTAGCTTGTCTTAAATGCCACAACCCATGACAGTCAAATAGTTTAATCTTGCTTTCTTCATGTTTTAAATTTGATGTTATAATTAGAGAATAAAGATCTGGCCAAACAGTTTAATCTTGGGAGATCAGTAGTTAGGTAGAAAATAATAAGGTGCTCATCAGTTTAATCTAAGCCCTTGGAGGTTATAAGGGTAGATTTAGATAGTTTTCTTTTGTAAAATAAAATAAAGGAAAAGGGTTTCCTAGCTTAAATGCACCCATTAAGTGAAGAAAAATGATAGGATAAGCAAAGGGTAAGTAGAGCAAAGCTTGTAGAAGTTTGATAATTCATTGGACAAATGTACATTTATCATGTTTTACTATATGTTTCTAAGACCATGATGCAATTGCCCAAAGAAAATAAAGGTCTATAAGATCAATTAATTAACTTCACATTCATCCCCATCCATTAATATATTTACTAATTTCTCCTTTCCCCACCTTCATACAATTTATATTCATTCATTTTCCATAAAAACACATTTTCCTAAGGTCAAAACCCTTTTTTCCTAGTAAAAGTGAAAAACCCATGTAAAATCCCTTTTTACCATGTAAAACCCCTTTTACCGTGTAAATTCCCTTTTACCCGAAAAACCCACAAAAAGGTGGTTTACCCTAAGTATTGATATATATGTGAAAAGCAAATAAACCATGAAAAAGCATAATACTTAGTGAATTTCCCTTTTTCTGCCTATAATTCCCTTTTCTGCCTGTAATTCCACTTTTCACATATATTTACTCTTTTTCCGCTCATATTCCATATTAAGACTAACTATAGTATTAAACCCCTAAAATTTCCTTTCCCGTATATTATTAACTCCTTATTAAAATATCCCAAAACCCTTAGTTTTATAATAAAACTATGTATTTTCATATCGCATCGCAATATTGGCAGATCACAACTTTTTAACGTGCATCAACTCCCCTCCAATTGCGACATGTGATAAACGATGGACTCGGACCCAACGTAATATATATTATAGTCCATTGCAACATTGTATCTGCCCTCATCACAAGTCCTGCTAATATCATAACCCTCTATCATTGCGATGGGAGCCCGAACCCAATCACATATCATACATGGTTTATTTTCACGTCACGTCTAGCCCCGATCACATTCCTTTGCGATAGGCCTTCCCTTGCTAAACTGAGATAGCGATATGCAATTAGCTCGAACTCGATATCATTATCTGCCCGAGTTCATAAAATTTCAAATCCGCTATATGTGTTTTGAAAATATTTTCTTTGTTAAATCGTTTTTATGATTTTAACGAAGAAATAACTAAACCTCCTTTTTAACCGCTAATATGGGTTTTAAGCCATAATAAAACCATTTCTGCCATAATTAGTCATTGGGACCCTCCGTACTAATCTTTCACTCCATCACTGTCCAATCTAAGGCATTGAAATCCAATGACCCTTAATGATTTCGGGTTGGCTCTCTATACATGCATTACCCACCCGAAAAGTGGTTTTTCATCGTCCTCCCTTGCTATGTGTCAGGCTTATATTGTATCGGGTGAACCCTTCCCAAAACCGCCCACACCTTATAATCAGTGCGATGAAAAATACCTCCCACTTAATGACAAAATAGTCATTGTTCACTTTGCGCCATATTTCGAAAGAAGTCTGTTTCTCCATTTAAACACCAAAATCACCATTTTTCTCTATTTTCACATGTTTTCATAGTAAACCCTCCGTAAAGCCTCTACGACCAATTAAACGATTGTTTCACCTTCTGATATGCTATGGACTCCTTCCAATGTCCTTTCAAGCTCCATAAAGTCAATGAAGACCTTCTATCACCCGTGTTTTTCTTAACAGTTTCAGTGTTTTGTAGGTAGAGACTCAGTTTTCCAGGCTTACAAAGAAAAATCCTGCGTACAATTTGAAGACAAATATGAATATCACATCAAATTACTTTACCATGTGATACAAATCTAGAAGGATTTACTGTTGAAAACCATAGTAAAAACCTCAAATGCACTGTAAATGTAAAAACACACAATAAAGGCTACTCAACAGGGTCAAAGGATATGTACAGAGTTTAAAGAGTATCTGATGAAAGATCAAACTGAAGGAGTCAACCAGCACAAAGGATTCAAACAATCTAGCAGCTTAAAGGGAAAAATATCAGACAATAAAGCCAATACAACTTGAATAAAAGGGACAACAAGAAGCAATTGAATAATTGCCCCTACCTTCTTGCATGAAGATCTTTTCCTTTCATAGAATAAATCTTAAACAATTTTAGTGATTTTCTTAGTTTCATTCTTGTATAAACAACTCTCTTCTCGAGATGTTATGGGTTCGAAGTTCAAGATTCATTGTTCATTGCTTGTTAAGTCTTAACTGTTAATTCTACTTTGAACCTGGAAGCCACCTTTGAAGGAATATTTTCTAGACACTTGATGTACTCAGTCTTTCTGGAACCTTAATACAAAGCAAAGGATTCTAAATCTAGTTTCACATAGTTTTGTGTTATCCCGTAAGTTTTTCCAGTTATCAATCATTGTGTTTTTCTTCATATGCTTATGACTTATAGAGATATCTATGTAAGAAGAATTGTGTCACAATTTATTCATATAAGCTCCTGAAGTGATCATCTATTAAGAGAATGGATTAATGAACTGTCTGTTTAGATAATCCCCTCTAATCAGTAAATCATCAGCATCTTGCATAATTTTAAGTATACTGCCTTGAACCTTTGGAACACACTTTAGAAGGTTTTCCCACTTATGATTATTCTGTTTTACAGTTTGGAAACTGTGATAATCATATTATTTGTTGTCTTCTTCTCACCACTATTTTGATCTATATCACTGTGTAAAGTCTTATAGCATCCCTCTGATGAGATATAATATAACCCAAAGGATTAATTACTTCAATTATAGATTTGTCTTCATTCATTGGTCTTACAAAAAACTAAAACCAAAAACCCCAAAGCAATTATTTAAGATATCTAGCATTGGTAGCTGACCTACTACTATCTCAAAGATACAACATGACCAATGATATGGTGACATGTAGCAAGCTCGGAGGTCGCCACATTTCCCTCGCCAAAGGGCAGACATCATCAGCGTGATGTAGAAAATTTTATAGCAGGCCGAGGATTCGAACCCGTGACCTGCACTGCACAAGCCCAACACATTACCACTACACTGCCATCATATTTATTAACAGTAAATGGTCATTATGTGTATTTGATGTTTAATTTGTAGTGGGTTGGGGGAGGATAGGGCCAACCCCCTCCCATGTGACCACTACTATGAAACCGCGAGCCAACATTTCGCATAATCGCGCGATTAAAGCACTAAACTACAGATTAACATTAATAAACATGATTATCACTAATTAATTGTGAGATCAAGTTGGGAGAGAATTTTGCAGAGCCCCTAAATCTGATGTTAACTCTGGAATTAGCGGAGTTAACTAGAGTTCCTCTGGTTTTATTGGAGATTTCCTAGGTGAAACTGTTTTGGCCATAAGATTTGCAATTCTCGACCAATTTGGGATCGAAAAAGGTCATTCTTACATGATTTTGATATTCTGAGGACATTGAAGCAAGTTTTAGGAGTAGCAGAGCATTCTAAACAACAATTTTTTCCATTTTGAGCTAATACGGAGGTCGAGGCCATGGAAGCTGGACCAAGGAGATGTAGCCCTGGAGGGGTGAACTTCTTCATCAAAACACTATGGTAAGTGTTCATTTTGATGGTTTGTTGTAAATCTATTTGTTGTTGTTCATCAATTTACATACATGCTATTTTTCTCATGAATTTGACATAAAAACTTGACAAAATTTACCTATTACATTGATAAACACCATAAAGGAAACCTATGCACATAAAGAAAATGATGAGCAATTGTTTTTAATTTTGAAGTTGAAATTAGCACAAAAAAGCTAACATTCAACAACATATCAAGGAGATTGTGTGAGGAATTGATTATTTTAAATATCAACCAGGGGATGAATTAGTGGATTTAGTTGGACTGAATGAGCAATAAATTTAATTGAAAATTAAAGGATAGTTCCAGGTGTCCTTTGAGCTGCAACAACAAGCAAGATAAGGGTTAAATTTATGAAGATGGTTTTTGGTGGCCATGAGAAGGGGTTGTGGAGACACACAAATAGACAAGAGTAGTTGGGTAGTTAGAACAAGAAAGGTGGAGGCTCAGAGGAATCAATGAAGAGAGGACCATTCAAGATTGGTGAGCAGGGAGAAAAGACTCTAGGGAATACTCCTATGCATGAAGGTACTGTAAGAAAGCTAGTTGAAGAATCATCTCTAATGATTGATGAGTAAAAATAATAGAAAATTTTTTGGCCTTGAAGATGAAGAACCCTATGGGAATATTCGTTGATTTATGAACATATCTATTGGGACCATAGGGCATCTTGGTGCTTTTTGGGCTTGTGAACCACCATGTGTTGCTTTGGGGCTAAATAACACTAGTTATTTCTTCCACCGATGAATCGTCAATGGAAGGATGACACCTATACTTGTAGGGAGCTTAGACAACTATTGAGGGTTTTGTCCTAAGTGGAAATTGTTCTCCTAAGGTCAAGTTTATCTTCTTTGACATCGTGATGTTGTAACTCACTTGAATAGTTGGTGGTTGAAGGAAGTGTAGCCTTGGGATGCTCTATTTTAGCTATGATACTGGTTAAAATTGTACCATTGGCATTGGTCACGTATAGGTGAAGTTTTATTGGTATATTGATTCTACAAATAACTGGTGGTTGAAAGAAATGTGGCTTTGGGACACCCTGTTTCAACTGGAAATTCAATTATTTCATCCTTAAGCACTGGAATCTAACTCAAGGGTGATAGCTACAAGTAAAAGTGGGGTTGGATTTTCTATGGTTGGATGGACAATCAGAATCCCACTCTTAGTTTCAATATTTACTTATAAGATACGTTCACTCTTATCTTTTATGATTGTGGTAGTCGTTTATGCTTCTTCTTATTGCAATGAAATAATGTTTTTGTACTACTGCAAGATGTTGTTCTTAGATACATGAAGAATGTAAATGTTTATGTAAATATGCTATAATATAGTCCATGACTTGTGAATGCACTAAAACTGAAATAAGTTAAGCCTTCCTACGCACGAAGTGATCGAAATAGTTATAAATGGGGCAATTGTCTATGTAACTTGTCAAAATAAATGGTATCTATGGTATTGGATGGAACCTATCATTAATAAATAATGTGATTTATTGTGTGTTAATTGGACATTGAATTTTTTTGTTTACATGTTTGGGGAATGGGGAAATTCCTGTATGTTTAGGAGATTGAATCTCAGTGATTTTTACTTTTATGGAGATGGGGAAGTCCTCGTGATATTTCATTAAATTGATGAATATGTTCGCTAGCACACAGTATCATTATTTAATTTCTTTTGCTGGTATTATTGGACTATTAAGCAAAGGATAGACATATCCTGTAATGGAAAAAATTGGGGTAAATTTTCTGCAAATCTAAGGAACTACATCCATGCAAACATCTTTATATATTCCTCACTGAATATGCTATATGGAAGTTCCATATATGTACTCTTGTGCACTACTCACCAAGCTTGGATGATGTTATAATCACAATGCTTAATGGTATTCATGACCTTCATGCATAGAGGAATGCATTGAAATCATGAAGCACATGTATGCTTGCGCTAGAGGGTCAAAATTCTTCAAAAATGTGTAAAAGCTCAGAATAAAATGTGCTAATGAAAAATATTATCTACCTATATATATATATATATATATATATATATATATATATATATATATATATATATATATATATTCAAAGCTTAGGACGGATGGCTTACAGAGTTATGCAGCTATATGCATAAACTCCCATGGGAACGAGTAGGGTTGAGATCAAGGCCTTAAGGTGCTTAGCCCTTATCCATGAGTCAGGGTGCCATAACCAAGCATTGAGGGAAGAGGATTTGATCTTTAACCAAGCGTAGCAAGGTTGAAATTCCAATGTCTGGAGGCCAAACGGGGACATGAGCTTAAACATTGTGTGGCTAGGATCCAAATCCAAGCTCAAGGGCAAGAGAGGCCTATGTCACTGATGGGGAAGTTCACATGATCCTTGGATGAGCCCAAATCCTTAGTCCCTGGAGCTTGTTAGCAACACACATTGTAGAATTCACAGATTACAACTCCTATGGTGATATGGAATTGAGAACATAGTGAGGTAATGAGCATTGAGAAACATAACTGGTGGGGTCCTACGAAGTTCCACATATTCCTGGAACATTTGATCCAAAATGAAACAATGAAAGCTACTTCTGAGGTGAGTTTTCCTGGGGTGACTTGGCATGTGGGTCCATTTGTGAGAATGAATGCACCAAAGTTCATGTATTCACTTTGCAAACAAGAGACAGATTGGGCTTATTATAGAGCTAAAATTACCAATGAAACATAGAAGAGTGACCATGGAGGGTCAATGGAGAGAAATCTCAAAAATGGATGGGATGTAACTCTCAGGGTGATTTGGATGTCCTAGGCATGATGAACAAAGCCATTAATGTGGTAATTTAGAGGGGGGGGATGTTATAAGGTGCACATAATCCCAAAAATTCAAGTGCAAAATACCCCAAATTTTTTTGGAGGAGTGTTGAGGTGGCATGCCTTGGGATATACTCCTCGGGTGAGCGGGAACTACAAGCCCCGTTTCAAAAGCTTTCGACACAATGACTTATATTATCATGTGTGTATAATTTGGGCCAAAATGGGGGGCACCCACATAAATAGTAGTAGCCGCTGGAAAAACTAGCAAGGACTGTGTGAAAAGTTAGTAGTTGTGATCGAGATTCCAATTGGAAAGACTTGTCACTAACAAGGATAGGTGCATGGAAAATGATGATGACATGGTGCAGTCTGATAGGCCAAAATTTGAATGGCCATAATTTACAATCTTGAAGCATTATTGAGGAAAATTTATACATCACATGATTCTTCTCAATGAGATAAAACATAATGGTATCATTTGTTTTCAGAGTTGAAGGAGTAAAGGAAAGAAAAAAATTGGACCCCATTTACATAATTGAACCATGGAGATTGTGTCGACACAGTTATTGCCACCTTCTATCCTTGGTTGGTGTCGAGGTTAGTAGTGGGTATGTTACATTTTTTTATCTTTCATAAAGAATATATATCTTTTTGTTTCTTCTATCTTTTGTCACAAATATAATGGTTATGTTCCTTTCTTTTCCATGTTTCTATAGCCATTGTTAGGATCGACTCAATTTAGTTTACAATTGCTTGTTTTTTCCATGTTTAGCAAAGACAGTAATAGAGAACCAACCTCTCTCTTCCTCTTTCACATGACCTTATCATTACATATGGTAATAGTTATTATAACAAGCATGATACCTCCAAGTTCACTTCAACAAAGGACACATCAATTAAATAAGAACATATAAAAGAAATTTAGTAGTACTATCAATTGATTCAAGAGTGGAATCAATTCGTCCATCAACGTGCTCAGGTGATCGAGGGAATATCTATAGAACCTATAGATATGAATCTAAGCATGTCCAAACGACTAGATGACTAGGTATATAAGCTACAGATATGAAGCTAAGCATGTCTAAAGTACAAGATGGCATACTCTAGGACCCTAAATTCTTTGTTTAAATAATTACAAATGATTTTGGTTGTGGCCAACCTGCACCCTAGATGTAAACATTATCCTTTATAGTGACATATCAAGTTGCAATGCAAAAACATGATAAATTCAAAAGGGTATTCTTTCATATTCATGGTCAAGATATTTAATGGTGGGATACCACCAAAAACACATGGCGTATAAAGGTCTTCCTTTTTGTGAAACCAATAATGAGCTCATCTTATAAACTTTACTCATATCCATAACTAGGGTAAGTTGAACACAATGCTCTAGAATTATAACTTAGTAGGCTATATGGAACAGGGAAATTTTAAGGATGGAAATTTATCTTAACATTTAGAAACCTTGCCGAATATCACTAGTCCATGATACACCATATATAAAATGTTTGGTGGTATTTCTGTAAAAATATTCAAATTTATAATAATTTTATATAGTCTCTATATAAAATTTTAACGATTTTTAAGGTAAAATAATTTTATACTATAAAATTTGGGCAAAACAATTTTAGAAAAATGGAAATTAATGAATATTTTTTTTGGGAAAAGGATGGAAAATTAGCCCACTTGCGAATATTATCTCCTAAAATTTTCCATGATATGGAATATTTTTGGATATAATGGCACCAACTCAAGTAGCCTACAAGTCAAAATGTTGAACATTACATTAAAATCATATTGTTATCTTCTGCAAGTTCCAGGTGAAACTTTGTATGTATATTTCAAGAAAAACTTTTCATCGTGTTCGGTTCGAGTTTATTACCTACTCTCTATCCTCAATTTTCTGAGATGTAAAATCTATCCCTTTCCACACCATTTCAAAATTTCCTCACCACTAGAAAGATATTGGGTGAATTCTAACTACTTCCCATTCACCTTTTTTACTGTAATCAATTCCCATAACATCCACCATGGCTACCAAATCACAACACATTTAATTCCTTTTTTCTAATATTGACATCATCATTAGTTAGGGAAAGAAATAGTGCTACTCATCAATGACCAATCTTTATGCTTCATTTACCATTAATCCCAACTACTAAACAACCACCTCCTACTAAAAAACATCCACCTTTAATATAAAACCTATATACAACAATTTCATTTGGGACTCAGGACAAAGTCTACGAATAAGGTGGGTACTTTCCATAGTAACTCACCTACAATGATATTGTATTCTTTCAATGTTTATGTAAGTTTGGTGATATTGCAACTTTTTGATATATGTATGCTTGCTTTTGAGGCATGGAACCAACCAGACCCATTTCTCTCTACCATCTTACAACACACTACAACCAACCACAAACCTTTATTTATTATGCTATTTTTAATATTAACTATTTTTATATCATGTCTTGTAAAGATAAATTAAGTATTGAAATTTCAATAAATTTTTAAAAATGTATTTATAAATAACTATTTTATATAGTTTCATACCTAAAAATAATTACAATGTCAAATAGAAATAAAAATGGATTAGTATGAAAAATATAAAATAAATAAAGCATAATAATACCAAATAAAAATGAATTAGTATAAAAAATAAGATAATCATAAATAAAATATATTATGTAATAAAAATACTAAATATCAACAGTACCATTATTTTAAAGGAAATTCATGCACATAGTATGACATAGGGTTTTGTCCCCATGTACCCTTCTTCAACCATATAGGATGATTATTAGGATCTTCCGACCACACAATTGTTTCTTTACGAAATATTTACATAATCAAAAGGTAACCAAGATAGATCCATATTAAGTCCGGATCTAACATGAGTCGAGAGGGATAAAAGTTCTTCACATGAAAAAAATTTTAGAGTGCAAAATAGAGTATATATAGGACCAAATAAGAATTCTAACCATAAAAACTTAATTTGTTTCTATATATAGATATATGAAGTTGATATAGACATAAATTAGTTAACATATATCTTCAAATAGTTTATTTAAGTGTCTTGTTGAAAATTTAAACATATGATTCACAAATTTCTTTTGCCTCTAATTACTTCACAACATATTCATTTTTTTTTAATTATAGCTGACATTATTTTTCTATGTAGAAGATACTTTTTATTTTCATTTTAAAGAGCACGTGCGGATGGTCAAACTTACATATCCCCTCATATTGGTTTGTAGAATAAGCCTCTCGATGCAAATATAAAGAAATGATAATATCATATTTTGCAAGAACAGAAAATAATAATGAAAATTTATAAATCCTCGTTGATATTTATAACCCATCATAAGGACTAGAATAGTGAATACTAACACATTTAATCAATGTAAAAAGAAAAAGAAGAAAACATAAATAAAATGTACTTACGCCATAAGGCACACCCTTCGAGAAGAACTTTTCCACTGGTTACCTGACATCACTTTACACCTTTTGATTATCTTGTACACGATTGAAGGATGTTAAGTTGTTCGATCATCGCAAGTGAAAGTAGTTAGATGGAACCACCTAAACATCTTGATAACCTACAAATCGTAGATTCTCTTCTTAGTGTTGGGAGCTTTAGATCTTTTGTCTCTCTGTAGTTCTCTATGCACAAGATGGATTCCTATTTGGAATGACGACTTCTATATTTTGAGCTAGTTACTCTGTCTGATATTCTATGTGGAGCTTTATTCAAAATATTTGGTAGGTCTTCTTCAACTTTGTATTATCAACGCATTTTGGAAAAAATCGATTAAAAAAAATTCAAATCACAATCTTCTTAGAAGAACAATTCAAAAAGAAAATTCGTATGTTTTTCAAAGTTGAGAATAATTAATATTATTTTGTTATTAATGGAGAAAATAGTTACGTTGTTGTAACTTTCTCCCTAGTTTAGGATTAGTTCCTATAATTATGGGGTTTGGCTGCAACTTCCTATTTCCTAGTATTGTATTTATTTATGTAATCTTTGATTGATTAGAGAATAGAGTGGACGAGAGTGATCTCTCAAGTTTTGTGAGTGTAGTCTCCAGGTGCAGGCCACACCTGAGAGCTACAACTCTTTCTTTTAAATTTTGTTCACATTTTATCTTGGTATCAGAGCTCAGATTGAGTGAGCCTGATCTTTTGTCACCTGTGAGGTTGAAGTGCCTGTAGTAGCTAGCTTGCCTGTGTGGCTGGAATAGCCTGTGTGGCTTGAAGCGCCTTTGTGGCTGTGTGTACACGAGAGCTCTGTGCTCGAAAATTGAGCAGGTGGACTACAGAACACCTGGCTCGGACTCGAAAGTTTTGGCGTGGATTTTTAACGGATTGGCGTGGATTTTGCGCTAACAGTCGCGCCAATAGAGGAATTAGTGCGGTTATTGAGGAATTAACTGCACCAGAGCGCCAAAAAGCCCGATTGGCGCGGGATTTTTCGCTCGGGGTAGCGCCAAGGGGATCTGTGAATAGCGTGAACTTCGTTTGGCGGTCTACAAACGGTGCAGATCGGCGGAGTTGTAGATCCTTACGAAGAGATAGATCGGGAAAGCGCCAGAGGAGATCTGCGGGAAACCTCGACTTTGTTTAGCGATCTGCAGGGAGAGCAGGATCGGCGAAGTGGCAGATCAATCCGGGAGAGGTGGATCGGATCAATAGTGATTAGATCAGTGTTTCGGTTGTGTTGGAAACGCCGAATTTGCTCATTGGAACGGGAGTGCCAGACACTGCAGATCGGTGGCAGAGGTGATAGATCGATCTGACAGGTATTGTTTTTGTTGTTAAGTAGATTCACAATGAGTAATACGATGGAATCTTATCTTAACGAGTCTGGTAAACTCAACGGGTCTAACTTCACGAATTGGAAGTTTAAGATCCAGACCCTGCTCGAAGGTGCGAACGCTTGGACTATAGTGACAGGCGATGAGCAGAAGCCGACTGCGAGCACGCAGAAGGAAGACTGAGAAAAACGAGAAAACAAGGCCAAAGTCTTGTTGAAAATGTCTGTGAAAGACAATGTCATTGCACAAATCAGAGACTGTAAAACGTCCGCAGAGATTTGCACGAAAATCAAGAATCTGTATGAAACCCAGAATACAAACAGTGTTTTGGCTCTAAAAAGCAAGTTACTCTCAATGAGGATGGACGAAAGGGAGTCTGTTACTGCATTTGTCGCGCGAATTAAGGATGTTAAAGACGGATTGGTGGCCATTGGAGTGGCGGCAGCTGATGAAGATCTTGTTGCAATTACAATGAATGGGATGCGTGATGATTTCCAAACCTTCGTCGCTGGAGTCTCGGCAAGGGAGAAAACACCCACGTTTGATGATCTCATTGCGATCTTGCAGCAAGAGGAAGAGCGACAAAAGAATCTGAATCTGAACCCCCAAAGTGGCGATCTTGCTCTGGTGGAAAAACGACGACTATCCAAAGGGAAGCAGTCACAGCAGCAATCAGTCCAGAAAGGAGGAACATCACAGAAGAATCTGCATTCTCATAAAGGTATGCTTGCAAATCATTCTGAAAAGAAATGCTTTTATTGTGGAAAGAAGGGTCATATACAGAGAGATTATTATCATAAGAGGCAGGCTGATGAGGCAAGGAGGAGACAGGAAAATCCAAAACACAGAGGATATTTTGTTGAAGAAGAAGACTTCAGTCATGAATTTCGACTGTTCACAGTCAACTGTGCCCTTTCTGCATCAAATGAAGATGAGATCTGGTATGTCGATTCCGGAGCATCCTCTCACATGACAGGTAATAAAGAATTTTTCGACAGTCTTGAAGAAATTATAAATGGATCAAAAATATATCTAGGGGATGATAATGGATATCAGATTAAAGATCATGGGGTGATTTCAGTTAAGTTACCAAATGGAAAAATTAGTCACCTTTCAAATGTTTTATATGTACCTGGAATAAAGAAAAACCTGATATCTGTATCCATGATGGCTGATCAAGATATGAATGTCGAATTCTTCAAGACTCACTGTGTGATAAAGGATTGCAGGAATGAAATTGTTGCAACAGGCATGCGAGTTGGAAGCCTATACAGATTAGATGCAAAAAGTATATCAAAGCAAGCCATGGTTGCAGGAGAGTCGACAGCTGAACAACTCTGGCATCAGAGGTTTGGTCATCTGAATCTGTAGGATCTCATGTTGTTACAGAAGAAAGGTATGGTCGAAGGTCTCCCCATCTTTCGTAACATTCAGTTAAACTGTGAAGGTTGTGCCTTAGGAAAGATGCACAGAGAACAGTTCCCTGTGCATGATAGGAGGAGGCAAACAGAAATCTTAGAGCTAGTGCACACTGATGTATGTGGTCCCATGCAGACAAGGTCGCTAGGGGGAGCATACTATTTTTTGTTATTTACTGATGACTGCACTAGGTATTCATGGGTTTATTTTTTAAACAAGAAAAGTCAGACTTTCCAATGTTTTATAGATTTCAAAACCCTGGTGGAAAGACAGTTTGGAAAAAGCATTAAAATTCTCTGATCTGATCAAGGAGGAGAATACAAATCAAAGGAATTCATGACATACTGCAAATCTCACGGGATTGTTCAGCAGTATACAGTGCCGCACACACCACAGCGAAACGGTGTTGCAGAGCGTAAAAACAGAACCCTGGTAGAGTGCGCAAGGAGCATGCTGCAAGGTAAGGGTCTATCTAATAATTTTTGGGCAGAAGCGATAAATACTGTTGTATATTTGAAAAATAGAAGTCCTACTAGGTTTCTTGGCTTCAAAACCCCTTTTGAAGCCTTGTATGGATTTAAACCAGCAGTAAATCACTTAAGAATCTTTGGGTCAAAGGCATTTGCACATGTACCCAAAGCTGATAGAAAGAAACTAGACCCTAAGGCAGTCAAATGCATCTTTGTTGGTTATGGCACAGAGTTTAAAGCATACAAACTGTTCAATCCTGAGTCTCGTAAGACATTTGCAAGTAGAGATGTAGTCTTTCATGAATAGGTATAGGAAAGGAAAGCTGATGTTGGAGATGATTGGCACATTCCATTGTTGTTGGAGGAAAGCAGCGAGGATGAAAGGGAGCAGGAACAGGAGCAGAAAGAAGAGAATGAAGAAGAACAACAAGAAGGTGAAAGAGCAGGCCCAGTTATTGGAGAAGAAAACAAATTTGAGGTAAGTCCCCTACCAAGAAGGTCAGATAGGAAGACTCAATTACCATTGAAGTTGAGAAACTATGCTTTGATGTCAAAAGTTTTGAACATTGTAGAACCCTCTAATTATAAAGAAGCTAGTCAATTTGAGGAATGGAGAGTTGCAATGAATGAGGAGATGGAATCAATTCTTAGAAATAATACTTGGGAATTAGTAGAGTTGCCTAAAAATAAAACACCTATAGGAAGCAAGTGGTTGTTTAAACCAAAAATGAATGCAGACGGAAGTATAGATAAGTTAAAAGCTAGGCTGGTTGCAAAAGGATATTCACAACAGGAAG
Source organism: Pinus tabuliformis (assembly GCA_031772625.1). Classification (NCBI taxonomy): domain Eukaryota; kingdom Viridiplantae; phylum Streptophyta; class Pinopsida; order Pinales; family Pinaceae; genus Pinus; species Pinus tabuliformis. The sequence continues at coordinate 358,092,076 of CM062814.1, read as the reverse complement.
GTATAGATTTTGATGATACTTTTGCACCTGTAGCAAAGCTAAATACAATTAGAATGCTTATTGCTTTAGCTACTAAATGTAATTGGGAATTACATCAGCTTGATGTTAAATCTGCATTTTTAAATGGTGATTTAAAAGAAGAAATTTACTTAGTACAGCCAGAAGGATATGTAAAGCAGGGGCAGGAACATCTTGTTTGCAGATTGAAAAAGGCTTTATATGGTTTAAAGCAAGCACCCAGGTCTTGGTACGAAAAGGTTGATTCTTTCTTTATAGAGTATGGTTTCCATAGAAGCTTAAATGACCCAAATTTGTATACCAAGTACAATGATCAGGGGCAGATTATTTTGATTTCTCTATATGTGGATGATATGATTCTAACAGGAAATGCAGATGACTTAATCAGAGGAATCAAAAGGCTAATGGCACAAGTTTTTGAGATGAAAAATATCGGAAGCCTTAACTATTGTCTGGGATTAGAAGTATTTAGAGACACTGGGCAAACTTTTCTTACCCAAGGGAAGTATGCTAGAAATCTGTTGGAAAAGTTTGGGATGGATCGGTGTAGATCAGCAGCGACACCTTTGCAGCAAAATCTGAAATTGAGCAGTGACGATGGCACTAAGGAGGTAGATGCCACAATGTACAGACAACTGGTTGGCAGCCTGATATATCTTACAACAACCAGACCTGACTTGGCATACTCAGTTAGTGTATTAAGCCAATTCATGTCAAAACCGCGTGAAAGTCACTGGACAGCAGCAAAAAGTGTGTTGAGGTATCTTTGTGGTACTGTTCATTTTGGTATTTTATGCACTGATGTATCTGATGTTACTCTAGCAGGTTTTTCAGACTCAGACTGGGCAGGTAACCTGGATGATCGGAGGTCCATCACAGGTTATGCATTTAACATAGGTTCCGGGGTAATTGCATGGAGCAGCAAGAAACAAAGTACTGTAGCTTTGTCGTCATGTGAAGCTGAATATCAAGCATTGTGTGCAGCAACATGTGAAGCAATCTGGTTGAGGAGACTTCTTAACGATGCAGGAAAAGAACAGAACCAACCCACTTCTATCAAAAGCGACAACCAGAGCATTATCAAATTAGCATACAATCCAGTGTTTCATAAAAACACCAAACACATAGACACCCAGTTTCACTTTGTTAGAGAAAAAATACAGTCTAAAGAAATTGTTGTTGTATATTGTAAAACTTGTGACAATGTGGCTGATATTTTCACAAAGCCTCTTGCACGAGTGAAATTTGAATTGTTTAGAAAGATGCTAGGAGTCTAGGAGAACCCTTTCTCCATTAAGGGGGGAGTTGAGAATAATTATTATTATTTTGTTATTAATGGAGAAAATAGTTACGTTGTTGTAACTTTCTCCCTAGTTTAGGATTACTTCCTATAATTATGGGGTTTGGGTGCAACTTCCTATTTCCTAGTATTGTATTCATTGATGTAATCTTTGATTGATTAGAGAATAGAATGGACGAGAGTGATCTCTCAAGTTTTGTGAGTGTAGTCTCCAGGTGCAGGCCACACCTAAGAGCTACAACTCTTTCTTTTCAATTCTGTTCACATTTTATCTTTCAAAAAATGCAAATACTAATAATAATTCGATCTTTTCAATGGAGTAAATTGTACCTAAAAGGGACATGAATAAAAATATTCCTTTTAGAGACATGTCTTCAATTTCTAGAATATCTGCATGAAAAATAGATTGATATAATCCAATCAAGCTTCTTTTAGAAGTTGGGAAACCACTGTCAAATATTTGAAAATCTATTTCACAAATCTTGAGATATTAACCCAACAATTCGAGCCTATATATTAGTTTTCCTCATTCAATTTTCGTAAATTTTTATGAATTTAATTTAATGATTTCATATGGTAGTCACATATCAATTACACAATTTGCAGATGCCTTCAAGTTTGAGAAACATGAAAGTTGACGCAGGACTACATTCCCATGCATTCCACGAATCTTCAACAACATGGACACTACCAAAAAGTTATTAAACTTTGGACAGGAAAAATATATATTTAAATAGTTGGGTAATTTACTACAACACTTTTTCAAAAAAATAATTTACCGCATCGTTTAATGAGACTTCAAATTTGTTTGGGAAAAATGGAAATTTTGGTACTGTTTTGATAAAATCTAGCAGAAATATTTGGAAATCTAGATGATTAGCAGTTAAGTTTTTTTAGAGCCCCAGGATTTTAGGAGTTTTTGATTATGTTGAATACATATCCACCATCAGAAATAGGATTCAAGCACTCCTACAATCAAATTAAAAAAAAATAAAATAGTTGGATTTCCACAATTTTTAGCCTTGTAAGCAAATTTCAGGAGTTATTTCTTTCATATTGTACTCCTATATAGAAGCTACCCGATTCTCAAATTAGCACTGTAATACTTTGCAGGAGTTATTTCTTTCATATTGTACTCCTATATAGAAGCTACCCGATTCTCATATATTCATTGGTATAGTTCTAAAAATTATATTTGTCATATTACATACATGAGGTAACAATGTTTGTTTGGATTAAAAAATTGGAAAATAGTTGTCTACTCGGGGGGAACATTTCTCGTGCAATCTTTCCATATATCTTGTTAACATAATTATGTTTTTCCATCATTTTTGCAACGTATTAATACGTCTCCATGTCTATAAATTTGTTCATACACAGTTGAAACAGGAGATACACCAGTATATGAGCAGATATGATGTGTAGGGGGACACATTTCAAATAGTTTTATTGTTGTTCCATCATTCAAAGGGCGTCACATTTCAAATTTGCATTACATCATAAAAGATCTGTAAACTTTCCGATATGTTTGTGTAAATGTTATGATAATCAAACAAACATAAATGTTATGATAACAAATTTTGTAAGAATTTTGTTATCATAGGGTGAGTAAGAATTTTGCATAACAATTATTAATGCAAATATTTAAAAATATTTTTTTAATATTAGTGAGTTTTTGTTATTTTATGGAATTGTGAATTTTATTTTGTGATTTTTTGTTTTTTAATATTTATGGAGTTTTTTCAAGTGCATGGCTTCTCATTTGTGCCGTTGTGAATACCAAACACTGATTTTGTATTTGATTAATATTTTAATAAGCTTCTCATTTGCTGCTATGAATACCAAACATTGATTTTTTATTTTTTTAATGATTCAATAAGCATAGTTTTTTTTGCTAAATCAAGAGACTTTCCTTCTATTTCAAAAACCCAAAAGTAAAATTATAATAAGTACAAAAAGCCTCAAAAACTCAAGGCCTATAGAGACCGAACAATCAAGGAAGTGACCCTCTCAACCAAAAAGAGAACGAACTAATGAATCAAAATGTCCCTGCGATTACAGTTTAACCCAACGTTAAAGTCCAACAAACCCCCCATCAAAAACTCTCAAAGATTGAACAAGCTTTCTTTCCGCTCAAAGATTGAGCAAGCCCGACCAGATTCAATATGCATAGTTATCACTGCACATTTATTGCTATAAATTTGGAGCATTCGAATAACTACACATTTGTTTCTAAAATTTTGGAGGATAAATTTTATTATTATAATTTTTTTCAACTTTATTTCTTCTCTGCAATATTTAGTTGTTAGGCGAGCATGATTTGGGTTTATATCCACACTATAAGAGTTTCTTCTCAGCCTAACTTTACTATCGCTTTCACTGGCCTAATTTTGAATATCTTATTAAGCACTTTAATGTCATTATTTCTTTGCATAGCTTTAGCTAGAATTTAAGATTATTCACGGGTGCTTCTTCAATGGGAGAAGAATTTGGGTTATTGAATGAGACAAGTTGATAATGTATCAATGCCATTAAATTTAAAACCTATGTTGTGAAATAAACATACAATTAAATCATTGTACAATATATATTACCTTATAAATAATCATTGATAAGAATTACCAGTAAAAACTCATGATAAATTTATTTAAATAAAAAATATTAAACCAACAATTCTATCCATGTTATATATATATATATATATATATATATATATATATATATATTATATTCTATATGCTAAATTTGTATTTTCATGTCAAACATATTCTCAAATGGAAAATACAGTTCTGCAGATGTCAAATTCCAAATCTCAACAAAATATTTTCATTATTTGCTTAGAAATCTTAATATGCATAACCCATAAAACTTTATCCTCGTAATGTGTGGCTAAACACTGACTGGATGTCGAACCAACTTTGGCGTAATGAACTATTCTTGAATTCCTGCATTTCTCTCTTCTTGTAACTAAATTGACATGATGTGGGCTAGAAGTTAAAGAAGCTGAAATGAGACTAAGTTGATTGATTTAAATATTTCCAAGAGAAAGAAACTAAATATATTGATTTAATTTAAAATTTTGAAAATAATGAAATAATAAAAAATTACTAAATATTTAATTTTAATTTTAGAAGTAAAATACTATAAATAGATATTTAATTTGATTTTAATGAGTTTTTATTTTCTTGAAATATTTTCCAATTCATGGAAGTGTACTAATTTTAGAGGTAAAATATTACAAATAAATGTTTAATTTGATTAATGAGTAATTTTTTATCAAAATATCTTCTCACATAAAAATATTCATGAAAATATTATTAAATCAATTTAATTTATAAGTTTAGATGTAAAATGTGATAAAAATATTAAGAATGTTAATTATGTCTTAAGGCATTCCCCTTTGACAAGAACTTCAATGTTGCCCATTGTCATCACCCTACACCTTTTGATTATATATTAGATGATTGAAGGAAATTAAGTCATTCTATAATCACATGTGAAAGTAGTTAGAAGGAACGGTCTCAAGATCTTGATAACTTAATAAGCATAGGTTCTTTGCTTCGTGTTTATACTTCATGGTTTTTGAATAGAGGATCTCATAAAAACATGCTTGGAGGCCCCTCACTAAAGGTTTATTTTCATATCTTCTTCCTTTCCTATCCTTGTTGAGGACCTATGCTTGTGACTAAAAATATTGTAATGTTTTAGATTTCTTTTTTAGATATATCTTAGAGTCCTCACATTCCCAATGTTTAATTTCTTATCTTTATTTCTATAGGAAGCTAGAGTTTTAGGCAAGACCTTGACAATCATGGAGCTCATGCCTGCATCTCACAAACACATGCTCTGAGGCCCGTCGCTAAAGGTTGATTTCCATAATTTATTCCTTTCGTGTCCTTATCGAACACCTGCATTTGTGACTAAAAGATGTGCTAGAAAGTCTAGAAATTTCTACTATACCTGGGATGACTTGCTTCAGTGGAACTTCTTATCTAATTAAGAGTTTATCTTTGGTTGAAAATGCTTATCAATAGAGAGTGATGTTGTGTTTATATGTAGGGTGTGTGTTGATTAAAGGAATATCTATGTATATTAGTAAGACTGAATTATCTATTTCTAATGGTAGTGACAAATCTATTATCTATATGCCAATATGATTTGGAAAGCATTTGAAATTGTAAGCATGGAATACTATGAACATATTTTGGAGCATTTAATGAAAAGTTATCTGCATTATGTGAATAGTCAGTTGCATATGTATAGTGTACCGTAAATGGATGATTCTTGCAGACTAAGATACTTAATTTTATTACTATTGTCATACCGAATATTCTACATTGAACCTCCATATCCCTTCTTACACTTAGTATGACATTCTAATGGCTGAAATGATAAAGTATCTTTTATGTAGATTTGATTTTAATATCTTATATTGAATAATGATTCTATGAGTGATTTTTTTTGGACTTCAGGAGAGAAGTTGTTTTAATACATTTATGGATTTCAGTGTATTTTTATTTAGCATTCTTTCATTATGTGTTTTTTGTGTTATTATTTGGCTTTATGGTTAATTTTTTAGTATTTAGTACATCTTATATTCAATATATGCTTCTTTGCCTCTTCTCATTCACATTTCCACCTTATAATGGCTTCCCTTGGAAGTTGTTCTAACTCAAGCAGATATTGATTGTCCACAACTGCACTCACTTGATGCCTCTTTCTGCAGGTTTTCATAAAAAAAAAAAATATTCATGCTCCTTTAACTACATATATTACTATTTTTTTAATTATGAAGCTCATATTTATAAATTTTGTTGACATTATGGCTTTCTCAATGATGATTTCTTGGTGTTCTTGCATGTTCTTCCATTCACTTGTTGGTTTGTGAGTGCCTTGTTTATTTGGTATGTTCAAGACTAGAGTATTATCATTGCAGGTTGGGATTTTCTCACTTAATCTAGGAATATGTCCCCATTTGATTGAACTTGAGATTATAGCACCTCAAATGACATCATTGGAGGTTAAATGATGTGGTGTTTTGTCTCAAGTAGATATTTATTCTCCACAACTACACTTGCTTTATGCCTCTTTTTGTTGGTTTTTTTTTAAATTCTTTATGGCCATGCTCCTTTAACTACATATATTGGTTGCTGCAATTGTTACATGTCCTTCCATTGACTTATTGGTTTTCATGTCATGCACCGCAATTGGGCTAGAGGGGTTGTTGGCTCTACAAATACTCTTTAATTCGACACTTTTAGATTTTTATTACACATTCTTGACACATTTACAACCAATCATTGATTCTTGTCCCCAATTAAAGGTTACCTCAAAGTCTTAAAGTTAACACTCTTATGTTCTTATGTGTACATTTGTGTTAGTTTCTTAACCTATCATTGAGTACCTTTTTGTCACAAAATAACAACCATACATTTTGTGAAGAAAGAAGCACCCCAGCCACGAGGCATAATTTGATAGAAAAAAATTAATATTAACCAATGGGTAGCTTATAATAATTCAAAAAGCCAAAGTGTTCTAGAACATGAGAAATACCACACAATAATTGATATTTGTAAGGTAGAATTACAAAACTTAAAAATAAGGATAGAAATCTAGGAAAACTAATCGATGAATGATTCCCACCTTTTCTCCTATGTGAAGGTAGTCCAAACCCCTAGTATCCCCTATGCATATATCAAGTCTCTGCTTCCATGACATAGGAGGAATATATGATCCATACAAATGGCTCCTAAGCGGTCCATTGGCCATGTATTCATAAACCAAAATCAATTCATAATTCTCCTCACAATATTGAATAAGAGAAACCAGATGACAGTGGTGAAGCTTAGACAAAATTGCAATTTTAGTATGAAATTATGACATGTATTATTAATAACTTTGATTTTCATGTTTTACAGCCACTTTGGTACCATCCCCTTGAATACTTTACCAAACCCACCTACACCTAGAATTGAACTCTCATAAAAAATTTTGGTAGTTGTTGGCTTAAGGAGTCCTGACCTAAGTTTAGAGTTAACGGGGACAACCAAAAAAACCCTATGCTACTGGCCCTTTCGGCTACAGCCTGCGTAACACAAGCTACAGTCTCACCCGAAGTAGTATGGGGGGATGCAAGAACCAAATTTATACATCTAGAGACTAGTGTGATGTCTTCTAGTGCCTCAGATCTGCCTTCATGCAGATTGATACACTCTTAGGGCTCGTTGCTACAACTCTATAAAATGAGCTTAGTCTTTGAGAGCCTTTAATAGTCAATCTGTTTACTTACGCACACCAGAGTGCAGTCATAAATTAGGATTTACACAAATTTACTTAAGTTATTAGTAAACATTAGAGAATTCATCAGAGTGTTTGCGAAAATATGTAAACATGCATTGCGTACATCATTAATAATTATTCAAGAGAATTGTACAACATTCAATCAATATTTCATAAAACACATCATTCATCAACAACATATAACATTAGCAGGGTGTTTGAGCATCAAAATTCACTACAACAACATGGGGGATGACCACCCGATCTGAACCTTAAATTAACTCCTTTTCCACTTCGAATAGTGCTTCTGACTAGTTCAACTAGGTTGAGTTACCTTCTCTGAATCTCCAAAATGACTTATAATATGACTTTCATACAAAAATGGAGAAGAGACATCAAATCAACCATCTTGGTAATCAAGAAAGAAAGTGATCCTTAAGCTGATTTGGGGCTCAACCAAGCTATAACTAAAGTTAGCCTCTTTGGGAAGAGGACTTATAAGAATGTAAAATTAAATCTAAATGAAAACTTATTCTATAATGCAAGAAAAAGGAACTAAATAATAATCCTTTCTCAATTAGGAAAATATAGATCTAACCCAACTGAGAGCAAGATATTTAGATGATCGTGATTTAAATATGCCTAACTTATAATGAATATCAAGCTAACGAAGTAGTCCAATTAAATGACATTATGAATTCCAAGTCACATACTATTAAGAGACCTCTTGACTGAAATAATCAACCAACAAAATTTAAAAAGAGATTCACAAAAATGGTATTGATTGCTTAATCAGTAATTCGAATAATTAAACAATAATATGAGGAAGAAGTTCACAACATATTACTATTTGTTAAAACGTTATTAAAAGACATAATTTTTATTAAATAGTTACTCAAAAATCAGGATTCAATGCATAAGAATAGAGTAAATAATAACATATGATTGAAACAAATTACTCATATGGACAAAAGAGCATAAATATGAATAAAATGACACATTCCTACGATCATAAAATGAAACTAGTATTTGGAACAATAGTATTATAAATACCAATTTATTGAATCCATTTCTCTGGCTCTAGTCTCCAATAGTGCAAACTCTGTCCATCATACATAATTCAGAATACAAAAGAAAAATCCCCAATAATCCTCAGATTTGAGATTTTCACTCCTCCTACCTACAACTGTAAATCCCTATTACAAAAGTTTTTTTAGAAATCTAGAATTGCACAAGAGAGAAGCCCTTATTACATTCTACATTATGTTATTTATAATATTTACAAAGGAATTCAAAATAGTAAAGTTTGTTGAAGAAGAAATCTGTTTAATCAATTTTCATTGGCTCAATACTCCACTCTTGTATTGTTGGAGCCTTTTCATTGATTGAGATTCTTTTCTATCCATATCCTCAACTGTTTTCATGTCAAAAGAAATCAAAACAAAATTAAAATTTAAAAATAAAATAACAATACCCTGGAATTAGAACAAATCTAATCAAATTCAATTAAATAAATAATTGAAAAGGAAATATGAGCTTTCTATTGTTTTATGTAATGATTTAGTTGTCCAAGGATATCATTGAAAAATGGATTTGCATTCAAGAGGGGCTTGGGAAAATTAAAATGCAGAAAATAAAAATCAGAAAAATTAGTTTTGTTTAAAATTTGGAGCTTGATCTTCTCTTGGTTTTTATACCAAGTAAATGGTAAAATATGTTAATGAAAGCTCCTTGGAAATATTCTCCATAGTTGCATCTTAAAAATGAACCATCCTGGGCGTAATTGGCCAAGTAAAACTCAATCTATAAGCGTCCAAACTTAATAAGTCAAAACTATCAGAATTCTGGAAATTCTGTTGTGTAGGCGAAAAATGGAGAAATTTTAATTAAGAATCTTTTTTTTAGATTCAATTGATTAATTCAAATTAACTAAACATATTCGATTTTTTCTAATTTTAATTTAATTTAATTAATCAAATATTAAATATTAACTAATTTAATTATATTAAAATGAATTTAATTTAATTTAATTATTAATATTTAATATATTAAAAAGTTAATTAATATACATTAATTTCAATTTACAAAACTTCGTTTGAATGAATATTTGATGTGCCATATCACAACCCATTTGAAAAATGGAGAATTCCACTCATGATGTCACATCGAGGCATTTTAAATGTGCAATATTAATGTTTAAAATTTTGCGATAAGACTTTGCGAGAAGTTTGTGCAAGTGTTTTGCGAGAATTTTTTTCACGATATGATTTTTGGGATAAGATTTTTTTAATCATTATTTTTTATGATCTTCGTCTTGAGGGCTATTAAATTAATGAAGATGAGTGGGCTTATGCGAATTATCAATCTTACAAATTGAACTATAGCCACTTTCAAATTTTGAGATTTCGAGTTTAGTAATTTGTTTAAAAATAACAAAATTGGAGTAAATTACCAAGATTCCGAAATCCGTTTTCATCGATTGTACGATTTAAAATGGTAATTTTGTAGGACTCTTACTGAAAAAATGAAAAATGTATAAAAGTTAATTAAAAGTAAAGATTTACAATGAATGACTATTCAACTTAATTAGTTACAAAAATTGAAATTTTATACATTTTTTTACAATTTTAGTCCATGCGAGAAAATGATCAAACTTCAAAGTAGTGTCATTTATAAACCAGTTGACCAGATGAGGAAAAAATATTATTGATGGAAAGCTTATGAAAATTCGGATTCAAAGAAACAATCAAAAAACAAATCCGAAGAATGTAAAAAGAGGAAAAAATTCTTAATGAAAATTATAAAAGGTGTTTTCCCAAAAATTAATGGAAAGTGTCTCCATTATTTGAAGTAATGGGAGGTGTTGGGTTTTCCCTACAAAAATAATGACACACTGGGAAGAACCAATTATCTCTGGTTAAAGATAATGAACTTTAATTTATCAAAAGGTTAAAAATAATGGAGATTACGAAATCATATAACAAGTAAAATATTTCCATAGGTCCCACATAAAATAGATTAAACAATATGAGTTTGTAAATATAAGCACTCAAAGAAGAATAGAGCCATCCAAATTCGGGAATATTTGTTTTAAAACTACCTCATATAATAAGAGAAGAACTTAGAGATAGGAGTTTTTTTATAAAGCATATATCCATTTTATGATTGTCTTTGACATCGCTTCGTTGCCAGCAAGCCTGAACAATACCCCATTGAAGTTTTCTTTCATGCCATACAAGCCTAGTCCCCCTGCCAGCGAGTGTCCATACCCTCGACGGGTTTACCAGTAGTTCCCATGCTTCATATTTAATCACTCTTTTGATAAGCGCATTTACAAGCTTTTAATTTATGATATATTTGAGTTACGGAGGTGGTATGGTAATAGAGATTTATGTTTAATGGACATAATAATTTCATAATGTTTTCTCCAAATTCTTTCCTTATAGCTATTAATCATAGGCTTTTATGTTGAGGGGTGGGAGAGATTCATTGTGTTAAACTCAAATCAATTCTTTCCTTGAAAAAGTAAACTCAATCACCTAGAAAGGATGTGTGTTCATCCATGAAAAATATTTAAAGCCAGATGATCTTATGGTTCCATAAGAATATGCCTTTAATGATAAATGAAATTCACTGAAATGGATAGAGTTAAGAGATCTCCCATGTATGCCAATCGCTATCAAGCGAGTAAAAATGCATTTCATATAAATCATGGCAAATTCACCGAAATGAAATCAAAACTGAAAGAAAAAATGAAAATCATTCTTAAACTAAAGTAAGAAAATAAATCATCAAACCAAAATAAAATTGAAGAAAGCAAAAATTGAAAGAAAAATTCAAATTTAAAAGATAAACCCCATCAAAACTACTTATAAAAATGTCTCAACGAAAAAGATAAAAGATGATAATTATGTGAATGTTCTTTCTTTTGTTGATATTTAGATAAATTCTATCTTGCCAAGTTATAATAATGTTGGCTTCTGATAACAGTGATGATAGATAATTTATTAAATGAGAAGTCTCTTTCTGCTGCAAAGTTTCTTCTTTCGAACTAAAATATGCAAAAAAGTGTCATAATCATTTTTGTATAAAAGAAATGCTTAAGGAAACAATTAAAGGTTAAGAAACTCTCCATTTTAGCTCATTCAATGAGGATCCTTACTGCTTCTTTCAATAATCTCAAAGAAAACTATACATAAGAGAATGAACTTCAACACTGATCTGGCAGAGGTGTAATAGGTTTATGAAGACCTGCAAAAATAGAGTTAAAGATCCAAAAAAAATAAAAGTGAAATTAAAAACAAAAGTAAAATAATGAGAATGGGTACATGAAACTTACCATTGGAGAATTGTGTTCAATCTTACCTTAGAGGTATCATTTCATGCAATAAAAGATAACTTTTTCCTTTAGGATGAAGAAGTTCAATTTACTGAAATCTTATTGACCCACAATCATCACTTACTAAATCTAAACTAAAACAAGCAACAAACTAAAGGAAAACAATGTTTCATATTCCAAGAATCTGAAGTGAATTGAATTCATCAGATATGAGAATGAAAGGATGTTTTTAATGAATTGAAATGATGAATGTTCTCATGATATTATAAGTTTCATATCAACTCCATGATTTTCATAAATATTTCATAATGAAGACCAAATCCAGGATAATGAACTACAGATGTGTAGATGGGGAGGTCTTGAATTTCATATATTAAATACAGAGTGATATATCTAGAACTGAGATATAAGAGAAATAAAAATGATTTAACCATGTTGCTATTTTGTTATCAATTGCTTCATTATCACACAACGTCTTATCGAATTTTTCACATTGCAAGTTTTTTTGCCATGCATAACTTCAAACTGCGAGATTCACCTTTGTCGATATACGCTTGAATGTTATATAATAGTTAAAATTCATTGGCAGAAAGGCATATATCGAAGTTTATCACATCGGAGGATGTCAAGACAATATGTGATATAAGTGTTGTGATGGAAAGGTTGTGATATGAGCATATGCAATGAGAAATTGTGATGTTGAAATTGCTATGTGAATATATGTGATGTGATAGAGTGATCGCAATATCATAGAATCAAATATAAGAGTTGTTAAAAGGACACGTCGATATTATTTTGCGATTGCGTGTATATGATGTATGAGATGGCTCAATGGTGGGACTAGCTTTGAAGTTTATTATAAATCAACAATCGAATGATTTTGATTACGGGATGTAATGTCGTTGATACGGTGATGTGCGATGAAGAACAAACGCGATAGTTTTATTAAATGGATTCAATCTCTTATCGGATCCAGGATATCAAAACTTTTAAATGTATGTCCCAATTGAAATTGTGATTTTATGAGCGGATGTGATATCTCTTAAAACTGAATTTAAGTTCCATGTCGAGTCCAGGACATCGAAACTTTTAAAACATGCATTTCAACTAAAATTGCGATTTTATGAATGGACCTGATATCTGAATAATATAAACATTTTCGAAAGAAATCACATCAGAATAATTAGGTCGATGTGTTTCGAACCAACCAGTGTGGTTCATCATCAGAACAAGATGAAGAATCAGATCATAGCTCTAGGATAAATAGGGAGATGGGCCTTCTAATAGCTAAAAGGAAACGACTATAAAAATAGCTATATTTGACTGGGCAAGGAAAACAGAGAAAAAATGGAAATTTGTATTACTATTTTAATTTTAATTTTATTTTATTTATATAATTAAACTAAGAGTTAAATAATAAATATTATTTTAAGGGAATTCAAACTAATGGTGAAAGGGTAAAATAATAGTTAATTAGATAGATTCTAACTAACTAAAAACTAGCATAATAGTAAAATAAACATTTTTTATTATTTATATTTTAATATTATTTATTTATTTAATAAATAGAAATTCTTTAGTATTTATATAAGTAAACTAAGAGATAAATAATAGATATTATTTTAAGGGAATTCAAATTAATGGTCAAAGGATAAAATAATAATTAATTAAATAGATTCTAACTAACTAAAAACTAACATTGTAGTAAAATAAATATTTTTTTATTATTTATTTATTTACTAAATAGACATTCTTTAGTATTTATATTTTAAAATTATTTATAAATAAATAAATGTATATCTAACTAAAACCATAAAAATAATAGTTCAAAAATGAATTTAAATGTGGTATCTGTTTTGGGATTGTGTGAAAATCACAATACTTCAATTGATGCTTTATATGGAAAGTCTCAACTCAATTATTCCTTTCTATAAAAGCTCCATTCAATAATTTAATTAACCATCGAATTATTCGATCAGACGAAGATGTTATCGCGACTTTCTCATGACGAGATTTGTGATATTATAATGATCCAACATGAATTTCCTGATAATGTATTTAAAAGTATGAAGGAAATTTTAATGAAATATATAAGGAAAATTAATGAATCCTCAAATTATGAAAAAACAACTAATACTTCCCTGAGCATGCTGCAGATTTAAAATAGTTGTCTGCTTGTTTCAAGTCTCCAAAATCAAAGCAATGAAGACCTACAAAAATAAACAGAACATAAAGAGGCAATAAATTATGAAAAATAAAATCAAACAGTAGATGAACATGAACTTCTTAAAATGCATACCTCGAATAAAATTTACTGCAAATTTACCTCATGAATCTTCAATTTCTCTCATGTATATTGCAAAATTCCCATATGTTCAAGGTCATCTATTTATTTAATATAAAATGCTAAGTAATTAAATTTCATATTACAACCACCTCCAATTTACATCAGAATACAAGAGTGGTGAAACTGAGCTCTTTTTTCAGACATACTCATGAATCAAGGATTGTCAAGCTATAGCAAATTCTTGGAATTTCTTCATGTATGATCATCATGATGTTTTTTTCCAAAATGAGACAATCAAGTGCTTTTCACAAATGTGTATTATCTAAGAGCTTCTAAAATATTCTAAGTTGTTTTCCCGAAAATGAAAGGGAATACCCATAATAAATGAACATCAGTTAAAATTGGAAGAGAAATAGCTCTTGATGTTCACTATTAGAATGTGAATCTTCATTTTCCCATTCAAGCAACACATTAATTGAATTTTTATTACTTAGTTTTTCAATATGTCAACATAAAGTATCTACAGATTGAAAATTAAAGACAGAAAGAAAATATAAATTTAAACAAACTAAGTGAAGGAAAAATAGTAAAATGAAATCATTGTTTACACTAGTGTTACAATTATTGTTACAGCACAATTAAGACTAACTTAAAACAATTTCCTTTTCACAAGACTTGGTTAGGATAATAGAATTCGAATGATTTCTAATACCAACTTTTGAATTAGAAAGAGAATCATTATTATGAATAGGAATGAGATCTTTATCGCCATATAAATCATAGATTGGGTAGTTTTTTTGAATGTAGAGATCATGAATACTATTAATTTTCTGAAAATGAGAACTATTTGAAACAATTTATGAATTAGAGTGTTCTTCGTTCTCACATGTAATCTGACTTTGATCATGAGGATTCAATTGAGAATGAGACAAATAAATATCCTCAATGTCAAAGTAATTATCATAAACGACCTTATGACATTCATTAAAATTTCCTTCGATTTCATCTGATGTATCAAAACAAAAAGTAATATGAAACAAATGTTCATTAATGATAGAAGAATGATCAATAATTAATTCTATATCTTGATAAAAATTAATTGGCAATTCATTAAGATCAAACTCTGTGTTTTCTAAAATATCATTGATGTTAAGAGGGGATATATTGCAATCAGCGAAAATATCAGGATAAAGGGAAAAATTAGAATTAGAAGCAATGGATTAAAAAATGTATCTATTTAGGAACTCTTGGGCATTCTTCTCAATGTAAATTTGAGATTTGAGATCATTCATTTTTGTGTTTCTGCTTTCTTGAATATTGTTGTTTTTCTGTTTTGAATTTGGCATTTTCTCATCGTAACAGAATTCACAAATTTGTACAACAGGCTGTGTATTATTGGAAACTTCGATTGCTGCTTGTACTTGTTAACTTATGTTCTGATTTACTAAATTTAACGCATTCTAATTTTTAGTTTTCAAAGTGGTATCTTCTTCAAGACTATTGCTAATA
This sequence comes from Pinus tabuliformis, assembly GCA_031772625.1. Lineage (NCBI taxonomy): Eukaryota > Viridiplantae > Streptophyta > Pinopsida > Pinales > Pinaceae > Pinus > Pinus tabuliformis. Next base: position 358,076,344 of record CM062814.1, on the reverse strand, counting down.
TCAGCTTGCATTTGGGTAGTAAATTTTTCCAAGCTTTGTGATCGAGATTCACCGACATGTGAAGGTGGATCTTGATAACTATGAATACTATAACAAATGTGTACTAAATGAAGAAATTGATCGTACATAGTAGAGGCCACTTCATCATCATTTTTCTTCATCTTCATATTGGAATTCTCAATTGTGTTTATGTATATGGAAGGAGTTTGAGAAAATCTTGAAATAATTTCACATGGATTATGAATGGGAGAAAGAGAAAAAATATTTTCATACGAATCTAATAATTCCTCTTTCGTAGGTTTTTCTTCAATTTTAAATTTCAAATAATTTAAACAAAACATGATGGTAAAATCAATCAAGGATTCATTTTTTAATCTTTGTAAATCTTTAAAATCATCACATACCTGTTCGTAGTTATAGCAGTCAAATTTGCAAACGAACATTGTAACAAATTGATCGCAACTGTGAACTGAGGCAAATGGAAGTGATTGACACCAACTTCTCTCGTTTGCCAAGAATGTAAGAGTAAAAATCCTGCATAAAATACCATCATCAATTCCTTAAGGAGTAAAATTTGAAAATTTTTGAATAGATTGAAATGCATGATTAAAAGTAGAAGAATTTATCTTACTATTAAACTTTACCTGAGACAAGAGTCTTACCACTTCTGGTGGAATATTGGAAGATGCATGTCAACACATGCAACTCCAAATTGGAAGTTTAAAAGGATTCATCGTGATAAATAAAATGTGAGAATACAAAGACTCCAATAGACAACAAGTTTTAGGCCCTCCTTCTAGCGCCAAAATGTTGAAGCCTCGAAATACGCTGCAAAAACATGGGGGATGACCACCCAGTCCGTATCTTAAAGCAACACGTTTTTGTTTGGAATAATGGTTCTGACTGGTTCAAAAAGGCCCAATTACCTTCTCTCAATCTCCAAAATGGCTTACAATATAACTGTCATCAACCAATGGAGAATGGACAACAAATCAACCCTTTTACTGATCAGGCAAGAAAGTGATCCTTAACTTGATCTAGGGCTCAACAAACCACAACTAAAGGTTGCCTCTTTGGGAAGAGGACTTATAAGAATGTAAAATTAAATCTAAATGCAAACTTATTCTATAATTCAAGCAAAAGGAACTAAATCCTAATCCTATCTCAATTAGGCAGATATAAATCTAACCCAACCGAGAGCACGATATTTAAATGATTGGGATTTAAATATGTCTGGCCTATAATGAATATCAAGCTAACAAAATAGTTCAACTAACTAACATTCTTAACACCAAGTCACCTTCTATTAAGAGACCTCTTGACTGAAATAATCAACTAACAAAATTTAGGAAGAAGTTCGCAAAAATGATATTGATTGTTTAATAATCAATTTGAATAATTAAACAATAATATGAGGAAGAAGTTCACAACATATTACTATTTGTTAAAACATTATTAAAAAATAGATTTCTGAGTAAATAGTTACTCAGAAATCAAAATTCAACCCATAAGAGAAGAGATAAATAGTAACATATAATTGAGACAAATTACTCATACCGACAAAAGTGCACAAAAATAAATAGAATGACACATTCCTGCCATCATAAAATGAAACTAGTATTGGAAACAATAGTATTAGAAATACCAATTTATTGAATCCATTTCTCTCACTCTGGTCTCCAATAGAAAAATCCTCAATAATAACCAGATATGAGATTTTCACTCCTCGAACCTACAACTCTAAATCTCTATTACAAAAGTGCTTTTAGAATTCCAGAATTGCAGAGGAGAGAAACCCTTATTACATTTTACAATCTATTATTTATAATATTTATAAAGGAATTCAAAATAGGAAAGTTTGTTGAAGAAGAAATTTGTTTAATCAATTTTCATTGGCTCAAAATTTCATTCTTCTATTGATGGAGCCTTCTCATTGATGGAGATTCTTTTCTCTTTATTTCCTCAACTATTTTCCTGCAAAAATAAATCAAAACAAAAATAAAATGCAAAAATAAAGTCACAATGCCAAATCTGGAATTAAAACAAATCTAATCAAAATCAAGTAAATGAATTATTGAAAAGGAAATCTGAGATTTCTATTGATGCTTGTAATTATTTATTAGTCCAAGAATATCATTGACGAATGGATTTACATTCAGAAGAGTGTTGGGAAAATGAAAATTAAAAAAATAAAACTCAAAAAAATTAGTTTTGTTAAAATTTCGGAGCTTGATATTATGATGGATTTTAGATGCAATAAATGATCAAATATGTTAATGAAACCTCCTCATAAATGTTCTCCATGATTGTATCTTTCCAATGAGCTGTCCTGGGCCTCATTTGGCCAAGTAAAACCCAATCTATGAGGCTTCAAATTTAAGGCGTCAAAATTGCGAGAATTCTAGAAATTTTGTTGCCTAGGCTAAAAATTGTGAAATTTCAATTAAAAAGTTTTATTTTTAGACTAAATTGATTAATTCAATTTAAGTAAATATATTCAATTAGTTTTCATTTTAATTTAATTTAATTAATAAAATATTAAATATTAACTGATTTAATTATATTAAAATGAATTAAATTAAATTAAATTATTAATATTTAATATATTAAAAGGTTAATTAATATACATTAATTTTAATTTACATAACTTCGTATAAATGAATATTTGATATGGAAAACTTCGTTTGAATGAATATTTGATATTCCACATCGGATTCCATTTAAAAAATGGAGAATTCCACTCATGATATCACATCGAGGTATCGCAACGTGGCATTTTAAATGAGAAATGTTAATGTTTAAAATTTTGTGATAAGACTTTGCGAAAAGTTTGTGCGAGAATTTTTTTTGCAAGAAAAAATTTTACGATATGATTTTTGAAATAAGACTTTTTTTAATATTTTTTTATGATCTTGCTCTTGAGGACTATTAATTAATGAAGATGAGTGGGTGCACGTGAATTATCAATCTTACAAGTTGAACTATAGCCATTTTGAAATTTTGAGATTCCAGGTTTGGTAATTTGGTTAAAAATAATAAGTTGGAGTAAATTACAAAGGTCTCGAAATGCATTTTCATCGGTTGTATGATTTAGTTTTGTCATTTTGTAGGACCGTTAGTGACAAAATCAAAAAGTTAGTAAAAGTTAATTAAAAGTCAATATTTACAATGAATGACTATTGAACTAAATTAGTTACAAAAATTGAAATTTTAGTTCAGCGAGAAAATGATCAATCTTCAAAGTAGTGTCATTTACAAACCAGTTGACCAAATGCAGCGAAAAAAAGTATTGGTGGAAAGCTTATGAAAAGTTGGATTCAAAGAAACAATCAAAACATAAATCCGAAGAGAGTCAAAAAAGGAAAAAATTCTTAATGAACATTATAAAAGGTGTTTTTCCAAAAATTAATGGAAAGGGTCCCCATTATTTGAAGTAATGACGGGTGTTGGGTTTTGCGTACAACACTAGCAACACATTTGGAATAATCAGTTATCTTTGGTTAAAGATAATGAACTTTAATTTATCCAAAGTTTAAAAATAATGGAGTTTATTAAATCATCTAACAGTAAAATATTTCCATAGGTCCCACATGAAATAGATTTAACAATATGAGTTTGTAAAGATAAGTACTCAAAGAAGAATAGAGTAAAGGTCATGAATCCAAATTTGGGAAACTTTGTTCTAAAACTACCTCATATAATAATAGAAGAACATAGAGATAGGAGTTTTTTATAAATCATATATCCATTGTATGATTGTCTCTGACATCGCCTCGCTGCGAGTTCCCCTTAACAGTACCCACACAAAGTTGTATTTTATTCCATACAAACCTAGTCCCACTGCTAGCGAGCATTCATAGACCTGACGGGTTTACCTGTATTTCCCATGCTTCCTCTTTAATCAATATTTTGATGAGCACATTTTCAAGCTTGTAATCTATGATGTATTTGAGTGAAAGAGGTTGGATGGTAATAGAGATTTATGATGAATGGACATAATCCTTTTATAATGTTTGCTCCAAATTCATTCCTTGCAGCTATTAATCAAAAGCTTTTATGTGAATGGGTGGGAGGGATTCATTGTGTTAAACTCAAATCAATTCTTTCCTTGAAAAAGTAATCTCAAACACCTAAAAAGGATGTGTGTTACTCTATCAAAAATATTTAAAACGAGATGATCTTATGGTTCCATAAGGATATGCTTTTAGGGACAAATGAAATTCACTGAAATGGATAGAGTTAAGAGATTTCCCATGTATGCCAATCACTAGCAGGTGAGGAAAAGGACCTTTAATATAAATCATAACAGATTCACCAAAATAAAATCAAAATTGAAAGAAAAAAGAAAAGAATTCTTAAACTAAAGTAAGAAAAGAAATCAACAAACCAAAATAAAATTTAAGAAAGCAAAAGCTGAAAGAAAAATGCAATTTTAAAAGATAAAATCCATAAAGACTACTTATACAAAAAAAAAAATTATAATTTTCGAATAAAAGCAATGCTTAAGGAAACAGCGCAAGGTTCAGAAACTCCACAGTTTCGTTGATTCAATGAGGATCATTACTGCTTCTTTCAATAAGCTCAAAGCAATCTAAACAAAAGAGAATGAACTTCAATATTGATTTGGTAGAGGCCCAATAGGCTCATGAAGACCTGCAAAAATAGAGTTAAATATAAACAAAAATTAAAAACGAAATTAAAAAGAAAAGTAAAATAATGAGAATGGGTACATGAAACTTACCATTGGAGAATTGCATTCAATCTTACCTAAGGTATCATTTTCTCCAATAAAAGATAACTTATTATTTAGGATGAATAAGTTGAATTGATGGAAATTATTGACTCATAATCATCACTTATTAAACCTAAACTAAAACAAGCAACAAACTAGAAGAAAACAATATTTCATGTTCCAGGAATCTGAAGTGAATTGAATTCATCAGAGATGTGAATGAAAGGATGTTTTTTAATGAATCGTAACAATGAATGTTCTCATAATATTATAAGTTTCATATCAAATCCATGATTTTCATAAATATTTCAGAATTAAGGCCAAATCCAAGATAATGAAATACATATGTGTAGATGGGGAGGTCTTGAATTTCATATATAAATATAGAGTGATATATCTAAAATTGCTTCATTACCATAGTGGTTTCCCAAGAGTGCCTTAAAATCTTTTATACAACACAACGTCTTATCGAATTTTTCGCATCGCAAGTTTGTTTGCCATGCATAACTCCAAACTGCGAGATTCACCTTTTTCGATATGCGATTTAATGTTATATAATAGTTAAAATTCATTGGCATAGAGGCATATATCCGAGTTTATCATAGTGGAGGATGTCAAGACAATATGCAATAAAAGTGTTGTGATGGAAAGGTTGTGATATGAGCATATGCAATGAGAAATTGTGATGTCACAATTGCTATGTGAATATATGCAATGTGAAAGAGTGATCATGATATCAGAGAATCAAATATTATTTTGTGATTGTAGGGATGCGATGGATGACGTGTCTCACTGGTTAGAGCGACTTTGAAGTTGATAAGAAATTGGCAATCGAAAGATTTTGAATATGGGATGTAGTATCATTGATACGTCGATGTGCAATGAATAATGGATGCAATATTTTTATTAAATGGATTCAATCTCTTACCAGATCCAGGATACCAAAACTTTTAAATGTATGTCCCAATTGAAATTTTGATTTTATGAGCGTATGCAATTTCTTTTAAAACTGGATTGAAATGCCATGTCGAGTCGAGGACAATGGAACTTTTAAAACATGTGCTTCAACTAAAATTGTGATTTTATGAACGGACGCAATATCATTCAAAAATGAATTTAAATGTGGTATTGGGTCCGGTATTGTGTGAAAATCACAATACTTCAATTGATGCTTTATATGAAATGTCTCGACATTCAGATTCTTTGATAATATTACACAACAATCTGTGGATATTGGAATGTTTTAAATTATCCAATTTACATGGAAGTGCCCAACTCAATTTTTCCTTTCTATATAGTGTCCATTCAATAATTTAATTAACCATAAAATTATTCGATTAGATGAAGATGTTATCGTGACTTTCTCATGAGGAGAGTTGCAATATTATAATGATCCAACATGAATTTCCTGATAATTTATTTAAAAGTCTAAATGAAATATATAATGAAAATTAATAAATCCTCAAATTATGACAAAACAACTAATACTTCCTTGAGCATGCTGCAGATTTAAAATACTCTACTGCTTGTTTCAAGTCTCCAAAATCAAAGAAATGAAGACCTGCAAAAAAAAAACAGAACATAAATAGGAAATAAATTATGAAAAATAAAATCAAATACTAGATGAAGATGAACCTTTTAAGATGTATATCTAGAAGAAAATTTACTGCAAATTTACTTCATGAATCTTCAATTTTTCCCATGTATTTTTCAAAATTCCCATATGTTCAAGGTCATCTATTTATTTAAACTAAAATGCTAAGAAATGAAATTTCATATTACATCCACCTCCAATTTAGATCATAAGACAATAGTGGTGAAACTGAGCTCTTTTTTAGACATAATCATGAATCGCAGATTGTCAAGCTGTAGCAAGTTCTTGGAATTTCTTCATGTATGATAATCGTGATGATTTTTTTCCAAAACGAGGCAATCAAGTTCTTTTCATAAATGTGTATGATCTAAGAGCTTATAAAATATTTTAAGTTGTTTTTCCAAAAATGGAAGGGAATGCCCATAAGAAGTCAGATTCATTACTTGCTTTATTGAAACCTGAAATAATGAAATCGGTGCTAATAGAAAATAAATCTAATCTAAATTAATCTATTCCTAATTCTACCTTAATCAAGGAAACATGATTAGGTATAGTCATACTTCCAATGTGATCATATAAACATTTTAATTCCTGCATGTATGTACAAATCCATTATTAGTAGCAAAAGTACAAATAAAATTAAACTAAAGAAAATAAATATGAATTTAAAATGTATAATTACTGTTAGCATTTTATTTATAATTACCTTGTCTTGAAATTCCATTTCCAATTGAATTTCAATTAGATCATAGAAATCCTAATGAATTTGTATTAATGTTTGGAAGGGATTCAAAAGAGGGGATGACAGGCCAGATCATGAGAATGAGCTTTTAGATACAATGGCCTGCATAAATTTGTCGGTGTTATGTACAAGTGTTAAACTATTAACAATGTTCCATCAAGGAAAAATTTCCAAATATTTTTGAAAGGAGAATATAAAATATGGATGGGAATCCGTTAAATACAAGGGAAGATTATTAATCAAATCAAATTGTTGGTCATATTGTGAAAATACATTCTCTTGTTGACACTGCCTTTGAGAAGGTAGAAGAAATCGATAAGAAATGAACATCAGTTGAAATTGGAAGAGAAATAGTTCTTGATGTTCACTATTAGAATGTGAAACTTCATTTTCCCATTCATGCAATGCATCAATTGAGTTTTGAATACTTAGTTGTTCAATATGCCAGCACAAAGTATCTAAAAATTGAAAATTAAAAGAAGAAAAAGAATCTGAATTTAAACAAAATAAGTGAAGGAAAAATAGTAAAATGAAATCATAGTTTACACAAATGTTACAATTATTTTTACAACACAATTGGGACTGACTTAAAACAATTTCCTTTTCACAAGACTTGGTCAGGATAATAGAACTTGAATTATTTCTAATACCAACTTGTGAATTATAAAGAGAATCATGACTATGAATAGAAACGAGAGCTTGACCACCATATAAATCATAGATTGGGTTGTTTTCTTGAATATTAATATCATGAGTGCTATTAATTTTATAAAAATGAGAACTATTTGAAACAATTTCTGAATTAGAGTGTTCTTCACTTTCACATGTAATCTGACATTGATCATTAGGATTCAATTGAGAATGAGACAAATCAATATCCTCAATGCCAAAGTAACTATCATAAATGACCTTATGACATTCATTAAAACTCCATTCGATCTCATCCGATGTATTAAAACAAGAAGGAATAGGAAACACATGTTCATTAATGACATAAGAATGATCAAGAATTAGTTCCCTATCTTGATAAAAAAATAATTAGCAATTCATTAAGATCAACCTCTCTGTTTTCTAAAATATCATTGATGTTAAGAGGAGATAAATTGCAATTAGCAAAAATATCAGGATAAAGGGAAAAATGAGAATCAGAAGCAATGGATTTGAAAATGTCTCTATTTAAGAACTCTTGTGCATTATTCTCATTGTAAATTTCAGATTTTAGATCATTCATTTGAGTATTTGTGCTTTCTTGAATATTGTTGTTTTGTTTTTCTTAATTTTTCATTTTCTCATCGTAAAATAATTCAGAAATTTGTACAGCAAGCTAGGTATTATTGGAAACTTTGATTGCTTTTTGTACATTCCAATTTATGTTTTGATTTTCAGAATTTAACGCATAATGGTTTTCAGATTTCAAAGTGGTATCTTCTTCAAGATTATTGCTAATATCTTCTTGCATTTCAGTAGTAAAATTTTCCATGCTTTGTGATTGAGATTCACTGACATGTGAAGATGCATCTTGATCACTATCAATACTGTAAGAAGTGTGCACTAAATGAAGAAATTGATCTTACATAATAGAGGCCACTTCGTCATCATTCGTTTGCATCTTCATATTGGAATTCTCAACTATGTTAATGTAATTGGAAGGAGTTTGAGTAATGTTTGAAATAATTTCACATGGATTATGAATGGGAGGAAGAGAGAAAATATGTTCTTAGTAATCTAATAATTCCTATTCTGTAGGTTTTTCTTCAATTTTAAGTTTCAAACAATTTAAATGAAACCTGATGATAAAATCAATCAAATATTCATTTTCGAATCTTTGTAAATCTTTAAAATCATCACATACATGTCCGTAGTTATAGCAATAAAATTTGCAAAGGAACATTGTAACAAATTGATCCCAGCTATGAATTGAGGCAAATGGAAGTGATTGACGCCAGCTTCTAGCATTTTCCAAGAATGTAAGAGTAAAAATCCTGCATAAAATACCAACATCGATTCCTTGAGGAGTAAAATCTGAAAATTTTTAAATAAATTGAGGTTCATCTGATGATCCTCAAGGAAGTGCATCATCATCCTAGCATGATAAAAATACATTTGAGCAAACCTACCTTCACAAGTGATAAACTTCTGAGGCATAAGAAATAAATTTCTCCATTTTTTTTAAAGAGCAGTGTCGGGAACACTTTTTTTGTAGACCATAGTGTCCATGTTCAGATTCTTGAGAAATACCTTCCAGTCCTCATTGTCAATCCCTCTATTTTTAAACCATTTTTCTCCATTTCTTGGTAGTTTGGCAGCCTCGACGATCATAGACTCTGTTATTGTGAGCTTTATGTCCCCAATTTTTACTTCAATTCCATCGAATGAGCGCGCAAATGTCTTGATTACTTCCTTGTGGAAGCCGTTAAATTTCTCAATGAACTACATCCATTGGCTTCTTTGCAGCAACTCCCTAGTTTGTGGGTAACCCTCTAAAACTTTCTTCACTGTTGGCTCGGTTCGAACAATTATTCCCATGCCGAAGGATGCTTCGCCTCGAATATTGGCTACCTTTACAGGAAAATGGGGCTGGTAGGGTTTTCTAGTTGGCAGAAAGATGGAGTGGCTATGAAGGTTCAGGAGAGTGTAAGAATAAGGAAGAACGAATAGGTTATCATAAGGATTATGGGAATGAATATGATCGTTAGGTGCATTCAGCCTTATGATTTGATAATTAATTTGGAAGATTTGGCATAGGTCGTGACATGACCTTTAAGGTGGTGGCATATTATATTTTGTTAGGCGGCCATTACCCTTAGGTTATAATGATTACACTTTAGAAATATATCTTCTTTGTTATATATGCTATATAACGTTCCCTATTGTAAAATTAAAGGAGAACGTACCTTTGATCTTCTTTTTCTAACCTTACCGGTTGTCCTTTGATCTCCTGCAATTACCTCACTGTCAACTATCCTTTAATCCAAATCACCAATCATCCTTGTACACTTCAAAATTATTAGACTACAGAAACTTGTTTAGCTGCGCAAAGTTGTCCAAGCTGCAGAAAGTTGTTGATTCCGTAGCTGAAGAGAAATAAGGCATTAGTAGATGAAGTTTATTGTTTTCTTTTTTCTTTTGAAAAGAAAATTTGAAGTGCCAACAAATTGGTTTTCACTTTAAATTCTCTGTATAAACATGCCAATAACATGTTGGTTTTCATGTTTATACAATTTTTTTATTTTTTTTTCATATATATATATATATATATATATATATATATATCTATATATATATATATATATATATATATATATATATATATATATATATATATATATATATATATATATATATATATATATATATATATAATTTATTAATCATCTTTTTATTATATTTTTCTCTTATTTTTTTTATTGAAGAACAAACTGAATGAAAATTTCTAAGGTGGAAAAGAAGAATAATTCTTCTTGACCATCTTCAGTTCCAAATTATCTTGAAACATTTTAACAAATTCCTCTTTTGTTAATGGTTTCTAGTAAAGCTTGAGTTGATGTCCATTTTCTAATAGAGGAGGTTTTTGTTCGTCAATAGTCCTGATTCTAATTGCACCATTGGCAAATACATTCTCAACTTCATAAGGTCCATGCCAATGGGTTTGGAATTTCCCTTGAATATTTTTTAATTTTTAATCAAAGAGCAATGCCCAATCTCCCGGATGAAACTTCCTTTCTTTGATGTACTTATCATGCCATCTAGACCTCTATTGTTGCACTAAGCTAGTCCTCTGGAGAGCTTCCTGTCTGATTTCATCGAGCTCATTTAATTGTGGCATCCTTTACTTCTGGGCTTCTAACAAGTCAAGATCTAACTGGACTGTTGTCTTATAGGTCTAGATCTAGAACTCTATTAAATGTAAGACTTGCTTCCCATAAAGAAGATCATAGGGAGTATTCCCTGTATGATTCCTCCATGTAGTTCTGTAGACCCATAAGGAATCTCGAATCTTTTCCACCCAGTCTTCCCTGTATAGATGTACAATCTTTGCAAGGATAGCCTCGAACATCTTGTTTTTGGACTCAACTTGTCCATTGGCTTGTGGATGGTATGGAGCTGACTTTTGATATTTTATCTTGTATTGGTCCACAAGCTTCTACACTAGTCTGTATGTGAATTGTGTCCCTTGATCTATTACAATTTCTCTTGGCACACCAAAAAGAGTAAAAATATCCTCAAAAAGAAATGAAACTACAATATTTTTAGTAGCAAAATAAAGTGCTTTAGCTTCTACCCATTTAGTGACCTAATTAGTACATACCAAAATATACTTCTTTTGCTTTGAAGGTGGGCTGATTGGTCCAACAAAATCCAGTGCCCATTTTTCAAATGGTTCGATAAGTAGTTGTGGTTACAATGGCATCTCATTTGAAGGAGTAGGTTTGCTCATTCTCTGACAACTGTCACATCTCTTAACATATTCTTTGGTGTCCTTAAAAATGGAAGGCCAATAATAGCCTAAAAGTAGGATTTTGTAAGCGGTCCTCTTGTCAGAAAAATTTCCTCCACATAGCTCATCGTGACAAGCTTTTAGTATCTCTGGTATTTTGTCCTCCCGAACACATATTCTGATGATGAGGTCTGGTCCTGTCTTACACAATTCTTCATTTATCCATGAGTAGGATGCAGTATTATGGATTATTCTTCTTTTTTCACTAGGAGTTAAATGAAATGGCATTTTTCCTGTGGCCAAATAGTTAGCAATATCTGCATACTGTTAGGTTCCTATACCAATAGGAGTCATAATTTTTGAACGACTGAGATTAAACTGTAATATGTACATACCTTTGCTTTTTGCAAATGTTTTCCATATTCAAAAAATAAAAAAATGTAAAGAGGGTATGTCCTAAATGAAAAATCAAAGGACAAAAAGAATAAACAGGTCAAAAAAGATGAAAAATATGAACCCCAAGAAAAGAAAAGACAATGAAAGTGTGCAAGTCAAAATGCCACTACTATGTACCTTTTGTGCAAAATAAATGATTGTGTGCAGCTTGTAATCTATGCCACAATCCACGATATTCAAAATGTTTAAACTTGTCTATTTCATGTTTCAATTTCATGTCCATAGATAGAGAATAAAATCTGACCAAACAGTATAATCTTGGCAGGTAAGTAGATAGGTAGAGTAAATAAAAGGAGCTTAACTGTTTAAACTGAACCCTTGGATGTAATAAAGTTAGATTTAGTTAGATTACCATTGTAAAAAAAAAATGTTTGATAAGGGTTTGCTAGCTTAAATGCACCCTAATAAAGAGAAGTAAAAATGGTAGGATGAGTAGATGGGTAAGTAGAAGAAAGGTTGCAGAATTTTGATGATTGATTAGACCAAAGCATGTGTATCATCTTTTTCATCATAAAATTTAGATATGTGAATAAGCACTGAAGCATGCAGATGGATATCAAAATTAATTAATTAACTCCCTTCTTTCATTTTCCCATTTTACTTAACTAATTTCTCACAATAAGTTTGGAGTACCCAAAATCTTAAAGTCAAAGGGGCTTAGAGCATTTCTCTGACTTCTGGAGGTACTGGACCCTCGACTCAATGACTTATAGGCAATAAGTAGTAAATCCCTCATAAACATTTATCCCCCTTCAATTCATTCATTTTCCCTAATAAATCCCTTTTCCTAAGGTTAAAACTATGTTTTTCCTAAGGGAAAGCAATCACCCCCGTGAATACCCCTTTTTATAAAAACCCACAAAAATACACTTAGCCTAAGTCATAATGTTTCTATGTAAAAAACAAATGAATTACAAAACACATTATGCATAGCTTAATCCATTTTCCACCTTTTCGTGTTAACTTTTAATACTTTTTTTATATGTTAATTCCCGAAAAATAAATCATTTCCAGTATATATTTATTAAACCCCTTTAATATTAAGATGCCTACCCTGAAGTTTTAAATATAAACTTTATATTATCCAAACCCTGACAAATGACATAATTAGTCGATTTGCGATTAATCAAAGTCAAACCATCCACCAATGAAATCTCACCCGATACATTTACCTTCACCTTAATCCCAAATTAAATCAAAACCGCCACGCATAATGGCCCGTCAAGCCCCTCCTCCCCCCACCCTCATTACCTTCCATGCAACTCCCAAGCCCAACCACCACACGATCTCCCCCTTCTCCATCTCATGGCCCATGCTTATTTCAGAAAGGCCTGAAATCCGAACGATACCCACTCGAAATGGCTTGTTTTCCGCTAGGCCTCCAAAGCGACATCGCGATGGATAAATGGAATCAGGAGACCTCCCCCAAATACCACCAAGCACCCAAAAGCTATACGAGGTAAACCACTTACCACCAGCCCACTTCCCGCCAAAACAATCACTGTTCATCCTGCTATGCGATAAACGATCAATCTTCACTCGTACCCACCAAATTGACTTTCCGCGCATAAATCTAAAAAAGGCCCAAATCATTGTTTTCATCGTTATTTCAACTGAAAACATCCATGCACACGTCTGTGAATGTTGAAAGCTGCCAACCCACGTATACTTTCACTCTTTAGACGCTAAAAGCTCCCAGATTGCCTTCCATCATGATTGAAGCCTTTTCAATCACTTAGAATTGCCTCCCCCGAATACCACCAAACACCCAAAAGCTATACGAGGTAAACCACTTACCACCAGCCCACTACCCGTCAAAACAATCACTGTTCACCCTGCTATGCGATAAACAATCATTGTTCACCCGTACCTGCAAATTTACTTTCCGTGCATGAATCTAAAAAATCCCCAAATCATTGTTTTCATTGTTATTTCAACTAAAAACATCCATGCACACGTCTGTGAATGTTGAAAGCTGTCAACCCACGTATACTTTCACTCTTCAGACGCCAAAAGCTCCCAGATTGCCTTCCATCCTGATTTAAGTCTTTTCAATCATTTAGAATTGCCATTCACCTATTTCATACCCAATTTCTTCAAATTCCAGGTATTTAAGCGAGAATCCATTGAAAGCCCTGTCAAATTTCTGAACTAGCGACTAAGTTTTCTTCAATTGAAATTAAAAAGGAACTTTAGTAACTTAAAACCCACCTGGAATTGAACCACCATTACCTTAAAGACTGAAAATTTATTGTCCCCATTCTTAAATCCACAAGAACTAAGAATGGCAACCCCAATTTCCATGGATGTCAGACCAATTACCACTCCTCACCTAGACCTGGACCACCTTCCCCTTGCTGATAAAGATTTCCAAATCAAGGGCACCTCTGTCCTTGAATCCCCTCTCAAATTATACTATCGATACAGAGACCAACACCTAAACCATGCTGACAAAATAGGTCTTTGGGAGTCTAACTTGTGCAAGTACCAATTCCCTGAAGTACACATCTTTCTAGAGATTGTCCATTATTGCGATGCAAACTACATTCCCAGTCAAAGAGTAGTGGTGTCCCCTAACCAAACCATACTTTTCACCATCACTGCCGAGTCAACCAATGAGATGTTGCAACTACAACGAGGGCAGAATTTAGCCCCTTTTTCAATTGGAGACCTACTAGACAGATTCCCCAAACTTACCACTACCAAGCTTGCTGAAATGTTCCAAAACTTCATCAGGGAGGAAAATCATATCCCAACAACTCCTCCTCCATATGTGGCTATATATTTTCCCCATTTGGTCAGGACGTAGTAGCAATGATTTCTTGCATTTTAGGCTATACTACCTGTAAGTACATAAATAAAATCATCTTAGCCTTCATGTCCATTTTCTCTCCAGGACAGCCTCCTGCTGTCATGTATGATTATGCCAAGCTCATAGTTGACGAAATGCATGACCAATTTCTTATAATGAGTAGTGAGAGAGTATTTACGTATTCTTCAGTTTTGTACCACCTTTTCTTATATTACCAAGCTAACAAGTTCCCCTTCACCCTCCAAAAGCTTGATACTAAAGGCCATCCTAGGTCAGTGATTTTTTGGACTCCTTTGATCCATAAGTATGATTCCCCATATTCATACATAGACTTCATAGGTATTTTTGTACATCCAGTAGTGACCATGCTGCTAGGAAGTCCTCCTCCAAGGATTAGTTCAGATATGAGGAGGATCCCGCACCTCTCAAAACAACACAAAGTGGGAGATTGGTACTTGTAACAAAATCACATAGAAATTTGGAACTATGGTTGTGAGTTGGCCCCATATAAACTACCCAAATACCTCACAATGAGGTTTCTTTCTCTGGAGTACTACAGGCAGATAATCAACTCAGATGAGGTGCATTTTGTTAAAGCCAAAAAGAAGGCCCAGCTCAGAATCAAAGGTCAACTAGGCCCCTTTGTGTGTAATAGCAGAGAAGCTGGAAAAGAAGCAGAACAAATCCTTAAGAGACTTAAACTAAAATAGAGTTTCATGTGGACATAAGATCCATGTGACTTCATTTGCAATAGAAGACATAAAAATAAGATAGCTCCTGACATTCACCACCGAATCCCTGAGATAGAGAAATATGCAATTCAATTGGAATGGGTGGATAATACTTTAGTTGACAGGGATATCGCTGAAGTTGCAGTTGAAAATGCTCTAATTGATTTAGAGAAAAGGCTTGATGAGGGTCGTTTCCTACAGTTACTAGGAGAATATCAAGCCCAAGGAAAATCACAGATCCAAGAAGAATCACAGGCACAAACTGAATCATAGGCACAAGGATAATCATAGGTACAAAGTGAATCTCATATAGAAGAAGAATCACAGGTGCAAGAAGAGTCAAAACAGCCAGGCCTATCAGAGGAATTAAATCAAACAGGAATATCAGAGCCCATCATGAGTACTCACCCTACCTTTTCAAACTCCTCTAAATGAGGAGGAAAGTCTCCAAAGAAATAGGGAAGAGGCCACTATCTCAGGCAAAGCAACCACACAGACATATGTAGTGACTAGCCGAGTCAAAAGGCAAAGGTTGAATCCTATCTCTGGACAGGAAATTACAGAACAAATAGTTGGGGCCACTAGCACAGAAAGAGAAGGAAGTAGGCATGCCACTCCCTCTGGGGGCACACTAGAACCTTCCACTTCTCACACTCATATGTTGGAAAGGAAACAAAGTGTTGAAGTGTCCTCATTTAGGATGCCAGCTGTTAGGGACCAAGACATTAGAGAAAGGTACAAGGATATAAAGACCAGGAATGAGAGGCTAAAAGCCCAGACTTTATGCAAAATACCTAAATATGCCACCTACAAACCACACAAGGCGTATGTCAGCCTATGATGTGAAAGAAGGCAAATTCAAATGACATTTATGCAGCCTACTACTCAGTAACCAAGAACATCAGCGGACTTCAAAAGGATATATTTCGAAGTACTTGCAAAAGACATACATCCTATTGACCAGATTGAGCTACACAAGAAGACAGGGGAGATGATCTACTCCACCTTGACAGGGAAATCCATCGCAGCTCATCAATTGCAAAATTCCCTAACTAACATATCAGTTCAGTTTCAATTAGAGAAGGCCTCTTAGTAGGCAAAGGACACTAGAATCAAGTCCTTAGAGGACTTAATCATTGAGTTGGGACAATTTCTCAAAGATGTAAAGTCCACCGAAATAATGATAAAGAATAAAAATTATGACATAGCTGGTCTGAAGAAGCAACTCAAGATTCCACCATTGCATCATCCACGAACAACAAAAGTCATAGAGACACAAAAAGGACTAAAAGAGCTTATGGACTTGGTCCTAAAGCTAAATGACCAGTTGAAAGAAATAGAGAAAGAATTGGACACATTGATTCAGTCCAAACAAAGTGAACTGGCCACCACTTCTACAATTGCCATTCCCACAGTAACAACTATAGTTCCTTCAACACTCGTAGCATATTTGGCACCAATAATTCCACCTGCCACAACATTGCCAATCACAATTGATTCTACAACAAAAAGTACTTCAACAGAAAAGACAACAGAGCTAGTGAAAGCCATGGAGGAAATGTCCATCCAGGAAACAAAAATTAAAAGGATTAAGGAGATAGTGGCCAGCTTAGAAACTGACTGTAAGCTTACCCAAATACAACAAAGAAAAGAAACATAGAAACCCATAAGGATGGGTGAGAAGATCAAAGTACTTGAGAAAAATTTAACTCTGCAAAAGCCGCTAGGATAGACCAAGGAGATGCTCTGCACCAATATCATTTACTCTGTGAATGATATTTGGCCATTAATTCATGTAATATTTGAGCAAACAAAACTGGTAAAAGTGGCCACTGAACCAATTCAAAAGGTAAAGGAAGATTTAGGAGACCAACCTGAGGATGCTAATCGACGCATCCACTTCTTGAACTGCAAGAACAGACATGAGTTTAATGAGCTTGGTGTAGAGGATAGAACTAAATCCAACATACAAGTCAAAAACGTTCTTTCCAAAAGAAACCTAATGGTAAACCTAGAGGAAAAATGCCATAACATGCAGGTGGGCATTGATAGATTCATGGCCAAGTTTCAGATTTTTGAGGGATAAAGGCTTTCCCAGTCCAATGGTCATCCATGATAGCTTATGATGAAATTGGACTACACTGACAGATTAAGAAATTTGGCGAAGGAGCAAGCAAGCACTTCAGGTATCAAAGCCTTACCAACAGGGAAAGTATTGTATGATACTTTGGAGAATTTGTTTTTTCTAGAGCATGAGTTAAAACATCTCTTTGTCACTACGACTTATTTTGCCAAATACAAAGAGGAAGATGAAATCGATAGAAGAATGCTCAAAGTAAAGTTAGTTGAGGATGAATGGTGTGAAAACATGATAGATTTACTATAAGTTACCACAGTAAATCTGAAGGCAGCAGATGAAACAGGTGAACAAGGTCAAAGAGTAGCAGGTTAAAAAGTATCAGCAAAAGATGAAAGATAAAGATCATTCTAGCATAAAAATATTAGCCAGCTTAAAAGGACTCAAACTCAACTACAATAGCCAACACTACCACAATAAAAGGGACAACATGATGAAGTTTTCCATCTCTCTCTATCTTCATGCTTGAAGATATGTTTATTTCCTTGATTAAATCTCAAACTGTTATGAGATATTTTTTAATATTTTTTGTATAAATACTTCACATTTTGAAGTATTTTGGGTGGATTCCAAGACATTTCTATATACATTTTCTGTCAAATCGGAGTTCTATTGTATCAATGACTAGATTAGCTTGCTGGATCAAGGAATAAAGATCAGATATTTTACAGGATTCTTGTGTAAAGAAAAATACAAATAAGTATTCTCCCATGTTCAATGTTGTTTTTCCTTATGATTTTCCATAATATTTTGTGTAAATTTCTAAAATCTAAATGTATAACAAGGAATTATATTTCATAAATTGCTTGAATGCACTCTGTCTTGACTGTTTTACATTTTGGATGTTTTCTCCTAAACTATCTTAGCTAGGGAATTCTTAATTGCTCCTTAGCTTCCGTAGTTTCTCCTCTGATCTATAGCAAAGGATTCTTAATTGCCCTTTATTCATGATCATCCTCTGTTCTTCATTTTGATCCCAGTCCAAGGATTCTTAAGTGCCCTTTCACCCTAGTTAGAATTATTTCACCCATTAGGCCTAAATATTTTCATGTTGCTTTGCTAGCCTACGCTGCGAACATTCCCTTTAATGATTTGGTCCAGTTATGCTATCCATCTGTTGACTCCATAACCCAATGGCTTGAAGACCTAGCTCTATCCATCTGCTCCAAGAATTCCACCACCCAACCTTCAATTCAAAATAAAATCCCCATGAACACTAAGAACTAGCCTAAAATCCCATAAAAACAAAGCTAAATCATATAGAGAGAGCCCTCTCTGGACTTAGGTTAGCTAGAGCCTAAGCCTAAAATTTGTTTTGTGGTTACCTCGGTGATCTCTTTCCTTAACCTTGAGACTTTTGAGTGATAACATAGTGGCGACCATACTGGGGACTCAAATCCTCGGTCTTAAGAAACCTTTGAGAAATTTCAAATCTTTATTTCAAGCCTCTTGAAGGGCTTATTAGAAGTTATTTACAAAAATTTCATAAAAAGAAAGTAACTATAAAAGTTTGAAACTCTAGCTTCAAGGAGAACTCAATATACTAGGGGCGATCCTGATCCAAACCCTACCCCAATATTTGATCATCCTAATCTGATTTCAAGAATATCCAAAAGACAAGAAAGTTCAGTGAGTCCTATACCTTCGATCAAACCATATTCATGCCCTGATGAGTGGTTGTTTCTAGAAGACCTCCCCTTTGATGAGTCATTTGACCTTTCTCTATTTAGAACCAGGTCTGAAAGTGCACTTGATGGCATAGTTCTAGATCCAGAATTTATTACAAATCTTGAAGTCTAGAAGGCAAACCTTTCAATTGATGAGTATATTTTAAATTCCCCTCAGTCATCCCTTACTACTATTAAGATCCTTGAACTTTCCGAAATAGTCTCAAGTTCCCTTAGCTCACCACTATTCCCTTCCACCTCTGAAGTTCATTCCTCACCTCCTTTCATACCCTCACTTCCCTATCAACCTATCATTACACATCAAACACCTATTGTTCCTAATCTTCCATCTACTACTGTATTATCCCCTGCTACCCCAACTCCACTTCTTAACCCTACCCAACTTAGAGCCATGGCAAATCGATATGCTCCCTTATGTTACCTGCTCCACTAGGTGCCATGCCACAAGAATATCATGACAAAATTGTCCAATATGATGGAATATGACCTTATACAGCACAACAACATGGAAACAAGATGACAGATTACTTTGAATTACATGAAATTTATATTGCAAATGTTCAAATGAGATTGTTTGCTCAAACTCTAGCAGGTGATGTTAGGAAATCGTTTAGAGCATTGCCTGCTAAGAGCATAGATAGTTTAGAAGTATTTTATCAAAAAAAATTAAATAGATGGGAAAACAAAAAGAACCCTCTACAGATTCTTTCATGATATGAGAGCATCAAGAGAGGACCAAATGAAATAGTCTAGGACTACTGTACCATATTTAACAATATATACAATGCAATACCAGTCAATCTTAGACGCCCACCTGACTTGGCTCTAATAAAGTTTCCAGTTGGGTTTGATACTTATATGGCATTCCAACTTAGGGAGAGAAATCATCGAACTTTAGAAGACATGCAGAATGTAGCAGTTAGTGTAGAAGCTAACTTACTAGCAAAAAGAGCTAGGGTTAGGAATTAAAGGAGAGGACCTGTGAAAGATGAAGCCTCACCCTCTGATCTTAAAATAGATGTCCTAACCAAAGGAATGGAAAAAATGATGGATATGATCGAGAACATTGAATGGAAGCCTCACTGGCATAAGAAACAAGCCCCTCCAGTAAGAAATCCAACCTTTAGAAAGAATCAAAATCAAAATACTGGAAAAAATGGACCTGACAAAATATTAGACCTCATTTTCATGAAAACTATGCTGAAGCATCTCATTCAGAAGACCCTAAACCAGACACACAAATAAAATTAATGGGATTAGATGAAGAGGAAACTATCTTCTTGACTCAAGATAATCAGGAATTACATATGCTTCAACAATTGTAGACCCAATCCGGAGAGTCATTCGATTATAAAAAAGGGTATGATTCTTCTTTCTTTGAAGTGAACAAACATTACAACTCGAGGAGTAAAAAGAACAATGATACTCCTGACCAAAACAAGAAACCAGTACGAAATCAACCTAAGAAAATCAAAACAACTCCAGTTACCAAAACTCTCCAAATCCTCTCTAGAATGAATCGAAATCCTCCTAGTCCCACCATTGTAGATGTAACTCATGACCAACCCCCTGATGATCAACCATCCACTTTGATCCCCTCCAAGGAGACAGTGGATAAATCTCCAAATATCATATTAGAAAATCCACAAAAACATACTTCAAATGCATAGAAAGAAGAACAATCTACTCAACCTCCTACCATGAAAATTCCAAATCCTCAAAAAGAGAAAGCCCCTTTGCCTTTCAATTTGGGAGCAGAGGTGACTAAGCTAAAAATCTCAGTCCCCTTAATAGAGTTGATTAAAAATGAAACTTACAAATCTCAAATAAGAAAATCCTTAAACTTCGTTGAGAATGAAGACTCTGTTAACTTGTTTGATGATCAACCTAAACTTATATTCAGTCCTGATGTTAATGGAAAACCATTAGAACGAGGGATACCGCCCTTTTATATTAGCCTTAACATTCATGATAAGATTTTACACAATGCTATGTTAGATTCTGGGGCTTCACATAATTTAATGCCTAAATCTGTTATGGAAAAATTGAACTTAGACATCACTAGGCCTTACAAGGACTTTTTCTCATTTGATTCAAGTCAAGTAAAGTGCCTCGGGTTAATCAAAGACCTGTGTGTTTCCTTAGTACAATATCCTGCTAAAACAATTCTCATGGACATAGTTGTTGTTGATATACCACCTAAATATGGCATGTTATTATCTAGATCATGAGGAGCTAAACTCCAAGGATCTTTGCAACTTGACATGTCATATGCCACAATTTCAGTCTTTGGACATTCCATAAAACTGTACAGAGAGACCCTAATGAAATATGTAGTGAGTAGCCGGGCTAGGCCTCAAAACTTTCCTATCTATTACATGCATTCTGACATTGCTTCTATTATTCTGTATAATGTTGAACAAACGCCAAAAACTACTTTAAACAATATTATTTTAGAACCAAAAGAAATTGCAGTTACAGTTCAGAATGAAATTGTCCAAACTCAAGAGGTTTCAGCTAAGAATGATGATCAAGATACATTAATCAAAGAAAATTTTGTCCCCCTAGAGAGTAAGAATTATGAACATGAAATATTATGGTATCTTGAATTTGATGGATCAATGAATAAGTTAGGAGCAGGAGCATGAGTATGGATTTACAACTTAGACAATGATTACTTAGAAGACCATGCTTACAAATTGTATTTCAAATGCACTAACAACATGGTTTAGTATGAAGCACTTCTTTTAGGTCTCAAATTGGTCAGAAAGTTAGGATCTATAAGAGTTTCTATTATGGGATATTCTGAGTTGGTTATAAAACAAATTAATTTTGTAAATATGACCAAAGCCCCTAGATTAAGTTTTTATAGAGGAACAATTTTAGAAATATTAAACACTTTTCTATAAACTAAGCTTGCAGTCATTCCAAGGAAACATAATATGTAGCCTCATAGTTTAGCAATGTTTGCTAGCACTTGTAAGTTACCATTCCAACCTAACCATCAGTACACCGCTGAGGTTAGGCACAAACCTGTTATCCCAGATAACATTAAAAACTGGTAGGTACTCACTAATTATCAATAGATAAACAATTTTTTTAACTTTAGAGGATGAATTTGTAAATATAAATATAGATATTGACATAACATTATATCCCTGTTTTACAGATAAAACAGAAATTAAAAAATTAGAAGATGAAGAGATAGATAGATTCCATCCCACCAAATTTACAAAATCAGATGTACAAAACCTAAAGACATTTGAAATTAAAGAGATAATTAACAAATATTATGAAATCATCAATCTCAAAGACAACTTTTTGCCCAAAGGATTAACTCCTTTGGAAGACTTGTTTGACTCAAATGATGTCCCTAGAAAACCAAAGATGGAATCCTTGAAATATGATATAGAGAAGTGTAACATAGGTACTGAGGAAAATGCAAAATTGATAAAACTTTCTAAGTCATTACCTCCTATTGAAAAAGTAAAATACATTGAATTACTAAAGGAATTCAAAGATTTTTTTTTTCTTGGAGTTATGAGGACCTCAGGTCCTATGACATCAGCATAATACAACACACCATCCCCATAAAAGAAAACCAGAAACCCTTTAGATAGAATCTTAGGAGGATTAATCCTATTCTATTGTCTTCTATTGAAAAGGAAATCAGAAGAATGAATGAAGCCAAGATAATAGCACCAACTAGATTCTCTTATTGGGTTTCAGATTTGGTGCCAACAAGGAAGAAAACTGGTGAGATTAGACTATGTATTGATCTCAGGAATCTCAATAAAGTTTCACTCAAAGACAATTACCCTCTCTCTAAAATGGATCATATATTACAAAGGGTTGTAGGGTCAACCAGAATCTCATTATTGGATGGGTTTTCTGGTTACAATCAGATTTTAGTTCACTACTCCTTGGGGCACATTCATGTATGTGAAGATGCCTTTTGGATTAAAGAATGTAGGGGCTACTTTTCAAAGAGCTATGGACATATCTTTTGCTAAGGAAATTCATGACTTACTAGTAATATACTTAGATGATATCATTGTGTTCTCAAAAACTGGTAAACAACACCTAGATCATCTAATGCAAGTAATCATCAAATTTAGGAAGTATGGAATTTCATTGAACCATAAAAAATCTTTATTTGGGTTAGAAGAGGGAAAATTTCTAGGCCACATAATCTCTAAGGATGGTATTCGAATAGATCTTGCAACAATTGAAGCTATCTTACAGATACAACATGCTAGGAGCATTAGGGAATTGCAAGCCTTTTTAGGAAAAATAAACTTTCTTAGGAGATTTATTTCTAACTTAGCAAAATTAATTAGATCATTGAATAACATGTTGAAGAAAGATTCGACCATAAAATGGACAGTTGAGGCTAAGAAGTCCTTTGAAGATATTAAGTTAGCCTTAATAAAAATAGCAGTTTTAATCAATCCAAAGTTTCATATGGATTTCATTATATTTTCCTTTGCCTCGGAACATACAATTGTTGCAGTCCTACCACAAAAAAATGATGAGGGTTATGAACAACCTGTTGCCTTTTTTAGCAAAGCCATGAGAGATACCCCATTAAAGTACAATATAATGGAAAAGAAAGCTTCTACTTTGATCAAAGCTATCAAGGATTTTAGAGTTTACATTTTATATTCTCATGTAATAGCCTATGTCCCCAATGGAGTAGTCAATGATATCCTAACTCAAGATGGTCCAGATGGAAAGAGAGGGAAATGGATTGCTACTATATTAGAATATGACCTGGAAATTAAACCAACAAAGCTAATCAAAGGCCGAGGTTTAGCCAAGCTCGTGGCTAAATCAAACTGTCAGGCCTTAAATATAAATTTTATTGCAAAAATGGATAATGGAGAGGAGATGGCGACTTTGCCAATGAGCCAGGCCTTTATTGAATCACCATGGTATGCTGATGTCATATATGTTTTACAATATTTACAAGCCCCTCCTGAATTATCCAGGACCAAAAGCATGTTTTTAAAAATGAAATCTTTAGAATTTTTCATACTTGACAATGCTTTGTTTTGGAGGAATCATGAAGGTATCCTTATTAACTATTTATTGAAAGTATAATTTGACAAGGTGTTAAAAGATTTTCATGCAGGTGACTATGGAGGACATTTTTACTAGAAAACCATGGCTGACAAAATTCTTAGATCCAGTTTCTATTGGCCCATTTTGTTTTCTGATGTAAAGAAATTTGTAACCTCATGTCATAAATGCCAAATTTTTGAAGGAAAGAAAAAGATTTTACCCCTCCCCCTAAAAGCAATATCTGCTGAGGCACCTTTTCAAATATGGGTTCTTCACTTCATTGGTGAAATCCACCCACCTTCCTCTACCCAACACAAATGGATTCTCACAGCTAGGGATTATTTTACCAAATGGATAGAGGCCATACCATCAAGGCAAGCCACTGATACTATAATAATAACTTTCCTTGAGTCCAATATCCTATCTAGATTTGGGTGCCCATCCAAGATCATCACTGATAATGCAGCAACCTTCAAATCAAAGAGAATGATTAATTTATGTAATAAGTACCATATAAATTTGGGCCATTCGACAACTTATTACCGCCAAGGAAATGGACTAGTAGAGTCCTCAAATAAAATTCTTGTAAATATCATCAAAAAATTGTTATAAGACAATAAGAAAACATGGAACAAGAAGCTAGTGAATGCCTTATGGGCAGATAGGCTAACCACAAAGAAATCCATTGGTACTAGTCCTTATCAATTAGTTTATGGAATGGAAGTTGTTTTCCGATCTTCCTTGGGAAAACCATTGATGAAGTTGCTCCAAGAGTTGCAGGTTGAACCAAATGACATCCAAAGGAGAATCAACCAAACAATTCACTTACGGCAGACTGGAGAAGAAGTGTACATCAGATCTCAAGTTGTGCAGGAAAGGATCAAGAAGAATTTTGATAAAAGGACTAAGGCAGAAGATTTTTACCTAGGGGACAAAGTTTTGAAATGGGATTCAAGAAGAGAGGATAAAGGTAAACATGGGAAATTTGATTTCCTATGGAAAGGCCCATATCTCATCTATGTATTCAGAGGTAATAATGTTTTCTTCTCGGAGAAATTGATGGTATAGAAGCAGAAGGAGGACCAGTTAATGCTTGAATGCCTAAACACTACATTGAACCTAGTTACTGATTTCACTAATATATGTACATATTCTATATTTCAAAATTTAGAGTCTATTGGATAGTGATTCTTTGAAGTTGAAGCTCGAAGAGAAGGCCCTAAGATTCAAAGGTTTCACTGTCATAAATAGAAATAAGGTAGAAAAGTGAAAAGAAAAAGTTCCAAGAGAATATCACAACAATTCAAAAGGCGATTGATCTATAAGTTCTTGACATTTCACCAGGAAATGCCATCCCTAAGTGGAGTCACTATTAGATTCCTATACCAATAGGAGACATAATTTTTTAATGACTCAGATTAAATTGTAATATGTACATACCTTTGCTATTTGCAAATATTTTCCATATTCAAAAAATTAAAAAATTTAAATAGGGTATGTCCTAAATGAAAAATCAAAGGACAAAAAGAATAAAAAGGTCAAAAAAGATGAAAAATATGAACCCCAAGAAAAGAAAATACCATGAAAGTGTGCAAGTCAAAATGGCACAACTATTTAATTTTTGTGCAAAATAAATGATTGTGTGTAGCTTGCAATCTATGCCACAATCCATGATAGTCAAAATGTTTAAACTTGGCTATTTCATGTCCATAGATAGAGAATAAAATCTGACCAAACAGTGTAATCTTCGCAACTAAGTAGATAGGTAGAGTAAATAAAAGGAGATTAATTGTTTAAACTGAGCCTTTGGATGTAATAAGGTTAGATTTAGTTAGATTACCATTGTAAAGGAAAGAAAAATATTTGATAAGAGTTTGCTACCTTAAATGCACCCTAATAAAGAGAAGTAAAAATGGTAGGATGAGTAGATGGGTAAGTAGAAGAAAGGTTGCATGCCTTAGAACATTCCTTTTGAGACATTTTGCTTTCTCTCAATATCTTCTTAGGACCAATATATATATATATGTAACTCAAAATAGATTAATAACCTTGCCCGATGCCTTCAAATGGCCGTAGAATGTGTTTTTGACTAATCTAGGACCGTTGTTTGTTTCATTTTTCAAGCCCTAGTCACCTCACCTTCACCTATCTTTATTTCTTGCTGTGTGAATATACTGTCCTTCCTTTCCGTGCCTGGAGATAAGTGCCTTAAGCATGTATTGGCTTAATTTATTTGATGAATTTTGATGATTGATTAGACAAAAGCATGTGTATCATCTTTTTCATCATAAAAGTCACATATGTGAATATGCACTCAAGCATGCAGATGGATATGAAAATTATTTAATTAACTAGCTTCATTCATTTTCCCCTTTTACTTAACTAATTTCTCACAATAAGTTTGAAGTACCCAAAATCTTAAAGTCAAAGGGGCATAGAGCATTTCTCTGACTTCTAGAGGGATCGGACCCTCGACTCAATGACTTATAGGCAATAAGTACTAAATCCCTCATAAACATTTAACCCCCCTTCAGCTCATTCATTTTCTCTAATAACTCCCTTTTCCTAAGGTTAAAACTGTATTTTTCCTGAGGACAAGCAATCACACCCATGAATACCCCTTTTTATGAAAAACCCACAAAAACACACTTAGCCTAAGTTATAACGTTTCTATGTAGAAAAAAAATGAATTACAAAACACATTCTGCTTAGCGCATTCCATTTTCTTCCTTTTCATACTAACTTTTAATATTATTTATATGTTAATTCCTGAAAAATAAATTGTTTCCCATATATATTTATTAAACCCCTTTAATATTAATATCCCTACACCGAAGTTTGAAATATAAATTTTATATTATCTGAACCTTGACAAATGACATAATTAATCGATTTGCGATTAATTAAAATCAAACCATCCACCAATGAAATCTTGCCTGATACATTAGCCTTTGCCTTAATCCCGAACTAAATCAAAAATGTCATGCTTAATGGCCCGCCAGGACCCCCCTCCCCATTACCTTCTATGCAACTCCTAAGCCTGACCACCACACGGTCTCCCCCCTCTCCATCTGATGGCCCATGTTGATTTTGGAAGGTCCTGAAATCCAAACGATACTGGCCCGAAATGGGTTTTTTCTATTGGGCCCCCGAAACAATGTGGTGCTCAATGATTGGAATCAGGTGGCCTCCCCCAATATGGCCAAGCGTCCAAAAGCTGGGTGAATTAAACCACCTATTGCCAGCCCGCTACCAGCCAAAACAGCCATTGTTCACTCCGGTATGTGACAAACGGTCACTGTTCACCCATACCCGCCAAATTGACTTTTCGTGCATAAATCCAAAAAATCCCCAAATCATTTTTCTCATCATTATTTCAACCGAAAGCTTCCATGCCCACATTTGTGAACGTTGAAATCCATCAACCCATGTATACTTTGTTAGAGTCGGTCTTGTCAGTCCTCCGTTAGAGATCAAAACTCTTTCTGCATTTCATTTTTAGGTGTCTCGCTCCATTCACTCAGCTGCATTCCGCTAGGGACGTGCCATAATCTGACAGAAGGGCCTTATCATTCATTCCCCTCATGTCTTACGCCTGTTGGCTTAGGTATTTTCATCAATGTGTATTAAAGTCCATGACAGTCAATGTTTGATCTTTTAATGGACAAAAGTCATTTCAGTCATTCAGTCTACGGATTAGTCATTTGGTCTTCAAACAATGTCCAATAAAGCGAGCAAGGCTAGAGGGAGGCTCTTATAAAGTTGTGATTCAAATATTTTCATCGTCATATTGATAGATTACGACTGTTCTTCAAAACTCTGTTTCGAAGAAAAGTCAATAGTTTGTCATTTTTAATAATTTTCAAAAGTTTCTCAGTGGATTTCTCCAAGCACAGCCCTCGTCTCCTTAGCCAAATTCCATGTCGGCTACCCCTGCAAAAAATTTCCAAAAATTTAATCATTTTAGTCAAAGAAATCAAAAGGAAGTGTGAAAAGCAGAGTTGTATTAATTGTGAAAAAGTGCAAAAGTGAAAACATTAAAAAATGGGTTTTGGAGGAAGAAAAAATCAAATCCAACTCTTGCAACATATTTCTCCAAGTTATATAAATCATTTGTTTCAAGTTACATTCATAAAATCTTATAGCAAAGTCAAATTTGGAGGTTGAAGAACAAACTGCAGTTTGAAAAGGTCGTGACTGTGTTAAGAGTTGGAGCGCGGCGCACAGGTGGAGTAGCGTAGTGCACTGAGGGGGCGTGGCGCACTGGGCGCGACCACACAGTGTTAAATAACACGGGCTCGGCGCACTCAAATGGCACGGCACACGGGGTATGCTGCCTGGCGCATACACAAAAAAGCTCGATTTTGCTCAAAATTGCAACAAATCACCTTTCAATCCCTTGAATTTGCCAGGTGGGGTCGATCCCTCAGTGTTTCATCCATTTTTATGTTAGTATGATGATGGTTTATGGTTGTTTATGGTTGCACAACAACTCTTAAACCCTACCAATTAAATTCATCAAAACAAATTCTGTTAGGGTTACAAATTCATTGTGTTGGCGCCAAGATTCTTCCTCCATTTTTTTTCCTTCTTTCCCTCATTCCCTTCTTCCCTATTCCACTTTTCCCATTTTTCCCTATCCGCTCTGCTAATTTGTCAAAGGTAAAACCCCAAACCCTACCCCATATAAAATTCCCTAAACCCCCTACATATCCCTAAATAAAATTCCTCCTCATAGTCCCTAATCCCTTCATATTATTCCCCTTCCTAACAATCCATTGTTGCATTTTCCCCTTGGTGGCAGATTTCAACACATCACAAAAGCAGTCCAAGCACAATTTTATCATCAGCATCTTTTTCTCTAAGATAGTGGAAAACAGCAGTCATGGCATCTGAACATGCATCGGACTATGAAATGGAAACCCAAAGCGACTCATCCTTGGAAGAACAGGCTCCCCGGAGGCCTCACAAAAGTGGCAGACATGTTAGAGAAGAACCGATCACCCTTACAGAATTGCAGGCCTGCCCTCTTGCTATGTCATGTTTCCAGCGTCAGTCATGCTTTGAGTTTTGTCAAAAGGTGGCAAGTGTACAATTTCATCATGAGCTGGCTCGTCTATTCATGCTACACTTACATGGAGATCAGGCTACTTTAGCTGGGGTCACCTTCACACTTACACCAGAATCTGTCTCATTAGCTACCGGCATACCGAACATTGGAGAACCATGGAACAAGAAGCAGAAGATTGATCGACATCATTATGAGCCATAGATTAAATCCACTTTCTTGAGGCAGCTCAAAAGGGTCTTTCCATTCCGGTATCTAAAAGATGAATCTGCTCCACTAATGAGATTGATTATGAAATACCTCAGCTGTGAAGGACGATTATCTCGTATTTATGATTATCACATCAGGTTCCTCATGCATTTCACCATGGTACGGATGATGAACATCTCGTATTTCATTTGCCAGAACATAGAGAGGATGACCACCTTTATACAGCATAAAACCCCTCAGCAGCAACTTAACAATGTTTATCATTTTGCTCTCATCAAGATTTTGGTGGTGCATCAGCTTGATCTACAGGGTACCACTTGGGATGATTTCATCTCTCGTGACTTCTTCCGAGCTTCAAAGGGACCTCCAGAGACTAGATTTGAGACAGGGGCACCTTCTCATCAGTATGAGCACCATGAGACCGCCAGTGTGCCGGTATTCGTCACATAGCAGAGTGGTGCTAGACATTTGTTTGCAGCAACAAAGCGAGTGTTATCTCCACCCGGGGTGGAAGGGGCCTCATTTCGTACATCAGCATTACAGGTACAGGACAGGGGTAAGGAGCCAATGCATGATGAGGGGCCATCAGGTGAACGAGAGACCGAATTCGTTATCCTTCATGATGATGATACAGATACAAATCCGCAAAGTGCATAGCTTAAAGAGATCATCCAGGAGTAGAAAACAGAGATTCAAGCTTTGTCCCTTGACTTGGAAAGAGCCAAATGGAACACGAAATATCTGCAGCAGAGGAACAAATAGCTTGAGGATCATTAAGCGATCATGGAGCTACAAAACATTTGAGAGCATCGCCAAGCTGCACAAAGGAGAAGAGTTGAGCTCACGTCATTGGAGCAAGAGATTAATGAGGATCGGGAAGCCAATATTGAGAGAGTTAACATGCACTTAGAGAGGCTGCTGGACAAGGCCAACAAGGACCATGCATTGCTGAGACACATGGCTTTCCACTACATGGCGCGAAACAAATTGTGCAAGGCCCGAATCAGGAATTTGAAGGCCAAATTGAGGAAGGCAATCAAGAAGCAAAAGAGGCAAAGGGAGCTCGATCGGTTTTAGATATTGGCCGAAGCCTCTTTAGACCAGCATAACACTTGATAAGGAAGCTCCAGCCCAAATTTCAATAAATTTGGGGAATTTTTGGTATTTTTGTAAATTTTTGTGCAAAAAACAGGGCTTTTCTCCCTGTGCGCCGGGCCACCTGACGCGCGCTTTTGCTAGGGAACTCCAAAAGACAAAAAGTTTATATTTTTGGATTTTCCATGGAAAATCATGACTATTGGTGCATGGCCAAAAATTTTGGGCCAATTTTGAGTCCTCAGGAGGTCAAAAACACCCAAAAAATGACCTCTCTGCCCCTATTTTGACACACAGGAAGCAGTCTTGGGAGATTGCAGTTTTGGAGGGGAAAATGGGTACCAAATTCAAAATTTCAGTTGGGTTGGAGAGTAGACAGGCAGGGCTTTCCAACAAGCACAATTGGGCTCAATTTGGACTTTAGAAGGTGCCTCAGAACCAGCTCCAAATTAGCGCGATGCATACAGTTTTTGGCGCGGCGCACAGAGACCCAAAGGCCAAAATCACTCCCGCTTCACGAAATTTCAATTCGCAATTTTCTCCAAGTGGTCCCGCTCATTTACAATACATTTTTCCCAGCATCAAATGAAAAGTTTAAAAAACATTTTTGGCTTCTATCCAGGCGGCCAAATGAAGGTGAACAACCACCCAAAAAATCTACGCTCATGTTTGCTTTTTTCTAATTGGTCCTCATAGAAAATTAAATGTAACCGCTGCTGGTTGGCTCTTCACATACTGAGTTGATCGAGTTTCTCATGGAAAATCTTATTTATTGCATTTAGAGTCATTTTGTAAAGGGCTAAAATTTCTGGGAAACTGTGGGAGAGAAACCCAGTCACTCACTGTACATTTTGACAGAGAATTAATGAAAGATTGCAGCTCTGGTTCATGAGATTCCTGTGGCGTGAGTTTAGCAAATGTATCTTCTTTATGTTTCATATGTATTTCGTTATGTTTCATATTTTCATTCATATTCATTTCCAGTGAAAGCTTTCTGAGTGAAGAAAGGTAGAATTCAGTGTATTGCTCTGCCTTGGGATAGTTTTCATGTTCTATGTTTTCTTCTGTTGAAAAGGATTCATGTATTTATGCCCTTTTCACACTCTTAAACAATCTCTCCACTTCATATTATTTCAAATCTAATTGCTAGAATTTCTGCTTGTCTTGCCTCATGAAATAATCTGCGTCTTTGAGTTAAATTCTCTGCTCATGTTGTTCCTTGGCCCCACACATCCCAGAAAACTCAGTCATTCATCAAAATACCTCCATCATATTTATTTACCTAGCCTAAAATTAGTATTCATTTTTTATTCATCTCAGACCCTATTGTTTATTTCCCTGAGTGTGACCCGGAGAGAGCCCTCTCCTGTTCTAGTAGGGCTAGCTACCAGACTGAGCGTGGTTTGTGGTTACCCTGAATTTTGCCTTCCTTCAGCCTAAGGCAGATTTAGGCTCTAACATAGTGGTGACTCAACTAGGGACGAAATTCTCTGTTTGTTAGTCTTCTCCATTGCGTAAACGGCAGGCTTAACCTACGAACACCCCATACTTCTGATAATTCTATGCTTCCGGATGATAAGTTTAGGATTTGATAGGTTGAGTAAGTTGTTCATGTCCTTCTGATTTTTTCAAAAATAGCATGTTGGCTTGAGATGATATACCAGAGCCAATCCAGATCCAGATCCTCCTCATGTCTACGAAAACCCCAATTTGATTCCAAGACTCCCTCATCAAGAGAGCTCTATAACTCTCGTGTTCAAATCCCATTCATGTCCTGACATTTTTGAGTATCTTGAAGAGCTTGATTTTGATGAGCGGTTTGAAATATCATTGCTCAAGACCAAATCTGAAAGGGTTGTTGACTCTACTGTCCCTAATCCACAGTTTCTTGTAGACCTAGAAACTGAAAGGTCTAACCGGTCAATTGATAATTATATTGCGACATAGCTTCAAACTAAAATTGTTAATTCCCTACAAACTTGATCCGGACTTAAACAGGAACGCAACAAATTACAGAGATAACAATAAACACAGATATGCAGCAGAAATAATCCTTCATTTCATTAATGTAAAATACTGAAATATGCTTAGAAACAGTAATGGAAATAAACTAGCTAGGGCGATGGTAGCTTATCTCTGAGAAGAGATGTGGTGGCTACATGCCTCTGAACTGTGTTACAATTAGGCTCGAACGCCTCTTTATTGTTGAGAAACAATGGAAAACCCTTAACATTCCAAAACCTAACCCTCGAAGATGAAACACCAAATTGCCGGCCCCGTTTGGGTAAATTGGTACACCAACTTCCCGGGGTCGTAACTTTGGTATATGATCTCCGTTTGACGCGTACAATAGCTCGTTAGAAAGATCTATCCGAGCACTAGCGCTTTGGGAGGCAACATTGATTTATAGACCCATGTTGCCCCAGATTTCCCAAAAAACGTCGTTTAGGGCCTCAAAATGGCTCCGGAAGTTCAGGACCCGAAAAACTGCTAAAAATAGTAAGTTGTGCTACAATTAAGGAAACTGAAAATGCTGAGAGAAACAATGGTGGGGGTCTAGGTGGACTTGGCAGGTGGCCACCAATATCCACCTGGATCATTCCTCCCCCCTTAGGAAGCAATGGTCCCCATTGCGTTGAGTTCCTCCATGAGATGAGGAAACTTTTGCTGAACTTGTTCCCTGGTGAGCCACTTGCCCTGGTGAAGGAGTTGGCCTGCTTTGACAACTTGATACAGTTGGATATTTTGTTGGTGAGTGTTCTTGATCTGTGTGTCCATGATCTGATCAATTGCAGCTTGTTCCATGCAATCTGGATTTAATTCTGTGGGTGTCAGTTGTTCTGC
The DNA here is from genome assembly GCA_031772625.1 of Pinus tabuliformis. Classification (NCBI taxonomy): domain Eukaryota; kingdom Viridiplantae; phylum Streptophyta; class Pinopsida; order Pinales; family Pinaceae; genus Pinus; species Pinus tabuliformis. The sequence goes on along the minus strand of CM062814.1, from coordinate 358,042,733 downwards.
AATGTCGGATGTGTCTAGCAATGGTGGAAAGTATGGCCGAAGGCGGTCCACATTGAACACTGGGTGCCCCAATAGCATAGTGAGAGGCATCTGTCTCGACCTCAAATGGTTGTTGTAAATCTGGTAACGCGAGCACTAGTGTCGTGCAGAGGCGATCCTTCAACTCTATTAATGCCTTCTGTTGAGATTCAGACCAAAAGAATTTTTCTTTCGCCCCTCCCTTGGTGACTTGATTCAAGGGCCAAGTAATATGAAAAAACGCCAACACGAACCTGTGGTAGAAGTTGGCAAGACCTAGGAAGCTGCGGAGCTGTGTTAGAGTGGTTGGAGATGGCCAATCCCGAATGACTTGGATCTTGGCTGGATCCACATGCACCCCCTGTTCATCAATGATGTATCCCAGATACTGAACCTGGGTCATGCCAAAAGTGCATTTCTCCAGATTGGCACATAGCTTGTGTTGCCGTAGCGTTTGGAGAACCTATCGGATGTGGTGGAGGTGCTCTTCCAAACTCTGGCTGAAGATCAAAATGTCATCCAAGTATACTACTACAAATGAGTTGGTGAATGGCCGCAAGATGTCATCCATTAGCCTCATGAAGGTTGCAGGAGCATTCATCAATCCGAAAGGCATAACCAACCATTTGAAAAGGCCTTCCTTGGATTTGAAGGCAGTCTTCCACACATCAGAAGGTTCAATTGGTACCTGGTGATATCCTGACTTCAGATCGAACTTGCTGAAATATTTCGCCCCCTTTAGTTGGTCCAGGAGGTCATCAATCCGCGGGATTGGGTACCTATTACGAACAGTGATCTTGTTCAACGCCCGATAGTCAATACAGAGCCTCCACGTCCCATCCTTCTTCTGTACCAACACGATCGGGCTCCCACAAGGCGATGAACTCGGACGGATGTTACCTTTCTACAGGAGCTCCTGAATCTGCCTCTTGATTTCATCGTTCTCCAGAACAGAGCGCCGATAAATTGGTCCATTGGATAGCGGTGCACCTGGGGTCAGATCGATGGAGTGCTTGACTTGACAGTGCAAAGGAACCCATGCGGGGGAGGTGAAGATGTCCTCGTACTCCTCCACGACCTTGTCCATGTATAGTTGTTGTGCAGAGGGGCCCTGTCTGGAGGCCATGGCCACCGTCTTCTTCTTCCCTTTAGGGCGTATCATCAGGAAAACAAATTTCCTTGTTTTTGAAATGAGCTTACTGCATTGTTTTGCAGTAATCAAAGAGATGGCGGTAGGTGGTGCTACCTCTGGTATCCTGTACAACTTATTTCCCAATGTAATAATAATAGCACGGGGCCTTGATTCATACACAGCATGTCGCTTCCACAAGTATGGATGTCCTAATAATACATCACAAACTTCAAGGGGAGCAATGTCACACAATACCTCATCTGTGAAGGGCTTGATGTTATATGGAAGGTGACACTGCTGGCTCACGCGAAGATCTCGTCCTTAGTGAAGCCACCGAATGGTGTGCGGTTGTGGATGTGCTGTGGTCGGTAAGCCCAACCGCTTCACGACCTCTACCGAAATGAGGTTCTTTTGGCTCCCGCTGTCAACAATGAACTGTATTGGGGAGCCCTTTACCCACATCTGGGAGTGGAAGAGACGTTCCTCCTCCTCTGGATCTTCGGGTTCATTTTTCTTGATCTTGGCGGTAGCAACAGTGGCGTTGGGATCTGCATCAATGATCTGCTTCCCTTTGTCATTCCCCTTATTGGGTTCTGCCTCAGAGTCGTAACATGCATCTGATTCTGAAACCTTTAGCTCAGCCACCAGTCACTGCCTGGCCCGACACTCACTTTTGTTGTGAGTGGAGCTCTTATGGAACTCACACCATTTTCCTGTGTCCTTTTTCGGCTTCGCGGCGCTGTTCTTTGCTTATAGCTTCGGCGGGTTGTCTTGGGCTGCCTAGCCTTGGCTTTTTCCTTTGTTCTGTGGTTTAGGGGCACCTTTCCCCTGCTTTGGATTCGCAGATCCAAATTCTTGCTTCTTTTGTTTAAACTTCTGCTTGACCTTGACGGCATATCGGTATGCTGTGCCGAGTGAGGAGATGTTCAGGAATTGTATTTCTTCCTGTATGTACTTGTGCAAGCAGCCATGGTATTTGAGTATCAAATTTTGCTCCGAATCCTTGATACCTAACTTTGTGCGAAGGGTATGGAAAAGATTGGTGAACTCCGGCACGTCTTGGTCCCTTCCCTGCCGCAGCGTGGTCCACTTTATGTATTCATCCTCATAGCTTCCGACAGGGTAGTACTGCTCCTTGATGGCATCTCAGAATGAATTCCAGGTGGGTGCGGCTGAAAATAGTGAGCCAGTACTTTCATCCTTCTGCTCGCAATAGGTTTCCCACCAGTCCTTGACATGGGGGGCTGCTTTGAGAAGAGCGAAAACAATCTTTTCCCGAATCGAAAATTCATGAACAGAAAAATAACCCTCTAGCAAATTTAACCATTTATCTACAACATTTGCGTCTATCTGACGCTCGAATATGGGGATTTCAAAATTAACTTCTACCTTAAAGGGCGTGGCATTTCCAGAGTAGCTGTTGGAAGCCTATGCGTCGCTTCTGGGTAGCCGCTGAAGGATCTGGGCAAAGTTGTCCATCATCGCGTTTCGTTGTCGCTCGAGGGCTTCTTCGAGCAAGATTTTGATAGGATCTCTTGGCCCCTCGTCTTTCTTCTTATCTGCCATGGGAGGCCGTCAAGATTTTCGAGGCTGGTCTTGCAAAGGTTCGACCAGTTCAAGCCCTAACTCCTTATATCCCGACCTTGTTGGGGACATGCAAAGAAAAACAGAGAAAAAGCAGACCGCTCTTATATCACTGATCCAGACTTAAACAGTAACACAACAAATTACAGAGATAACAATAAACACAGATATGCAGCGGAAATAATCCTTCATTTCATTAATGTAAAATACTGAAATATGCTTACAAACAGTAATGGAAATAAACTAGCTAGGGCGATGGTAGCTTATCTCTGAGAAGAGATGTGGTGGCTACATGCCTCTGAACTGTGTTACAATGAGGCTCGAAGGCCTATTTATTGTTTAGAAACAATGGAAAACCCTTAACATTCCAAAACCTAACCCTAGAAGATGAAACGCCAAATTGTGGGCCCCGTTTGGGTAAATTGGTACACCAACTTCCCGGGGCCGTAACTTTGGCATATGATCTCCGTTTGACGCATACAATAGCTCGTTAGAAAGATCTATCTGAGCACTAGCACTTTCGGAGGCAACATCAATCTATGGACCCATGTTGCCCTAGATTTCCCAAAAAACATCGTTTAGGGCCTCAAAATGGCTCCGGAAGTTCAGGACCCAAAAAACTACTAAAAATAGTAAGTTGTGCTACAATTAAGGAAACTGAAAATGCTGAGAGAAACAATAGTGGGGGTCCAGGTGGACGTGGCAGGTGGCCACCAATATCCACCTGGATCAAAACTGCACACACCCATCCAACACCTCCAAGACCAAACCCACCAAGAGTGATGGTTGCCCATTTTGCACCTCTTGTGCTGCCTCAAAGATGACATGCCCACAGATTATCAAAGCAAAATCCCTTTGTTTGATGGCGCTCCTAACAACATTACCACTCAGCAACATGTGGACAGAATGGAAAATTTCTGTGACCTTCATGAGATTGATGCAGAGAATGTGACAATGAGACTCTTTGTACAGACATTTGCCGATGAAGTTAGGACATGGTTCAGAGGTTTTCTGGCGGCACGTATCGCTACCTTGGCCGAACTGCAAAGACAATTTTTAGACCGCTAGGAAGTAAAAAAGAATCCTCTTCAAATTCTGGCTGAATATGAGCAAATCAAACAAAATGCTGGTGAGTCGGTCCAAGACTACTGCATTAGATTCAATTCCGTTTATAATGAAATTCCTGATCATCTAAGGCCACCTGTGGGACTAGCCATGATGAAGTTTCTGGATGGTTTTGATGCTGACATGGGTTATCAACGAAGAGAAGGAGAGTTGGCCACAATGGAATACATGCAGAAAATCGCGGTCAGCGTTGAAGCAAATTTGTTGTCGAAGAGGGCTAGAGCAAAAGCAGAAAAGAAGGTCACAGTCAAGGAAGAGTCTTCCTCGATGGATCAATTACTCAGGAAGGTAGAGCAAATTCTTGAAAGGATGAAACTTGACAAACCTAAGCCACAGTTTAGAAATTCTAACTTCCGTTGCCAGCAGCAGCCACAATATAGGATAAGGCAGAGAGATTAGCAAGCCCAAGATGAGACAACACAGCAGCCAGTACAGCCACCTCTACAGCAAAATTTTGTGAATGGACAGGATTCTGATGAGGAACGGAAGGTAATAGGGGAACAGAACCACTTCTTTACTCCGGATGATTTGCCTACTTACATTACTAAAGAGGAGTATGCGAAAAGTTCAGCTGCACACAAAGACGCAGATTTCATTCTAGCAAGTGACACAGTTTTAGAAGAGGAATCAGAGCACTATCAAAGAGGCTATATGAATGCTCTATCTGCTCAGCAGCAGCAATATTCCCTTAGAAACAGAGATGCGCCAGTTAACCCAATTCAGAAGAGGAAGGAAGTTTCGGCATCAAAGAATGATTCGTTAGTTGCATAAAAGAAAGGCAAAGAGGCACTTGGACCTGACAGCAGCAATTCACCATCAGCAGAAAAATCAAATCAACAAATTGTATCGAGAGAAAAGGAAAGGAAAGAAGTCTCGATCAAAGAGGTAGAAAGGACTTCCGCTTTTAGTTTAGAGAATGAAATTTCTAAATTGAAGGTATCCATTCCCTTGACTGAAATAATGAAGAACAATAGTTATAGAGGGAAAGTTTCTAAAATTTTAAATTGTGATCCAATGTCTGATATGGTGAATGTCGAAGATGATCAACTCGAAATGATTTTTGGGCCAGCATCGAATGGTGAGTCTCCAAATAATGATGTGCCACCTTTTTATATTAGTTTAAGATTGCATGATTTTGTGTTACATAATTCCATGTTCGATTCGAGGGCTTCTCACAATCTCATGCCCAAGGCTATCATGGACAAGCTAGGTTTGGACGTCACCCGGAAATACCATGATCTCTATTCGTTTGATTCCAGCAGAGTGAGATGTATTGGGCTCATCAAAGTCTTCGTTGTAAGTCTGGATCAAATCCCAGTGAAGAATGTTTTGATGGATATTGTGGTAGCGGATATTCCTCCCAGGTTTGGCATGGTTCTTTCCAGGTCTTGGGCAGAAAAATTGAAAGGGACACTACAACTAGATTTCTCCTATGCAATAATTCTGGTGTTTGGCCAGATGAGAAAACTGTATCGGGAAAAAAAATGAAATACATGATTACAAGCAAGGAGAAACCCATTAATCATCCAATTAATTATGTACATACAGATCTAGAATCTTTTGTTTTGTATTCAGATAGTTTTAATGATATTGATAGTCAGTTAGTAGAAGCGAAAAGTATTCCAGAAATAGTAGACAATTTCAGAGAAGTTTTGAATAAAGAAGGACGAGAACAACAAGACACCATTGAGAAATCAGCTGAAGGTAATGGACAACACGCAGGAAAAATAGAGCCAGCAGAATTTCGGCACTTGGAAGAAGAGGAAGAAGGTTTGTGGACCATGGATTTTGACAGTGCAATGGGAAATGATGGTGCTGGGATTGGTATTTGGGTACGCAGTCCTTTCTCTGCCCCGAACAAGGTGCCTAGTAATGTGCGAGTATGCTCTTACAAATTAGCTTTTGATTGTTCGAACAATGAGGCTAAGTATGAAGCTCTGATTGCTGGCCTAAAGATTCTAAGAACGCTGAATTCTAAGAGGATTTCAGTATATGGTGACTCCGAATTGGTGATTAAGCAGGCCAGAGGCGAATATCAAGCAAAGCAACCTCAGATGCGAGCTTACCGGAATGCGGTCCTAGACATCCTAAAATTATTTTCAGAATATACATTGACATGTGTGCCTCGTGTTCAAAACAGCATTGTTGATGCTCTTACTAAGGCAACCAGTAGTTTGAAGATTCTAATGAACTCCAGTAATAAATTTGAAATACATGTCAAACATTCCCTGAATGTCCCCAACAATCAGAGATATTGGCAAGTTTTCCAAGATGATGAGGAGATTTATGATTTTCTGCAAAACAAAGGTAAGTTCAAAGAGACCTCAATTGATGAAGAAATGATGATGGCAAAGATGAGGTGCAGATCAATCAAATGGACGTGTTGCAGCTAAAGGATAACATTATTCCTAAATTCTTGATACCTTTAGAAGAACTCTTTGATCAAGATGACGTATCCCGCAAACCAACATTGCAACCAACAGAGAAGGGTGTTGAAGAGGTCAATATCATAAGAACTGCTAATCCTAAAATGGTAAAACTGTCTAAAGCATTACCACAAAAGATGAAAGCCAAATATATCAGTTTGTTGTCTTCATTTGCTGACGTGTTTGCCTGGGACTATTATGACTTGAAGACATACGATACCAATATAATTCAGCACACTATACCCATTAAGCCTAATCAAAAACCTTTTAGACAAAAGTTGAGAAGGCTAAATCCAAAACTGTTGCCATCAATTGAAAAGGAGATAAACAGGTTGTACAAATCAGGAATCATCGTTCCCATTAGATTTTCAGATTGGATGTCCAATTTGGTGCCCGTGCAGAACAAGACAGGTGAGATTTGCTTGTACATTGATTTTAGGTATCTCAATAAAGTTTCATTGAAAGATAACTACCCACTGCCCAAAATGGATCATATACTTCAGCGAGTAGTTGGAGCATCTCGTATGTCACTATTTGATGGTTATTCTGGATATAACCAAATTTCTATCCATTAGGATGACCGAGACAAGATAGCGTTCACCACTCCGTCGGGAACTTTTCATTATGCTAAAATGCCTTTCGGTTTGAAGAACACGGGTGCCACCTTTCAGCAGGCAATGGACTTGGCTTTCGCAAATGAGAAGGCTGTCTTTTGGGTTGTATACCTTGATGATCTGATGTTGTTTTCCAAATCTGATGAAGAACACATGTATCATCTGAAAATTGTCCTTCAAAAGTGCAGAAAATATGGTCTATCTCTGAATCCGAAAAAGAGCTTGTTTGCCATGGAGGAGGGAAAACTACTTGGGCACATCATCTTAAAAGAAGGCATTCGTATTGATCTAGGGCATGTGCAAGCAATTTAGCAAATCGATCTGCCCTAGAATAAGAAGGAGATTCAATCATTCAATGGTAAAATGAATTTTTTACGCCGCTTTGTACCTAATCTGGCTGAGCACCTAAGAGAGATCACAAACATGCTTAAGAAGGACAGCCAGGTGAAGTGGACGGAAGAAGCTATAAAATCTTTCAATTTAGTCAAACTGGCTCTTTCTTCAGCTCCAATTCTAATCAGCCTGGAATACACAAAGGATTTTATATTGTTTTCATTCACTTCGGAGCATACTATGGCAGCAGTGTTGATGCAGAAAAAAGATGATCATGAAAGACCCATTGCTTTCTTCAGTTGAACTATAAGAGATGCATCCTTAAAGTAAAACATCATTGAGAAGCAAGCCCTCGCACTTGTGAAAGCATTGAAAGATTTTCGGGTATACATTCTGCATTCTCATATTTTGGCTTATGTTCCTAACGCTGCTGTCAAATATGTTTTAGTGCAGACTGATCCGGAAGGAAGACGAGGCAAGTGGATTGTAGCTTTGTTGGAATATGATGTGGAGATAAAGCCCACAAAGCTGGTTAAAGGACAGGGATTGGCAAAGTTAATGGCCGAATCAAACTTGCACGCCTTAGACATAAATCTGATCGTTGCTATGTCCGATGAGAATGAGGAAGGTTCGTCAATTCAGGTATCTGAAATGTTTGCTCTTTCTCCGTGGTATTCAGACATCATATATGTGCTTCAAAATTTGTCACCACCACCTGACATGACTAGAAACAAAGCTAGAACTCTCAAATTAAAGGCTGCCAAGTCTTGCATTCTAAATTCTGCACTTTATTGGAATGATCCCGGTGGCATTCTTTTGAATTGTTTGGTGGAAGAAGAAGCAAAGTAGGTCATGGATTATTTCCACGAAGGAGATTGAGGTGGTCACCTTTTTTGGAAGACAACAGCAAATAAAGTTCTGAGAGTGGGATACTATTGGCCAAAATTGTTTGCTAATGTATATAAGGTCGTCAAGAGCTATCATAAATGCCATATTTTTGAAAGAACGCAGAAATTACAGCCTTTACCACTTAAGCCCATTGAGGTGAGTGCCCCCTTTCAGCAATGTGGGTTGGATTTCATTGGTGAAATTCATCCTGCTTCTTCTGGTCAGCATCGATGGATTCTCACGACAACAGATTACTTCACGAAATGGATCAAAGCAATTCCCACCCAGACAAGCTATAGATGCGGTAATTATTTCATTCCTTGAAAATAACACCTTGTCTCGCTTTGGTTGCCCGAATAAGTTAATCACTGATAATGCAGCAACTTTCAAATCAAAAAGGATGGTAGAGTTTTGTCATAAATATCACATTATTTTGGGTCACTCAACTGCCTATCATCCGCAAGGCAATGGATTGGCGAAATCCTCTAACAAATCTTTGGTCAACATCATTAAGAAGCTGCTGAAAATCAACAAGAAGAGCTGGCATAAGAAGTTGGTCAATGCACTTTGGGTAGATCGGGACAGTCAGAAGAAATCCATTGGTATGTCCCCCTTTGAGCTTGTGTATGGAGTTTATGCCTTGTTTCCTACCTCTCTTGCATCCCCGGTAGTCAAAATTCTTCAGGAAGCTGGCAGTGAAGATGATCCTATGCAGAGAAGATTGAATCAAATGATCCATTTGTAGCAGAATAGAGAAGAAGTTTTCCAAAACTCATCCAAGTTGCAGGAGAAGATTAAGAAAATTAATGACGGAAAAGAAAAAGGCGAACAAATTTCAGCTGGATGATGTAGTGCTGAAGTGGGATGCAAGGAATGAGGAAAAGGGTAAGCACGGTAAATTCGAGAATCAATGGAAAGGTCCCTTCAAGATTGCAACATATCGGGGTCAGAATGACTTTCTTCTGAAGGAAATGAACAGGGAAGATTGTCCAGGAGGGCCGATCAATGGTCGAATACTCAAGCGGTACCACTTCTGAGTTGTTTCTATTGTTTCCATTGTCACTATAAATACCATTTTATTTCAGTTTTGGTTAGAGTTTGTCAAGTCAGACTTCGAGTCATTTTAAGATCAAATTTGTGTCAATTTTTCGGTCATTTTGGTTTCATAATCAATTCGGTTTGAGTCAGGTTTTAGTCAATAAATGATTCAGAGTCTGGTGTTGTTTGTCAAAATAATGACTCCATATCTCAATTGACGAAGGCATTGTCTGCTCTCCCAAAGATCTGTCGTTCTTGGCACCTCCAAGGAGCTACCATCCCTCATTGGAGCCAATGTTAGAGTCGGTCTTGTCAGTCCTCTGTCAGAGATCAAAACTCTTTATGCATTTCATTTTTAGGTGTCTCGTTCCATTCACTTAGCTGCATTCTGCTAGGGGCATGCCATAATCTAACGGAAGGGCCTTATCATTCATTCCCCTCATGTCTTGCTCCTGCTGGCTTAGGTCTTTTCATCAATGTGTATTAAAGTCCATGACAGTCAATGTTTGATCTTTTAATGGAAAAAAGTCATTTCGGTCATTAAGTCTACGGATTAGTCATTTGGTCTTCAAACAATGTCCAATAAAGCCAGCAAGGCCAGAGGGAGGCTCTTATAAAGTTGTGATTCAAAGATTTTCATCTTCATATTGATAGATTACGACTGTTCTTCAAAACTCTATTTTGAAGAAAAGTCAACAGTTTGTCATTTGTATTAGTTTTCAAAATTTTCTCCAAGTGCAGCCCTGGTCTCCTTAGCCAAATTCCATGTCGGCTACCCCTACAAAAAATTGCCAAAAATTTCATCATTTTAGTCAAAGAAATCAAAAGGAAATGTGAAAAGCAGAGTTGTATTAATTGTGAAAAAGTGCCAAAGGGAAAACATTACAAAATGGGTTTTGGAGGAAGAAAAAATCAAATCCAACTCTTGCAATGTATTTCCCCAAGTTATATAAATAATTTGTGTCAAGTTACATTCATAAAATCTTATAGCAAAGTTGAATTTGGAGGTTGAAGAACAAACTCCAGTTTGAAAAGGTCGTGATTGTGTTAAGAGTTGGAGCGCGGCACACAGGTGGAGTAGCGCGGCGCACTGAGGGAGCGCAGTGCACTGACCATGACCACACAATGCTAAATAACACGGGCATGGTGCACTCAAACAGTGCAGCGCACTGGGTATGCTGTGCGGCGCATACACAAAAAAGCCCGATTTTGCTCAAAATTGCAACAAATTGCCTTTCAATCCCTTGAATTTGCCTGGTGGGGTCGATCCCTCAGTGTTTCATCCATTTTTATGTTAGTATGATGATGGTTTATGGCTGTTTATGGTTGCACAACAACTCTTAAACCCTACCACTTAAAATCATCAAAACAAATGTTGTTAGGGTTACAAATTCATTGTGTTGGCGCCAAGATTCTTCCTCCATTTCATTTTTCCTTCTTTCCCTCATTCCCTTCTTCCCTATTCCACTTTTCCCATTTTTCCCTATCCTAAAAGGCTACTAAAATCCTATTCCCTATCCCCTCCACTCATTTTTCAAAGGTAAAACCCCAAACCCTACCCCATATAAAATTTCCTAACACCCCAAACCCTACCCCATATAAAATTCCCTAAACCCCCTACATGTCCCTAAATAAAATTCCTCCTCATAGTCCCTAATCCCTTCATATTATTCCCCTTCCTAACAATCCATTGTTGCATTTTCCCCTTGGTGGCAGATTTCAACACATCACAAAAGCAGTCCAAGCACAGTTTTATCATCAGCATCTTTTTCTCTAAGACAATGGAAAACAATAGCCATGGCATCTGAACATGCATCAGACTATGAAATGGAAACACAAAGTGACTCATCTTCGGAAGAACAGGCTCCCCGGAGGCCTCACAAAAGTGGCAGACATGTTAGAGAAGAACTGATCACCCTTACAGAATTGCAGGCCTGCCCTCTTGCTATGTCATGTTTCCAGCACCAATCATGCTTTGAGTTTTGTCAAAAGGTGGCAAGTGTACAATTTCATCATGAGTTGGCTCGTCTATTCGTGTTGCACTTACATGGAGATCAGACTACTTTAGCTGGGGTCATCTTCACACTTACACCAAAATCTGTCTCATTAGCTACCAACATACTGAACATTGGAGAACCATTGAACAAGAAGCAGAAGATCGATCGGCACCATTATGATCCATATATTAAAGCCACTTTCTTGAGGCAGCTCAAAAGGGTCTTTCCATTCCGGTATCTGAAAGATGAATTTGCTTCACTAATGAGATTGATTATGAAATAATTCAGTTGTGAAGGACGATTCTCTCGTCTTTATGCTTATCACATCAGGTTTCTCATGCATTTCACCAGGGTACGGATGATGAACATCCCGTATTTCATTTGCCGGAACATAGAGAGGATGACCACACAGGAAGCAGTCTTGGGAGATTGTAGTTTTGGAGGGGCAAATGGGCACCAAATTCAGAAATTTCAGTTGGCTTGGAGAGTAGATAGGCAGGGATTTCCAACAAGCACACTTTGGCTCAATTTGGACTTCAGAAGGTGCCTCAAAACCAGCTCCAAAGTAGTGCGACCCATACATTTTTTGGCACGGTGCACAGAGACCCAAAGGCCAAAATCACTCCCGCTTCGCAAAATTTCGATTCGCAATTTTCTCCAAGTGGGCCCGCTCATTTACAATATATTTTTCCCGACATCAAAGGAAAAGTTTAAAAAACATTTATGGCTTCTATCCAAGTGGCCAAATGAAGGCGAACAACCACCCAAAAAATCTACGCTCATGTTTGTTTTTTTCTAATTGGTCCCCATAGAAAATTAAATGTAACCGCTGATGGTTGGCTCTTCATTTCCTGAGTTGATCGACTTTCTCATGGCAAATCTTATTTATTGCATTGAGAGTCATTTTGTAAAGGGTTGGAATTTCTGGGAAACTGTGGGAGAGAAACACAGTCACTCACTGTACATTTTGACAGAGAATTAATGAAAGATTGCAGCTCTGGTTCATGAGATTCCTTTGGCGTGGGTTTAGCAAATGTATCTTCTTTTTGTTTCATATGTATTTCGTTATGTTTCATATTTTCATTCATATTCATTTCCAGTGAAAGCTTTCTAAGTGAAAAAAGGCAGAATTCAGTGTACTGCTCTGCCTTGGGATAGTTTTCACGTTCTATGTTTTCTTCTCTTGAAAAGGATTCATGTATTTATGCCCTTTTCACACTCTTAAACAATCTCTCCACTTCATATTATTTCAAATCTAATTGCTAGACTTTCCGCTTCTCTTGCCTCACGAAATAATCTGCGTCTTTGAGTTAAATTCTCTGCTCATGTTGTTCCTTGGCCCCACACATCCCAGAAAACTCAGTCACTCATCAAAATACCTCCATCATATTTATTTACCTAGCCTAAAGTCAATATTCATTTTTGAGTCATCTCAGACCCTATTGTTTATTTTCCTGAGTGTGACCCATAGAGAGCCCTCTCCTGTTCTGGTAGGGCTAGCTATCAGACTGAGCGTGGCTTGTGGTTACCCTTAATTTTTCCTTCCTTCAGCCTAACGCAGATTTAGGCTCTAACATAATTGAACTCTGAAGATGCCAAAAGCTCCTAGATTGCCTTCCATCCTGATTGAAGTATTTTCAACCATTCAGAATTTCCATTCACCTGGTTCAAACCCAGTTTCTTCAAATTCCAGGTATTTAAACCAAAATCCATTGAAAGCCTTGTCAAATTTATGAACCAGTCACTAAGTTTTCTTAAATTGAAATTAAAGAGGAACTTTAGTAGCTTAAAACCAACCTAGAATTGAACCACCATTACCTTAAAGGTTGAAAATTTACTGTCCCCTTAACTCTCAAAAAGTTTGATACTAAAGGTCATCCTAGGTCAGTGACTTTTTGGACTCCTTTGATCCGTAAGTATGAATCCCCATATCCATACACAAACTTCACAGGTCTTTCTGTACGTCCAGTAGTGACCATGCGGCTAAGAAGTCCTCCTCCAAGAATAAGTTCAGATATCAGGAGGATCATGTAGCTATCAAAACAACAGAAAGTGGGAGCTTGGTACCTGTACCAAAATCACATAGAAATTACGATCTATGGCTGTGAGTTGGCCCCATATAAATTACCCAAATACCCCCCATTGAGGTTATTTTCTCTACAGTACTATAGGTAGGCAATCAACTCAGACGAGGTGCATTTTTTTAAAGCCAAAAACAAGGCCCAGCATAGAATCAAAGATCAACTAGGCCCCTTTGTGTGTAATAGCAGAGAAGCTGGAAAAGAAGTAGAACAAATCCTTTAGAGGTTTAAAGTAAAACATAGTTTCATGTGGAGATACGATCCCTGTCAGTTCATTTGCAACAGAAGAAAAAAAATAAGATGGCTACCTACATTCACCACCAAATCCCTGAGATAGAGAAATATGCCAATCAATTGGAATGGGTGGAGAATACTTTAGCTAACAGGGATAGCACTGAAGTTGCAGTTGAAAATGATCTAATGGATTTAGAGAAAAGGCTTGATGCGGGTTCTTTCCTGTAGGTGCCAGGAGAATCTCAAGCCCAAGGAGAATCTCAAATCCAAGAAGAATCACAGGCACAAACTGAATCATGGGCACAGGGAGCATCACAGGTACAAAGTGAATCTCATATAGAAGAAGAATCACAGGTGCAAGAAGAGTTAGAACAACCAAGCCTATCATAGGAATTAAATCAAATAGGAATGCTAAAGTCCATCATGAGTATTCCCCTACCTTGAAAACTCCTCCAAATGAGGAGAAAAGTCTCAAAATAAATAGGGCATAGGCCACTACCTCGGGCAGAGCGACCACATAGACATATGCAGAGACTAGCCTGGTCAAAAGGAAAAGGCTAAATCTTGTCTCTGAATAGGAATATACAGAAGAAATAGTTGGGGCCACTAGCACAGAAAGAGAAGGAAGCAGGCATGCCACTCCCTCTGGGGGTACACTAGAACCTTCCACATCTCACACTCAGATGTTGGAAAGGAAACAGAGTGTTGAAGTGTCCTCATTTAGGATGCCAGCTAACAAGGACCAAGACATCAGAGAAAGGTACAAGGATATAAAGGCCAAGAATGAGAGGCTAAAAGCCCAGACTTATGCACAATACCTAAAGATGGCACCTACAAACCAGATAAGGCTTATGTCAGCCTATGATGTGAAAGAAGGAAAAATGCAAATGACATTTATGAATCCTACTACTTCACAACCAAGAACATTGGTGGACTTCATAAGGATAGATTCTGAAGTACTGACAAAGGACTTACATCCTGTTGACCAGATTGAGCTGCACAAGCAGACAGGGGAGATGATCTATACCACCTTGACAGGGAAAGCCATCGCAGCTCATCAATTGCAAAATCCCCTAAATAACATATCAACCCAGTTTCAATTAGAGAAGACCTCTTCACAGGAAAAACACATCAGAATCAAGTCCTTAGAGACTTAGTCATTGAGTTGGGATATGATCCCAAAGATGTAAAGGCCACCAAAATACTGATAAAGAAGAAAAATGATGACATAGCTGCTTTGAAGAAGCAACTCAAGATTCCACCATTGCATCATCCACAAACAACAAAAGTCATAGATACACAAAAAGGTCAAGAAGAGCTTATGGACTTTGTCCTAAAGCTAAATGACCAGTTCAAAGAAACAGAGAAAGATTTAGACACATTGATTCAGTCCAAACAAAGAGAACTGACCACCACTTCTACAATCGCTATTCCCACAGTAACAACTGTAGTTCCTTCAACACTGGTAGCATCTTTGGCACCAACAGCTCCACCTGCCACAGCACTGCTAGTCACAATTGAGTCTACAACAGCAGGTACTTCAATAGAAAAGGCAACAAATCTAGTGAAAGCCATGGAGGAAATGTCCATCCAGGAAACATAACTTAAAAGGCTTAAGGAGAAAGTGGCAAGATTAGAAATTGACTATAAGCTTTCCCAAATACAGCAAAGAGAAGAAACACAAAGCCCTAAGGTTGGGTGAGAATATCAAAGTACTTGAGAAATATTTAACTCTACAAAAGCGACTAGGATAGACCAAAGAGATGCTCTAGGCCAATATCATTGACTCTGTCAATGATATTTGGCCATCAATTCAAGTAATATTTGAGCAAACAGAACTGGTAAAAGTGGCCACTCGAGCATTTCAAAAGGTAAAGGAAGATTTAGGAGACCAACCTGAGGATGCTAATCGACTCATCCACTTCTTGATCAACAAGAACATATATGAGCTTAATGAGCTTGGTGTAGAGGACAAAACTGAATCCATCATAGAAGTAAAAAAAGGTTCTTTCCAAAAGAAACCTAATGGTAAACCTAGAGGAAAAATTCCATAACATGCAAGTGGGCATTGACATATTCATGGCCAAGTTTTATATTTTGAGGGATAAAGGCCTTCCCAGTCCAATGGTTATCCATAATAAACTTATGACCTAATTGGACTACACTGATAGATTAAGAAAGTTGGCCAAGGAGCAAGCAAGCACGTCAGGCATCAAAGCCTTACCAACAGGGAAAGTATTGTATGATACCTTGAAGAATCTGTTTTTTCTAGAGCATGCGGTGAAACATCTGTTTGTCACTAAGCCTAATTTTTCCAAATACATAGAGGTAGGTGAAATCTATAGAAGAATTCTCCAAGTAAAGTTACCTGAGGATGAATGGTGGGAAAAGATGATAGCTTTACTATAAGTTACCACAGTAAATCTGAAGGCAGCAGATGAAACAGGTGAACAGGGTCAAAGAGTAGCAAGTTAAAAAGTATCAGCAAAATATGAAAGATAAAGATGATTCTAGCGTAAAAATATCAACCAGCTTAAAAGGGTTCAAACTCAACTGCAACAGCCAGTACCACCACAATAAAGGGGACAACATGATGTAGTTTTCCATCTGTCTCTATCTTCATGCTTGACGATATTTTTATTTCCTTAATTAAATCTCAAACTGTTATGAGATATTTTGTAATATTTTTTTTTATAAATACTTCACATTTCAAAGTATTTTGGGTGGATTCCAAGACATTTCTATAGACGTTTTCTCTCATACTAGAGTTCCATTATATCAATGACTGAATTGGCTTGCTAGATCAAGGAATAAAGATCAGATATTTTACAGGATCCTTATGTAAAGAGAAATAGAAATAATTATTCTCCCATGTTCATTGTTGTTTTTCCTTATGTTTTTTTTCCATAATATTTTGTGTAAATTTCTAAAATCTAAATGTATAACAAGGAATGATATTTCATAAATTGCTTGAATTCACTATGTCTTGACTATTTTACATTCTGAATGTTTTCTCATAAACTATCTTAGCTAGGGAATTCTTAACTACTCCTTAACTTCCGTAGTTTCTCCTCTAACCTATAGCAAAGGATTCTTAATTGCCCTTTATTCATGATCATCCTTTGTTCTTCATTCTGATCCCGCTCTAAGGATTTCTTAAGTGCCCTTTCACCCTAGTTAGAATTATTTCACCCATTAGGCCTAAAGATTTGCATGTTGCTTTGCTAGCCTGCCCTGTGAACATTCCCTTTAATGCTCTGGTCTAGTTATGCTATCCTTTTGTTCACTCCACAGCCCAATGGCTTGAAAACCTAGCTCTCTCCACTTGCTCCAAGAATTCCACCACCCAACCTTCAATTCAAAATCAAAACCCCATGAACACTAAGAACTAGCCTAAAATCCCATAAAAACAAAGCTAAATCATATAGAGAGAGCCCCCTCTAGACTTAGGTTGGCTAGAGCCTAAGCCTAAAAGTTCGTTTCTGGTTACCCCGGTGATCTCTTTCCTTAACCTTGGGAAATTACTAGGTGATAACACATACCAAGGTGATTTAGTAGATACTGCAAAAAAAAATTCATCAGGAAATTTATCTTCTACGAGTTGATCATTGTTTTCATTTTGTATTCTAGATAGACAGTTGGCAATTATGTTTTGTTTCCCTTGCCTATCTAGAATGGTTATGTTAAATTCTTGTAAATGTAGGAACCATTTGGTTATTCTTACATGAGTGACTGGTTTATTCATTAAGTACCTAATGGTAGAATTTCTGTGTGGACAAAAGTTTCATAGCCAGTTATATAATTTCTGAATTTATTAATGGCATGAATCAGAGCAAAGAACTCATTCTTGGTTACAGTATAATTTAACTCTGCAGGGGTTGAATTTTTACTGGTATAATAAATGACATAAGGGGTGAGATCCTTTTGTCCCAAAACAGCTCCTAAGGCTGAATCTGAAGCATCTGTTGAGATATGGAAAGGCAATTTCCAGTTAGGTCCTTTGAAGATGGGTGCTTCAGAAATTTTCTTTTTCGATGTTTCAAAGGCAACTTGACATTTAGAATCCCAACTAAATTCACAGTCTTTTGTAAGTAATTTAAAGAGTGGGAATGCAATCTTTGTGAAGTTTTCTATAAATCTTCTATAATATCTGGTAAAACTGAGAAAACTTCTGACATCCTTTTGACAGCATGGCACTAATAACTTGGAAATGACTTCCACCTTAGATGAGTCTATCTTAATTCCATCTCCGTAAATATGGTGACCTAAAAGAATTCCTTTGTCAAACATCATGAAACATTTTTCATGGCTTAATGAGAGGTTTGTTTCTTGACATCTTATTAAAAAAATTTCTAGGTTCCCTAGTGCTTCATTGAAAGAATCCCCATAGACTGTGAAATCATCCATGTATACCTCCACACAATCATGGATTAGGTTAGAGAAAATACCAAGGACTGCCCTTTGGAATGTTGCAGGAGAATTACATAACCCAAAGGGATGTAACTGGTAAGCATAATTTCCCCATGGAAAAGTGAATGTGGTTTTATCCTGATGTTTAGGGCCCCCTGAATTTGGTTGTATCCATTGAACCCGTTGAGGAAGGAAAAATATATTTTTCCTACTAAAGTCTCTAAGACCTAGTTTATGAAAGGTAGTGGAAAGTGGTCTTTTAATGTTGATTTATTCAATTCCTTGTAATTGATGCATACTCTCCATTTTTCCATTTCTTTTAGGGATGATTACTAGGGGTGAAACCCACTGACTATTAGATATTGGATAAATTTTTTAGATTTGGGTTCATTCTTCGCTGAGGTTGTCTAACTGTTCTTGAATTTTGTTCAATGTTGATATGATGTATGCAAGTTTTAGGATTAATCCCTCTCATGTCAGTATATTCCCGTGCAAAAGAAGAAGAATGTTTCTATAAAATTTATATCAATTGCTTCTTTTGAATGTCTTCTACGTTTTCGTTGATATTTAAGGTTTTTCCTGGAAATATTTCTAGTGAGGAATTCCCAAATTTTTCCATGGACAACAATGATACTTGTTTAGAGGAGAGATATTCATTTCGACTACAATGATAATGTGATGAAGATTCATTATTTTCTAACAGATTTAAAAGTTTGTCTTCCTCTTTTATTTGTTTAGTGACAAAAATAGGTTGTATGTCTTCTCCATCTTCTATCCATTCTTCAGTTTTTGTATCTATTGTTGTTCTTGCAGGGAGGTATAATGTAAATTTCTTTGTATAATTTCCATCTGAGATAAACATATCACCTGACCTACAGCCGATGAAAGCATCTGTTGTAGCCAACCAAGGTATTCCTATAATTAAGGGATGTCCTCCTAGATTGTTCTTGGGTGTTAAGACCATGAAATCAACAGGATATTCCCAAGAATCTAAGGATACACAAACATCCTCTAACACATCATCCATTTTAATAATATATCTATCTACTAATTGTAACAAATTTGATGTGTATTGAAGATTGGGAAGCCTAAGTGTGTCCATAACTTGTTTGCTCATTATGCTTACGGTTGCCCCTAGGTCAATCAGTGTGTATTGTATTTCAGTTCCATTAATGTGAATTTTTACAATGGGGCTTCCTGGGTCTAGATACTTTGGATTGTCATCTTCCCCATCATAATGTCTGCAATTTTTCTAACCAACTGAATTCTTTTTATATTTTTTCCTTTTCTTCCTGACTGTTGTGTACTTAATTCCTCAATTGTTTTTGCAAAAAATGGTATTTCTTTTATGGCTTGCAATAAATGAATCTTAATACAGACATTTCTCAATTCATCCATCATATTATAATCAGGCAAGATAATTTGTTTCTATACTCCTTCATCGATTTTTAATCTTTCTGGGAAAGGTGGCTTAACAGATATTGAAGGTTGTTCTATTATAGGACCATTTATTGGAATTTCTTCTATTTGTCTACTTTCTTTCTGTGGGAGAGAGGACCTCATGGAAAATTTTAGGGGCTAATGTTTGCCTAGTGGGATAATTTTCCATGATTTTTACACAAAAACGATTTGCTAATTTCCAATTTTATAAAAGACGATTCGCCCAAATTTTAGAATATAAAATTATTTTACCTTAAAAATTGCCAACATTATATAGAGACTATATATAAAATCATTATAAATTTGAATAATTTTACAAATATATAAATAAACATTTTATAGTTTGCATATTATGGATTAGTGAGATTCGCCAATGTTTTTAAACTTCAAGAAAATTTTCCATCCTTAAAATTTTCCTTGGAGGTCTCTCCTTCTTCTGAATGATTCTTATGTTTTTGAAGATTTGATTTTGTTTTCTGAATGACAACAGGAGGGTTTTTTGGTAATACCCTTCCAAACCTTAATTGAGCATTGTTTAGGTCTAGTGGGGTTATTAGATAAGGTTGAGGATTCTGACCCTCCATGTTGTATACTGGTTTTTGTGGTACTTTATTATTAGGATTTGGAAGTGGTTGAGTGGGTAGTTGATTTGATTTTTGTGGAAATGGTAGCGAAAGTTGCGGGTTTTGACTTTGTACTAAGACTTGTGGAAATTGATTGGCTTGAGGAATTTGATTGGATGGGGTTAAGAATTGTGGTGGAATATAGGATGGCAATTATTATTGATATTGAGCATAGGCTCCATAAGGATTTTTCCATTCTTGATTCCAAGGTTGTGACAGTGGTAGAGCCTAAGGCTACGAAGCTGGATTCCAATTACTTTGTGAAGATTGAGAAAATTGTTGTGGTCTAAATCCTTGTGGTTGATTTGGTTGGCAGTTTTTCCATTGTCTTTTAGCTAAAAAGTAGAGAGGGTCTACTGGTTCTGAGATTCCTTCATCATTGAATACATCCTTGAGACCTAGTAAGGATGGACATTCCCTTGTATCATGATTATCTACACATATGACACAAGTTTCTATGACTTTTGAGTCTAAGCAACATTTTCTCAGAGCATGTTTCTTCCGACATTTCGGACAGAAGATAGATAATGCAACATTTTCAGAATTTTACTTGTTTTATATTTTAAGGGTGTCTATTGGTTCACTTAAGCTCCCTAAAATATTTGTTTTAAAATTGTCAAATAGATTTCCTATTTTTGCCCTACTAACTATTCCAGCTACAAACTTGTTTATTCTTAATAAGAGACGGTCTCTAGGACTCTTTCCAACTCTTGCTTTGCCCCTTGAGATATGTACACACAAATCACAAATATCTGCAAATGGGAGTTGGGAGATATCTCCTTTTCCTGTTAGGTTAAGTAGATCGATCCACTCATCTTTAACGACTCTGAGTAAAAGAGCTCTTAAGGTTTCTTCATACAAATCATCCATTTTTTCTCTTCTAACATTATAAAAAAATATTTCTACCAAGTCTTCAAGATTCTCATCTTCCTTTTGTGTCATTTTGCAGACTTCATCTTTAAGCTTACTAGGCATACAATAGTCTCTGTACTTGCCCAAGGAGGCCTCCTTCATTTGTGCCCATGTTGTTATGGAATGCACTCCTAGACTCATGAACCATTTTAATGCTAAGTCTTTTAAGGTGGCAGGAAATAATTTCAACTTTTGAGCATCGTGAAGATAGTCATATGATCTGCACAATATTTCAAATTCGAAGAGAAATGTCTTTGGATCTTTGTTTCTTTTCCCATGGTAATTAGGAAGAATCGAGGGTGATATATTTTTCATTGTGACGGTTATATCTTCATCAAGAATAGGGAATCCCGAAAGATCTTGATTCCCTCTACCTCTACCCCCTCCTCTACCTCTACCTCTTCCTATTCCTCTACCTCCAATCCTATCCTCTTCACCATGGACATTATGTAATTCTCCTTCTTCTTCAGCCATGATAGATTCTTTGGAGCTAAGATAGTGTTCTTCTAATCTTTCTGGTTCCTCTATCAATGGTTGTTTAGAATAAGTTTCGAATCCCTCCTCTTCACTACGAATTTCTAATTCTTCTCCCGCGATTTGTTCACCAGTGGGGGACAAAAATATTATTCCTGTGATTTGGGATGTAGGATTTTCTTCAATTACAACTTCAATAGAGGAAGTAGGTGAATTTTTGGATTGAATTTCTAATTTGGAGACTTCACGAAGTCTTTGTTGACCCCTAAATAGAATTTGGGTTTGAGTAGGTGGCGTTGAATCTTGAAATCGTGGTGGAGTGAGTGGATTTGTGGGAATTAAACTTCTTCCTCATCCTACAAATCTACCCCTAGAGTCTCTATCCCTACGCATGTCATGTTTTTAAATTAATGATGGTTTTGTTTGTTTTTTTATGGCTTCTAATTATACTTCCCCGGCAATGATGCAAAAATGTTTGGTCAATTCAATGTCCTTGAATTGGCAATCATAAATTGTCAACCAGGGTGCGTAGACTGACAAAGTATAGGTGCACAATATGTGCTTAGAAGTTGTTTTAGTAGGTCGTTATGTATTTGTCAAAGTCTAGTCCTAGGATGGAGGTGATGTTTGTTAATTGTACTAATGTTGTCATTCTTAAGGATGTTGATTAAGTTTCCTAGGAATTAATCGCTATTCAATCAGTTTGTAGATGATGTGAGGGTGATTTTACTTATGTTAGGTTGTTAGGATTTGATTTTAAATCTCTTTTCTGTAGCTCCTAATCCTCTAAGTGAAAAATGGAATCTTACTCTAACAGCTATGAAGGAATACTTTTGAACTCAATTGTTTTAGGAGAAGTCTTCTCGCTTGTTCAATTTCTGCTCAAACAATGTAATCCAAGCAACATCTATGAATTAAACACACTTCAATTATGCTGGATAATCAACAAAGGAAATAACTGTGCAGTACCAGGTATAAAGCAAAGTAAACAACAGCCTAGTCTAGGTATAAAACAAAGTAGAATTGTTATGCAGATAACAATTTGAAATCATTATACAACATGATCACACAAAACAAAACATTTGAATAATTGAAGGAAATCATATTGTATTTGATCAAAACCTGACATTGTTTGTAGGGGCCCTCCACATAACAGTTCAAAGCTTCATATCAGTAAAATGCTTGCACACAGAAACCAAATTCATTCACATGAAAGTCACAAATTGTTTGGAAAACATTTCATTCGGAGCACCCCCAAATAACAGTGTGGTCATTAACTTTATAACATGTCTCTTGCATAAATGTATGAGAATCCTAAGCCTAATATCATTTAACGCTATCTAAACTTATATCATGAACCTGTCATTTTTCTATTTCGAAAGCAAAATGATAAGGTTTCAGCTGATCTCGCGCTCTCTTCTACGTTAATCTGGTGGTTGAATCAGAGTTTGACCACGATATCTTGTGCCTATTTTAGAAAACAATTTCGAGTGGATAGGAAGGTATCTATGAGGGTGTCACCTTTTATCCATCCACACCTTTCGTTACTGCACTGGAACTCTGGAACCTCGTGAACAATGATGGAAGCTACAGAATCCTAGACTAGCTATGGAAACAAGCCAATTCGGCAGCTAATTACAACTTTAATTAAAACAATAGAGTGTTGAGTATGAACAAGAAAACATACTAATGCATACCTTCATCAAAACCTTGTAGATATGGCTTTATTAAGTGGTAAATATATATGAAAAAGAGAGGATTATTGGGCAAAAGGATGTCACGGTAGGACAATCTTCAGACTCTACACCATGTTTTCATAAAAATAAATCTGCATAATATGAAAAGTGAACACTCTCCTCCAGATCTAAATGTTAAGAATAGTATGGAACAAATCTGCTTACAAGCTCTACGAATTCAAATTTGCTTGCGATAAGTACTTATGGAACTCCCATCCAAACTTCCAACAGAGGAAAGCCCTAAAGAGGGTTGGGAAACTTCTAAATGAAAAAAGAAATACATCACTGTTATTCCAGACTCAGACATACCTGAACTGGTGAGTAATCTTGCTTCCCATGTGAAGGATTTATGATTGGGGGTTCCTAGAATTGTCCTCCATCTCACATATCTCCTGATATATGTTTACTTCATATTCATACTATCTAGTCCTCTAGCAAAGGCATGAATAAGATGGTTGAGTCTCTTATTATGAAATTTCCTAGCATACCAAAGAAGGAGTTGAAAAGTAAAATCAATGAAATATCAGACTTTGTAGAAAATAGTTGTCCCAATAGTTTTAAATTTACGTGTACTAGTTGCAATCTAGCATTAACTAAACTTCATGTTGTATTTATATATAGTTATTATTAGATGCTTATGTCTTGTTACATGTCAAAAAGGAAGTTCTAGAAAATTTCTTATGTTGTCTTCAGGTGAGTGTTCTTTCCAGTAGATGAACACTTTCAAATTAAATTTTGTGGTACACTTGCGAGTTCTAGTTCATTATTACTCATCTATCATGTAGTGCAAGCCTTGTGAGTGACAATTACACCAAAAATAAATGCTTTGGAAGTGACAAATACTCCAACAAGGAAAATGAAGGGTATTACAACATACTTCTCAAAGTGTTGTTTACCTCCGGAAGCAATTGGAGTGGATGTGCAATCTTCTCCCAATACTTATGGTTATGAAAAATGAAAGAATATGTGGCTTGCGATGGTGAAGTCCAAAGTAGGTATGTTATATTGTAGTCTCAAATTATAGAGAAACTCATACCATGTAATTGTGTTAAATTTATTGACTGACTGAAACTGATGATGACATCTCTAACAAATAAATTTGTATGGAGCTATGCTAATGCAATTCTAAATTTATTGGTGTTATCATCCTTGATTTGTGAGAGTTTTAAATTTCATTGGCAACAATTTCGAGTACTAATGCAATGATTGAGACATCGAACCCAGAGAAAACAAGGTTTGATATATTACCTCCAAATTAAAGATCTTGAATTTTGAGTTTCTATGAGGATATCATAACATCAAGAAAATGAAACAAAGAACTTGGTTTGTTCCTAGCAATGTTTTCCATTAAGATGTACTTTTGTAACTAATGATACCGAGAAAGTAGGTCATGCTCTAGGAGAGTGTCTTGCTTCTAAAAAAAATTCTATAAAATTTGTTGCATCAGAGAATGAACTCAAGGATGGGGTGTCTGTTGTAGTATCAACTCTAGATAGCCCTTTTCAAAGGTCATGAATCCTTGAATGAACTTGATCTGAGTGCAAATAGTATCAGTAGAATAGGTGCAAAGACTGCATCTAAAGCTATAATAAAAAACTATTTTGATTTGTTGACTATGGATGGAAACTTTATTTATGAAAAAAAATTCATGTTGTCAAAGATCTATTAGTAATTTAATTTCTAATAATGACCTTCGCAAATCTTTTATTTCTTTAATATATCTTTTCACTTTTAAAAACAATTACTAGTATTATTATAATTTTTCTAATATACTTTTTAAAAACCCCATATAATCAAATATCAATAATCATTCCTTTATGAAATTCGTTGATCCCACACTAAACTTTGGCAAAAGTATCTCTAATACATACTTTGGACTTATATACATTAAAGTTATATTTGCGCTTTTCCATCATCAAAATTGGGCCCTAATGTGCATTTGATTTCGGAAAAAGCATCTTATAATCCTTTGGTCCTATCTGCACTGTAGGAATTTGTTGTGTTTATTTTTTCTTCCTCATTAAGCAAAACATTTTGTAACCATTTAAAACAATCCTGATAAACACTAATTTGACTATATTTTAAATAGGACAAATGTATTGAAATTTCGGCATGACTCGTACTGTAGTGAAAGTAACTTTTAATTCCAATACATTGAAACTGTACATGCCAAGAATCAAAGGATACATTGAAACTGTACGTGCTTGATTTGAAAATTTAAGTCAGAGCTGTTTAATAGATAGTTACCAAGTACGAAATTTGATTTGGATTCGATTGGATACGGAAACAATTCTTTTCTATGAAAAAAATTCAGAAATATACATTTTACATGTTTTAAAAAAATTGAAACATGGAAAAAATAATAATGAATTTTCCAACATTAACTCTTACTTTTGTTTAGGATTGTCCAAAACCTATTTCTGTTAGGATGGTCCAAAACATATTGTATAAAATTTATTAATACTACAAATGAAAAATATGAAGAGAAAATTTAATAATATCAATAACAAAATTTTAAAACTACAGCATATCAATAACAAAATTTTAAAACTACAGCATAATATAAAGAATGAGATGTTAGATATTAAAAATAAAATTTAAGTAATCCTGATATATCAGGAAACTAAGAACAAAATTTCAAAACTATAGTTTAATATAAAACTACAGTTTAATATAAAAAAATTAAGAACAGAAATATTAATAATCAAATTTAAGTAATTTTCTTATATAAAGAAATGTATATTTCAAACATTAAACAAATTCATTTAAACCTGTAAAATATTAAGATCATCTACCAGCATTAAAAACATTTACTTATCAAATTTAATTATATTCAATAATAACAAAATTACAATAAACAAATTAACCATTTTTATTGTAATCGATTGAAAATGGAACCTGCTATTAAAACCCCACGCCATGCTCACTATTTCGAAGTAAATAGGTAAGTGGTAAACATTTTCTTCCCATAAAAAGTTTTGGGAAAGTGATAGAGAACTTTTACAGCTATATTTTTTAGCAAATTACCCCTTTTATATTACCCCTTTTACCATTTTTAAGTAAGTGCTCCATTTCATCACCGATTTCCCATCAAATGTAAAGGCTAGTATTGGTGGAACACACATGAAATTCTCCACAATTTGGATGAGAACCGGTAAGTCCTCTTTTCACCTGACCTCACCGATTCCCCATCAAATGTAAAGTGCAATATTGGCTGGAGCACATGAAATTCTCCAGAATTTGGATGAAATCGGGGAGGTCCTCTTCGCATGACCTTCGCATGTGAAGCTAGATACCAAAATCTGTTAAGTTCAAAGCTGCCTTGATATTCCATATTCATCTCATATCCAACTTTCATAGATAATTTTTAAATTTGTGTGGCAATGATCGTATTACGTATAAGGCAGGATCCACAGTTTGGACATTCAATTTTGAGCTTTGACCTTCAAAATTACAAGCAACAGTCATTTGACTAATAGTCGCCACACTTGGCTCCGCTTAACCTGTTCGACTGTATGAGTCCTCTGTATTAAGAAATCGATAGTTCGCATTCCACTGGTTTTCCTCACATTATCAAGTTTGATTATTTAATAAAGACACAAAGTGACGTGCCTTATTATCAAATTCAAGTTTTTTAATAAATTTGAGGAATTTGTTTATCGAACTAGGTTAATTATTTTAGAAATATAAAAGGGCTAAAATGGATAGTGCACATTATCTATTAAAAGAAATCCAGCGTTTTGTTTTGAATTTTTTTTTAATTTCAATTTAGCTAGAAATATGGTTATTGCAGGTAATGAATTTTGTTGGTGAATATTATCTACTCCAAGAATAATTAAGAAATCTCCAATAATTATATTAAATGAGATATAATTCATAAAACCAAAATCAAAATAATTTGCTATAAATTGTACATATTATTTCACTAACTACAAGATTGTGTTCTTTTTTTTACATTAAATTAAATTAACAAAATCTCATTAAAGTTTTGAAATTAAAAAAAAGGACATCAAACTAAGAAGTACGTTAAACAACACCACCATTGAGTGGAGGTTAAACACGAAGTACAATACTATACAATACTACCACATCAATGTTAGTGGCGTATAAAGGTGGCCCCTCTCTATAACACCATGCCAAGCTTATCCCCTATTCATCCAAAAGTACCTAAATTGTCTCATCCTTTTCACCTAACATTTGAAACACAAATATAGACTTATTCGACCCTTATGACCATTTCTTAAAACCTTATCACATAACTCCATTGGCACTGATATATGAGTTTTCTTATAATAATAATAATATCCATTTTAAGGTCACAGCCAAGCCAGACACCAAATTGGTGTATGAGACCCCCTTGACTGCTAAGTCTACGAAGGCATACATACTCTACCCCCTCTGGTTTTGAACCTGTGACCTCTTAGGAGGAAACACATGCTCTTAACCATTAGGCCCACTCATGCTATGAAAATCAAAACTTTATGACTTAGAGTGAGAGAAATGATGATATATGAGTTTTCTTATATGAAAATCAAAACTTTATGACTGAAAGTGAGAGAAATGACACTGAGAGTAATGATACTTATAGTTTAGTTTAATATTTAAAAAAAAAAAAACAAAACAAAACTTTATCACCTAACTCAATTTCCACTTATACATGATTTTTCTTACATCAATATCAACCTACAAAGCGTTGGAATTCACAGATAAGAGTGAGAGTAACGATATTAATAACTTAATATAGTACTAAAGAAGAAAAAAATGATCGAACATAATATTTTCTTTATTAAAAAGATTTATAAGAAGTTACGCGTAGATATATATTTTTAATATTAATATTTTCTTTATTAAAAAGATTTATAAGAAGTTACGCGTAGATATATATTTTTTATATTAATATTTTTGTTTTTAATTAGTTTTTATAACCATGGATAATATAGTTGGTTTTTTTAGTTTTCAATAAATATATATATATATATATATATATATATATATATATATATATATTACTTTTGTCACAAATACGAGGAATTTGTTCTTTTCTTTGTCATACTTTTGTAGTCCATTGTTAGGATTCATTCATTTTAGTTTACAATTTCTTGTTTTCTCATTTTCTAACGAAAAGAGTAACGTCCTTGTCCTCTTGCGCATGACCTTATCATTGCATATGGCAGCAGTGCTCATAACAAGCATGACACCTCCAAGGTCATTTTAATGATGGACACACCAATTAAATAAAAAAGTATGCAACTTTTTTAGTAGTAGTATCAATTGATTCAAGAGTGGCATTAACAGACTAAATATAGAAGCTATAGGTATGAAGGTAAGCATATACGCACTACTAGATGGCCTATGTTGGGACCCTAAATTCTCTCCTTGAATACTTACTAATTATTTTCATTGTGACTAACTTGCACGCTAGGTGTAAACATTCTCTTTTATTGTTATATATTAATATGCAATGCAAAAGCATGATAAAAATCAGAATGGTTGTCTATAATCTTCATGTTCAAGATATTGAATGGCTGGAGAAGACCAAAAACCCATGGAGTACAAGGGTATACATTTGCATCGAACCGATGATGAGTTCATCTTCTAAACTTCTATTCCTATCCATAACTAGGGTAACTTAAACACAATTATCTAGAAATATTGAATTCAACAAGCTATATGGAAGATTAATGGAAATGGCACCAACTGAATCAGCCTACAAATCAGAATGACCAACATTACATCAACATCATATTGTTGTATTTTTCAAGTTCCAGGTGCAACATTATATCTATCTTCTAAAAAAATATTCAGTTCTAGTATATTACCTACACTACATCCTCAATTTTCTCAGATGTAGAATCTATGTCTTTCCACACCCTTTCCAATTGTTCTCACCACTAGAAAGGAATTGGGTGCATGCTACCTACATTCCATTTGCCATTTTTAACCTCCCTCATTCCCACAACATCCCCCATGGTTACCAAATCCCAACACATTTCATGCCTTTATCCAACATTGACATCATTATTAGTTAGGGAAAATACTAGTCCTACACATGTGTGACCAATCATTATGCTTCATCCATCTTTAATCCCAACTACTAAACAACTACCCTCTACTAAACAACTTTTAATAGGAAAACTATATACAATAATATCGTTTTTGACTTAGGGCAAGGTGCACCATTAATGTGGGAAGTCTCCTTAGTAAGTCACTTACCATTCTATTGCATTCTTTCAATTTTTATGTACTCATTTTGATATTGCAACTTTTTAATGCATGTACAACAAGATCCATTTCTCTTACCATCTCACACCACACTAGAATAAACAACATACCATTTCTTAATTCTTTTGTTCTTAAACATCCAAAAACCTAACCCTAGGAGATGAAGTGCCAAACTATGGGCCCCATTTGCATAAATTGGTACATCAACTTCCGAGGGTCGTAACTTTGACATATGATCTTCGTTTGATGTGCAAAATACCTCGTTAGAAATATATATCCAAGGAATACAACTTTTGGATGACCAACATCAATTTATAGCCAATGATGGTCCCATTTTTCCAAAAAAAAAATGTCATTTAGGGCCTCAAACCGGCTACAGAAGTTCAGGACTCGAAAAACTACCAAAAATAGAAAATTGTGCTACAAATAAGGAAACTGGAAGATTGAAAGAAATAATGGTGGGGTCCAAAAGGAATAGGCAGGTGGCCTCCAATATCCACTTGAATCATTCCTCCTCCCTTAAGAAGCAATGGTCCCCATTGCGTTGAGTTCCTCCATGAGATGAGGAAACTTTTGCTGAACTTGGTCCCTAGTGAGCCACTTGCCGTCATGAAGGAGTTGGCATGCTTTGACAACTCGATATATAATGGACTTCTAAATTAGACATAAATTAAGTACCATGCCTCTAAATTAAACATAAATTAAGGCATATGACCATCCTTCAGCGCATTAAACCTCTCTTTTTGCATTAGATAATGTATTTTTAACTTTAATATATTCATTAGGTCGGTTTATGAATAATTTCATATTTGTGACTAATGTTATTTATTTTTGTGGAATATTATGAGAATATTGGGCAGATTATGAAGAATTGGATGAGATAATTTAGGGACTTGCTCCCTATTACAGGAGGATCACTATTAAATAATAAATCAAAAAGATATTATGGAATTATGACACAGATTGTGGAATTCCAATGCTTGAGAAAATCTAGGAATGTGTTCCCTGCCATTTAATGCAGATTCCTAGTATTGGGAATCAGATCCAATAATCAAGGGATTTTGGTGGGGAATGCTTCGTCAATTCATGGGGAATGATTCCTAATCATTTTTTATAAGTACCAAGTCAAATTTTCCTCTAGGGAGATTTTCATTAGTGTTCTTGTGGAGAGAACTCATATTTTTGCAACTCCATTGTATTTTCTTACAGGGGTGTAATTGTATTGATGGAAATAATGAATATTGGTGTCATGTTTAGCATCTGAATCTTATTCTCCTCCATAGGTATCTGAGTTTCTTTTGGCTTGGCCATCCCAGGAGCCTTAGAGCCCTTTTGCGTCATTTTCTTTCTTTCTTTTCACTTCTTATTCACATGCATCTCTTGTTTTTATTTCTTTCCATTTCTGCATTTAGTATTAATGATTTCTTGTTGTAGGATTGGGTTAAATGGCTTATGTAAGTTCTTTTTCAGGATCACAAGCATCATTTAATCCTTGGAAAATATTTGGAAGGTCATAGTAATCATTGAGCTACTTGGATTAGCTTTCTTATTCCCAAATATATATTTCTAGACTCGTTTGTGACAAAGAAAAGTAAATTTAATTTATTTTTTACATCATGCTAACATGCTTCAATAGAGTTGGTTCCATTTGCATTACATGCAAAAAAAAATCTAGCTCATAAAAAAAACTACCCCTTTGCATTTTCACTTGATTAGGTTAGGAATTTTATAGACTTACTAGCGCACTAGTTCTCGAATGTCTAGATTTTCGACTAGTTATTTTATGCTATTTTTTAGCATGGGTTAACATAGGTCTTTTTGATTGATTCCACCTGGAATGGGGACCTAAGACATCCTAGTAAATAAAAAAATTTGTAGCATCCAATTTGGATTTGGTTTTCTTGGTCATTCGATGAATTATAAATTCGTATAGTAAATTTGTAACATCCTATAGTAAAACAGGGGATCGTGTAGGAGAACTAGTACATCACGTAGGAAATATTGTAGTGGCATGTTTTCAACCTAAATTGAGAAAATCATCATTGAAGCTAGGATTAGACCTCTACTTGACCTCCATGCCATCAACACCATTTTAAGCCTCTTCCTCCATACTTGTATCCCCTGCCAAAGAACAAGTGAGGATTAGCATTTGCATTTATAAAACAAAAAGATTAAAAAAAGAGTTCTTTTATATTCACACATGTAAATAACAGTTAATACTCCCTACATCATACTCCATGCTTAGATTAGCTAAAACATCACATGTGACAAATAGGGTTCTCTTGCAAGAAAAGTGTTTTAATAAGTAGATAAAGGATTTCATGTTACTTTACAAGCATTTTTAAATTCACTCTTTCATTCCTACAAATAGGCTGAATTTATTTTCTCTCATTATAGCAAAGGATACATTGTACGCTGCACATATAGTTCTGATACTTCTTAAGTTTGTACGAACCTCAGGTTGATAATTAAAGTTGGTAGCCTTGGGAATTGCAACATTCTTGTTGCAATACCAAGGCTCATCAATATTGTTGGATCCTTTGTTGTTGGGTGTTCTTGATCTGCGTGTCCATGATCCGATCAGTTGTGTCTTGTTCCATGCAATCTGGATTTAACTCTGTGGTCTGAGAAGTTCTTAAATGTTTGATGTGTCTAGTAATGGTGGGAAGTATGGTGGAAGGCGGTCCACAATGAACATTGGGTGCAAGCCAAGGAATGGGGGAATGTTGAGCTCAAATGCATTATCTCCCACAACCTTGGTAATTGTGTAAGGACCATATCATAGTGGTCTGAGTTTCTGATAGGCTTCGGTAAGGTGTTCCTTTTGCAAATGCAACCATACATTTTCGCCCACCTAAAACTTGTGTGGCACATGATGTTGATCACGTCGCTACCTGTACTTGGCATTTGATTTCTTCAGAATGTCATGGACTTGTTGGCGAATATGTTAGATGTGCTCAATGAAGTTGTTTTCCTTATCGCTTCAAACTGGACATGAGTTGAATCTGCCTGAGTAGCTGCAAATGGTATGGCCAAATCAATGACACATAGTGGCTGGAATCCCAAGCCCACCTGGAAAGGGTTGTGGCCAATCGAGTTGTAGAGAGCCCAATTATAGCTATGATGGACATAGGGGAGGCTCTCATCCCATGTGTGTGGATGCTTTGAGTTGTACATGTGCAAAATGTGTATGACCATCGTGTTGACGACCTTTGTTCGACCATCAGTTTGAGGATGGAAAGTTGTGGATTTAGTGATATTGGTGTCTAGCATTGACCAGAGACTGCACCAAAATTTACTGAGCAACCTGATGTCCCAATTTGAGATAATAGATTGTGGGATCCCAAAGTGTACCTACACTTGTTCAAAGAAGAGTTTAGCAGTAGCTTCGGCTATGATATTCTTCTCGCATGCCACCAGAATGGCCATCTTAGAGAATCTGTCGATGACCACAAAAACATAGTCATTGTCATTCTTAATAGAATGAAGGCCCGACATGTAATCCATCGAGATTGGTTCCCAAGGTTGACTAGTGGTAGGCAGCGGAGTATAGAGGTCTTGCTTCCTAGTGATCAATTTGACAATGGTATAGGCAGTGCAAGTTCTAATGGACCTCTTGACATCCTGTCTACATGACATTTTGGTCCTAGTTTTCTAAAGAAAAGTCGTTTAGTCACTCAAAAAGGCTCTAGAAGTTCAGGATCTAAAAAACTCCCAAAAATAGTAAATTGTGCTACAAATAAGGAACTGGAAAATTGAAAGAAACAATGGTGCGGGTCTAAGTGGAATAGGCGAGTGGTCACCAATATCCACCTAGCTCATTCCTCCACCCTTAGGAGGAAATGGTCCCCACTACATTGACTTCCTCCAAGAGATGAGGAAACATTTGCTGAACTTGGTCCCTGGTGAGCCACTTCCACTAGTGAAGGGGTTGGCCTGCTTGGACAACTTGATAAAGTTGGATCCTTTTCTCTCAAGTGTTATTGATCTATGTGTCCATGATTCAATCTTTTGTGGCTTGTTCTATGTAATATTGATTTAACTTTGGAGGTGTGAGATGTTCGAAGGCGGTCCACAATGTAGGTGTGTGCAATGGTGGGAAGTATGGTCGAAGGCAGTCCACATTGAACACTGGGTGCAGGCCAAGGAACGGGGGAATAATGAGCTCAAATGAATTGTCTCCCACAACCTTGGTGATGGTGTAAGGACCATATCAGAGTGGTCTGAGTTTCCGATAGGCTCCAGTAAGGCGTTCCTTTTGAAAATGCAATGAGACTTTGTCACCCACCTAAAAATTATGTGGCACTCAATGTCGATCATGTCACTGCTTGTACTTGGCATTTAATTTCTCCAGAATTTCGTGGACCTACCGACAAATATGTTGGATGTGCTCAATGAAGTTGTTTGCCTTATTAGATTTGGACTGGACATAAGCCAAATCTGCTTGAGTAGTTGCAAATGGTATGGCCACGTCAATGGGACATAGTGGCTAGAATCTGAAGCCCACCTAAAAAGGGTTCTGGCGAGTCGAGTTGTGAAGAGCTCGATTATAACTGTGCTAGACATAGGGGAGGCTCTCATCCGATGTGCATGGATTCTTTGAGTTGTACATGCATAGAATGTGTACGACAATCCTGTTATCGACCTTTGTCTGGACATCTGTTTGGGGTCGAAAGTTTTGGAATTAGTGAGCTTGTTGTCCAGCGTCGACCAGAAACTGGACCAAAATCTATGGAGGAACCTGTTGTCCCAATATAAGATGATAGACTATGGGATCCCAAAGGGTACCCACACTCATTCAAAAAAGAGTTTAGTTGTGGCTTCTACTTTGATATTCTTCTTCTAGGCCGCCATAATGGCCATCTTCAAGAATCTATCGAACAACACAAAAACACAGTCATTCCCATGCTTAGTATAGGGAAGGTCAGACACGTAATCCATGGAGATGGATTCCCAAGGTCGACTAGGGGTAGTCAGTGGAGTACAGAGGCCTTTCTTCTTGATGGTAGGTTTCTCAATGGAAAAGGTTGTGCAGAATCTAATGTACTTCCCAAGATCTTGTTTATGGCCCATGTAGGTCTTGGTTTTCCCAAAAAACGTCGTTCAGGCCATCAAAATGGCTCCGAAAGCTCGGGATCCAAAAAACTGCCAAAAATAGTAAATTTTTCTACAATTAAGGAAACTAAAAAACTGAAAGAAATAATGGTGTGGGTCCAAGTGGAATAGGCGGGTGGCCACCAATATCCACTTGGATCATTCCACCCCCCTTAGGAAGAAATGGTCCCCATTGCTTTGAGTTCCTCCATGAGATGAGGAAACTTTTACTGAACTTGGTCCCTTGTGAGCCACCTGCCCTGGTGAAGGAGTTGACCTACTTTGACAACTCAATATAGTTGGATCCTTTGCTGTTTGGTGTTCTTGATCTGAATGTCCACGATCTAATCAGTTGTGCTTCTTCCATGCAATATGGTTTAACTCTATAGGTGTGAGATGTTCTGCAATGTCTGATGTGTCTAACAATGGTGGGAAGTATGGTCGAAGGTAGTGCACATTGAACACTCCGTGGAGGCCAAGGAATGGGGAATGATGAGCTCAAATGCATTGTCTCCCACACCCTTGGTAATGGTGTAAGGAACATATTAGAGTGGTCTGAGTTTCCGATAGGCTCCAATAAGGTGTTCCTTTTGCAAATGAAACCAGACTTAGTTGCCCACATGGAACTTTTGTGGCACCTAATGTTGATCATGTTGTTGCTTGTACTTGCCATTTGATTTCTCCAAAATGTCGTGGAACTATTGGCTAATGTGTTTGATTTTCTTAGTGAAGTTGTTTATCTTATCGGCTTCATACTCGACATGAGCCAAATCTGGTCACATCAATGGGACATAGTGGCCAGGATCCCAAGCCCAAATGAAAAGGGTTGTGACCATTCAAGCTGTGGAGAGCCCAGTTACAGTTGTGCTCGACATAGGGGAGGCTATCATCGCATGTGCATGGATGCATTGAGTTGTACATGTGAAGAATGTGTACGATCATCCTGTTGACAACCTCTGTCTGGCCATTAGTTTGGGGATGGAAATCTATGGACTTAGAGATCTTGGTATCCAACATCGACCAGATACTAGACCAAAATGTACTGACGAACCTGCTATCCTGATCTAAAATGATAGACTGTGGGATCCCAAAGTGTACCCGCACTCGTTCAAAGAAGAGTTTAGCTATGGCTTCTGTTGTGATATTCTTCTTTCAGGCCGCCATAATGGCCATTTTTGAGAATATATCGACGACCACAAAAACACAGTCATTTCCATGCTTAGTAGAACGAAGTGCTGACATGTAATCCATGGATATGGATTCCCAAGGTCAACTAGGGGTACGCAACAAAGTATAGAAGCCTTGCTTCTTGATGGACAGTTTTGCAATGGCACAAGCAGTGCAACTTCTAATGTATCCCGACATCCTATTTACAACCCATGTTGGTCCCATTCTTCCAAAAAAATGTCATTTGGGGAATCAAAATCTGGAAGTTCAGGACCTGAAACACTTCCAAAAATAGTAAAATTGTGCTACAAATAAGGAAACTAAAAAAATGAAAGAAACAATGGTGGGGGTCCAAGTGGAATAGGTGGGTGGCCACCAATATCCACATGGATCATTCCTCCCCCTTCAGTAATCAATGGTCCCAATTGCATTGAGTTCCTCAATGAGATGAGGAAACTTTCGCTGAACTTGGTTCCTGGTGAGCCACTTTCCCTGGTGAAGGAGTTGGCCTACTTTGACAACTGGATATAGTTGGATCCTTTGTTGTCGAGTGTTATTCATATGTGTGTCCATGATCCAATCACTTGTGGCTTGCTCCATGCAATCAGGATTTACCTCTGTAGGTGTGAGATGCTTTGAAATGTTTGATGTGTCTAGCAATGGTGGGAAGTATGGTCGAAGACGGTTGACATTGAAGAGTGGGTACAGGCCAAGGAATGAGGTAATGTTGAGCTCAAATGGATTGTATCCCATAGCCTTGGCAATGGTGTAAGGACCATATCAGAGTGGTTTGAGTCTCTGATAGGCTCTAGTAAGGTGTTCCTTTCCCAAATGCAACCAAACTTGGTCTTCCATCTGAAACTTGTGTGGCACCCAACGTTGATCATGTTACTGCTTGTACTTGGAAATTTATTTCTCTAGAATTTCGTGGACATGTTGGTAGATATGCTGGATGTGCTCAATGAAGTTGTTTTCCTTATCGTCTTCACACTATAAATGAGCTAAATCTCCCTGAGTAGCTACGAATGGTATGGCCACATCAATGGGACATAGTGGCTGGAATCCCAAGCCCACCTGAAAAGGGCTTTAAGGGCTTTGGTGGTTCGAGTTGTGGGGAGCATGGTTATAAGTGTGCTAGAAATAAGGCACGCTCTCATCCATTGTGCGTGGATGCTTTTAGTTCTACATTCACAAAATGTGTATGATCATCCTATTGACGACCTCTGTCTGGCCATCAATTTGGGGATGGAAAGTTGTTGACATAGTGAACTTGGTGTCCAACATTGAACAGAGACTGGACCAAAACGTACTGAGGAACCTAATCTCATGATCTGAGGTGATAGACCGTGGGATTCCAAAGTGTACCCACACTCATTCAACGAAGAGTTTTCTAGGGGATTCTACTGTGATATTCTTCTCCGAGGCTGCCATAATGGTCATCTTCGAGAATCTATAGATGACCATAAAAACACAGTCATTTCCATGCGTAGTAGAAGGAAGGCCCTACATTTAATCCATGGAGATGGATTCTAAAGGTCGAATAAGGGTAGGTAGCGGAGTATAGAGACATTGCTTCTTGATGGTTGGTTTGGCAATGGTGCAGGTAGTGAAGGATTTAATGTGCTTCCTGACATCCTGTCTATGTCCCATGATGGTACTAATTTTCCCAAAAAACGTCCTTTAGGCCCTGAAAATGGCTATGGAATTTCAAGACTCGAAAAACCTCCAAAAATATTAAATTATGATACAAAAATGGAAAATGAAACATTGAAAGAAACAATGGTGGGGGTACAAATGCAATAGGCGAGTAGCCACCAATATTCACCTGGATCATTCCTCCCCCCTTAGGAAGCAATCGTTACCATTATGTTGAATTCCTCAATGATATGAGGAAACGTTTGTTGAACTTGGTCCCTCATGAGCCAGTTGCCCTGGTGAAGGAGCTGACCTGCTCTGACGACTTTATATAGTTGGATCCTTTGCTTTTGGGTATTCTTGATCTGCGTGTCCATGATCCAATCAATTATGCCTTGTTCCATGCAATCTGGACTTAACTCGGTACATGTGAGATGCTCTGCAATGTCTGATGTGTCTAGCAATGTTGGGAAGTATGGTCGAAGGCGATCGACATTGAACACTGGGTGTATGCCAAGGAATGGGAGAATGTTAAGCTTAAATGAATTGTCTCCCATAGCCTTCGTATGGTGTAAGGACCATATCTGAGTGGTCTGAGTTTTTGGTACCCTCCAGTAAGGTGTTACTTTTGCAAATGAAACCAGTTGGGGTGGGTGGGTAAAGAGTACTGCTACTCTCGCTTGCTAACCCTACTGCCAAGCTATCATTAGCCTGCCTACTGAGATAGAATGATTGATTCATTGAACTGACATACCAAGCCATCGAACCAAGCGGTGTGAACTCAACCTCGTATCGCAACTACACACATAGCTCGCTAACACTAAGCCCTGTAATGCTACTTTGTCGCCCACCTAAAAATTGTTTGGCACTCGATGTTGATCATGTCGTTGCTTATACATGGCATTTGATTTCTCCAAAATTTCATGGACCTTTTGGCAGATATGTTGGATGTGCTCAAAGAAGTTGTTTCCTTTATGGGCATCATACTAGATGTGACTGGAATATGCCTGAGTAGCTGCAAATGGTATGGCCACATCAATGGGACATAGTGGCTGGAATCCAAAGCCTACCTGAAAAGGGTTGTGGCCAGTCGAGCTATGGAGCTCCCAGTTATTGCTATGTTGGACATATGGGAGGCTCTCATCCCATGTGCGTGGATTTTTTGAGTTGTACATGCATAGAATATGTACGATCATCATGTTGATGACCTCTATATGGCAATCAATTTGGGGATGGAAAGCTGTGGACTTAGTGAGCTTGGTGTCTAGCATTGACCAAAGACGGGACCAAAATGTACTGAGGAACCTACTATCTCAATCTGAGATGATATACTATGGGATGCCAAAGTGTACCCACACTCATTCACAAAAGAGTTTAGCAGTGGCTTCTGCTATGATATTTTTCTTCCAGGTCGCCATAATGGCCATCTTAAAAAAATTATCGACAACCACAAAAACACAGTCATTGCCACGCTTAGTAGAAGGAAGGGTCGACATGTAATACATGGATATGGATTCCCAACGTCAACTAGGGGCAGGTAATGGAGTATAGAGGCCATGGTTCTTGATGGTTGGTTTGGAAATGGCGCAGGTAGTGTAGGATCAAATGTACTTCCCAAAATCTTGTCTATGACCCATGTTGGTACCACTTTTCCCAAAAAATGTTGTTTAGGCTCTTAAAATGACTCGCGAAGTTTAGGACCCAGAAATTGCCAAAAATAGTAAATTGTGCTACAAATAAGGAAACTGAAAAACTTAAAGAAATAATGGTGGGGGTCCAAGTGGAATAGGCAGGCGGCCACCAATATCCAACTAGATCATTCCATCTCCCTTAAGATGAAATGGTCTCCATTGCATTGAGTTCCTCCATGAGATGTGGAAACTTTTGCTAAACTTGGTTTCTCATGAGCCACTTGCCTGGGTGAAGGAGTTGACTAGCTTTAACAACTCGATATAGTCAGATCCATTGCTATCAGGTGTTCTTGATTTACATGTCCATGATCCGATCAGTTGTGTCATGTTCCATGCTATCTAGCTTATCTTTGTAGATCTTAGATGTTTTGAAATGTCTTATGTGTCTAGCAATGGTGGGAAGTATGGTCGAAGGTGGTCCACATTGAACATTGGGTGTAGGCCAAGGAATGGGGGAATGCTAAGCTCAAATGCATTGTCTCCCACAACCTTGGTAATGGTGTAAGGACCCTATAAGAGTAGTATGAGTTTTGGATAGGCTCTGGTAAGGCATTCATTTTGAAATGCTACCAGAATTTGTTGCCCACCTGAAACTTGTGTGGAACACGATGTTGATCATGTCGCTGCTTGTACTTGGAATTTGATTTCCCCAAAATGTCGTGGACCTACTGGTAGATATTTTGTATGTGGGCAAGGATGTTTTTTTCTTTATTGGCTTCGAACTGGACATGAGCTGAATCTAGCTAGGTAGCTGCAAATGGTATGGCCACATCAATGGGACATACCAGCTGGAATGCGAAGCCCACCTAAAAATGATTGTGGTCAGTTGAGCTGGGGAGAGCCCAGTTATAGCTATGTTGGACATAGGGTAGGCTCTCATCTCATATGCATGGATGCTTTGAGTTGTACATGGGTAGAATGTGCACGATCATCCTACTGATGACATCTGTGAGGTCATCAGTCTGGGGATGGAAAGCTTTAGACTGAGTGAACTTGCTGTCCAACATAGATCAGATAGTAGACGAAAATGTATTGAGGAGCCTACTATCATGATTTGAGATGATAGACTGTGGGATCCCAAAGTGTACCCACACTCGTTAAAATAAGAGTTTAGTAGTGGCTTTTGTTGTGATATTCTTATTGCAAGCCTCCATAATGGCCATCTTCAAGAATATGTTGACAACCACAAAAACACAGTCATTGCCATTCTTAGTAGAAGGAAGGCCTGACATGTAATCCAAGGAGATGGATCCCCAAGGTAGACTAGTGGTAGGCAGTAGAGTATAGAGGCCTTGCTTTATGATGGTCTGTTTAGCAATGGCGCAGGCAGTGCACGATCTAATATACTTCCCAACGTCCTGTCTATGTCCCATGTTTGTCCTAGTTTTCCCAAAAAACATCATTTAGGGCCTCATAACGGCTCCAGAAGTTGAGGACTCGAAAAAATACCAAAAATGGTAAATTGTGCTACAAATGAGGAAACTAAAAAAATGAAAGAAACAATGGTAGGGGTTCAAGTGGAATAGGCAGGTAGCCACCAACATCCACCTGGATCATTCCTCCACCCTTAGCAAGAAATGGTCCCCATTGCATTGATTTCCTCCATGAGATGAGAAAACGTGTTCTCAACTTGGTCCCTAATGAGCCACTTTCCCTGGTTAAGGAGTTAGCCTACTTTGACAACTCGATATAGTTGGATCCTTTGCTGTCAGGTGTTCATGTTCTATGTGTCCATGATCCGATTAGTTGTGGCTTATTCCATGCAATATGGATTTAACTCTATAGGCATGAGATGTTCTACAATGTCTGATGTGTCTATGAATGGGGTAAAGGATGGTCGAAGGCGGTCCACATTGAAGAGTGGGTGCAGACCAAGGAATGGGGGAATGTTGAGCTCAAATGCAGTGTCTCCCGCATCCTTGGAAATGGTGTAAGCACCATATCAGAATGGTCTGAGTTTTAGATAGGCTTCGATAAGACATTCCTTTGGCAAATGAAACCAGAAATTGTTGTCCTCATGAAACTTTTGTTGCACCTAGTGTTGATCATATCGCTACTTG
This sequence comes from Pinus tabuliformis, assembly GCA_031772625.1. Lineage (NCBI taxonomy): Eukaryota > Viridiplantae > Streptophyta > Pinopsida > Pinales > Pinaceae > Pinus > Pinus tabuliformis. The sequence goes on along the minus strand of CM062814.1, from coordinate 358,001,799 downwards.
TACATGGCCTTTGATATCTACAGAATGTCATGGACCTACTGGTGGATATGTTGGATGTGCTCAATGAATTTGTTCGCCTTATCGGCTTCAGATTGGACATGAACTAAATCTACCTGAGTAGTTGTAAATGGTATCACGACATGAATGGAACATAGTGGTTGGAATCCCAAGACCACCTGAAAAGGGCTATGGCTAGTCGAGCTATGGAGAGCCTGGTTATAGTTGTGCTGGAAATAGGGGAAACTCTCATCCCATGTGCATGGATGCTTTGATTTATACATGCACAAAATGTGTACGATCATCCTAGTGAGGACCTCTATTTGGTCATCAATTTGGGGATGGAAAGTTGTGGACTTATTGGGCTTGGTGTCCAACATCGATCAAAGACTGGAAAAAATGTACTGAGGAACCTGATGTCTCGACCTGAGATGATAGACTCTAGGATCCCAAAGTGTACCTACACGTGTTCAAGGAAGAGTTTAGTAGTGGCTTCTATTGTGATATTATTCTTGCAGGCAGCCGTAATGGCCATCTTCGAGAATTTTTCGATGACCATAAAAACACAATCATTGCCATTCTTAGTAGAAGGAAGCCCGACATGTAATCCATGGAGATGGATTCCCAAGGTTGACTAGAGATAGGCAATAGAGGATAGAGGCCTTGCTTCTTGATGGTCGGTTTGCCAATCGCGCAGGAAGTGCAAGATCTAATTTACTTCCCGACATCCTGACTACACCCCATGTTGGTCTGAGTTTTAAAAAAACGTCATTTAGTCCCTCAAAACGGCTCCAGAAGTTCATGTTCATGTTCTGCATGTCCATGATTTGATCAGTTGTGGCTTTTTCTATGCAATCTGGATTTAACTCTATAGGTGTGAGATTATCTGCAATGTCTGATGTGTCTATCAATGGTGAGAAGGATGGTTGAAGACAGTCCACATTGAAGAGTGGGTGCAGACCAAGGAATGGGGGAATGTTGATCTCAAATGCATTGTCTACCACATCCTTGGTAATGGTGTAAGCACCATATCAGAGTGATCTGAGTTTCTAATAGGCTTCGGTAAGGCATTCCTTTTGCAAATGAAACCAGACATTGTCACCCACATGAAACTTGTGTGGCACCTGATGTTGATCATATCGCTACTTGTACTTGCAATTTGATATCTCCATAATGTTGTGGACCTACTGGCAGATATGTTGGATGTTCTCAATGAATTTGTTTGCCTTATCGGCTTTGGATTAGACATGAGACAAATCTTCCTGAGTAGCTATAAACAGTATGGCCACATAAATGGAACAGAGTGGCTATAATCCCAAGCCCAAATGAAAAGGGTTGTCGCTAGTCGAGCTCTACAGAGCCTAGTTATAGTTGTGCTGGACATAGGGGAGGACCTCTGTTTGGCCATCAGTTTGTGGATGGAAAGTTGTGGACTTGGTGAGCTTGGTGTCCAACATCGACGAGAGACTGAACAATAATGTATTGAGGAACTTGATGTCCCGATCTGAGATGATAGACTGTGGGATCCCAAACTGTACCCACACTTGTTGAAGGAAGAGTTTAACATTGGCTTCTGTTGTGATATTTCTCTTGCAGGCAGCCATAATGGCCATCTTTGAGAGTTCGTCGACAACAAGAAAAACACAGTCATTACCATGCTTAGCAGAAGGAGGTCTGACATGTAACCCATGGAGATGGATTCCCAAGGTTGACTAGGGATAGGCAACGAAGTATAGAGGCCTTGCTTCTTGATGGTCGGTTTGGCAATGGTGCAAGCAATGTAGGATCTAATTTACTTTCCGACATCTTGAATACATCCCATGTTGGTGCCAGTTTTCCAAAACAACGTCGTTTAGTCGCTTAAAATGGCTCCAGAAGTTCATGACCCGGAAAACTGGCAAAAATAGTAAATTATGCTACAAATAAGGAAACTAAAACACAAAAAGAAGCAATGGTGGGGTCCAATTGGAATAGGTGGGTGGTCACCAATATCCACCTGCATCATTGCTCCCCACTTAGGAAGCAATCGTTTCCATTGCATTGAGTTCCTCCATGAGATGAGGAAACTTTTGTTCAACTTTTTCCCTACTGATCCACTTTCCCTAGTGAAGGAGTTGTATTTTGGATCCTTTCTTGTCAGGTGTTCTTAATCTGAGTGTCCATGGTTTGATCAATTATGGCTTTTGCCATGCAATCTGGATTTAAATCTGTAGGTGTGAGATGTTCTGCAATGTCTAATGTGCCTAGAAATGGTGGGAATTATGCTCGAAGGCGGTTCACGATGAACACTAGGTGCAGGCCAAGGAATGGGGAAATGTTAAACTCAAATGAATTGTCTCCCACAGCCTTGGTAATCGTGAAAGGACCATATTAGAGTGGTCTAAGTTCCCAATAGGCTCCGATAAGGCATAACTTTTACAAATGCAACTAGATTTTTTCGCCCACTTGAAACTTTTGTGGCACCCGATGTTGATCATGTTGCTACTTGTACTTGGAATTTGATTTATCTAAGATGTTGTGGACTTGATGGAAGATATGTTGGATGTGCTCAATGAATTTTTTTTCCTTATTGTCTTTGGACTGGACATGAGCCGAATCTGTGTGAGTAGTTGCAAATGGTATGGGCCCACATCAATGGGATATAGTGGCTAGAATCCCAATCCCACAAGAAAAGGGTTGTGGCTAGCTGAGCTATGGAGACCCCAATTATAGTTGTGCTGTACATAGGGGAGACTCTCATCCCATGTGCAAGGATGATTTGAGTTGTACATTCACAAAATGTGTACGATCATCCAATTGATGACCTCTATCTGGAAATCAGTTTTGGAATGGAAAGATGTTGACTTGGTGATCTTGGTGTTCAACATCGACCAGAGAGTAGACCGAAATCACTGAGGAGCCTATTGTCCCGATCTGAGATGATAGACTGTGGGATCCCAAACTCTACCCACACTTGTTCAAAGAGGAGTTTAGGAGTGGCTTCTGGTGTGATATTCTTCTTGCAGGCTGACTTAATGGCCATCTTGGAGAATCTATCAATGACCACAAAAACACAGTCATTGCCATGCTTAGTAGAAGGATGGCCTGACGTGTAATCCATGGGGATGGATTATCAACGTCGACAAGGGGTAGTCAACAAAGTATAGAGACCTCGCTTCTTGATTGTCGATTTGGCCATGGCGCAAGCAGTGCAGGATCTAATGCACTTCCAAAAATCTTGACTATTACCCATTTGGGTACCAGCTTTCCCAAAAAACATTGTTTAGGCCCTTAAAATGACTCCTGAAGTTCAAGACCTGAAAACCTGCCAAAAATAGCAAATTGTGCTACAAATAAGGAAATTGGAAAGCTGCAATATATAATGGTTGGGGTCCAATTGGAATACGAGAGTGGGAACCAATGTCCACATAGATCATTCCACCCCCTTAAGAATTAATGGTCCCCATTACGTTGTGTTCCTCCATGTGATAAGGAAACTTTTGTTGAACTTGTTCCCTCATGAGCCACTTGCCCTGGAGAAGTAGTTGGCCTGCTTTGACAACTAAATATAGTTGGATCCTTTGCTCTCGGGTGTTCTTGATTTTTGTGTCCATGATTTGATCAATTGTGGCTTGTTACATGCAATCTGGAATTAACTCAGTACATGTGAGATGTTCTGCAATGTCTGATGTTTCTAGTAATGGTGGGAAGTATGGTCGAAGGTGATCCACATTGAACACTGGGTGTGGTCCAAGGAATGGGGGAATGTTAAGCTCAAATGAATTGTCTCCCATAGCCTTGGTAATGGTGTAAGGACCATATCGCAGTGGTCTACGTTTCTGGTAGGCTCGGTAAGGCGTTCCTTTTGCAAATGCAACCAGACTTTGTCACCCACCTAAAACTTGTGTGGCACCTGATGTTAATCATGTCGTTGCTTATACTTGGCATTTGATTTCTCCAAAGTGTCAAGGACCTTTTGGCAGATATGTTGGATGTGCTAAATGAAGTTGGTTCACTTATTAGCGTCAAACTGGACGTGAGTCGAATCTACCTAAGTAGCTGCAAATGGTATGGCAACATCAATGGGACATAGTGGCTGGAATCCCAAGCCCACTTGAAAAGCCAGTCGAGCTATGGAGATCCCAGTTATAGCTATGATGGACATATGGGAGGCTCTCATCCCATATGCATGGACTCTTTGAGTTGTACATGCACAGAATGTGTACGATTATCATGTTGACGACCTCGATATGACCATCAGTTTGGGTATGGAAAGTTATGGACTTAGTGAGCTTGGTGTCCAGCATCGACGAGAGATGGGACAAAAATGTACTGAGGAACCTGTTGTCCCAATCTAAGATGATATGCTATGGGATGCCAAACTATACCCACACTCGTTCAAAGAAGAGTTTAGTAGTGGCTTTTCTTGTGATATTTTTCTTGAAGGCTGCCATAATGGCCATCTTTGAGAATTTGTTGACAACCACAAAAACACAGTCATTGCCATGCTTAGTAGAAGGAAGGCTCGACATGTAATCCATGGAGATGGATTCCCAACATCGGCTAGGGGTAGGAAACAGAGTATAGAGGCCATGGTTCTTGATGGTCGATTTGGCAATGGCGTAGGCAGTGCAGGATCGAATGTACTTCCATAAATCATGTCTATGACCCATGTTGGTTCCATTTTTCCCAAAAAATGTCGTTTAGGCCCTTAAAACGGCTCCCGAAGTTTAGGACATGAAAAACTGCCAAAAATAGTAAATTGTGCTACAAATAAGGAAACTGAAAAGCTGAAAGAAATAATGGTGGTGCTCCAAGTGGAATAGGTGGGTGGCCACCAATATCCACCTAGATCATTCCACTGCTCTTAATATGAAATGGTCCCCATTGCGTTGAGTTCCTCCATGAGATGAGGAAAATTTAGCTGAACTTGGTCCCTAGTGAGCCACTTGCCCCAATGAAGGAGTTGGCCTACTTTGACAAATTATAGTCGGATCCCTTGCTTTCAGGTGTTCTTGATTTACGTGTCCATGATCCGATCAGTTGTGTCTTGTTCCATGCTATCTGGTTTAACTCTGTAGATGTGAGATGTTTTGAAATGTCTGATGTGTCTAGAAATTGTGGGAAGTATGGTCGAAGGTGGTCCACATTGACCACTGGGTGTAGGCCAAGGAATGGGGGAATGCTAAGCTCAAATGCATTGTCTTCCACAACCTTGGTAATGGTGTAAGGAACATATGAGATTAGTATGGGTTTCATATAGGCTTTGGTAAGGTGTTCCTTTTGAAATGCAACTAGAATTTGTGGCCCACCTGAAACATGTGTGGAACGCAATGTCGATCATGTCGCTGCTTGTACTTGGCATTTGATTTCTTCAAAATTTCATTGACATAGTGGTAGATATGTTGTATGTGGGCAATGAAGTTGTTTTCTTTATTGACTTCGAACTGGACATGAGCTGAATCTAGGTAAGTAGCTGCAAATGGTATGGCCACATGAATGGGACATAGTGGCTGGAATCCCAAGGCCACCTAAAAAGGGTTGTGGCCAGTCGAGCTGTGGAGAGCCCATTTATAGTTGTGTTGGACATAGGGTAGGCTCTCATCCCATATGCATGGATGCTTTGAGTCGTACATGTGCATAATGTGCACGATCATCCTACTGATCACGTTTGTCAGGCCATCAGGCTGGTGATGGAAAGTTGTGGACTTAGTGAACCTATTGTCTAGCATCGATCAGATACTTGACCAAAATTTATTGAGGATCCTGCTATCATGATCTGAGATGATAGACCGTGGCATCCCAAAGTGTACCGACACTCATTAAAAGAAGAGTTTAGTAGTGGATTTTGTTGTGATATTCTTATTGCAAGTATCCATAATGGCCATCTTCGAGAATCTGTTGACGACCACAAAAGCATAGTCATTTCCATGCTTAGTAGAAGGAAGGGCTGACATGTAATCCAGGGAGATGGATCCCCAAGGTCGACTAGTGGTATGCAACAGAGTATACAGGACTTGCTTTATGATGGTCGGTTTGGCAATTGCACAGGAAGTGCACGATCTAATGTATCTCCCGTCATCCTATCTATGTCCCATGTTTGTCCTAGTTTTCCCAAAAAACGTCTTTTAGGGCCTCAAAACGGCTCTGGAAGTTGAGGACCTGAAAAAATACCAAAAATGGTAAATTGTGCTACAAATAAGGAAAATAAAAAAATTAAAGAAACAATGGTGGGCGTCCAAGTGGAATAGGGAGGTAGGCAATAACATCCACCTAAATAGTTCCTCCCCCCTTAGGAAGAAATGGTCCCCATTGCATTGATTTCCTCCATGAGATGAGAAAACTTTGCTCAACTTGGTCCCCAATGAGCCACTTGCCCTGGTGAAGGAGTTGGCCTGCTTTGACAACTCGATATAGTTGTATCCTTTGATATCGGGTGTTCATGTTCTGCATGTACATGATCCAATCAGTTGTGGCTTATTCCATGCAATCTGGATTTAACTCTGTAGGTGTGAGATGTTCTGCAATGTCTAATGTGTCTATGAATGGTGTGAAGGATGGTCGAAGGTGTTCCACATTGAAGAGTGAATGCAGACCAAGGAATGGGGGAATGTTAAGCTCAAATGCATTGTCTCCCACATCCTTTGTAATGGTGTTAGCACCATATCAGAGTGGTCTGAGTTTCTGATAGGCTCGGGTAAGGCATTCCTTTTTCAAATTAAACCAGACATTGTCGTCCACGTGAAACTTGTGTTCCACCTAATGTTGATCATATCGCTACTTGTACATGACATTTGATATCTACAGAATGTAATGGAACTACTGGCGGATATGTTGGATGTGCTCAATGAATTTGTTTTCCTTATCGGCTTCAGATTGGACATGATCGAAATCTACCTAAGTAACTATAAATGGTATCACCACATCAATGGAACATAGTGGCTGGAATCCCAAGCCCACCTGAAAAGGGTTGTCGCCAGTTGAGCTATGGAGAGCTTGGTTACAGTTGTGATGGAAATAGGGGAGACTCTCATCCCATGTGCATGGATGCTTTGAGTTATACATGCACAAAATGTGTATGATCATCCTATTGAGGACCTCTATCCGGTCATTAGTTTGGGGATGGAATGTTGTGGACTTCGTGAGCTTGGTGTCCAACATCGACCAGAGACTGGACAAAAATGTACTGAGGAGCCTGATGTCCCAACCTAAGATGATAGACTATGGGATCCCAAAGTGTACCCACACTCATTCAAGGAAGAGTTTAGCAGTGGCTTCTATTGTGATATTCTTCTTGCAGGAAGCCATAATAGCCATCTTCAAGAATTTGTCAATGACCAGAAAAACACAGTCTTTGGAATGCTTAGTAGAAGGAAGGCCTGACATGTAATCCATGGACATGGATTCCCAAGGTTGACTAGGGATAGGCAGCGGAGTATAGAGGCCTTGCATCTTGATGGTCGGTTTGGCAATGGCGCAGGAAGTGGAGGATCTAATTTACTTCCCGACATCCTAACTACATCCCATGTTGGTCCGAGTGTTTTAAAAAAACGTCATTTAGTCCCTCAAAATGGCTCTGGAAGTTCATGCTCATGTTCTGCATGTCCATGATTCGATGAGTTGTGGCTTTTTCTATGCAATCTAAATTTAACTCTGAAGGTGTGATATGTTTAGCAATGTGTGATGTGCCTATGAATGGTGAGGAGGATGGTTGAAGGTGGTAAACATTGAAGAGTGGGTGCAGGACAAGGAATGGGGGAATACTGAGCTCAAATGCATTGTCACCCACATCCTTGGTAATTGGTTAAGCACCATATTAGAGTGGTCTGAATTTTTATAGGCTCCGGTAAGGTGTTCCTTTTATAGATGCAGCCAGACATTTTCGCCCACATGAAAATTGTGTGGCACCTGATGTTGATCATGTCACTACTTGTACTTGGCATTTGATATCTTCGGAATGTTGTGGACCTGCTAGTAGATATGTTGGATGTTATCAATGAATTTGTTTTCCTTATCGTCTTTAGATTGAACATGAGCCGAATCTTCCTGAGTAGATGTAAATGGTATGGCCACATCAATGGGACATAGTGGCTAGAATTCAAAGCCGAAATGAAAAGCATTGTGGCTAGCCGAGTTGTTGAGAGCCTGGTTATAGTTGTGCTAGACGTAGGAGAGACTCTCATCCCATGTGCCTGGATGATTTGAGTTGTACATGCACAAAATGTGTAAGAAACTATCTAGCCATCAGTATGGGGATGGAAAGTTGTGGACTTAGTGAGAATGGTGTCCAACATTTACCAGAGATTGGACCATAATGTACTGAGGAACCTGCTATCATGATCTGAGATGATAGACTGTGGGATTTCGAAGTGTACCCACACTCGTCCAAAGAAGATTTTAATAGTGGATTCTACTGTGGTATTCTTTTATAGGCCGCCATAATGGTCAGCTTCGAGAATCTGTCGACAACCACAAAAACACATTCATTGCCATGCTTATTATAAGGAAGGCCTGACATGTAATCAATCGAGATGGATTCCCAAGGTCGACTAGGGGTAGGTAGTGGAGTATAGAGGCCTTGATTCTTGATGGTTGGTTTGGCAATGGCACAAGCAGTGCAGGATCTAATTTACTACTCAAAATCCTGTCTATGTCCCATGTTTGTCCTCATTTTCCCAGAAAACATCGTTTACGGCCTCAAAATGGCTCCTGAAGTTCAAGACCCAAAAAACTGCCAAAAATAGCAAATTGTTCTACAAATAAGGAAAATGAAAAACTAAAAGAAACAATGGTGGGGGTCTGTTTGGACAATTCAATGTCCTTGAATTGTCAATCATAAATTGTCAACCAGGGTGCGTAGGCTGATGAAGTACAACTGCACAATATGTGCTTAGAAGTTATTCATTAGGCCGTTATGTATTTGTTAAGATCTAAACTTAAGATGGAGGTGGTGTTTTTCAATTACAATAGTGTCGTACTTCTTATGGTTATTGGTTAAGTTTCCTAGGAATTAATTTATATCCAATTAGTTTGAAGATGATGTGAGAGTGGTTCTACTTGTATTAGAGTGTTTTGGGATTTTTGATCTTGAACCTTTATGTTGTAGCTCCTAATTCTCTAAGTGAGAAAATAAAATTATTCTATCAGCTATGAAGAAATACTGTTTGAACTCAATTTTTTAGGAGAGAACTTCTCACTCTTTTACTTATTCAATCTTTGCTAAAACAAAATAACCCAAGCAACATCTATATTTGTGAATTGAACGCACTTTGATTATGCTAGATAATAAGAAAAGGAAAGGGCTATGATATACCAGTTATAAAGCAAATTATATAACAATATAAACCAGGTATAAATCAAATTAAATTTCTTATGAAAATAACAATTCGTTGGCGAGATCATTATGCTGCATTGCCACACAAAATAGAGAAATTGAAGAATTAAATGAAATCATATTGTAATTGATTAAAACCTGCCACTGTTTGTAGGGGCCCTCCACATAGCAGTTCATAGCTTCCAATCAACACAACACTTGCACACAAAAACCAATTCTATTCACATGGAATTCAGAAATTGTTGACAACTATATCATTCGGTGCACACCCAAATCATAGTGCGGCCATAAGTTTTATAGCAGGTCTCTTGGCATAATTGTATGAATAATTCAAGCCTAATATCTCTATCCCATCTAAACTTATATCGCTAAACTGTCGCTTTTCTATTCTGAAAGCAAATTGATAAGGCTTCAATGGATCTCTGGTTCAGTTCTTTGTTAATCTGGTGGTTGACTTGGAGTTTGACCATGATCTCCTGCGCTTAACTGAGAAAACAGCTTCAAGCGGATAGGAAGGTATCCACGAGGGAGCCATCCTCTCTCCATCTGCAACCTTCGCTGCTAACTTGGAACTCTGGAACCTTGCAAACAATGGAGACAACTATGGAAACCTGGATTAGCTGCAGAAACAGACTAATTTTGTAGCCAATTGCAACTTTAATAAAACAATAGGGATAAAGTTAAATATGAACAAGAATACATATTATTGTATACCTTCATCAAAACCTCGTAGATATGGCCTTATTTAGGTAGTAAATATATAGGAAAAAGGGAGGAGCATTAAGCAAAAATGATATCATGGTAGGACGATCTTCGGACTCTACATTCCCCAGGACTGGAGATGTTGTATGTCCTCATACACTTCTTCCTTATCATTTTCTTGTGCCTCTTGTTTATCATCCCCATGTTTCACTATTTTCTTCTTTTTGGCAGAGATTGGCATTCTAGGATTCCTCATTAGAATCTTGTACTTTAAACCGATAATTTATCTCTGCATAATTTTGTTTTCTTTCTTCATCTTCTTGTTTTTCTTATACCACAAGCTTAGATGTAGGATTAGATTGTTACTCATTGCAATATGTATCTTACTTTGTGCCTTCAAGGCTTCATTTTCATTTTTAAGATACTGATTTAGTGTTTCTAGTTCAAAGATCTCCTGTTTCAAGATGTTTGAGGTCGATTGTTCATTTACTTGGTTGCTTTGTTCTCCAAGGCTCTAAATTGTTCCTTTTTTGTTGTCTCCTTCCCTTCCAGTGACTGTATATAATCATGTATTCCTTGTTGAGTTGGTTTAATACCCAGACTATGACTTGGGGTTATGGTTCTTGGTGATGATCTTGGTGACCCTGTTGGAGACTTTCCATGATTTTCAATTGGCTCATCCCCTCTTGGCTCATCCTCTGTTGAATCATTCTTTGTTGGCTCAATCTTCGTTGGAATATTATCTGTTGGCTCACCTTTAGCTGACTTCTTTTGATTTGGCTCATTTTCCTCAAGATTAATATATTCTGTAGTTTTTGAGGTTGTTTGTGGAATCATGCTCAACCTCGTACTCGTCCTCAACCCTGGGGTTTGTATTTTCTGCACTTTCCTCCTTTATTCTTTGATTTTTCTTCTAGAGGAGAGGTATTAGTTTGTGAGAATTATTCTTTACCCGATTTGGCTTTCTTTCTTCTAGGGTTTCCCCTCTTCATTCTCTGCAAAATCTTTACTATAGGAAACTCTTCTTCCGTTACTTTTGTCCGAGTTTGAGGTGCCTATTCCTTTATCATTTCTAAGGTTCTCTTCATCCGTCTGAGGTCCCTGCTTCTACTTGGTTTCTCTGGGGATTTTTCTTGAAAGTGGTTCCTTATGAAGAAACTCCCTGAGTTATCCCCTATAATTTGGAGATGAAATTCGACCAATATTTTTACAAGGCCATGATCATACATGGTGTTTTCTATGCATTGAATTTTGTTTTGAACATTTGTAGACATTTTCTTGAGGCTATTGGTGAGCTCCAGTATTGTAGCAATAATGCTACAACTCCTGGGGCTTCCTGTCTCTCATTTTATCAACCCGGTAGTTCGTACAAACTTGGAAGCGACGGTGCTATATGCACAAGTACTAGCTCTTGTCGCAGCTGTCACTTGGTCAGCTGGCACAAGTCCGCTAGGGCTCAAGCCAACTTCTATAGGCTCTCAGAAGAAGCTTGCTAATTGATGGACGAAAGCTAATCTCAAAGGAAAGCTACTTTACTTGACAAAAATGAACTGAAAGCAAATCAAAGCATGTAAACGTAGGAAACCCTAATTTAACTAGTCTAACCTCTTCAATGCAAGAAAGGTGAATGAAACTTCTACCAATGCTGTCACTACCTCTGATAAATGAAAATGCATGGATCTAAACTATTTGCATTATGAAAGATATGTTTTTGTATTTTTCCTTTAAGTGTGTGGAATGATTGTGATCTTGTGCTAACTAGGGTTTGGTTGTGCAGATGGGATGGAGAAGGAAGGAAAGCGTGGGATAGGTTGGGGAGGCTAAGAGAGGTCCCTAGGGATCCTTAGCATCCATCCACAAAGGTTCCTCGCATTCAGATGCTCAGCAACCGAGAGAGTGGCCTCTTACAGGATGGCTGTGGAGAATCCTACAGGATACTCTGTTTTCTACAGGATGTCTACCAATGGCTACAGGATGACCTACCGTGAGTGTTTGGAGTGATGGGGGAGTAATGGAATGGTAGGGGGAGATGTGTAAGGTAGGAATGAGGCTGGTGATGGCTGTAGAAGTGGAGGAATAGGATAGGGAGTGAATGTAGGGAGTAGGTTGGGAGATAGAGGGCTGGGTCAATGAAAGGTCTAGAGAATGGAAGTACGTGAGGAGTGAAAGACTTTGGGGGATAACAGAGTGGAGCAGGGGTCCAAGATGTGTGTGCATGCGTGATCAAGATGGAGGACAAAGTGATGGAACAAGAGAGAGAGAGCAGTGTAAGTGAAACAAATGCTTATGACTGTCACTTAACCAAAAATGCATCAACCTAAACTACTTGTGCTTGTAAATTCGATGAGCAGCAATCTAAACGCGAAAGAGAATGTGCATGAAGTTGTGGTAAGGAAGTGTGGTGCAGGTGTGAATCATGGAGAAGCAGCTAACTTAACGTGACTGTGTTGGCAGCAATCATCAAGTAAAGAAATGTGTGTTTTTGGTGGTTAATCATGGACTTCACTCCAAATCCAGATGAGACGGCAGTGAGCCTTAAAAACCTTTTTGTTGGAGCTCCAATGGACTATATCTATCCTCTGCTACACTAAACAACTGTAAACAAACTCACCATAAGCAAATCCTATCTAACTCATGAAAAAGACCAACTCAACAACCTGTAATTCGAATTGCATGTGTAAATGGAAAGCTCACAGTGCTGAAATGAAATGGAAACAACACTATAGCAGAGGGGACCTATGGCTCTCAGGTTGGGCCCTAACCTGAGAGCTATAGTCTCCTTAAGAAAAACTCAAAACTAGATCACAAACTGCCTTCTTTATTCATAACTGATATCATGCCAAATTGGCTTACAAAAAGGAACGAAAACTGAACTGTGCTCCAAAATTACAATAGCAATACGAGAGTTTCAACAACCTATCTAAGGCTAAAGCCTTCATACTTATACAAAAATGATGATCCAACAAGTGTCCTACATTTTAGGAGCTCGGCTGTCCAACTAGAGTTTAACTGCTGATCCTCTAGGATGGTCATAATTGCTGTTCCTGTAGAGCAGTTTATAACTGTTGTTCCTGTAGAACAGCTGGCCGTTTTTTAAGCTCGGAGGGAAGATGGATTAGAGCTCGGAGTTCTTGATGGTAATCACGAGGGATGTCCCTAGAACCGTGGACATCCTCTCCCAAAACCCGCAGTGCCACCTCGTTGTCTCCTTAACTCCTTTTTCGTTGTCTTTTGCTCCCTTTTAATGCCAAAACCTGGAATCAAAATGCATTAGTCACGTAGAGAGAGTGCCTACCCTTCTTCCTACAAACAACATGAATAAACTAAGAAATGCATGCATAAGCAATAAAAAATGAATGGTTTGAGCAAGTAGAATAGGCCAAAATGAGCCCAAATTGTACCAAAATTGGGGCTCATCATCACCCCCAGCTGAACCATTTGCTCATCCTTGAGCAATTTTTCCCCGGCTCCTTGTCCTTGGCCGAGAGCTGGGGTCCAGAACCTGCTCCTTCTTCTCTATTTTTGGGCCCTCTGTTTTCTCTGCCTCAGGTGGAGACGAGGGTGGTGCTTCTTCCCCCTTTTTCATTTCCTTGAGCCGGGCTTCAGAAGGCGACTGGCCTATTTTCCACGTCCAGGAAGTGACTTTTGGGCTTCCCTTCTCAGGGGTGGCCTGTGTTTTAGAGGGAGTTCTTGTACTGGGTGAAGTAGGGATGTCTCCTGAAGTGGGTTGGCTGCTGGGTGGAGGCAGCGACTTGTCTGTTTTCATTCTCTGACTCCTCCTTGCTTCGGAAGGTAGAGGGATCTCCCTCTCTCTCTTTTCTTTGGGTTTTGCCGGTGTGTTGAGGGCAGCCAGTGCCGCTGCCGCCTCCTTTTCAAGGATGCTAGACTTCTCTTTCTTGTGCTTTGCTCTCTCAGAGCTCCTTGTAGAGGGGCCCTCCTCCTTTGGTTTCGGGCCTCCTGCAAAAGACCCTTCTTTGACCGGTTTTGGGCTCCCTGCAGGAGCATCTTCCTTAGCTCTTGGGCTTCCCGTAGGAGCCTTTTCTTTTAGCACGTCTGGGCTTCCTGCAGGAGCTCTTTCCTTTAGCAGTTTTGGGCTTCCTGTAGAAGCCTTTTCTTGAATTTTTGGGCTTCCTGTAGAAGCCTTTTCTTGAATTTTTGGGCCTCCTGTAGAAGCCTTTTCTTGAATTTTTGGGCTTCCTGTAGAAGCCTTTGTCTTTGTTTCCAGACTTCTTGTAGAAGTCTGTTCCTTAGTGATTTTCGGGCTTCCTGTAGAAGCCTTTATCTTTGTTTTCGGGCTTCCTGTAGAAGCTTGTTTTTGTGTTTTCGGGCTTCCTGTAGAAGCATGTGCTTGCGTTCCTGTAGATGCAACTTCCGCCACCTTTTCTTGCTTGGCTGCGTGGATTTTGCTTTTGGCTTTGCCTGCTGGAGCTAACGAGGTGCTTGGGCTGGCAGGGACCACCTCAGTCTTGACTGCCCTGCTTTTCATCCTCTGTTCCCTTGCTGACAGGATGGGGGTGTCTTCTCTTGCTCTGTCATCCTTTCCCTTCTCCTTTTCCTTTCGTTCTTCCTTCTGTGTCGGAGACGGGACCTTTTTGCTTTTCCTTTTCTTACTCTTGGCTACGGGCTCTTCTTCTTCGCCGCTAGAGGGCTCCGTTTTTTCAAGTAACATTTTTATGTCCCCTTCCCGTGTTAGGTTCCTAAATGATTCCCATGCGAGGGGTACTTTATATGAGTGAAGAGCATCCTCCATAAGCAATTTTATTAACCCATGATGGGCTATCTGATCAGGGATTCCGTCCCTGAGCTTTGTAGAGCACTCCATCAAGGACTGCAGTAAAAAGTAAGGAATGCTCAGCCTCTGTGCTGCAGGGAGGTCAATCTGGTGTCTTAGTTCATTGAGCAGCCTGAAGTGATACGCATATATGATGCTGTAACGACCCTCACAGGTGACATATTTCATAATTTGCAAACTGACTTCGTTCCACGGTGGCAACAGGCTTGTCCTTTTCACCCCATTTTTGTCCTCTGTGAATGATTCTTCAGGCGGGAAGAACTCCTTCTTTGCTTGCTGGCTCTGCTTTCGTTCTTCTTTATCCCACGGGAGACCCATAGGAAGCTCAGTGATTCTACTGATGGACTGCGGGGTTATCTTGAGGCTTAGGCCTCTAAAATTGACTGTGGCCAGCACCTTGGATTTTGGCCTCAGGGCCTGCAAGAATTCCTCGGCTACTTCATCATCGTAGCCCTGTAGCTTATCACAAAAAGGCATCCATTGTGCTCTAGTGAAGAGCTCAACCACTGCCGGGTTTCTCCTTAATGTATTTGAATCAGTGGGCTCTCGCCTGATAAACCCACCAGGCATGACGAACACAGTGGTTTTGACCAAAGGCGGTAAATACAAAAGGAATTCGGTCTTGTAGACAGAGCATGCAATGAATTCACAAAACCACAGTCTAATTATACTGCTATCCTGTAGAAGCAATAGTATAGGCACGGTAATCCAATATCTTTTATGACCAGACTGGGAATAATGACCTTGCCACCTTTGAAAACCAATTGCGGAAGGAGTTTCAGGGTTACCTCTTTTCTGCCACCTTTTTTACGTGAAGACTTCACCTTCCTGTAGAGACTGCTTTCCTGTAGATACTGCTTCCTATAGGACTGCGTTCCTGTAGAAACTGTTCCTGTAGGAGCAGTGCGCAGACTTCGGGGGAAGCTATAGTTGAGCAGCGGTCGAGAGGTGCCTTACCAGCGTTCAGGTAGCTGAGAGCTTGGCGTATCAACATGCAGAGGTAATCAGAGGAGCTACTCGAGTTTTGAAGTGAGGTTGATGGATATACACGCTTAATCGAGCCGATTAGATTTTGAATCGGCGCAGCTCGTGGCACGGGGGGTGAGCTGTCCCCACCGGACCGTTGGGTGACATCACCCATCATCATCCTGCACATTCGCTTGCTGCTGCATTCATTCCCACAGATCTGCCGCCGCCCTTTTCGGTTAAACTTGTTTCACGGTTGACGGGACTGATCTTCACATGCGTGTTGCGTGTGTCCTTTGTTGTGGCTGCCACCTCATCATCCTACTATCCCTTCACTAGCCGATGTGGCCAGTCAACTGGCCTTACGGCCACTCAACCATTCACCTTTATGCCATGCAAAACAAATCAAAGTAATATCCATGCGATTTGATGGAGAGAAGGATTAGAACACTTACCTGCGCGCGTCTGCATATGATTTTCAGGTTTTTGGACGACGGATCTACCTGCTGCATGTGGCTTACACAGTCCGGAGGCTCGTGGTCACGGGATGCTGGTGCTGTGGTGGATGTTCTGGTTGCATGAGCCCGCGTTTTGCTTGCAGATGGCTGGCCGATGAATGGCATCCACTCCTGCAGGTTTGACTGCTACAGGATTCCCGCGGCAGCCTTGTAACAGTCTCACCTCCTTGGGTGCATGCTGCATGCTGGCGGTTCTGGCTTCTCGATCACGATCCCAGCGCTTCTGATGCATAACGTGGATGTGGTATGGCTCTCGGTGCTTGGTTTTTTTCTTTGACAGATGTTTTTTTTCACGAGAACTCATTGCTTTGTTGTGCTGCTGCAGGGATCTTGGTTGCATGGCGACGAGGATGGTGGAAAAAGATAATAGCAATGTTCAGGGGTGCCATCAGTGGCATGCATGCATTCAATCCATTCCTCAGTCGCTAGATATTCATTTAAAACACATTTTGGCCGTCGCAACCTTCTACAGGAAGTTTCCTATAGAACACAGAGCTTCCTGTAGAAGTTTTGCACTTTCCTGTAGAAGATCCGCGTCTTCCTGTAGGAAGACTATCTGTTCCTGTAGAAAACTATATCTTCCTGTAGAAGATCCAAATCATGATGAAAATTGCACATACCTTGAAAAACATTGTTATTCTTGGAGGAGGTGTTGATGACATCCTTTGATAGCATGATGAAGGCCCCTGGCTTGGAGCGGAGAGGCTTCTTCTCCTCCATAGAACATCTGCATGCAAAACTTTTATTGTGCTGATTGATTTTTTTCTTCTTTTTTTTTTTTTGAAAAGATAGCAGGGGCGCCCCAAAGAGGTTTTCACCCTTGCTGCCTGCCCTGAGCGCCTCAGAGAGGTTTTCACTCAAGGATCTTTTTTTTAAACTTTTTTTTTTTTTTTTTTTGAAAGACAATAGGAGCGCCTCAATGAGGTTTTCACCCCTACTGCCTGCCTTGGGCGCCTCAGAGAGGTTTTCACCCAAGGATCTTTATTTTTTCTCCTTTTTTTTTTTTTTTTTTTTTTTTCTCTTTTTTTTCTTTTTTCTTCAGGGTATGCCCAAAATGGAGGCAGAACCCTTCTCTATGACCAAATCAGATTTCTCCATAGTGCTGATAAACTCTTGTCTTGAGGGAGGCTTCCTGTAGATCTTCAATCGGTGCCCATTGACAAGCATGGGAATGGCTTCCTCATCAATGGTTCGAATGAGGACGGATCCATTGTCATGGCACTGCTCTACTACATATGGTCCTAGCCATCTGGTTCTCAACTTCCCCTTGAAATCTTTGAATCTGGAGTCATACAACAAAGCCCAATCTCCCGGCTGAAATTGCTTGTCATGGAGATGTTGGTCATGCCACACCTTCCTCTGAAGTTGAACCACTTCTAAGTGAAGGAGGGCCTGCATGCGGTGCTCATCTAGCCCATTCAGCTGCAACAACCTTTCTTGCTATGCATGGCTGAGATCTAAGTCCAACTGAGCTGCCATCCTCAAAGTGTTATACTCAAACTCAATGGACAGCAAAGCTTTCTTCCCATAGACCAGCTCATAAGGTGTGAAGCCGATGGTGGTCTTCCAAGTGGTGTTGTAAGCCCAGGTGGCTTCAACCAGGCGATCTGCCCAGTCCTTTCTGCTGCTGCTCACCACTTTGGTCAAGATCCCCTCTAATGCTCTATTGGTGACCTCCACCTGCCCATTTGCTTGAGGATGATAGGGAGTGGAGGTTCTATGCTTGATCTTGTGATGAGCTAGGAGATCTTCAACCAAGTGGGAGGTGAACTGGCTCCCTTGAACGGTGACCAGCTCTCTTGGATAGCCAAACTTATAGAAGATGTTCTCTCTCAAGAACTCGGCCACTTTTTCCTCTGTTGCTGCTTTGATGGCTTTGGTCTCTACCCACTTCGTCAGGTAGTCAGTGCACACAATGATGTAGGATCTTTGCCTTGAAGAGGGATTGATTGGACCCACAAAGTCCATGCCCCACTTCTCAAATGGCTCAAGAGTCATTTGAGGTTGGAGAGGCATCTCATCCCTTTGGGTCGGTTTCCCCATTCTTTGGCATGGGTCACACTGGCTGACATATCTTCTGACATCTTGATGAAGTGTGGGCCAATAGTAGCCTGCCTGCAGGATCTTGAAGGCAGTTCTCTTTGCTGCAAAATGTCCTCCACAAGGCCCATCATGACAGGTGAGGAGGATGTCAAAGACTTCCTCTTCCCTTACACAACGCCTTAAGATCTGATCAGGGCCAAGCTTGAACAGGTTTCCCCCGATCGAAGTGAATGAGGCACTTTTTCTGATGATTTTGCTCTTCTCTTTTGAAGAGAGGTGCGGAGGGAACTGAGCTGAAACAAGGTAGTTTGCTATATCAGAAAACCATGGAGAGAGTACTGAGATAGCAAACAGATGCTCATCAGGCATCTGGTCGTCCACCGTCCCGTCTTCATCTGCAGACAAATCCAATCTAGACAAGAAGTCAGCAACAACATTTTCTCTCCCTGGTTTATCAACAATGGTTAGATCAAACTGCTGCAATAAAAGTAACCATCTAATAATACGAGCATTCACATCTGGTTTATTCATCAAATATCTAATAGCAGCATGGTCAGTATGTACAAAAGTCTGGTAACCGGTAATGTAATGACGGAACTTGTTCAGTGCATGGACCACAGCTAAGAATTCCTTCTCGGTTACAGTGTAGTTCAACTCGGCTTTGGACAAGTTTTTGCTAACGAAGTAAATGACATATGGAAGTTTTTCCTCAACTTGTCCTAAGGCTACACCTATGGCTTTGTTTGAGGCATCAGTGTGGATGTGGAAAGGTAGGGCCCAGTTTGGACCTCTCAAGATTGGTGCTGACACCAACTTGTCCTTTATCTCATTCAAACTCCTCTGACAATCGTCAGTCCACTTAAACTCCACATCTTTTGCCAACAGACCAAACAATGGTGAGGCTAACTTGCTGAAGTCCTTAATGAATCTCCGGTAGTATCCTGCTAATCCCAAGAAACTCCGGACATCCCTTACTTTTTGAGGAGGTGGGACCCTCTTGATGAGAGCAATTTTGTTGGGATCCACCTGCAATCCTTGGGAAGAAATAGTATGGCCTAGCACGGTCCCCTCAGTCATTAGGAATTCACATTTTTCAGGACTAAGGGACAATTTCATCTCAGTGCACTTGGTTAGGACCTTTCCCAAATTGGACAATGCTTCCTGGAAGTTGGCCCCATAAGGGGTAAAGTCATCCATGTATATTTCCACTGCATCATGGACCAACTCCGAGAAGATGCTCAAAACAGCTCTCTGAAAAGTAGCAGGGGCATTGCGTAGCCCAAAGGGAAGGACTCTGTAGGCAAAGGTACCCCAAGGACAGGTGAAGGTGGTCTTATCTTGGTCTTCCGGGCTGATTTGGATTTGATTGTACCCGCTAAACCCATCCAGGAAAGAGAAGAACTTCTTTCCTGCCAGTCCATCCAACACTTGATCTATGAAGGGTAGGGGGAAATGGTCTTTCTTGGTAGCTTTGTTCAGCTCATGGTAATCTACACAGATCCTCCACTTCCCATTCTTCTTGGGAACCAACACTAGAGGGGACACCCATTCACTATCTGAGATGGGGTAGATGAATCCGGCATCCAACAGTTTTTGCAACTCTTCCTTGACAATGTCCTTAAGGGCTGGATTCATTCTCCTCTGGGGTTGCCTAACTGGTTTACAATCCTCTTTGATGTATATATGATGGGTACAGACCGAGGGATGGACTCCTTTCATCTCCTTATAGCTCCAAGCAAAGGCATCTAAGTGGCTGGCCAATAGGCTACACAACTCCTTCTCCTGGGAAGGAGATAGGGAGGAGCTGATCTTTAATGCTCTCTCAGGGCCAAACTCCACACTTTTGACTCTGGGAGTGACAGGGTCGGTTGTACAAAGGTCCACTGAGGTGCTAGCTTGGGCATCCTCCACCAATTTTTCTAAAGGTAGTGCACTGGTAGGTGGGTTTTGGATCAAGTTCTCGATCAAATCATCCTCGGTTGGGGGATTTCTTCTATTGGTTTCTATGGTACACAGAGGTGCTGAATACACCTCGTCTTCTTCTCCTTCTTCCAACCAGAGTGGTAAGTCATGCTCTAAAGAAGGTTGGGCAGGAGGGTATAGGACAAGCTGCTTGGACATGGGACCATTCTTGATGGTCATGTTTCCTGCCCGACAACTTATGTAAGCATTTGCAGTAGCTAACCAAGGCCTTCCCAAGATGAGAGGATATCCAGTAAGCTTGGCCTTTGGTTGCAGAACCAGGAAGTCTGCAGGGTATTCCCAAGAATCAATAGAGACCAAGACATCCTCCACAATCCCTTCGGGAGTCACGGTGGAGCGATCTGCTAATTGCAGTATTGTCGAGGTCTTCCTCAAGGAACCCTGAAGATTGAGTTTAAGCATGGTATCTCTGGTCATCACATTGATGGCTACCCCTAGATCAATCAAGGTGTGGGGGATAATGGTGCCATTGATGTGGACATCTACTACAAGACTTCCAGGATCTAAGTACTTTGGGCAGATGACTTGTCCTAGCATAAGGTCAGACAGTTGTCCTATGACATTGATAGTTGAAGCATCTTTCTTCCGTCTGCCTGGATGTTTGAAACACTTCTCCTTAACCAGCTTGTTATAGATAGGCACATCCTTGATGGCCTGGAGAAGGGGTATCTTCACACACAACTGCTTGAGCTCTCCCAGAAGCTCATCTTCTTCTGGGTTGGGTTGTGTGGTGGCTGTTAGTCTCTCAGGAAAGGGTGGAATAGGCTTTGGTTCACTCTCCTGATGGTTTTCCTCATCCTCTGGGGGAGGAGGTTGGCGATCTGGAAGAGTCTTTCCAGATCTAAGATTGATCTCCTGGATCTCCACAGCATAGGTAGGGCATGAGGTCTCCCCAGTATATACCTGCTGAGCCTGTCTATTGTTGGGGTTCGGGTTCGGTTGTGCAGGCATCTGAGGTTGCCTAGGAGGAGCAGGAGGTAAAGGCTGAGGTTGAACTGGTGGTGGAGGCAAAATGGCAGGAGGAGTGTTGTATTGGGGCCTCCACCCCGACTGAGGAGCACTCCATTGGGGCTGCGACTGGGTATGTGAGTGATATGGATGAGAGGGAGGTTGAGTAGGATACTGAGGTGGATAAGACCATGGAGGAGGCATGGACCAAGAAGGATGAGCAGGGGGACCCCAGGAAGGCATAGGAGTCGATTGGTTGGGGTTGTAATAAGCTTGAGATGCCCCTTGCATCCCCTGCTGATAAGGTCTAGATCCTTGAGGCCTCTGTTGGTTGATGAAGTAGAGAGGTTCAGTGGGGGCTTCAGTCCCTTGGTACATGGCTTTAAATCCAGGTAAGGTGGGACACTGATTTGTTGGGTGATCCTCCTCACAAACGAAACACACTTCAACCGAATGCAATGGACATTCGTTCTTAGGGTGTCTTCTGGTGCACCTAGGACAAAAGATAGCCAAGGCTCTCTCAGCTTCCTCTTTCTTCTGCTGGATCCTGAATGTGTCCAGCTGCATGGCAATGGTCTGTCTCACCTCACTCTTAAGATCTTCTAACTGGTTTGTAAACTCATGTTTGGAGAAAGGGACACCAGTGGAGAGGAGATTTCCTCTACCTCTTTTCCTAGCTGCCCTAGAACGATTTCGGAACACAGTCTTGATGTCCTCATAAGGCAGTTGGTAAATGTCCCCCCCAGCTAACATGTGAAGGGTGTCTAAGAGATCTTCAGGGACTCCTCGGAGTAGAACCAACTTGAGGGATTCAGGGTCAAGTGTGCACCTGGCCCGTTTATAGCTAAGTTGGAACCTCTCCTCATAATCCTCTAAAGACTCATCATTCCCCATGGTCATTCGAAAGATCTCTCCCTTAGTTTCCTTGGACCTACAATAATCCCTATACTTGTTATTGAAGGCTTGCTGCATCTGAGCCCAAGTAGCTATGCTATTCCCAGGTAATCCCATGAACCAGCGTAGGGCTGCGTCCTTAAGGGTGGAAGGGAAAAGCTTCAGCTTTTGCTCATCTTCAGTATAGTCATAGGTTCTACAGAGGACAGCAAACTCAAATAGGAAGGTATCAGGATCCTCAGTGGTCAGTCCATGGAAGTGAGGCAAAGCAGAGGGGCTAATGTTTTTCATTTTCATCTCCCCATTGGTCTCTCGGATGGGGAAAGCTCCTTCTATTCTCTCATCTTCTCTATTGTCAGCCATAGCTTCGGATGGAGTGGTCTCTAACTCTTCTTCTTCTATAGGGTCTTCGTATATCTCAGGATGTTCACCTATAGGTTCCTCTGGGTCACTGTCACCAAAGAAGAGAGAAGGGTGACTCAATGATGTGGTGGGGGTGTTTGGTAGGAATTTGCCTGATCTATCTCGGTTCCTACGAGGCATGAAATGGAAAGGACTTTTCTTTTTTTTTGATTGCTTTTGCTTTTTCTTTGGTACCTGCAAAACTGGAACAAAGTGATCTACAAATAACTATATTGCTCAAGTGAAATTGCAGAATTGGAAAGCTAATCTAGGAAAGAAAGAAAAATTAGTCTAGGAAAGCAAGAAATATTAATCTAGGAAAGCAGGAAATGCTAATCTAGGAAAGCAAGAAATGCTAAGCTACTTTTGCAAAAAGGGAAATGAAGTAAACTACTGAGCAGAAGTAAGAGTATGGAAGTAGAAGAAAAGCAACAATTACTAATACTCTGACGCTTCCCCAGCAACGGCGCCAAAAAGGATGGTGAGCTCCAGTATTGTAGCAATAATGCTACAACTCCTGGGGCTTCCTGTCTCTCATTTTATCAACCCGGTAGTTCGTACAAACTTGGAAGCGACGGTGGTATATGCACAAGTACTAGCTCTTGTTGCAGCTGTCACTTGGTCAGCTAGCACAAGTCCGCTAGGGCTCAAGCCAACTTCTATAGGCTCTCAGAAGAAGCTTGCTAATTGATGGACGAAAGCTAATCTCAAAGGAAAGCTACTTTACTTGACAAAAATGAACTGAAAGCAAATCAAAGCATGTAAACCTAGGAAACCCTAATTTAACTAGTCTAACCTCTTCAATGCAAGAAAGTTGAATGAAACTTCTACCAATGCTGTCACTACCTCTGATAAATGAAAATGCATGGATCTAAACTATTTGCATTATGAAAGATATGTTTTTGTATTTTTCCTTTAAGTGTGTGGAATGATTGTGATCTTGTGCTAACTAGGGTTTGGTTGTGCAGATGGGATGGAGAAGGAAGGAAAGCGTGGGATAGGTTGGGGAGGCTAAGAGAGGTCCCTAGGGATCCTTAGCATCCATCCACAAAGGTTCCTCGCATTCAGATGCTCAGCAACCGAGAGAGTGGCCTCCTACAGGATGGCTGTGGAGAATCCTACAGGATACTCTGTTTTCTACAGGATGTCTACCAATGGCTACAGGATGACCTACTGTGAGTGTTTGGAGTGATGGGGGAGTAATGGAATGGTAGGGGGAGATGTGTAAGGTAGGAATGAGGCTGGTGATGGTTGTAGAAGTGGAGGAATAGGATAGGGAGTGAATGTAGGGAGTAGGTTGGGAGATAGAGGGCTAGGTCAATGAAAGGTCTAGAGAATGGAAGTACGTGAGGAGTGAAAGACTTTGGGGGATAACAGAGCGGAGCAGGGGTCCAAGATGTGTGTGCATGCGTGATCAAGATGGAGGACAAAGTGATGGAACAAGAGAGAGAGAGCAGTGTAAGTGAAACAAATGCTTATGACTGTCACTTAACCAAAAATGCATCAACCTAAACTACTTGTGCTTGTAAATTCGATGAGCAGCAATCTAAACGTGAAAGAGAACGTGCATGAAGCTGTGGTAAGGAAGTGTGGTGCAGGTGTGAATCATGGAGAAGCAGCTAACTTAACGTGACTGTGTTGGCAGCAATCATCAAGTAAAGAAATGCGTGTTTTTGGTGGTTAATCATGGAATTCACTCCAATCCCAGATGAGACGGTAGTGAGCCTTAACAACCTTTTTGTTGGAGCTCCAATGGACTATATCTATCCTCTGCTACACTAAACAACTGTAAACAAACTCACCATAAGCAAATCCTATCTAACGCATGAAAAAGACCAACTCAACAACCTGTAATTCGAATTGCATGTGTAAATGGAAAGCTCACAGTGCTGAAATGAAATAGAAACAACACTACAGCAGAGGGGACCTATGGCTCTCAGGTTGGGCCCTAACCTGAGAGCTATAGTCTCCTTAAGAAAAACTCAGAACTAGATCACAAACTGCCTTCTTTATTCATAACTGATATCATGCCAAATTGGCTTACAAAAAGGAACGAAAACTGAACTGTGCTCCAAAATTACAATAGCAATACGAGAGTTTCAACAACCTATCTAAGGCTAAAGCCTTCATACTTATACAAAAACGATGATCCAACAAGTGTCCTACATTTTAGGAGCTCGGCTGTCCAACTGGAGTTTAACTGCTGATCCTCTAGGATGGTCATAATTGCTGTTCCTGTAGAGCAGTTTATAACTGCTGTTCCTGTAGAACAGCTGGCTGTTTTTTAAGCTCAGAGGGGAGATGGATTAGAGCTCGGAGTTCTTGATGGTAATCACGAGGGATGTCCCTAGAACCGTGGACATCCTCTCCCAAAACCCGCAGTGCCACCTCGTTGTCTCCTTAACTCCTTTTTCGTTGTCTTTTGCTCCCTTTTAATGCCAAAACCTGGAATCAAAATGCATTAGTCACGTAGAGAGAGTGCCTACCCTTCTTCCTACAAACAACATGAATAAACTAAGAAATTCATGCATAAGCAATAAAAAATGAATGGTTTGAGCAAGTAGAATAGGCCAAAATGAGCCCAAATTGTACCAAAATTGGGGCTCATCAGCTATTTAGGAGGAAATAAGGGAGGTTTATCTGATGATTTTCAAGGAAGTGCATCATCATCCTAACATGATAAAAATACATTTTCCCAAAGCTACCCTCAGAAGTGATAAACTCCTGAAGCACAAGTAATAAGTTTCTCCCTTTGTTTTTAAGATCAGTGCTAGGAATACATTTTTTGTAGACCATAGTGTCCATGTTTGGATTCTTGAGGAAGACCTTCCAGTCCTTGTTGTCAATCCCTCTATTTTTAAACCATTTTTATCCATTTATTAGCAACTCGGTAGCCTTGGCCACCATAGACTCTATTAATGTGAGCTTTATGTTCCTAATTTCTGCTTCAATTCCATCGAATGAGTGTGCAAATGTCTTGATTACTCCCTTGTGGAAGCTGTTAAATTTCTCAATGAACTGCAACCATTCTCTTCTTTGTAGTAGCTCCATAGTTTGTGGGTGCCCCTCCAGATATTGCTTCCCTGTTGGCTCAGTTCGAACAATTATCCCCATGCCGAAGGATGCTTTTCCTCAAAGATCGACTACCTTGATAGGAAAATGGTGCAAGTAGGGTTTGCTAGTTGGCAGAAAGATGGAATGGCTATGAAAGTTTAGAGGAGTGTAAGAATAGGGAGGAATGGATGGGTTATCATAAGGATTATGGGAATGAATCTGACCGTTAGGTGAATTCAAACTTATGATTTGGTAATTAATTTGGCAGATTTCGCAAAAGGTTGTGACATGACTTTTAAGGTGGTGGCATATGATATTTTGTTAGGCAATCATTGCCCTTAGATTAAAATGATTGCACTTTAGAAATATATATTCTTTGTCATATATGCTATATAACCTTCCCTATTGTTAAATTAAAGCAGCACGTACCTTTGATCTTCTTTTGCTAACCTTACTTTTTTTCCTTTGATCTCCTGCAGGTACCTCGATGTCAACTGTCCTTTAATCCAAATCACGAAGCATCCTTATAGACTTCAAAATTATTAGGCTACAGAAATGTGTTTCGATGCGGAGAGTTGTCCAAGCTGCAGAAAGTTTTTGATTTTGTAGCTTAAGAGAAACAAGGCTTTAGTAGATGAACTTTATTGTTTTTTTTCTTTTGTAAAGAAAATTTGAAGTGCCAACAAATTGGTTTTCACTTTAATTTTTTTGTATAAACATGCCATCAACACTTTGGTTTTCATGTTTATACAAAATTTAATTTTTATTTCTTTTTCATATTATTATATGTGTATATATATATATATATATATATATATATATATATATATATATATATATATATATATATATATATATATATATATATATATATATATATATATATAGATAGATATATATATATATATATATATATATATATATATATATATATATACATATGTAATTTATTTATTATATTTTTTTTCTTATTTCTTTTGTTGAAGAGCAAACTAAATGAAAATTTCTAAGGTGGAAAGGAAGAAGAATTCTTCTTGACCATCTTCAGTTCTGAATTATCTTGAAACATTTTAACAAATTCCTCTTTTGATAACTATTTACAGTAAAGCTTGAGTCGATGTCCATTTACTACTAGAGGAGTTTTCTCTTCGTCAATAGTCATGATTATAACTGCACCATTGGGAAAGACATTTTCAACTTCATAAGGTCCAAGCCAATGGGTTTGGAATGTCCCTTGAAAATCTTTGAATTTGGAATCAAAGAGAAATACCCAATCTCCCATATGAAACTTCCTTTCTTTGACGTACATATCATGCCATCTCGACCTCTACTATTGCACTAAGCTAGTCCTCCAGAAAGCTTCTTGTCTGATTTTATTGAGCTCATTTAATTGTGTCATCCTTTGCTTCTAGGCTTCTGACAAGTCAAGATCTAACTAGACTGCTATCTTATAGGTCTAGATCCGGAACTCTATTGGATGTAAGACTTGCTTCCCATAAAGAAGTTCATAGGGAGTTTTCCCTGTAGTATTCCTCCATATAGTTATGTAGGACCATAAGGCTTGTGGAATCATTTCCACCCAATCTTTCATGTGTAAATGTAAAGTCTTTGTAAGGATAGCCTCGATCACCTTATTTGTGGACTCAACTTGTCCATTGGCTTGTGGATGGTATGGAGTTGACTTCCAATGTTTTATCTTGTATTGGTCCACAAGCTTCTGCACTAGTCTGGATGTGAATTGTGTCCCTTGATCTGTTACAATTTCTCTTGGGACACAAAAACAAGTAAAAATATCCTCAAAAAGAAATGAAACTATAGTATTTTCAGTAGAAAAAGGAAGTTCTTTAGTTTCTACCCATTTAGTGACATAATCAGCACATACCAAAATATACTTCTTTCACTTTGAAGGTGGGTTGATTGGTCCAACAAAATAAAGTGCCTACTTTTCAAATGGTTCGATAAGTACCTGTGGTTGCAGTGGCATTTCATTTGAAAGAGTAGGTAGGTTTTCCCATTCTCTGACAATTGTCACATCTTTTAATATATTCCTTGGTGTCCTTGAAAATGGAAGGCCAATAATATCCTAAAAACAGGATTTTGTAAGCAGTGCTTTTGTCAAAAAAATGTCCTCCACATGGCTCATCATGACAAGATTTTAGTAGCTCTGGTATTTTTTCCTCCCGAACACATCTTCTGATGATGAGGTCTGGTCCTGTCTTGTATAAATCCTCATTTATCCATGAAAAGGATCTGCTATTGTGGACTATCCCTCTTTTTTCTCTAGGAGATAAATGAAATAGCCTTTTTCATGTGGCCATATAGTTAGCAATATTTGCATACTAAGGTGATTTCGTAGATACTGCAAAAGAATATTCATCAATAAATTTATCTTCTACAGATTGATCATTGTTTTCATTTTGTATTCTAGATAGAAACTCGGTAATTGTGTTTTGTTTTCTTGGCCTATCTAGAATGGTTATGTTGAATTCTTGTAAAAGTAGGAGCTTAGTGGTTGGTTTATTCATTAGGTATCTAATCGAAGAATGGTCTATGTTGACAAAATTTTGATAGCCAGTTATATAATGTCTGAATTTTTTAATGGCATGAATTACATCTAAGAACTCTTTTTCGGTTACAGTATAATTTAACTCCACAGGAGTTAAATTTTTACTACTATAATTAGTGGCATAAGGGGTGAGATCTATTTTCCTAAAACAACTCCTAAGATTGAATCTGAAGCATATGTTGAGATATGGAAAGGCAATTTCCAGTTAGGTCCTTTTAAGATGGGTGCTTCGGAAATTTTCTTTTTCAAAGTTTCAAAGGCAACTTGAAAATCAGAATCCCAACTGAATTCACGGTCTTTGGTGAGTCATTTAAAGAGTGGGGATGCAATTTTGTGAAGTTTTTATAAGTTTTCTATAGTATCCAGTAAAACCAAGAAAACTTCTAAGATCATTTTGACAACTTGGCACTCATAACTTAGAAATGACTTTCACCTTAGATGAGTCTACCTTAATTCCATCTCTGGAAATATGGTGGCCTAAAACAATTCCCTTGATAAATATCATGAAACATTTTTCATGACTTAATGAGAGATTTGTTTCTTGGCATATTATTAATACTTTTTCTAAATTTTCTAGTTCTTCATTAAAAGAATCCCCAGAGACTATGAAATCATCCATGTACACTTCCACACAATCGTGGATAAGGTTAGAGAAAATGTCGAGGACTACCCTTTGGAATGTTGCTGGAGCATTACATAACCCAAAGGGGAGTACCCGGTAAGCATAAGTTCCCTATGGAAAAGTGAATGTGGTTTTATCTTGGTCTTCAGGAGCTACCTGAATCTGGTTATATCCACTAAACCCATCCAAGAAGGAATTTTTTTTGTTCTTGCCAAAGTATCTAAGACCTGGTCTAAGAAAGGTAACAGAAAGTGTTCTTTTAATGTTTCTTTGTTTAATTCCCTGTAATAGATGCATACTTTCCATTTTCCATTATTTTTATGGAAGATTACTAGGGGTGAAACCCACTGACTATTAGATATTGGATAGATGAAATTTACATTTAATAATTTCTAAAGTTCATCCTTAACAATTTCTTTTAGATTTGGGTTCATCCTTTGCTAAGGTTGTCTAACTGGCCTTGTATTTTGTTCAACGTATATATGATGTATGCAATTTTTAGGATCAATCTCTCTCATATCATTGTATTCCCATGCAAAAGCAAAAGAATGTTTCTGTAAAATTTCTATCAATTGTTTCTTTTGCATGTCTTCCAAGTTTTCATTGACATTCAAGGTTTTTCCTAGAAAGATTTCTATCAAGGAATTCCCAAATTTTTCAATGGACAACAATGATACTTGTTTAGATGAAAGATATTCATTTCGACTATGCTCATAATGTGATGAAGATTCATTATTTTCTAGTAAATTTAAAATTTGGTCTTCCTCTTTCACTTGTTCAGTGACAAAAGTAGGTTTTATATCTTCATCTTATATCCATTCTTTAGTTTCTGTATCTATTGTTGTTCTTTCATGGGGGTATAATGTAAATTTCTTTGTATAATTTTGATCTGAGATAAACATATTGCCTGATCTATAGTCGATAAAAACATTATCTATAGCCAACCAAGGCCTTCCTAGAATTAATGGATGTCCTCCCAGATTATTCTGGGGTGTTAAGACCATCAAATCAACAGAATATTCCCAAGAATCTAAAGATACACAAACTTATTCTAACACGCCATCTGGTTTAATAACAGATCTATCTACTAATTTCCAAAAAGTTGGTGTGTATTGAAGGTTAGGAAGCCTAAGTGTGTCCATAATTTGTTTGCTCATTATGTTTATGGCTGCTCCTAGGTAAACCAATATGTTTCGTATTTCACTTCCATCGATGTCAATTTTTACAATGGGGCTTCCTCGGTCTAAATATTTTTGAATTGTCGTCTTTCCATCATAATGTATACAATTTTTCCAACTAACTAAATTCATTATATATATTTTCTTCTTCTCCCTGATTGTTGTGTACTTAATTCCTTAATTGTTTGTGCAAAAATTGGTATTTCTTTTATGGCTTGTAATAAAGTAATCCTAATACAAACATTTCTCAATTCATCCATCATTCTGTAATCAGGCAAGATAATTTGTTTCTCTACTCCTTCACCGATTTTCAACCTTTCTGTGAAAGGTGGTTTAACTGATATCGACGATTGTTCTATGACAGGAGCATCTATTGGAATTTCTTTTGTTTGTTTATTTTCCTTTTGAGGGAGAAACGTCTCCCCTTCTTCTAATTGATTTTTATGTTTTTGAAGATCAGATTTTGTTTTTTGAATGACAACAGGAGGGCTTTTTGGTAATACTCTTCTAGACCTTAATTGGACATTATTTAGGTATAGTGGGGTTATTACTTAAGTTTGAGGATTCTAACCGTCCATGTTGTACACTGGTTGTTGCGGTATTTTATTATTAGGATTTGAAAGTGGTTGAGCAAGTAGTTGATTTGATTTTTGTGGAAATCGTAGGGAAAGTTGTAGGTTTTGATTCTGAAATCATACTTGTGACAATTGATTAGCTTGAGGAATTGGATTAGACGAGGGTAAGAATTATGGTGGAAGGTAGGATGGAGAGTATTATTGATATTGAGAATAGGATCCATAAGGATTTTTAGATCCTTGATTCCAAGGTTGTGACTATGGCAGAGCCCAAGCTGCCAGGCTGAATTCCAAGTTCTTTGTGAGGATTGGGCAAATTGTTGTGGTCTTAATCCTTGTGATTGATTTGGTTGGGGGTTTTGCCATGGTCTCTTGGCTATAAAGTAGAGAGGGTCTACTGGTTCTGAGATTGCTTCACCATTGAATACAGCCTGAAGACCCAGTAAGGATGAACATTCCTTTATATCATGATTACCCACACATATGACACAGGTTTCTATGGATTTTGAGTCTAAGGGACACTCTCTTAGAGCATGTTTCTTCTGACATTTGGGACAGAAGATAGATAATGCAACATTTTCATAATTTTACTTGTTCTGTATTTTAAGGGTGTTTATATGTTCACTTAGGCTCCCTATAATATCTTTTCTGAAGGTGTCAAGTAAATTTCCTATTTCCACCCTGCTAACTATCCCAGCAGAGGACTTGTTTATTCTCGACAAGAAAGGTTCTCTAGGACTATTTCCAACTCTTTCTTTGCCCCTTGAGATATGTACACATAAATCACAAATATTTGCAAATGATAGTTGGGAAATATTTGCTTTTCCAGTTAGGTTAAGGAGATCTATCCATTCATCTTTAATGGCTCTGAGTAGAAGAGATTTTAAGGTTTCCTCATCCAAATTATCCATTTTTTCTCTTTTAACATTATAAACAAACCTTTATACCAAGTCTTCAAGATTTTCATCTTCTTTTTGTGTCACTTTGAAGACTTCGTCTTTAAGGTTACTAGGAATACAATAATCTCTATATTTGCCTAAGAAAGGCTCTTTCATTTGTCCCCATGTTGTTATAGAATGCACTCCTAGACTCATGAACCATTTTAATGTTGAGTCTTTTAATGTGGCAGGGAACAATTTCAACTTTTGAGCATCATGCAAATAGTCATATGATCTGCATAATACTTCAAATTCGAAGAGAAATTTCTATGGATCCTCGCTTCTTTTCCGATGGAAATTAGGAAGAATCGAGGGTGATATATTTTTCATTCTGAGGGTTGTATCTTCAACAAGAATAGGGAATCCCGAAGGATCTTGATTTCCTCTGCTCCTACCCTGCCCTCTACCTCTACCTCGTTTTCTTCCTCTTCCTCCAATCCTATCTTCTTCGCCATAGACATTGTGTACTTCTGCTTCCCCTTCTTCAACCATGATAGATTCTTTGGAGCTAATATAGTGTTCTTCTAATATTTGTAGTTCCTCTATCAATGGTTGCTCAGAATAAGTTTCCAATTCCTCTTCTTCACTAGGAATTTCTAATTCTTCTCTGAAAATATGTTCACTATTAGGGGATAGAAAGATTAATCCTGTAGTTGGACATGTAGGATTTTTTTCAATTACAGCTTTATCAGAAGAAGTAGGTGAAGTTTTGGATTGAATTTCTGATCTTGAGACTTCAGGAAGCCTTTGTCGACCTCTAAATGGAATTCAGGTTTGTGTAGGTGGTGTGGAATCTCGAAATCATGGTGAAGTGAGTGGATTTGTGGGAATTAAACCTCTTCCTAGTCCTACAAATCTACCCCTAGAGTCTCTATCCCTACACATGTCATGTTTTAAATTAATGACGTTTTTTTTTTACTTTTAATTCTACTTCCCCGAAAACGATTCCAAAATGTGTGGTCAATTCAATGTCCTTGAATTGCCAATCATAAATTGTCAACCAAGGTCTGTAGATTGATGATGTAAAGGTGCACAATATGTGCTTAGAAGTTATTCATTAGGTTGTTATGTATTTGTTAAGATCTAAACTTAATATGGAGGTGGTGTTTGTCAATAAGATTAGTGTCGTAATTCTTAGAGATGTTGGTTAAGCTTCCTAGGAATTAATTTCTATCCAATTAGTTTGTAGATGATGTAAGAGTGGTTCTACTTGTATTAGATTGTTTTGGGATTTTTGATCTTGAATCTTTATGGTGTAGCTCCTAATTCTCTAATTGAAAAAAGAAACTTATTCTATCAGCTATGAAGAAATACTATTTGAACTCGATTGTTTAGGAGAGAACTTCTCACTCTTTTACTTATTCAATCTTTGCTCAAAAAAAATAACCCAAGCAACATATATATTTGTGAATTGCACATGCTTTGATTATGCTAGATAATAAGAAAAGGAAAGGACCATGTTGTACAAGGTATAAACCTAATTAGATAACAATATAAACTAGGTATAAAGAAAATTAATGTCCTTATGCAAATAACAATTTGCTGGTGAGATCATTATGTTGCATTGTCACACAAAACAGAGAAACTGAATAATTAAAAGAAATCATATTGTAATTTATTAAAAACTACAATTGTTTATAGGGGCTCTCTACATAATAGTTCAGAGCCTCCAATCAACACAATGCTTGGACAAAAAAACCAATTCTATTCACACGGAATTCACAAACTGTTCACAATTATATCATTCGGCATGCACCAAAATCACAGTGCAGCCATAAGTTTTATAACAGGTCTCTTGGCATAATTGTATGAATAATTCAAGCCTAATATCTCTATCCTATCTAAACTTATATTGCTAAACCGTTGTTTTGCTATTCTGAAAGAAAAAAGATAAGGTTTCAATCAATCTCGGGTTTTGTTCTTCGTTAATATGACAGTTGACTTGGAGTTTGACCGTGATCTCCTGCACTTCTCTTAGAAAACAATTTCAAGGGGATAGGGATGTATCCACTAGGGATCCGTCCTCTATCCATCTGCACCCTTCGCTACTGACCTGGAACTCTGGAACCTTGTGAACAATGGAGATAGCTACAGAAACCTAGATTAGCTGCGGAAATAGACTGATTCTGTAGCCATTTGCAACTTTAACAAAGCAATAGGGTATAAAGTTAAATATGAACAAGAATACATATTATTGCATACCTTCATCAAAACCTGGTACATATGACTTTATTTAGGTGGTAAATATATAGGAAAAAGGGAGGATCATTAGGTAAAAAGGATATCATGGTAGGAAGACCTTCGGACTCTACAGGGTCCAAGTGGAATAGGCATGTAGCCACCAACATCCACCTGGATCATTCCTCCCCCCTTAGGAAGCAATGGTCCCCATTGCGTTCAGTTCCTCGATGAGATGAAGAAACTTTTGCTAAACTTGGTGCCTCATGAGCCACTTGCCCTGGTGAAGGAGTTGGCCTCCTTTGACAACTCGATATGGTTGGATCCTTTACTGTTGGGTGTTCTTGATATATGCCTCCATGATCGGATCAATTGTGGCTTGTTCCATCCAATGTGGATTTAGCTTTGTAGTTCTGAGATGTTCTACAATGTCTGATGTGTCTAGCAATGGTGGGAAGTATGGTCAAAGGTGGTCCACATTGAACACAGGGTGCAGGCCAAGGAATGGGGAAATGTTGATCAAATGCATTGTCTCCCACATACTTGGTAATGGTGTAAGGACGATATGAGAGTGGTTTGAGTTTCCGATAGGCTTCGGTAAGGATTTCCTTTTGCAAGTGAAACCATACTTTGTCACCCGCTTAAAACTTGTGTGGCACATGATGTTGATCATGTCGTCAATTCTACTTGGCATTCGATTTCTCCAGAATGTTTTGGACCTACTGGCGGATAGGTTTGATGTGCTCAATGAAGTTGTTTCCCTTATCGGATTTGGACTAGACATGAGTCAAATCTGCCTGAGTTGCTGCAAATGGTATGGTCACGTCAATGAGACATAGTGGCTGGAATCCCAAGCCCACCTAAAAAGGGTTGTGGCCAGTCGAGCCGTGGGGAGCTCTGTTACAGTTATGTTGGGCATAGGGGAGGCTCTCATCACATGTGTGTGGATGCTTTGAGTTGTACATGTGTAGAATGTGTACGATCATCCTGTTGATGACATATTTCTTGAAATCAATTTGGGGATGGAAAGATGTGGACTTAGTGAGCTTGGTATCCAGCATCGATCACAGACTAGACCAAAATGTACTAAGGAACTTGATGTCCTAATCTGAGATGATAGACTGTGGGATACTAGAGAGTACCCACACGTTCAAATAAGGAAACTTATATTTTTCTTGCAGGCTGCCATAATGGCCATCTTCAAGAATCTATCGATGACTGTAGAAACATAGTCATTTCCATGCTTATTAGAGGGAAGACCCGACATGTAATCCATGGACATCTATTCCCAAGGTTGACTAGAGGTAGGCAGAAGAGTATAAAGGCCTTACTTCTTGATGGTCGGTTTGGAAATGGTGTAGGTAGTGCAGGATCTAATGTACTTCCCCACATCCTGTCTACATCCCGTGTTGGTCACATTTTTCTCAAAAACGTCGTTTAGGCCCTCAAAATGGGTACGGAAGTTTAGGACCCGAAAAACTGCCAAAATTGTAAATTGTGCTACAAATAAGGAAACTAAAAAACTAAAAGAAACAGTGGTGGGGTTCCAAGTGGAATAGGAGGGTCGTCACCAATATCCACCTAGATCATTCCTCCCCCTTTACGAATCAATGTGCCCCATTTCGTTGAGTTTCTCCATGAGATGAGGAAACTTTTGCTGAACTTGGTCCCTAGTGAACCATTTGTCCTAGTGAAGGAGTTAGCCTACTATGACAACTCGATATAGTTGGATCCTTTGTTGTTGGGTGTTCTTGATCTATGTATCCATGATCTGATCAGTTGTGGCTTGTTCCATGCAATCCGGATTTAACTTTGTAATTATCAGATGTTTTGCAATTTCATATTTGAGGTTTCTGTAGTCTTCATATTTTTGTAAATCATCTTCCGGATTCATATCGCATTAGGTTTGTTGTTATGATCGATGTTTTGAACCAGTAATGGTGGTTCATCATCAGGATGAGAAAGATTTATGGAAGACTAGTCTATTATTTATATCAATAAATAGATGTTTGAGATTCATAGCCAATAGTAATCTTAAGGAGTATTGATTTAATTATTAAATTCAAGTTTTATTTAATTCGTCTTTTTAATTCCATTAAATTCATTATAAATTTAATTAATAAAAACTTTTATTATTAAATTATAATTCATTCAATTTGATCTTTATTATAATTAGTTTTTATTCTTAATTATAAATTTAATTAATAAATACTTTTATTATTTAAACTATAATTCATTTAATTGATTTAGTTTTTATTATTAAATATAAATGTAATTATTAAGTTGAAACTTTTATTATTAAATTATAATTCATTAGGATCATAATTATTTTAATTATAATTAACTTTTATTAATATTATTTTAAAATTTATTAAGATTAATTATAAATATGGTGATTAAAATCAAATTTAAATTTTATTAACACTAGTTATGAAATTTGTTATTGCAGTTTAAGCTTTATATGACTTTGGTTATTAGATTTGTATTTTTTAATTAAATTAAAGTTTGATTAAAATTTTTTATTGTCATTAATTATGAATATGATTATTAAGTATTAAAAATAGTTATACTTATTAAAGGTTTTTAGAGGGGGTGTATGATTTAATATTTATTTAGAATTGATGTTTAAGTGATAATTAATTATTGTGTTGAGATTCATTTAATTAATAACTAAGAAGTAATAATTAGATGTTCAAGAAATTATTTGTCCTAGGGATATGCTGTCAAATGAATGGTTAATGAAAGGTGTAATTTTAATTAGGGAAGGGTTAGACTGATGATAAAGTTGGAACCCAATTCTCATTTATGGTCCATCCATTGTCTCTATTGAGGTTATTAGGGTGCTTGCTGATTTCTATGGCTTCTCTGAATTTCCTTATGAAGTAGTGATCACTTCTAGCTAAGATGCGGGTATTTTCAATACAAATTTGATGCTTGGTTTTATTAGAATGTTATGCTAAAGCTGATGATTTGGATCGATTATGTTTAATGTCAGCTGAGTGTTCCTAGATTCTGGTGTTAAAGGATCTACCAGTTTCACCTACATAGGGCTCGTCACATGAGCAAGGAATTCAATAGACACCCTTATGGCACTTAGGATCAATTCTATCTTTTATTGGATTGAGGCAACTTCGGATGGTGTTTAAAGGTTTGAAGGTGGTTAAAACCATGTTCTTTTTTAGGATGTGGGAGATTTTATCAGTAGTCCCCAGAATGTAAGGGAGCTTAACTTTACCTATAATATTGTCAAAATTTTTATTATTCTTGGGTCTAGTGTTTGCTTTGTTTATGGCTTTAACAACTTGAAGTTTGTTGTATATTTTCTTAGGAAACCTTTTATAAGGTGTCCTTTTCCTTTTTCTAGGTGTTCCTTGTCAGAGATTCTCAGGGCCCTAGTGGTTAAGGTGTTGAGGACCCTCAGTTTTTGGGTTGGGTGATGACGCGAGGACACATGTAAATACTATTCGGTGTGAGTATTTTTTCTATACACCTGGAGAAATATGGAGCCATCATCATTCGTAGTGGTGAGGATATCAAGGAAGGGGAGGCTATTGTTGACCTCAACTTCCATAGTGAATTTAATGGAAGAGGATAAACTATTTAGGTGTTGTTTGAAGGTTTCTAGGGTTTCTCTTCCATGAGGCCATATGATAAATGTGTCATCGACATATCTTTTCCACAATTTAGGTTTCAGGGGTGAAGTCATGAGGGCTTTGGCTTCAAAGTCTTCCATGAATAAATTGGCAATAATAGGGGACAAAGGAGACCCCATGGAAACTCCACATGTTTGTTCATAAACATCCCCCATAAAGCTGAAGAAGGTGGATCTTAGGCAAATTTCAATTAGCTTCGATGTGTCAGGATCTGTTAGTTTGCAGATAACTTCCATGGCATCATTAATAGGGATATTGGTATATAGAGAGGTGACATCAAAACTAACTAAAATGTCATTTTGATCAAGTTTGATGTTCTTAATTTCTTCAATGAATTGGGTAGAGTCTCTGACAAAAGAATCATAGTTTCCCACTAGAGGTTTCAGTTCTTGGCCAGGTGCTTTGCAATGTCTGATGTGTCTAGCAATGGTGGTAAGTATGGTTGAAGGCGGTCCACATTGAACACTGGGTGCAAGCCAAGGAATGCGTAGAAAATTTGTGTAGGTTAGCCCGATAATGCAATATAAATCAGAGCAAAATACTATAACCTACATCTACTATCAATTTTTGGAAGCTCAAATATCGATTTGAACAATATAACCTGAAGAAGAAGATTCCATGGCACAATACACATGAAAATACTTTTGGGAAAACCTCAAATAAAAACCCCATCTATTGTATTATCACACAAGGTGGAAATACATAGGAATTATACAAAGCCTTAGCTCTCACAGCTTGCCAGCTCTCAATACAATCCTCACAGATGCTCATAGAAAATCTTGGCTTCTCTCTAGCCTTCCTCTCTACCCTCCAAGCTCCTATTTCCTTACGTTGTTCCTTGTGGATGATCTCTTGTTGCCAAGTGGAAAACCTTCCTCCAAAACTGCGCAATCCTCAAGGATAAATCCTTGAATGCATGCATGAGTTTTCTCCATAACAAAGCACATGCAACTAATAGTACAATCTCCTTGACTTTAATCTCAACTGGGTCTTTCTTAGAATATGCCTGCATGAGTTTTTGATGAGGGAATCATCAGTTAACTGGAGTAGCACTAGTTGGGGGTATTAATGAATCAACTGACTGTTAACTCACTATTAGTTCCTCAAATAGTTTGGAACTAATTTAACTGGACTTAACTCAGTAAGTTGAGTTAACTAATTACAACTCAAATATAACTCAATCTTATCTCCTTAATTTAAGGTATAACTCTTGCATGACATCAGAAATACTTCTAACTTGAATTTATCCAACTAATTAATTTAAAATAAATTAATTAATTATTTACAAGTAGCTGTTAAGACTAAATTCGATTTTAATTCACAATTTAATTCAAGGAAAAATTAAATTGGAATATTATTGTTGCCATATTTCAACAGAAAGGGGGAATGTTGAGCTCAAATGCATTGTTTCCCACATCCTTGGTAATGGTGTAAGGACCATATCAGAGTCGTCTAAGTTTCCGATAGGCTCCGGTAAGGCGTTCCCTTTTCAAATGCAATTGGACTTTGTCGCCGACCTAAAACTTATGTGTCACCCGATGTTGATCATGTCACTACTTCTATTTGGCATTTGATTTCTCCATAATGTTGTGGACTTGTTGGCAGATATGTTGGATGTGCTTAATGAAGTTGTTTTCCATATCGGCTTCGGAATCAACATGAGCCGAATCTACCTGAGTAGCTGCAGATTGTATGGCCACATCAATCGGACATATTGGCTGGAATCCCAAGCTCACCTGAAAAGGGCTTTGGCTAGTTGAGCTGCAGAGAGCCTAGATATAGCTTCGCTGGACATACGGGAGGCTCTCATCAGATGTGCATGGATGCTTTGAGTTGTACATGCACAGAATATATATGATCATCCTGTTGACGACTTCTATCTAGCCACCAATTTTGGGATGGAAATTTGTGGACTTACTAAGCATGGTGTCTAGCATCAACTAGAGACTGGACCAAGATGTACTAAGGAACCTATTGTCCTGATCTAGAATGATATATTGTGGGGTCACAAAGTGTACCCACACTCGTTCAAAGAAGAGTTTAGCAGCGCCTTCTACTGTGATATTATTCCTACAAACTGCAATAATGGCCATCTTCGAGAATATGTCGACAACCACAAAAATAATGTCCTTGCCATGCTTAGTAGAAGGAACACCCAACATGTAATCCATGGAGATGGATTCCCAAGGTCGACTAAGGGTAGGCAGTGGAGTATAGAGGTCTTGCTTCTTGATGGTCAGTTTTGCAATGGCATAGGTAGTGGAAGACCGAATGAGCCTCTTGACAACTTGTTAAACGTCTAATGTTGGTCCTAGTTTTCCAAAAAAACATCATTTAGGCCGTCAAAATGGCTCCAGAAATTCACGACCCAAAAACCTGCCAAAAATAGTAAATTATGCTAAAAATATGGAAACTGAAAAACTGAAAGAAACAATGGCGGGGGTCCAAGTGGAAAAGGTAGGTGGCCACCAATATCCACCTGGATCAGTCTTGCAACTCCCATCAATTCAATTACTATTCTCTACTTCTAATGTGTTTGCTTCATTCTGTCCAATGAAATATATTTTGCATAAACAATTTTAGTTCATTCAATATATCCTTTGTTTATATAAAAATATTTGATAGGCCTGGAACATGAGCCATGGCTACGGCCTACAGCAATCCCCACCATCTACTGGATATATGATAACAATTCTAAGTATTGACAGAGGAGTTTGAGGGAATATTCGAGCAACTATCCTTGATTTCTGGGTGGCAAAGCTTCAGGTATTAATTAATCTAGCGCATGTTCAACCTGGAAAACATTATATTAGGTTTGAATAACATAATACATGGTATTATTAGCTATGAAAAATTGTCTTGTTTAGTACAATGCTAGATACATGGGTTTGCATTTCAACTGCTCTTGCATTTGTATGAATCTAATGGTTAAAGCACTTCTTTCTAAATGGTACCAATAATGAAACTCATGCGATCTTGTCGTGAACTAAATTTGTAGTCCTTTGTAGTTTCATGTTTCTTTGTTTCTCTTTGTGAATTTCTTTTCTGTGGATGTTTCTAAAATAAATATTTTCAATTTTTAAATATTATATTATTATTATTATTGTTATAACATTTAAATGACCATGGAATGTATTAAGAATTTTAATCAATCAACTTGCATTTGAATTTTTCATATTGCATTCACAAATATACAACCTGCAAACATTCGATGGTCTTCACAAATATCATCAATATATATCCTGCAAATCTGCAAACATTAGATGGTGCTCACATATATCATTAATATATATGCCGCAAACATGAAACAATGTTCACACATATCCTTGATATATATCCTTTACATTTATGGTCTTAGTTAATATTCCTTAACAGTGTTCACACATATCCTTAATATATATATCCTTTACATTTACGGCCTTAGTTATTATTTCTTTTACAACCTTAGTTATGCTGGCCAAACTCAATCAACTACTTATATTGAAACTTCCATGGATTCATAAAAGGCATACCACTAAAGTTCATTTTCTTTTCTAAATTTAAACTTTCATGGATTCATAGTATCATTTTTCCAAACTTCCATTGGAAAAGAAGTGTATATTATTATAAGTGGTTATTTTGGGAAAAATAAGTGTACATTTTTGTATGTAGTTATACAAGTCAAGGCAACATTTAATCCAAACAAAAAAATAAATGAGTTGCAAATGGGTATCTTGATGGAGTTCAGCTACATAAATTCGCTTTGATGGTATAAATCAATTTCAGTATGCACGAAATAACTTTTCTTTGAGATTATAAAACAAATAAACCTTCTTTGAAGTTATAAATCTATTTCAATATGTCGAAAACTCTGCAAATGTTTTTCTTAAAATAAATTCTTCAAAGATGTCAACATGTCCAAAATTACAGAGTTACATAAACAAGTGGAAAATTCCTCCCTTAATCTAAGTCCTTGTTTGGGTTCTTCTTTGTTTTACACATTGAGTTTGAGCATGCTCATGGTGAAACTCTAGTTGACAAATTGAGTTTGATCATAGTGAAGAAGAGCACTGAATTTGACTATATAGAAACATTTAGTTTGACCATAACTAGACTGTATCCATATTGAAAGATTGAGTTTGACCATAACTGAACCATGATTATATTGAAACATTGAGTTTCACCATGACCATAGTGAAACATGTTTTCGTCACCTTATTTGGCCCTCATCTGGCTTAATCTTAAAGTCATTGTTTGGGTTCTTCTTTGGTTGATGCATGGAGTTTGAGCATGATCATAGTAAAACTATTTTTGAGCATGATCATAGTGAAAGTCCTTATTTGGGTTCCTCTTTGGTTGACACATTGAGTTTAAGAATTATCATAGTGAAACTATTTGGGTTCATTGGTTGACTCATTGAGTTTGAGCATGATCACAGTGAAAATGTTTTGGTTTTGGTTTGGTTGGCACAACTGAATTTGAGGATGATCATAATGAAACTCTTGGTTGAAAAATAGAGTTTGATCACAGTGAGAATGAGCATTAAGTTTGATGATGACCATATTGAAACAATGTGTTTGACCATGACCATATTGGAGAACTTATTTGCTCCTTGGCTAGATTATTTTTTAGTTGTCTTTTGATTTTAGAAAAGCTCCCATTTAAACATAATGAAAGGGACAACTTGCAAATATTCGGCAACAACTCACTATCAGACTCGCTTGAAACAATGTGTTAAGGAACCTACCCCAGGATTGGTATCCAATAATTCGCATTAAGGCACCTGTCCCAGGAATTGTTTCCCCTAATTCGAAGGGTGAGGAATCATTAGGTGGCGAGGGGATGCTTATGGTTCCGGAATGAGCCATAGGGACCACAACCTCATGTCAAGGCCATGGAAACTTTTAGGGGCTAATATTCACAAGTGGGCTAATTTTCCCTTCTTTTTCCCAAAAAGAGATTCGTTAATTTCCATTTTTTCTAAAGATTATTCACCCAAATTCTATAGTATAAAATTCTTTTAGCTTAAAAATCACCACAATTTTATATTGAGGCTCTACAAAATTATTAGAAATTTGAATACCTTTACAAAAACATTGTCAAACATTTCAAAAATTTAATATTATGCACTGGCGAGATTCGCCATGGTTTCTAAACTTTAAAATAAATTTCCATCCTTAAAATTTTACGTGGTCCACGTGGGTATTGTCCCACTTATTCTTAGATGAAACATTTCAAGAGTGTATAATTATTTATGTTTTATTTTTTACATAGTGGGAAAATTTATCATAACTTTATAACTCAATTGTTAAAGAGTAGTGAAGGCAATTATCACTGGTTACTATGTGGGAATGCAATATGGCTCATCATTGTTATTGAAGGAAAGCCACTTCACTTGGAATTCTACACTTTCGATTTGTAAAGTGGTAGCCTTTTACTCCCACCATATGCCTCTAGGTCTTATAACTTTAATATATTTATTTAAGTCTAAATAATATAATCTCATGGCCAAGAAAAAGTAATTTTAAAGCATACTCCACTGCAAGCTCAATAACATAGCGAACAACTTTTTTGGTCCTTGCTTTCAATATTTTTTGGGACATGTTCAATTAGATTACTAGATATTGAATACTTTTATTTTTATTTTATAAGAACATATTAAATTTTAATGTCAAAATATTTTTATATTTATAGAAATTGTTTTATTTTTATCTTAAAAAATCTTGTAATTGTGCTATAAAGCATTCTCTCTAAGAAAGAAATCCATAAATGCCACCTTCCACCATTCTGCATTGTGATATCTTTTCTTAGACGATTGATCTATTCTTAGTCATTGGATGATGGCATAACCATCTCACCAGTATGATTTGACGAAGCCATGATCATCTCACAGTTAATTAACAGGCATGGTATATACTTTCTATGAAAAATGGTTTAGGCTTTGTTTATTTTATGACTTGGAAACTACCTTAAATGTTTCTTCCCTTCTCAAAACATTAATGCAATCAATCTTCATCATGTCAGTCTTACAACTCCTGTCGATTCAATTACTATTCTCTGCTTCTCACGCATTTGCTTCATTCTTTCCACTGAAATATATTTTGCATAAACATTTTTAGTTCATGCAATTTTTCTCATATTTTGGGGAAAAGATTTAACATAACTTAATTTAACTAATAGTAAGGATAATTGTTATTGTTTAGTATTCACCAATATATTGTAACACATTCTTATTCTTTAATAAATCCATGTCACTAATTAAGGGTTAAAGTAAAATGCAAAAACAATTGAATAACTAATATCAGGTGCTTCTAGCATTTCCATTTACATTGTGAATAATTATTAATCATAAGCGAAGTGTTGTTTCATAATATGAGTATAAGCTCGTTATATTTCATGCTTTTATGAGTATAAGGGAATTTGTAACTTATATTGTTTATTTTTTTTAAATGTAAAAATGAATGTAATGATTTAAAAATCATAAAGGTGTAGTTTAATAAAGTGAATTTTTATTTTTTTCCATAAAATTTGGTGATATTATTCCTAATGTCACAAATGCATGTGTAGTTGTGTAACACACCGTTAAGTGTTGGTTATGGTTAGAAAAAACCATGTTATTAACTCCAAGTTAGTTAATGATCTTTGATGGAAAGATCATTATAAAGTCGTGTCGATTAAAAAGGTATCTGATTTCCCTTCCTTTGGAGCATTAAGTATTTGATAAGTTAGAAGATATCTCTATTGGATTAAAAATGCTTTCTTATAATTTATTAGTTTTATATTTTATATTTTATATAATTTAATCCACTCATAATTAATAATTTTTTAATTTTATTTCATTTAATTTGTCTAAATAATAAAATAATAAATAGTAAGTTATATTATATCACTATATCTTTACTATATTATTATGATTATTATTATTATTATTATTATTATTATTATTATTATTATTTGGTGAAGGAGACCCCCTTGTTTGTGGGACAAGGGACCCACCTCCACGTAGCGATTTGATTTCTATGTATATGAAGGCATACATACTCTACCAAAGGTGTTCCCTCTAACAAAGACATCCCTGAACACCACTTTGCACCGTTTTGTGTCATGAGATCTGTTGTTAGATGATTAAACATTTATTAGCCATTAGATGATGTCATAACCATCTCACAAGTCTGACCTAATGAAGCCATAATCATCTCACAATTAATTAATCGGCATCGTATATAATTGTTATTAAAAATGGTTTAGGCTTTGTTTACTTTATGACCTGGAAGTTACCTTAATTGTTTCTTCCCTTCTCAAAGCTCTAATGCAATCAATCTTCATCCTGTACGAGATAAAAATCAGACTTGAATTAAAAGTAGTTGCAGCTCACAGGTGAGTACTGCACCTGGAGACTGCACTCAAACAAAGAAGAGACTCTCTCTCCTTTCACTCTACATTCCATCAAATGAATATTACAATATTAAATACATCACTAGAAATTAGGTAGTTGTAAACAAACTCCTAAACTCTAGGAACAAATCCTAAACTA
Source organism: Pinus tabuliformis (assembly GCA_031772625.1). NCBI lineage: Eukaryota > Viridiplantae > Streptophyta > Pinopsida > Pinales > Pinaceae > Pinus > Pinus tabuliformis. The sequence continues at coordinate 357,956,964 of CM062814.1, read as the reverse complement.
AGGAGATATGTTACAACTATGTAACCATTTCTCCATTAATACAAAATAATATTGATTATTTTTAACTCCCCCCCTTAATGGAGAAGGGGTTATCCTAAACTCCTAGCATCCCTCTAAATAACTCAAACTTTACACACCCTAGTGGCTTAGTAAAAATATTAGCTAAGTTATCACAAGTTTTACAATACTCCACACATATTTCTTTTGACTGTATCTTTTCTCGAACAAAATGAAACTGAGTGTCAATATGCTTGGTATTTTTATGAAAAATTGGATTATATGCAAGCTTGATTGTACTTTGGTTGTCGGTTTTGATACTAGTTGATTCTTTCTGTCCTTCTCCTGCATCATTGAGAAGTCTTCTCAACGAGATAGCTACACATGTGGCTGCACACAATGCTTGGTACTCAGCTTCACATGAAGATAGAGCTACAGTACTTTTCTTTTTACTGCTCCACGCTATAACCCCAGATCCAATACTAAATGCGTAACCTCTGATAGATCTTCGATCATCTAGGTTACCTGCCCAATTGGAATCTGAATAACCTGCTAGAATAACATCATAAATGTCAGTGTACAAAATGCCATAATTACAAGTACGACTAAGATATCTCAACACACATTTTGCTGCAATCCAGTGACTTTCGAGTGGTTTTGACATGAAATGGCTCAACACACTAACAGAATATGCCAGATCTGGTCTAGTTGTCGTCAGATATATGAAACTGCCATCTAGCTTTCTGTACATAGTTTCATCCACCTATTTAGTGCCATCATCACTGCTCAACTTTAAATTCTGTTGTAATGGTGTTGTTGCTGATCTGCACTGCTCCATTCTGAATCTTTCCAGCAAACTTCTGGCATACTTCCCTTGAGTGAGAAAAGTTTGTCCAGAATCTTTCCATACCTCCAATCCCAAGCAATAATGAAGATCTCTGAGATCTTTCATCTCAAACACCTGTGACATTTGCTGCTTGATTTCTTTGATCAAATTGTTAGCATTTCCTGTTATGATCATATCATCCACATACAAAGAAATCAAAATAATTTGCCTTTGTTTATTTAACTTGGTATACAGATTTGGATCGTTCAAGCTCCTATGAAAGCCATGCTGTATAAAAAATGAGTCAATTTTCTCATACCACGACCTGGGTGCTTGTTTTAAACCATAAAGTCCCTTATTCAATTAACACACTAAATGCTCCTGCCCCTTTTTCACAAAACCTTGAGGCTGTATTAAATAAATTTCTTCCTTTAAGTCACCATTCAGAAATGCAAACTTAACATCTAGCTGGTGTAGCTGCCATTTATGTTTTGTTGCTAAAGAAATTAGCATTCTAATTGTGTTTAATTTGGCTACAGGGGTAAAGGTGTCATTGAAATCTATTCCTTCTTGCTGTGAGTAACCCTTTGCTACCAGTCTAGCTTTAAATTTCTCTATACTCCCATCTGCATTTATTTTTGGTTTATATAGCCACTTACATCCTATGGGGGTTTTTCCTTCAAGCAACTCAACTAAATCCCAAGTATGGTTTCTATATATTGATTCAATTTCCTCATGCATTGCAGCCCTCCATTTATCAGATTTACTTGCTTCCTCATAATTTGCAGGTTCTACAATGTTTAAAATTTTAGACATTAAAGCATAGTCTCTCAATTTAGCAGGTAGTCGAGTCTTCCTACCTGATCTCCTAGGTAGGGGACTTACCTCAACTCTGTCTATTTCAGCACTTTCTGGGCTTGCATCATCATTTATTACATTATCTGCTACTTCTTCTTCTTGTTTCTGCTCCTACTCTTCATCTTCCTCACTGTTTACTTCTATTAGCAATGGAATGTGGCTATCACTGTTAGAATCCTCCTTTCCTTCTTCAACCTGTTCATGAAAAATAACATCTCTACTTGCAAAAACCTTGTGAGTCACAGGATTATATAACTTGTATGCCTTGAACTCAGTGCCATATCCAACAAATATACATTTCAGGGCTTTGGGGTCTAACTTCTTCCTATCTGCCTTAGGTATATGAGCATAAGCTTTTGACCCAAATATTCTTAAATGACTAACTGCTGGCTTGAGTCCAAACAATGCTTCAAAAGGGGTTTTGAAGCCTAGACATTTGGTAGGACTCCTATTCTTTAAATATACAGCCGTGTTAATAGCTTCTGCCCAAAGACCATTTGATAGACCCTTACCTTGAATCATACTCCTCACGCACTCCACAAGAGTTTTGTTCTTCCATTCTGCTACTCCATTCTGCTGTGGAGTGTGTGGCACTGTAAATTGTTGCACAACCCCATGATGCTTGCAGAAATTCATGAACTCTCCCAACCTGTATTCTTCCCCTTGATCCGAGCGGAGAATTTTTATCCTTATTCCTGTCTGGTTCTCTATCATAGATTTAAACTCTTTAAAGTACTGAAAGGCTTGACTCTTTTTACTTAGAAAATACACCCATGAAAATCTAGTGCAATCATCTGTAAATGACAGAAAATAATATGCTCCTCCTAACGACCTAGTTTTCATAGGTCCACAAATATCTGTATGCACCAGTTCTAAGATGTCTCTTTCTTTTCTGTTACCATGCAAAGGGAACTCTTCTCTATGCATTTTCCCTAATGCAAATCCATCACATTCCAGCTTAACATTATGAAAAACAGGGAGTCCATCGACCATACCTTTCTTCTCAAGTAAGATGAGGTCTTGCAGATTGAGATGGCCAAATCTCTGATGCCAGATATTTTAGACTGTTGATCCAGTTGCAACCATTGCTTGCCATGGCGTACTCTTTGCATCTAATCTATACAAGCTCCCCATGTGCACTCCTGTTGCAACTGTTTCCATCTGGCTATCCTTAATGACACAATTATTCTTAAAGAATTGAACTTGCATGTCCTGGTCAGTAATCATTAAGACAGAGACCAAATTTTTCTTAATTCCTGGAACATATCATACATTTTCAAGGTGTCTAATGTCACCACTAGGTAGCTTCACAGGAATGTCACCATATCCTTTGATCTCATACCCACTATCATCTCCTAGATAAATTTTCAATCCACATGCAGTTTCTTCAAGAAATTCAAAGCAGTCCTTCTTACCAGTCATATGTGAGGATGGGCCAGAGTCGACATACCATATGTCGTCCTCATCTCCCCTGAAGCTGAAAGAGCACAATCGACTGTAAATAGTTGAAGTTCGTGGCTATGGTCCTCCTCTTCCCCAGCAAAGCAACACTGATGTTTTCTCTGTTTGCTTCTTCGTTCATCTGCCTGCCTCTTATAGCATTCTTTAATTTGATGACCAGGTTTTTCACAGTAAAAACATTTCTTAACATAATTATCAGCCATACCTTTAAATGATCTCTTTTGTAATGTGTTGACTCCTTTCTGCTACTGCTGCGGTTGCTGGTGCTGGTGTTGGTGCTGGTGCTTCTTTCCTCTGCACTGTCTCCTTTTTGCCATCAGAGCAAGGTCATTGCTCTGAGTTTTTAAATTTTGTCATCGCTCCTCCTCCTAGAGCAGAATCACTGTCCACTCATCAAATGAAGGGGCTTTCTCCCTTGCTGACAGCCCTGTGATGAACTTCTGGTATTCATCAGTCATTAGGTTTAATGTGAGCGTGACCAGATCTGAGTTGGATACCTTCTCTCTGATAGCTCCCAATTTGTCACTCAGGTCCTTAACTCTGGCCATGAATCCACCAACGGACTCATTCTCCTCCATCTTCAATGCAAACAGCTTTCCTTTGAGTGCCAGAACACGATTTGTATTCTGTGTCTCGTACAAGTTCTTGATCGTTGTCGATATATCAGCAGCCGACTTGCAATCTCTGATATGTGGGATAATATTGTCTTTAATGGACATCTTCAGTATAACTTTTTCTTTCATTTCTCTTTTATCCCAGTCTTGTTCTTGGGTCGCTGTTCCATATCTCTGGTCATCTCCCATGTCAATCGACCATGCATTTACACTTTCCAACAAAGTTTTCATTTTCAATTTCCAGTTGGAGAAATTCGATCCATCAAGTTTTCCAGACTCGTGGAGATATGATTCTATACTGTTATTCATTTCTATCCAACAGAATACTTCAATCAGCCACCACCGGGCAAGTCCGATCTACTGCCACCGAACAGATTAGGAACTTCAATGTGCCACCACCGTACAAATCCAATCTGCTACCAGTGAACATATCAAAGACAACTCCAATGCGCCACCACTGGGCAAAGCCGATCTGCTGCCACCAAACAGATCAAGGAGCTGCACTGCGCCACCACTGGGCAAATCCGATCTGCTACCACCAAACAGATCAAAGAGCTCTAATTCGCCACCACCGGGCAGGTCCGATCTACTACCACCGAGCAGATCAAAGAACCCCAATTCGCCACCACCGGACAGGTCTGATTTGCTGCCATCGAGCAGAAATTTTCCACGTGCCATCACCGGGCTAGACCGATCTGCAAATAAATCGCAGATTTTTCAAAGAGAAAGAGGTTGGCGCTTCTTTCTAGTCAAAGGCGCTACTCAACAGCTAAGAATCCACACCAATGGAGCTTTCTGGCGCGCTAGCACGATTATGTCCGACGAATCCGCGCCAATGGCGTGACTATTCCTTAAAATCCCATGCCAGCTTGTGCTTCTACTCTTTTATGGCTCGACTATGCGTGAAAAATCCGCGCCAACTCCTGCTTCTACTCAAAAAATGGGCGCCAACCCTTTCTTCGACTCAGAGATGATCAGTCATCTGAGACCCTGCAGTCCACCTGATGTTACAGATACTCCTAGCATGCTCTACTACCACTACAACTATGTAATTAATGATGCATCCCTAAAAAAAAATTGAGGCTATCTCTACCCTAAGCTCTGATACCAAGATAAAAATCAGACTTGAATTAAAAGAAGGAGTTGCAGCTCACAGGTGAGTACTGCACCTGGAGACTGCACTCAAACAAAGAAGAGACTCTCTCTCCGTTCACTCTACATTCCATCAAATGAATATTACAATATTAAATACATCACTAAAAATCAGGTAGTTGTAAACAAACTCCTAAACTCTAGGAACAAATCCTAAACTAAGGAGATACGTTACAACTATGTAACCATTTCTCCATTAATACAAAATAATATTGATTATTTTTAACTGTACGTCTTGCAACTCCCATCGATTCAATTACTATTCTCTGCTTTTGACGTGTTTTCTTCATTTTGTTCATAGAAATATATTTTGCATTAATAGTTTTAGTTCATTCAATATATCGTTTGTTTATATAAAAATATTTGATAGGCCTCAAACTTCAGCCATGGATACGGCCTACAGGAATCCCCACGGTCTGCAGGAAATATGATAATAATTTTAAGTATTGATGGAGAAGTGTGAGGGAATATTCTAGCAATTATCCTTTATTTCTTGGAAGAAAAGCTTCGGGAATTAATTAATCTACCCCACGTTCAACTTGGAAAACATTAGATTATGTTTCAATAACGTAATACATGGTGTTATTACCTATGAAAAGGTGTTTTGTCTGATACAATGCTAGATACATGGGATTGCATTTCAATTAGTATTGTGTTTGTATGAATCTGATGGCTAAGCCACTTCTTTCTAAAGGAGTTGTCTTTAATGCGATTTTTTGGAGATTCCGGTGACGAAATCCGGGGAAAAATTGAGGTTAAATCTTGATTTGTATTATTTAAAATGGTTTTTTAACTGCATATTTGGATTCAGCACCCTGAGAAACCCCTAGGATGCTTTGATTGTGCAGAAATTAGCTATCAAACTTGCGATTTCAATAAATTGCTGCCGGATTTTAGAGAAATTTGATGGGAAAACCCACCGGAAAAACTTCCAAAAAGTCTCACTAAAAACAACTCCCTTTCTAAATGGTACCAATAATGAAACTCAAGCTACTTTTCTAAATGGTACTGATAATGAAACTCATGCAATCTTGTTGTGAACTAAATTTGTAGTAATTTGGAGTTTCATGTTTCTTTGTTTATGTTCATGAATTTCTCTTTTGTGGATGTTTTTAGAATAAATATTTTTAATTTTTAAATATTATATTATTATTATTTTTATAACATTTACATGACCCTGGAACATATTAACAATTTCAATTAATCAACCTGTATTTGAATTTTTATATTGCATGCACAAATATACAACCTGCAAACATTCGATGGTGTTCACATATATCATTAATATATATATGCTACAAACCTACAAACATTAGATGGTGTTCACAGATATCATTAATATATACGCTGAAAACATGCAACAATGTTCATACATATCCTTGATATATATCCTTTACATTTGTGACCTTAGTTATTATTCCTTAATAGTGTTCACACATATCCTTAATATATATCCTTTACTTTTACGACCTTAGTTATTATTTATTTTACAACCTTAGTTGTGATGGCCAAACTCAATCAACTATTTATATTGAAACTTCCATGGATTCATAAAAGGCATACCACTAAAGTTCGTTTTCTTTTCTAAATTAAAACTTTCATGGATTCATAGTATCATTTTTCCAAACTTCCAATGGAAAACAAGTGTATATTCTCTTAAGTGGCTCATTTGGTGAAAGTAAGTCTACATTTTTGTATGTAGTTAGACAAGTGTATATTTTTCAAAGTATGCTTCAATCCATAAGCAGACTCCTTGTTTAAAGGAAACAATTATTCCAGACGAAAAATAAATGAGTTGAAAATGAGTATCTTGATGGAGTTCAGCTACATAAATTTGTTTTGATGGTATAAATCATTTCAGTATGCACGGAATAACATTTCTTTGAGATTATAAAACAAATAAACCTGCTTTGAAGTTATAAATCTATTTCAATATGTCGAAAACTATGCAAATGTTTTTCTTAAAAAAAATATTTCAAAGATGTCAACATGTCAAAAATTCAGAGTTACATAAACAAGTGGTAAATTCCTCCCTTAATCTAAGCCCTTGTTTGGGTTCTTCTTTGTTTTACACATTGAGTTTGAGCATTCTCATGGTGAAACTCTAGTTGAGAAATTGAGTTTGACCATAGTGAAGAAGAGCACTGAATTTGACTATACTGAAACATTGAGTTTGACCATAACTAGATTGTATCCATATTTAAATATTGAGTCTCACCATAACCGGACCATGATTATATTGAAACATTAAGTTTCACCATGACCATAGTGAAACATGTATTGGTCACCTTATTTGTTCCTCGCCTGGCTTAATATTTAAGTCTTTGTTTGTGTTCTTCTTTGGTTAACGCATGGAGTTTGAGCATGATCATAGTGAAAGTCCTTGTTTGGTTCTTCTTTGGTTGACACATTGAGTTTAAGCTTTATCATAGTGAAACTATTTGGGTTGATTAGTTGACTCGTTGAGTTTGAGCATGCATGATCACAGTGAAAAATGTTGGGTTTGTGTTTGGTTGGCACAATTGAATTTGAGGATGATCATAATGCAACTCTTGGTTGACAAATAGAGTTTGATCACAGTGAGAATGAGCATTAATTTTGATGATGACCACATTGAAACAATGTGTTTGACCATGACCATATTTTAGAACTTGTTTGCTCCTTGGGTGGATTATTTTTTAGTTTCTTTTTAATTTTAGAAAATATTTCATTTAAACGTAATGAAAGGGACAACTTGCAAATATTTGGCAACGGCTCACTGTCAGACTCGCTTGAATCAAAGCATTAAGGCACTTTCCCTGGCATTGGTTTTCCAATAATTTACATTAACGCACGTGTCCCAGGAATTGTTTCCACTAATTGAAAGGGTGAGGAACTGTTAGTTGATGAGGGGATTCTTCTGGTTCCGGAAGGAGCCACTAACTGAAAGGGTGAGGAACTGTTAGGTGATGACGGGATGCTTCTGGTTCCGGAAGGAGCCAGAGGGAGCACAACTTCTTGTCAACCTCATGTCCCGTTTAGGGACTTTTAGGTGAGAATATTCACAAGTAAGCTAATTTTCCATGCTTTATCCCAAAAAGAGATTTGTTAATTTCCATTTTTTCTAAGAATTATTCACCCAAATTTTATAGTATAAAATTATTTTACCTTAAAAATCACCACAATTTTATATCGAGACTCTACAAAATTATTAGAAATTTGAATACCTTTACAAAAACATTGTCAAACATTTAAAAAATTACATATTATGTACTAGCGAGGTTCGCCAAGGTTATTAAAATAAAAAATAAATTTCCATCCTTAAAATTTGCCCTAGTTTAGTTGGGTCTTGTCCCGCTTATTTTTAGTTGAAACATTCCAAAAGTGAATAATTATTTATGATTTATTTTTACATACTGGAAAAATTTATCATAACTTTATAACTCAGTTGTTAAAGAGTAATGAAGACAATTGTCACTCGTTATTATGTGGGAATGCAAAATGACTCATCATTGTTATTGAAGGAAAGTCACTTCACTTGGAATTATCCACATGTGATTTGTAAAGTGGAAGCGTTTTACTCCCACCAGATGCCTCTAAGTCTTAGACCTTTAATACATTTCTTTAAGTCTAAAGAATATAAGCTCATGGCCAAGGAAAAGTAATTTTAAAGCATGCTCCACTCCATGCTTAATAATGAAGCGACCAAATTATTTGGTCCTTGTTTTCAATATTTTTTTGGGACATATTCAATTAAATTACAAGATCTTGAATACTTTTATATGAACATTTTAAAATTTTTATATCAAAATATTTATATATTTATAGAAATTACTTTATTTTTATTTTAAAAAATCTTGTAATTATGTCGTAAGGCGTTCCCTATGAGAAAAACATCCCTAAACGCCACCTTGCACTATTCTACATCGTGAGATCTGTTGTGAGACGATTGAACCATTCTTAACCATCAGATAATGTCATAACCGTCTCACCAGCATGACCTAACGAGGCCATAACCATCTCGCAATTAATTAGCAGGTATGGTATATACTTGCTATGAAAAACGGTTTAGGCTTTGTTTATGTTATGACCTCGAAACTACCTTAAATATTTCTTCCCATCTCGAAATGCTAATGCAATCAATATTCATCCCATACGTCTTGCAACTTTCATCGATCCAATTACTATTCTCTGCTTCTGACGCGTTTGCTTCATTATTTCCATTGAAATATATTCTGCATGAACATTTTTAGTTCATGTAAATTTTCTCAATATTATTATTCCTTAATATTCACCAATATATTATAACTCATTCTTATTCTTTAATAATGTTATGTCACTAATTAAGGGTTAAAGTAAATTCATAAAGCAAAAAAGTAAAAGGAAAAAAAATGAATAAATAATGATGATGATGATGATGATGATGATGGTTAACGTCCGTTGAGACCAAACAATGGTCTATCGGACCTAAAGAAACAAATTATTTATTTTGTTTTAAGATTTTATTCCTATGCTCAAAAAGCTTGGAGAGAAGCCTCCCGAGCTCACTATAATTTTTACATTGTAAAAGGCTAGGAAGGTCAGTATTGTATCAAAGATTGTGAAACTGAGATCTAATGTGGTTATACACAGGGCATTCTAAGAGGAAGTGGTTTTCATCCTCGATGTTCCTATTCTAACATATATGGTAGATCCTTTCCATCCATGGCGTTTTAGGAACTGCCCAACGACCTGTTTCACTATGGAGCTCATGAGAATTCGTTCTAATCTTTGCTATATTAATTTTCTTCTTTGAGCTAGTTAAAATAGAGAGATACTTTTGATCTTCTAGAGTGGGGTTGATGACCTTCTTATAATAACTTAATTTTCTTTTAGCTGCTAAATCTTTCTCACACCAGATTTTTTCTTTGAACTTAGAGGTAACAATATCTTTAATGTTATTTATGTTTTGCAATGCATCATTTTCGTTGATCTCCCAATACTTTAACCAGGCCCTTGTGTCTTTACGCCACCCTCGATTGAGCCTTAGGTGGTTTTGGCTAGAATTTAAAGCTAGCTTAGAAAGTCTATGATCATCTATGTTATTGATTTTGTGCTTGTACAACAGAAACCTAAGCATAGCTAGGCTCTCAATAGGGGAAAGACCTGCTTCTATAAGGAGAATAGGATAGGGTGTATTACTTTTAATTTTCAAGTTATAAGTTATAAAACACTTCTAGATTTGCTCAATCTTTCTCCATGATTCTCTAGAGATGCTGCAACCCCAAACCCCATAGCCATATAAGATAGCAGGAGTGACTAAAGTTTCAAAGAGGAACTTATTTTTATCCCACATTACGAGGTTTGCTATTTTACAATTATTTTCAAGACCAAAATAAGCTTTCCACCCCCCATTAATCCTTTTCTCAATGCTATGGTTCCAGTTGAGCTTGTGATGAATATCAATTCCTAGGTACTTGTAAGAATACACTTTCTCCAAGTTATTATTGTCATACATAAAATTAGCATAAGTGTCCTTCTTGGATTTGATAATCATAAATTTTGTTTTGTCAATGTTAACAATCGTACCCATGCTAGAGTAGAAATCCTTAAGAAGCTTGAGTTGCTTATTAAGATCAGATGGGTACCTTGCCAAAAGAACAATATCGTCAGCATAAAGAAGAAGGATGACGACTATCCCAGCTAAGATCATGCCATCACATCCTGCTTCCTCTAAATAGTTCTAACATTTCCATTCACATTGTGATTAATTATTAATCATAAGGTGATGCACCGAAACGCCTATGCCAAATCTGCTCAAAAAGTCAATCGATTCAAATAGAAAAACTCTGTTTCTTTAGAATGCGGAATGTCAAAATGGAAAACCCTGTTTACATTAAAATGGAGAACTGAATTCTTTCATTCACCGAAACGCCTATGCCAAATCTGCTCAAAAAGTCAATCGATTCAAATAGAAAAACTCTGTTTCTTTAGAATGCGGAATGTCAAAATGGAAAACCCTGTTTACATTAAAATGGAGAACTGAATTCTTTCATTCGTTATACAGTGCGCAGCCCATCGCATAACAATCACATTTCTGTTGATACCAACAAAACATTTATTTTTCCATATCTGTGTTACACTTGTTGCAATTTACAAACATCGATCTTTATCCCAACGCAATTAAAAAAATGTGACACCTGTTATACAAAACAGAGGACGTTGAACTTCCGCCTACGCAATATTATTAACATTCCCAAAGATTACAGATTCATTTATTTATTGCATCCACCGATACAATGTGTTCTATATCCAGCACATCGAAGCTAATCCTACGCAAATAGATCACAACTAAAAACAAAATCCATCAAACGAACATCTGTTCCTATAATTATCGGACAACGCCAGTTCTCAATTTACATCGCCATCTGAACAAAAAGAACAGCAAACAAATACTAAAAACCAGAATAACGCTGGTTCAACACCCCGCCTCTCGCATCTGAGGTCACAACTACAAAACAAAAAAAGAAAAAAAACACATCTGTGGATTTATTGATTAACAACGAAGCTCCTAAATTTTACACCACTCTCCCTCTTTCTGTGACAACCCAGGTCTTAATTTTTACATGCTACCTGAAAACAACAGAAAGAAAAAAACGCCGATCCCATCGCTTTCTTCTTTCTTTTTCTGGCATATCAAGACTTTGACATACAAAAATCACGCTATCGCCTGGATTCTAAGCCGATTCCTTTCAATCAATCCGTCCTCCACCGCCATATCTCAGTTAAATTTTAATGCAGGTTCAGTGATTGCCTCATATTCCGGTCCAACGCAGATGCATTCGACACAATCGGCGGTCAGAACACCTGTTTATAACACGTTGCCGGATTTCAAGCGCTCTTGAATCAAGATCTCCCAGAAGAAACCGGCGTTGATCCGCTCCAAGAATCTTCAGTTTGCCATTTATTTCCCTAATAACTCTAACAACAGATAAGGTGATAATAAATTTATTTAAACAGAAAATGCGCCTAACAAAGCAACACCAAATGGAAAGATTTTTTTTTTAACTATTACAACAATAACTAACTGAACTCGACTCTACCATCAACAGCAAGTAAAATACGGTTTTCAAGCCACAACATGTGGGCAATCTCCAACATTGCTGGCCCGTTCCGATGCTCCTGCATCATAAGGGAAATTGTGTTTCATAATATGAGAATAATCTTGTTATAGTTAAGCTTTTTATGAGTATAAGGGAATTCGTAATTTTATATTGTTTATTTTTTTTAATTGTAAAAATGAATTTAGTGATTTAAACATTTTAAAAAATTAATAATATAAAGGTGTAGTTTAATAAAGTGAGAACTCCATTATTGTTTTGTTAGAAAATTTGGATAATACAAATCGTATTGTAAAGAATTGTTATTCACTACTCATTTTGTTATTTTTTTCATTTCAGGTAAAATTGAACAAGAGCCTGTGTAGGTCAAAGAGGTTGGCATTGCTGAGACTGGATGAAACTATTTCTAATCTTCCCGATGATGTCATTAGAGAGTGCTTGCTCAGAGTTCCATATAAATCGCACTAAACCTCAAATTTGTGTGCAAAAAATGTAAAGATATAGTAAGTACTCCAGGGTTTTATAACTACTGGATGACCTCTGGAACAAGTGACCACTTGATCCATATGATTCAGTATTTTAGGCTTCGACTACGTTTGCAAGTTCCTTCTACATTTCTACAGATGTTCAGACACTAACACTAATATCATTTCATTTTTATTAATGTACGTTCTAGCATATGCAAATAACTTTAGATTTTTCTCAATTGTGTAAATTGTCATAGCATGAGCATGATCAAAGATCGAATATGAAAGTATCAACCACATCAATATATAGATAATCCTCCCAGAAATAGGTACTCTCAACTCCTAGTTGTGATTGCAGCTGCAGAAAGGAAAGCGAAGGCCAAAGAGGTCTCGACAAATGCACTCACCATTATAGTGCCAAAATTTTTGAAATGAAACAAACTATTTCAACCAGATCCATCCCATTCATTCAGAAGAAACCCCTATCATTCACCATTGGAGAATATTCGCTAAAAAAAAATCAACAAAATGGCCTACATAATCAAAGAATTAAAGAACTTGCATCATTACTCGAGTAAGTAGAACTTGGATCATTACTTGAGTAAGTAGGAATGGATAAGAGTTAGATTACAAAACCGATGCAAGCTTGGTGAGGAGCCCGCCAATATTCAACAAAAGATGTAAATAAACCTTGATAGTTGATGTTACAAGGGAACAACTAAGCTACAAATAAACCCTTTTTAGATGACTCTGCACGGCAAGGCTGATCTTTTTCATGTTCTTCAAAACATTGTAATCCCATGAAGAATGACTGAAACCCTGGTTAGGAAATCCTCCGCCATAATAAGAATCACCATAATAAGAATCATATGAAGCCATTTAAACACTTGGAATACAATAGAAACAAATCAAATACCTAGAACTCAGAAACCTAAAGAAAGAGCAAGCGAAACGATTGCAAGAACTGTGAATTAGAGATGATTCTTGGTGTTATGAGAAGATACAACCTTTCAATAGATCCACACAATCAATTACGGTGAAACAAGAACAATAATTAACAATTATTTTTCTTAATGTTTTCATGTTTATGTTTAATAATAATTAACTGTTTTATTAACAGTTTAATCTGAGGGAAAATTGTTATTCAATCGTGTAAGAATGAATCTCTGACTGTGAACAATGTTGCAAAGTGGCATTTAGGGGAGTTATTCACAGAGGGTGATCAACAAAAAAATATGGGGGAATTGTACTAAAACAACCTCTGATTTTGAAGGTAGAAAATCACAATCTATTTCGTTATTTACGAGGCATTCATGTGCATTCATGTTGGCATAATCAGACTTTGTACATCTCAAGGAAGAAGTATTGTAGTAAGATTTCATTGTAACATGTCCTTGCCTTTTGCTGATATTTTTATCTTTCAGCAATTGTCAAAAAATCATTAATTAGTGCTAGCATTTCCTTTGTAACACCTGTTGCAATTCAGTTTCTAGTTATTGAACCAATTTCTATATTTGAATAAGAGCTACAAAATAACTATGCTTGCTTAGTTTAAATATCGTTAAATTAGAGTGAAAAACAATAAAGACATACAACTTTATATTATTAAAAATTACAATTAAAAAAACAAAATAATTCACGAACAAATAGAGTTTTTATAAAATTTTGTCTAGGTAGAGATAATGCAGCTAAATCTAAGTAAAAATTTTGTCTCCATGATGGCAACCAACCAACTAGTAATAGTTTCATAGATGACCCACAAGCATGTGAATTTAAGATTCTAGATGAAATCTACAATGCCCAAATGGGAATTTTAGAGTCTCTTCACTATCTAAATGGGATAGGATTAAGTCATGGCTTGATTTCTTTTTTTTTTGTCAGTGCCCAAATGTCAAATACATTTTGCATATATCTTTAAAAATTCCATTTTTTTATTTACCACACAATAAATGAGAATTAATAATAATAATAATAAGTTAAAACTTTTAAGTTTAAATGATTTTTTTGGAAATATTGTATATATAAAATGTCAGTTATTTTAATTATAGCTAAATTAATCATTTAATATTGTAATTTGATAAATAGATGATGGCTGAAATTAGGCAGAAAAAAGAGAAATAAACCTATAAAAAAATTAAAACCAAAAATCCCTACAATCATCACATTATTTTAATTAATTATTTTTTATATTATACAAAGTTTTTATTTTAGTTTGATCATTTTAATTAAAACTATATTAGTTTGATAATTTTAATTAAAACTATATAAAAAATATGAGAAATGGTATTTTTACACTATAAACCTATATTTTATTATTAATCATTTGTCTAAATGTGATATAATTAAACATAAGTTTAATTAACTACTTTATTAAATCGATTTATAATTAAAATCAATTTAAATAAAATAAAATTATTTATGAAAAATAAATAAAAAATTACAAATAAGAATTTTTCACATTAATAAAATGTTTAGAAACTTTATTGAATAAATTTGACCCAATAAAAACACTCAAATATACACTTCCTAACTAACTATGGTTTCAAGCTTGCAATAATTATTACTAATAAAATAATTAGTTGAATGATTGATATCACATGTGCTATCACATAGATTTTACCTTGCCTAAAAACCCATGGAGGCTTGGGTGACGGGTGAGTCTCTAACAATGGTGCATTCGAGAGAACTAAATTTGCCATGTTCAGTATCTTTGATGGTTGTAGTTTTTTTTTTTCTCACAAAAATAAGATAGAAAAAGTAAATTGAAATCAGCATGTAGTACATTGATGTCAACTCTTATCATTACACAACAAGGGATAAAATATTTTAGCCAATAAATAATAAATTTTATTTGATAATGAAATTTTGGGTAAATTTTAAATGTTTTTAGTGAAAAACAATTAATAACCAGTGAAAAAAAATGAACACAATATATAGTATAATAATGAGGATTGACATTAATAACGTATAATAAGAACGAGAATAGTGAATAATAAGTCATTTCAGTCAATGTAAAAAGAAAAAAGGAAAATATAAGTAAAATGCAATCTACTCTCTGTTGAATATGATTGGATTTCCTTTTATATCCACCGATCTTATAAGAATGCAAATATATTTGCTAAACGTATAACATACGCATCTTCAGTTCTGTGTTCAATATTCTGTGTATCATATACAGGCTTTTCTTTCTACAATGGTATAAATTCACGAGAATCGCATCTCAAAAGTTACATGTTTGTATTCGACGAACCTGTATTCTAGAGCTCGTACATTCATTCATAGTGACGATGAGTTCTCTATATGGTGTACGGATGTTCTCAAGATTTACATCTAGTTTATTTTGTTAGATTTCTTTATATACATTCTACGATGATTTCCTTGAAATTCATTTTGAAATTTAGACACCAGAAAACCGTGGCTGAGAAGGTTCCTAATTTAATTAATTCAACACCATAATCCTACAATTATACAAGATCCGCAGCTGGGGTATTGAGGCTGGCCCATATATCAAACGCTTAAAGATGGTTTTCAATGCTTGAATGTTGAGAATTTGTCGGAGTCTGCAATTACTGATTATAAGGCTACCGTGGGAGTCTCCTGTAACAACAGATATCATGATGATGTTAGCACATTCGAGGAATTAGGGGTTATGCCCATTATAAACCCTAGTTGTATAGTGTCCCATCAGGCGTTGGAGACGGCGGAGAGCAGAGGAGACACAAGGCGTATTTTGTTTGAGATTTTTCCTCATCTACTCAATTCTCTGAATTTGAGCGCTTGTAGAAGGCACGAATTCTCAGGGCAAGGATTTTACTCTTGCTTTGCCAGATTGGTATGTCTTGCCCTACTGCGTGGTTTTCATCATTTGAAACCACATGCCTCTATTTACTAATAAAATTCGTATGCCCCTTGCAATCTCGTCACATGTCTGTACTTTCTTTTAATGTACAAAGCGTTATCGTTGTTAGAATCTAGTCACATGTCTCAACTTTCCTTTAATGCAGAAAGCATTATTGTTATTAGAATGTCGTCACGTGTCTGTACTTTCCATTAATGTTGAAAGCATTATCGTTGTGGGAAATAGACATGATTGGGACAGAAATAATTGACCACAAAAACAATTACACCGATGAGTTCAACTTCATTGCTATATCGTTGGTCACTCCGACTTTTACAACATAGTTATCAAGATTTTATACCGATTAAAAAACAGTCTCATAATGAAATTAGATATAAAGCTTTTTCTAATATTCCAATATTGTTTCTTATTTAATTCTGGTTTTCAACTATTTAAAACATATATGGTTCTTTAGTGTTAATTTTACTATACGGTTTTTTTTGGAAGATTTCTCAATGATCTTTTCGACTCCTTTGTTTTTAATTTCTTCTTTTTATTCTCCCCTTTTATTCCTTTTTTATTTGTTCATTGAGTAAACAATATTTTTTAAAATTTCATTATAAGAAATACTTAATTCATTATAATAGATTTATGATTAAATTAGATAGAAAGCTTCGTTTACTTTTATTTTTATGAGATAGTAATTTAATTATTATTTTTAAAATAGTAATTTAATTATTATTTTTAATTATTTAAAATATATATATATATAGATATATATATTAAATATTGATAATCATTTTTTCTTTTAAATTGATTTTGGTATCTAATTTACTTGTGGTTTTAGTCTTAATTATGTTTTGAATTTTAGCTTTTCATTATGTGGTATCTCAGAATTTGTTTTTTGGGTAATTGTAAATGTTTAATAGTTGGTGTCTATATTGAAAAAAATTGTCTATAGAAATAGATAGATACCAATTATTCTACGAGCCAATTCTCTAGAAAGTATTTTCATGTAGATGGTTTAGGTTAGGTCATTCTTTAACCATAACTTGCTGCCAACCATTTAACATTCTAATATTATGTCACACATTCCCCACTTAATCAATGATTCAACATCTTCGTCAACATCATGTTAGCTTGGACCTAGAACCCTCACACTTGCATGAGAGGGATGACTCCATACCCTATTAAACTACAACATATATGCTTTTATAATAGTGCTTATAGTATACCTACCTACTAAGATAGGATTTACATCATTAGCTAAGGGAATTGAACCTACATGGAGAATCAAGCCTACCACCTACAACATTACATCGTTTCAATTTAGGTACAAGTACTTGAATGCTTCACATAAACAAAATGATTAAACTCATCATGTGCCCAAAATAGGATCCAATAGAAAAACTTATTGATTATCATGGTTTCCACCTAATGTCTATATGATGTTCTAGATATCATACCATTTAGCTTCATTACTAACTCTATAGAATAATAATTATATATAATTCCTACTATGTAGATCTTGCTAAAGACACTTCCAATTTGATTCAACATATCCAGTTATAAGACAAAAGAATAGCTGCCAATAATCCATCTATATGTATCCAAGCCATAAATAAGAAGCTTAGAAAAATTTATGAAAATTGTGAACACTAGGGGAAGTACTAGAATAAAACAGTGAATCAATATGGTCAATGCTAATTTAAAGTTTCTTTGATCTACCTTCAAACCCTTGCAACCACAAGTAGCTTTGGTGGTTGCTTTATTGAACAATACTTCTTTTGATCCAAAACTCAAACCTTTAATGTGAAATTACCTTTACCATGCAACAAGTAGCAACATGTCTAAAAATCCTAACATTGCAACCTCTATGATATCATATTCCCATTCTTGATCTAGAGTATCCTATTATGTTTGGTCAATCAATTTCATCTTCTCTATGGATTTGAAGCAACTAAAGTAATCTTTATCTTCTTTGCTAGGGTTTACAACAATAAATAATGTAGACCCAAATAATAACTTCTATACACACATATTATTTAATTATAATGAAATGGTCATCTAAGGGTCTATCGTTCACTCTCTTTTCACTTCTGAATAGAAAATATCACGATCTAACAAATTTATTTTAATTAGTTCCTCCAAAAAATTTGCAAATATTTTTATATCTTTATACTTCCAATGTTTAGACTACATTTCATCCAAATGATTATCTCGATCAACCAAACAAATAAATGAATTATAGATTCTAGAGTAGGTATAACTTCACAATCGTTTTTGATAATCATGGATCTAACATCTACTAAAGAAAATCTGAACATAAAGTTTTGTAGCACCCTAGGCTTTGAAGTGGTTTTTTGGTATGTTTTCCTAAGACATAAGCATGACTTTGCTTTAGTTTTCTTACAATAGTTGGAAAACGAAAAACACCATTATTTATCAAAAAATGAAGGTTGATATAATTAAGATGTCCAAACTTTCCATGCCATGAAAGACTAAATGGAAATATACCTTCACGGTATTGAGAAAGGCGTGCAAATTCCTCTACATGAGAAGATATTGCTTGCATATTCAATAGTCTTTCATCCTCCACTCTAGCCATAGAAATTATATTATCAAATGCTTTACTTATCTCTACTTTCCCGTCAAACCTATGAATAGAGTGGCCATGTTGGTGAATAAGAGAAAGGGAAAATAGGTGTATCCATAGCTCCATATGGTAGAGTACACCATTAGAAAGAAAATTAGCATGTCTATGAAATTTAACCCTAATGGTGCCATGTCTAGATGGATTGACACATGAATTATCTATAAATTACAACACTCCATCTATATTGTCACTTAGATCTTCAAAAAATTATTTTCAAAACGTCATATGGTAGGTTGCACTTGTATGAAACATACATGTATCTCTCTAAGAAGCAAATGAAGTATGAAACAAATCTTCAACTACTCGAATATTGCAATGGGAAACAATAAAATGAGCATATTCAATTTCTTTACCTTTAGGTGGATATGAAGTTTTACCTTTACATTCCTTATGATTTCAATAATCTTTTATTTTCTCCCAACATATTGTACATGTTTTCATATCATGCTCGTCGTTGTTGCAGTGAAGGCACTCAATATCAGATCTTTCTCCTTGATGATGCTTATGCCCACTAGCTCTGAAGTTCTTTCCTCCATGATCCAAGTGGCTCCAGAAAGACACATAGGACAAAGAGGGATTATGAAATCTCAAAAATCAAAGTGCTCAAAATGACCTTGACCCGAGACCAGAGCGCAGGTCTCGTCATCATGATCGTGGAGGTGTGAATGGTTCATCAAACCGAGCTCGTGTGACGAAGAACAAGCCAGTCAAAGTTTTGGTCAAAGTTGGGTTGTGGACCAGGTTTAAGTGTCCTACAATTTGACTGACCCCGAGGCATAAACCTAGCTCCTGAAATTGGTCAAAATTGTTACCTCGTTAATTTTCCCAATGACTCTTATTTTCTAGAAGTTTCAAAAAACAACCTCCCTCTTTCTAAAAATCGAAAATAAAAATTACTATGAGGTGGCAAGCCACCACCACTGCCACCCCCTAATATATATTTCAATTAATTATAAATCCGACAGGACACAACCTCCCGCCAGCCAAATCGTAATCGCAAAAATAATTTATTTTTGTTCAGGGGTCGGTGGCCATTACCCCCATCAAGCCCTCCACATAACCTCCGCAACTATATCACATTGTATTATAAGGGGTGGGAAACCATTACCCTCGCCAACCCTAGAATCGCCCCTTTGACAAAAATCAACATATATTGTTTCGAGACGGCGACCATAACCCCAGCCATACCCTCCAACCATCGCATATATTAAAACATTATGTTACGGGGTGGGCGGGCCACTGGCAGTGGACCGGGCCCACATCCCATCGCCCCAATACCATATAAAGCACCCGACATATACGATGACAGTTTTCCATTCATCAGCGCTGATCGCCGACAAATATGCCGCCGATATTTAAATATGTCGACAGTGCATGTCGATTTCTGATTTTGAATGCACCATCAGCTATATATATATATATATATATATATATATATATATATATCACCGACAACAGTTAAGGGTGCCAAATGTTAGTGCGGGGTTTAAGGGGCGGGCTGCCCAATGCGGACCTAAACCCTATTGATATATCATTGTGGTTCATAAAAATATATATGGAAGGGCAGGATTTGATCCCGTGACCTCTCCTCAACCATATGCCTCTTTTGCCAATGAGCCAACTGCTCTCACTGGTTAATCCGCCCATAATTTTATTTAAACAGTCATCTTCACCAGTGCACGTAGTTCGAGGAGGGAGAGACTACAGGGCACGGATTTTGAGGTAGAAGGTGGGCACAGATTTCGAGATGAGTAATTAATAATTTTTAATGCAAGAACCATGAATTTTGTAGGAGGGCAAAATTTTCACTTTCTCAGAAATTGACAAATTTGATATGGATTCAACACCTCTTGTTGCCACGAATGCAATGGCGTTGCCTGTTTCTCCATTAGATTTATGCATTTTTTGGTCGTTTCCAGAATGCACGTGGAACCATGATTTCAACAAAAACAAGGAGCGGAACCATGAGCATTAAAATTTTCCCGAGGTAAAAATTTTCCATGTCGAAATATAGTCAATTTTATACTTGTGTTTCATAGTTTTTCACAGGGATTGCAATGGAAAGATAAGGTTCGTCATCTCAGTTGCATATTTCCAGTTCATCGATGGAGCAGAACCTTTGAGGAATCCAGAGGGAATCTAAAAGATTCCTTGCGCCTAGAATTCTCAACTTCTTAGAATTCAGATTTTGGACAGTCGATTCAGCAGTACTCGATGCCGCAAATCTGATGGTACACTCACATTTGTCATTCTCTAATTTCTTCTTGTAGTAACTTTTCTAAGTGCCAATGCATATGTCCACATTCATGTGTGAGCAATCATCTTCATATGATTGATGCCTTAAGATCGATGGTTCGAACAACTTCAACTGTGTGACATCCACTTCTTTAGATGGCCCTTGGCTGTTAGGTATATGATGTGTCCATGTACTTCTTCTTTACGCATTATGCTACACAGATCCTTGATTGATGTTGATGCAGGATCTTGTTTATTACATGTTGTAATGATTCCTTGCTTGATTTGATGCAGAATCTTCTATTTGATGTACTTGCTATCATAACTCATTAGGTTATGTGTTGAGATCCCTTGTTGTATGTTGCTGGGATACTCTTTTTGTCATCATGAATGTTTTATTTTTGAAATACCTTTTATGCCATGTTGGCGGGATGTTCATCATGCATGTTTTTGTATCATACTGATAGGAGTCTTTTGATTGAGAATTTTAGTAGTGGACTATCTCTTAGAGCCACTCCTGCGTGAGGGAATTTTTTCTTGTATGATTGTGACATCATCTCTTGTGTACATCACCATTATTAACAACACTTAATGCAATGGCCTACACCATCTTGACATCGGGGCCCGGAGACGTAGTCCCTCCTGGACGAATTCTGTTATCAACGCTTATGTTTTCATGTGTTGATGATTGTCTTGTTCCTCTTTTTTACAGCATGCAAATGAATTCATTAATGTTCTCTTAAAAGATGCAATTTAACACATTACGAAAGTAAAAGGTCTTGGAAGGGTCCTTCATCACACCTGGACCTGGATCAAGTGGTATCAAAGCGGTCTTTGCGTTGATGTTAATTGCAGTGTGAACAATGATAGAGGATGAAGGAGTGATGTATGAGACTATGCTTAACATTTCCAAGGGAGTGGAAATTATGTATGAAACTCTACAGAAAGAGACAAAGGAAAAGGAGCAATTACAACTTCAGTTACAAGCCACAGAAGAGGCCATGGATGAAATGAAGCAAAACAAACATAATCTTCAAACAAAGAACGATGAATTGAAGATGTGTCTACATGAAGAGAAAGAGGAGAAACAAAGTTTGCTACAACAACTGCAAGCAAAGGATGAGGCCTTGGAAAAGCCGCAGCGTGACCCATGTGAGGTAAAAAGTAGTTCTCCATCTTCATGTATGTTTCTTGATAATGATTTCGTTGTTTCCAAAAACCATACCACAAGAATTGGCTCAGGGCTGTTGAAGAGAATTGGGTATGAAGGAAAAGGCTTGGGCGTTAACGGCCAAGGCATTGTCAACCCCATCAAAGTAGAGGAATTTCCATGTCAGGAAGGACTTGGGTATGTTAGGAAAGAAGTTGGGGAATGCACTGAGACAACGAGTGAACCACCAACAACGGACGATGAGAAACCCTCATCAAATCTTTCCAAATCGAAAGAGAAAGTAAAAGACGTTGATTTCCTTCCGATTTCACCTTCACATAGTATGATGTCTATTGGAGATTTGGAGATCCCAATTACAGGGACAAACATGAGGCTCCTTACAAGGATGAGGCATGAGGAGAAAGAAGAACTTGGTGCTAATAGCCAAGGCATAGCTCAACCTTTGGAGGTTGTTCATGAACATGAATTTGCAGGCTCAAGGCACACTAAAGGAGAATTCTCGAAGGTGTCAGAGTCGTCTGATACATTGTTGAAATCGTCGAGGAAAGAGAATGATGGGAACACATCCCCATTCTCCCACAGCAGTGCCCATTACAGGGAGAGATCTGAGGCAAGCTCTCATCACCATATTGACATCTGAAATAGCAAGGGAAGGTATAACCACTTTCGATCTTCAAATTTTCATTTTGCTTATGAGTTGATAATGATGAATGTAAAACATGGCATCGAAAAGCATGCACCTTTTATGGATTTCATAACCATACATTTTCTATGTGCTGGAAAAGGATGGTAGCACTAAAAAAGATGAGGCGTGAAAAACCCTCGCAATAGTAAGTTAAGCAGATATGGAGGAAGAAAACCTACTACAGTGATTGCAATAGAAATGGCCATCAAAGAGCCACTTGTTGGAGGCTCCATCTAGAGCAGAGCCTTAAAGACAAAATGTTGATGTGTGAACCAAGAAGAGCAGTTGTTTCACAAGAAAAATTGCCACAAGGAGGCGACCCATTCACATTGATAAGTGAAAGATGGTTTCTAGACATGTCATTTCATGGTCATTATTTTGTAAATCATTTGTTGTATTTTAAAGTGTAAAAGCGATGATGTGTTTTCCATCACTTGTTCAGGAACAATGATGTCTGGTCATGTTTTGAGTCGTATTTTGAGTTGCATGTTAAAACTCTGAAAGTTATGTTATGTTTCCATCACTTGTCGAAACAATAGTGTCTAGCCTTATGTAAGTAAATCATGTGTTGCAGTGATGATGTGTTTTCCATCACTTTTTGAAGCAACAATGATATTTTGGTCTTGTTGTCATAGCTGGGGTATTACATCCATCTTGTTGTAAACTTGACCACCAAGAATGTGTTATAAACTCGTGGCAAGTATGAGATGTTTGGGCCATTAGTTGGTCATGTCATTCTAGCATGTAATTTGCAAAACAATGTACTACAGGTTGCAGAGGTAGCAGGTGTCAGCTTGTCACTTAAGCCTCTGAAGAACAAAGGTGAAGGAGATGGAAGCGAGATTTTTTCAGGATGCCTGTGATGCAGCCAGTGTATAGAGAGAGTTGAAAATTATTTTTCATGCTTTTGGAGGACCAAAAGCTCCTCAGTGGGGAGGATTGATCAACGTGGTTCCAGAAAGCACATAGGACAAAGAGGGCTTATGAACGCTCAAAAATAAAAAGTATTCAGAATGACTTCAACCTAGACAATATTGTAGATCTCGTTGTCCTGATCATGGAGGTGCGAATGGTTCATCAAATCGAACTCGTATGAGGGAGAACGGTCTAATCAATGTTTTGGTCAAAGTTGGCTTGTGGGCCAGGTTTAAGTGTCCTACAATTTGACCAGCCCCGCGGCATAAACCTAGCTCTTGAAATCGGTCAAAATTGTTGCCTCATTAATTTTCCCAATGACCCTTATTTTCTAGAAGTTTCAAAAAACAACCTCCCTCTTTCTAAAAAGAAAAAATAACAATTATTATGAGGTGGCAAGCCACAACCCCTGCCACCCCCAAATATATATTTTAATTATTATAAAGCCGACGGGCCACAACCTCCCGCCAGCAAAACCGCAATCGTAACAATAATATATCTTTGTTTAGGTGTTGATGGCCATTACCCCTATCGAGCCCTCCACATAACCTCCGCAACTATATCACATTATATTATAAGGCGCGGGAAGCCATTACCCCCACTACCCTCGAGGACACCCCTTTAACAAAAATCAACATATATTGCTTCAGGACTGTGGCCATAAGCCCCGCCTAACCCTCCAACCATCGTATATATTAAAATATTATGTTACAGGGTGGGCAGGACGCCGGCAGTGGACTCGGCCCACACCCCATCGCCCTGATACCATATAAAGCGCTGACATATGCGATGACATTTCGGCATTCATTAGCGCCGATCACCGACATATATGCCATCGATATTTAAATAGTCCGACAGTGTGTGCCGATCGCCGATTTTGAATGCACCATAGTGTGTGTGTATATATATATATATATATATATATATATATCGCCGACAGCAGTTAAGGGTGCCAAATGTTAGTGTAGGGTTTAAGGGGAGGGCCACCCAATGCAGACTCAACCCCCATTAATATATCATTGCGGTTCATAAAAACATATATGGAGGGGCGAGATTTTGATCCCCCGACCTCTCCTCAACCATATGCCTCTTTTGCCAATGCGCCAACTGCTCACATTGGTTAATCCGCCCATAATTTTATTTAAACAGTGATTTTTACCAGTACACATAGTTTGAGGAGGGAAAGACTGTAGGGCATGAATTTTGAGGTAGAAGTAGGGCACGAATTTTGAGACGAGTAACTAATAATTTTTAATGCAGGGACCATGAATTTTACAGGAGGGAAAAAATTTCACTTTGTCAGAAATTAACAAATTTTATATAGATTCTACACCTCTCGTCGCCACGAACGCAATGGCGTTGTCCATTTCTCCATCAAAGTTCTGCATTTTTTGGTCATTTCCATAATGCACGTGGAACCATGATTTCAGCAAAAACAGGTAACAGAACCATAAGCCTTGAAATTTTTTGGAGGTAAAATTTTTCCATGTCGGAATATAGTCAAGTTTATACTTTTTTTTCATTGTTTTCCGCTAAGTTGTAGTTTTCTAGTTCATCCATGGAGCAAAATTTTTGAGGAATCCTAAGGGAATCTAAAAGATTCCTTGAGCCCAAAATTCTCAACTTCTCAGAATTCGGATTTTAGATAGTTGATTCAGCACTACTCGATGCCACAAATTTGACGGTACACTCAAATTTTCCATTCTATAATTTCTTCTTATAGTTACTTTTCTAAGTGTTGGTTTATATGTCCACATTCATGTGCAAGCAGTCATCTTCATATGATCGATGCCTTGAAATCGATGGTCCGGACAACTTCAGCCATGTGACATCCAGTTCTTCATATGGCCCTTGGTTGCGAGGTATATGATGTGCTCATGTACTTCTTCTTTATGCATTATGTTGCACATATCCTTGATTAATGTTGATGCATGATCATGTTTATTACATGTTTTCATGATTCCTTGCTTGGTTTGATGCGGAATCTTCTATGTGATGTACTTTCTGTCATAACTCATCAGGTTATGTGTTGAGATCCCTTGTTGTATGTTGCTTGGATACTCTTTTTTTCATCATGCATGTTTTATTTTTGAAATCCCTTTTATGCCATGTTGGCGGGATGTTCATCATGCATGTTTTTATGTCATACTGATAGGAGTCATTTGATTGAGAATTCCAGTAGTTGAATATCTCTTAGAGCCACTCCTGCGTGAGGGAAATTTTCCTTGTATGATCGTGACATCATCTCTTATGTACATCACCACTATTGAAAACACTTAATGCAACGGCCTACACCATCTTGACACCGGGGCCTGGAGATGTAGTTCCTCCTAGACGAACTCCGTTATCAACGCTTATATTTTCATGTGTTGATCAATGTCTTGTTCCTCTTCTTTACATGTAGATGTATTCATTAATGTTCTCTTAAAAGATGCAATTTAACACATCACAAAAGTAAAAGGTCTTGGAAGGGTCCTTCGTCACACCCAAACCTGGATCACTCTATGTCCTTGTTTGCTACCAATTGTTTTACAAGAAGCATATGATTTATTTTTATCTTTCTGAGAAAGGCAAACAACTTGAAGGGATAGAGTCATTGTTTTCTTCTGACTGAAATTTTTTTCTTGTTATGCAAAATTTTCTAACTTATTTCCAAATGTAATGGCCTTGGCTTTCACAATAGCTTGTAGGGACTCAAGGTAGTGAGAGTTTGTAACATAGACATCCCTAAAAATATTTGTGAGAGGAATATCTATTTTAAATGTAGTGACATTTAAATCATGCATAATGTCCTTAATCTCTAAAGCTAGGGCCAAGTGGTCATCCTCTTTCAACATGGGGTTGAAGAGCTTGACCATCATCTAAACAACTTCCTTTTTTTTTAATTCACATAGATATTTTAAATTATTCAATGGAATATAATAACTTGTAATTGAAAGTATGTGGAGACTCATCTCTTCACTTATCAAGGAATAGGAATTTTTGTCCTCGTTCTCTCAAATGGCTAGGCCCTTAAATGATGTAGTCTTTGTGGGTGCATTATCATCCTTTCCTTCACATATACCTTTTCATAAGTCAATAAAAATTATGGTAAACCTAACCTTTCTAGACCACTTCTTATAGTTATCCCCACCTGTTACTACAACATTAAAAATAGAGATAAGGGAATGCATTTTCAATAGAGTTATAAGCATGCAGAAATTGTTTATGCAAAGACCAAATTCACTCAATTTATCTGTGTGATGAATGTAGAATTCTCTTATATTGTTGATTGACAATAATACAGAAGAATCTTTCTAAAACTTTGATATGAGAAACAAATACAAAAACAAATTGGGAATAATGCCTCCTAGATCTCACATGGAAGTAAAAAGAAAAGCATACCATGTAATAATATAAAGGACCATAAATTTTAAATGTGATAGGGGTCCATGGAAATATGAGGAATTCCTACAACTAAATAAATTTTCTTGATAATTAATTAGTAAACACTTGGATAATAAACAATGTCTATGTGTGGCCAAGCCACAAGAAACCTCTTTGTGAATCATTGCATATCAAGGCTATTTATCCAAATAGGAAGCAATTTAGCTCGGAAAAAATCATCTTGTAGTTTATCCTACATACTAAAGAATTATTTTTATATCCCACAGCTCCCTTATAATTTCCATATAAATGTAAGTTGTAATCACATAACTCATCAGTCAATATGTTTTTAGAAATGACACAAATTGGTTGCCATAACTTCTATTAAATTGCAGCAAGAAAATGCTTCATTTGACTTGTTCCTTAGTGAAATGAAGAAATTAAAATGTCCACTCCAACAAGATGAGTTGGTAGGAAGTTAGTAGGAGTGATATGACAAAATCACTCAGTTAACTCAGTCAATTAATGTTTGTGGGATTGAAGAAGAGTTGTGTGCAAGTTGGTGGCTAAAATTTAGCTATCTAGAGGTGTTATCTTTAGTGAAATCTAGTTTTCTAAGATCTAGTATATAATATAGTTAGTATGGGTTCAATTGAGTAGTTGTAACTATTGTAAACTCAATTAACTCTCAGTTAACTAGTCAAATTCCTAAAAATAATCATAGTCATGCATGCAATTCGAATTTCCTAGTGAAGTTGGAGAGAAAAGGCATAATGTAATAATTATTGTATACTAGTGAATGTACAATGTTTCCATGTAGTAGGTGAGCAAATTTCCTTAGGAATTGTGCAATGAAATAGATGCAAGAATTACACAAGGAAATAGGACGAAGGAGGAGACATATTTTCGCTATGTATTGGCAAGAGAAAATTGAGGAGGGGAACAATATTGTAGTGTCAATTGAGCTTCAAGCATTGAATTAGTCACTGCAATAGATCATTGCTATTATATGATATAATACAAACTTAGGAGGATATTGTTTTATTTGGGTTCAGCAGTAAAAACCATTTTTATTGTGATTGAATGATTGTATGTGTTTCTATTGTTAGTTTTGCTTCAATAGATTTTAATAGAAGAATTCATTAGCAAATGAAAACTAGAATTTGATTTATTTCTCCATGGTATCAGAGCTATTGAAAGCTACATAGAAATTGGGTTCCTGGTCATCTCCCAAAGAAATTTTAAGTAATAGAGTTGTGGTGTAGGTATTTCTTAAGTGTTGGAACAATGTCTTTCAATGGATTGAGACTTGAGTATGCATTGGAGGGAACTTCAAATTTATGTGCCTGGAAATACATAATGTAAGATGTGCTAAATGAAAATGGACTATTAGACTACACAAAATCAGATATTCGAAAACCAACAACATCATATGCAAAACAAATGGCTCAGTGGAAGAAATATACTGCAAAATCCACCAGGATTATCCTGGGGGGAGTTAGAGACCATGCGGTGGTGAATTTGCATGGAAAGGAGACTAATTTTACAATGAGGAAAATTTTCTTGACCTATTTGAAAGTAGAATTGATGCCAAGAAGTTGGAATTGAAAGATAAGATTAGGATGATTTGACTAAATAAAAATGAAACTATTGGTCATTATCTATCCACATTCACTCAAATGAGAGATGAACTTGGAGGATTTGGAGAGACTGTGCGTAACCACACCCTTGCATATTTACTCAAATTCACTAGCTTGCATGTGTAAACATGAGACAAAGACTTACTATGACATGAACTAATGTCCTAATTTTAATTAAGGAAGTGGGGCCTACAACTAAGCATCAATTGACAACTCACAATATCCCTCAAGGCTATAGGACACTGAGGAGCCAAAGGAGCACCTAAGGTGACTAAATGCTGAGATGAACCTCTTTTCACTGACATAGACTGGCAATCACATGCATTCCAAGGACTCGATGTGGTTGAAGGCCTCCAACCGAATGCACAACACTGCTTGAATATGACTATGACCCAACTCTCCCAATTTAGAGGGTGTTGTTTCGAGTATGATCCACATTTCTAGGTCAGTCTCCATACCACTACCAAGAACTACTTTAGACTTCCCAAAATAATAATAGAAATGAAAAACAAGCTAAACATTTAGACTTTAGATACAAACTTGACCTAGACTTCCTAGAACACACTAGAAATTTCCTCAAACACATGGAAAACATGCAAGCTACAGGACAAAGAATATCACATCACAAGAGTCTAAGATTCATCTACGAATCACCAAGAAGGCCTTATTCCCTCTCCACATAGTTACAAAAACACTTATTATTCCATACATTCATCATCCAATCAATAACTAAACCATTAATGACAAGAGCCATAAATAACATACATCTTGTAACCAACAAATAACCAATGAATGACCAACATGGGAACCATCAAAACTTGGCCATGATATCACTAGCATAATCACTACAAGTATACATCAATCATGGTAGAAGAATAGCTCTTATTTATATATGAAAATACCAACCAAGTCAGGGACATACACATACCACCTAAACATAGATTGGGCTAAACCAAATATCTCTTTTAGCCAATCACGTCCACACCATATTCCAAGCATGAATGTAGGATCTCATGGAATAAACCAAAGCAAACCAAACCAAGGCTTCCATAGGAAAAACCACCTCAATCCTAATGCATAATGATTCCACCTCCATGGTAAGTCATCACTAACACCAACGAGATTGGTCTCTACTCAATTTATCCAGGGATCTAGGAACTACCAACTCAATCCACAAACTTCTACAGCTCCAAAGCATTTTCTTAACTTAGCTTGAGTGACTAGTAACTAACCCAGCAAGGGTTCTAGATAATTTGTCCCAACCTAGCCTCCAAGACTAGTAACTAAACCAAAGGTGTTTAAGGGTTTCCAGAGAATTTCTTTCAACCCATAGCCATAAGGAATTATGAGCACCAATCAGAAAACAATAATGTGGAAAATCCCACAATACCATGGCTATCCAAGAAATGGAAAGAGGAGTCCAAAACGATTGTCAATCATGACGAATCTCCATGCCAATGAAAGAACATAACCAAAAAATCAGATACATATACCATGTATCCCTGAGGTAGCAAGGAAATCACACATGAAACCTGTAATCTACAAAGTAATCTGACTGTAGTTGTTGATCCACTGTTCTCTTGTGCTCTCATAGTTTCCTTTCCCTTCTTTCTCCAAATATAATATATGCTAATGTAATCCAAGAATTCTCCAAGAATACTCTAAATTTTCAATAGTACGAGAGAATGAGAGAATATGAGATATGTCTAAAATTAAATTGACAGAAAGCTAGAAATTCATCCTCATGAGATGTTTTATCATTGAGGCCTCTATTTCTTTCACTTTCATTCATTTCTTATTCAATTTACCTCTATAGAAAATATATGTCTCTTAACCTTCCCTTTCTCCTATTTTCCTTTATTTCATAGATAAAATTCTAGTTGTTGTCACTTTTCCATTTGAAATTCCTTTTCCAATTTCCATAGGCATTAATTGATCACCAGTGATATCCATCACTATGTTTTGGACAACATTCAACTTGGAAGACGTCTTCCATGACCTCTCTCTCTCTCTCTCTCTCTCTCTCTCTCTCTCTCTATATATATATATATATATATATATATATATATCTATATATATATATATATATATATATAGAGAGAGAGAGAGAGAGAGAGAGAGAGAGAGAGAGAGAGAGAGAGAGAGAGAGAGAGAGAGAGAGAGAGAGAGAGAGAGAGAGAGAGAGAGAGATAATCATCCAGGGGATCATACGAATAGAGTGAAGTTGAAGCACTAGACCTCAGGGTAGAAGATGTGAATGTTAGGTATGCATGTTTGACTGTTTATGTGTTTATCATTCGTCCATATTGGTTATTTCTCGTGATGGTCATTGTTGCAATTGTGTTGTCATGTGGAGTTTGATGGTGTTGGTATGTTAGGATGATTGATATATATATATATATATATATATATATATATATATATATATATATATATATATATATATATATATATATATATATATATATATATCTTGTTCTAATCTAGATTGATTGTGTAGATGAAATAGCCTCCCCTGAGCTTCACTAAGGTATGTTTGATCATGTTTATATTTTGTTATCTCACATGGTATATTTGTAGTAAGAATATCAGAGATGACAATGAAAATGGTTGATTATAGTTCATATGCCTCCACTTATAGATTGGATGAGAAACACAAAAATGAGTACTCCCCTGACATAGAAAAAACGTTGAGAAGTTTAAAGGCATAGTTTAGAAGTTACAAAATAGATAATGACAGGATCATTCAGTCATAAGAAAGACTTGCTAGAGCACAGGAAAAATAAGTGGAGGTCAATAAAGTGATTCTTAAAAGTCTGGGAAAGACAATGACAACCATAGACCAATTATGGATAGGATTAAAGGACTAATGGGGTGTATGGTAACAGGTCTCATGGTGGGCACAGGTCGGACAAGGATGACACAGTCAGGGGTGGCAGATGGATGGATACACATTCCAGGAGAGGTAGTGGTTATGGGTCTATTATAGCTCTAGATAAGAGAGGAAACATGGTCATCATCATTATCATCCTTAGAGGAAGAGTGAGAAGCAATACTTTCAGAAAGAGTTCAATAAATCCAAACCTCCTACCTTTGATGGAGAGTTGAAGAAACTGGAAGATGCAAAAACATGGTTTCTTGGGATGAATAAGTTATTCGAGTTGCATGATTCTAGAGAGAATATGAAAGCAGACACTTGGTTGGAAGATGTGAAGAATGTTATAGACATCAAGATAGAGGAGTTGAGTTGGAATGAATTGAAAAGAATTTCCAAAAACAAGTACTTGTCAGAGAGCTACAATGACGAAAAGGTTAAGGAGTTCTACGAGTTGAAGATGTGATATATGACAAGTGAAGAGTATATAACTAAGTTTTTGGAGTTGTTTAGGTATGTGTCATATATTAAATATGGAAAGATAAAAGTTCAAATATTTTTAGTGGATTTCCATTAACATTTCAGGATCAGATTGAGTATGATGATCTACGGAATTTAGAGGAAGTAATTTGGAATTTAAAGCATTCCTATGAGTAGTCTAAGCATAAGGAGAAATATAAGCGGTGATGGAAACGTAATGGACATACTAAGGGAAAGTTGGATAAGAAGTGAGTAAGGCCTCACGATGCAAGAAACACAAAGAATGTAGTGTTGTACAAGAAATTCAATGTAGTTAATAAAGGATAGGGAATTTAGTCTAAGGAGACGAACGAGTTTGATGGCAGGATGCCTTTGCAGTGTTGGACTTTTGGAAAGGATCGTCATAGGACATATTTTCCATAGCATCAAGGTGGCAGAGCCAAAATTTAGAGTGCTCAAGAGACACAAAAAGTTGTGGATATTGGGCAAAGTAATACATGACTTTATGTAGCATTGGATAATAAGCATGTTTATCATCATGCAATCTATTATTGAGATGGAAGTTGTTAGGTGCCTATACTACTAGTGTAGACCCTTATTGTTATTAGTCCAACCCCCTTATTATATTTTTGTGCCCATGTTGTCCCCATTTTGTTATTATTGTTCCCCATAGAATCCCACTATTGTTATTTTTGTGCCCTTACAATAGTATTGTTACGTCGGCTCTGATTATATTGTGACCCCCTAAACCCATATATATAGAAAAAATGTCTTGTCATTTGTATCATCTAAGATTTGTTCATTTGTGTAATGTAAAGGAGGATGTCCCCTCGAAGATTTTGTTTTTGAATTCATTGATCTATCTCTTTATTTTATGAGTTGGGTTCATAACATTTGGTACTAGAGCTTTGGATTATATGGCTTTGTTGGTTCAAGAAGGTCATTGTGGAAGTTTCACTATAACTTGTTTTTAACAAGTTTTAGAAGCTAAAATAAAAATCCATTTGAGCCGAAATTGTCAGGAATATCATGACTGAATTGTAGATCTTGTATCACTATCTTTTTGGAGATATGAACTAAGTACATTAGGCTTTTTGTAGTCTCCTAAATTCGATCTCAAACTGGTGACCTTGGGAAAATTTTCATAACCTTCTCTCTGAGCATCGGATTCAAGTTGAATAGAAAGTTACAGAAAGAGGATAGACCGTAGTTTGTTGGGTATCATTTTCAGGGGCAAAGATCGAAAAAATGACGCATGGCAAGTCATGAAAATTTGGTCTTCTGAACCAGTCTATAATCAGGTCATCACAAGAGATTGGGCATAACTCTTTCTTGGAGAATCAAATCTCGATTAGACTTGTGGGGTTGGAAAGAGGACTCAGAGTGCTAACATATGATGAAATTCTAGACCTTGCAGGTCTGGAATTACAGAGATATAACATATTCAATATCGAGCTCTTAAAAGTAAGAAAACAAATGACTCAAATCAAGAAAATAGAAACACCTAGTAAGAAAATTTGGAGGGATGATTTGAAAAATGTGATAGAATATATGATCAATAAGATCAATGGTATAGAATAAAATTTGAATGGAAACATGGAATATTTGAAGAAATCCATGGAAGGTTTGAAGGAAGGTGGGACAAAGTCACTATAAGAAAGGCTTCCTAATGGCGAAAAGGTAGTAGAGGAAACTCATGATGAGAACAAAAGAAATGTTAATCATGTTTTCATAGAACCTAACATTGGATAGAAGACCCAACATATTCCAAATACCAATATGAGGAAGTTTTATGGCAAGGATCCCGTAACATGGATACTATAGATGGAGCAATATTTTGATCTCCATAATGTCAAAAACACACAAAAGGTACATATTTCATCTTTACATTTAGAACCCAATCACTTTGTATGGTATAGATGACTTTTCTCTCATAAAAAAATTGTCACTTGGTCCAATTTTATGTTGGAAATGATAGCACATTAAGAGGATACAAAGAGAAACACCTTCTTTAGCCAATTGATAAATCTGAAACAAAAGTGTTAGATGGTGGAACACATTGAAGACTCCCAAAAATTAAATATAAGGGTAAATGATATTCCAGAGCAACATAGTATTGATGTGTTCATAGGGACCTTAAAGGATAACATCCAACACGAGATTCACCTTTCCAAACCTTCTTCATTGGAAAATGCATTCAAGTTGGCAAGAAAAATTGAAAGAAAAATTATGTAACAAGGAAGCCTACCACTCACAACTATAAAGATGGAAGTGTTGCTTCTCCTAGCCTTCCAAAACCTTCAAGGTTGACACCATAACAATTGGAAGAAAAAAGAGAAAAAGGGCCTTGTTACAGTTGTGATAAAAAATACCTAAAGGCCATAAGTGTGTTGAGAAGAAAATTTTACATAGATTGTGAAGAGGAGGAAGGAAAAGAATAAGAAACATCAAAGGAAGAGGATATACACTAGGAACCAACCCTAGAGAAAGAACAAATGAATCATACCATATCTTGTAATGACTTGGTAGGAATTACCACTCTTTAAACTCTCAAGATAGAAGGACATATCAATAAGCAAAATGTAATAGTTTTGATTGATTCAGGTAGTACCCATAATTTTATTCATTGTAAGATATCCAAGGAATTGAATTTCTTCCTATATCCAACACCAGAGTGTCAAGTGATGGTTGCAAATGGGGAAACCATCAATTTCTCTAGAAAGTGCCATAATATCAAGCTATTCATGGGAGAATTTGTATTGAATAGTCCATTGTTTTCTATTCCAATGGGTGGTGTTGATGTTGTAGTAGCATTCCAATGGATACAATATTTGGGTATGATAGATTTTGATTTTCAAGAACTTTTCTTGAAATTGTTTTAGGAGGGAAAGCAAGTTGAATTAAGGGGTATCACAGGTAAGCCATGAAAGATAATCAACTCTAATGGAATGAAATATCTTGTAAAGAAAGAACAATGGGGCGTAATTACACAATTATGTTCACTAGAGGTTCAAACAATGAAATCGTCTATTTGTAAAGATCTCCAAAAGGTCTTCAATAATAATTATAAGGTTCAAGTAGTGGAATATCAAATCGAGTATAAAAAAAAAATTCTCCAAATCTTAAATGATAACCTCACTTTGGCACAAAATCAAATGAAATAACAGGTAGATCAACATCGCAGTGAAAGAAGTTTTGATGTAGGTGATTGGGTATTTTTAGGGCTACAACCATACAAACAAATGTCCCTCAAGCGAGCTAAGAAGGATAACAAATTATCATTAAAGTACTATTGTCCTTACAAGGTTTTGAAAAAATATTGGTACTATGGCATACGAATTGGAGTTTCCTACATCTTCCTGTGTGCACCTAGTTCTCCATGTTTCATGCTTAAAGAAGGTTATAGGTGACAAGCTCCCAGTTCAAACAATATTGTCGTAACTTGATGAGTAAGGAAAAATCATATTGGAACCTGAAGCAGTCACGAAATCAAGAACCCACTAGCTATGAAATTGATTAATTTCAGAGTATCTCATCAAGTGGAAGAACTTACCTGCTGAAGATTCCACATGCGAGGATGAGAATTATATAAAGAAGCATCTAGAACTACTCAGGCATTGAGGAAAACACTCTTTTGGATGAGAGGGGCATGTTAGGTCCCTATACTACTAGTGTAGATCCTTATTGTTCTTAGTACAACCCCTTTATTATATTTTTTTTCCCATGTAGTACCCATATTGTTATTATTGTGCCCCATATAAGCCAACTATGTTATTGTTGCACCCTTACAATATTGTTGTTATGTTAGCTTTGATTATATTGTGACCCCTTAGACTCATATATATTGAAAGGAGGTTTTTCATTTGTATTATCCAAGAATTGTTCATTTTTGTAATTTAAAGGAGGTCATCCCCTCAAAGAGACTGATTTTGAAGTTGTTGATATATCTCTTCTTCTATTTTGTGAGCTAGGTTCATAACATAAGAGAAGCTTCCTGATCAAGTTATTTCTATTTTGGCTGACCCTAGATCTAACTATAGCTATAACAATCCTTACCTAGTGGATAAGTGTTGCTTGAATAAAGAATTTCATGTAGAGTCTGAGTGGGTGTACTTGGCTACAATTACCAAGAAAAGAGTTCATCATTCGGTGAGACCTTGTGCAATTGAGTTGAATGGTATGTCTACATCAGCACATCTAAATGTGCTTTCATTCAGATCATGCACTATGTTGTTTCATATGGATTGGTCATATATTCATAGGACTAAGGTAGATTTATATGATAAGGATATTGAGTTCTTGGATGATGATAGAGTGAAGAGAATATTGGCGGGAAGGAAGAAGCCTACACCAGTGAGAATGGTTAAAACTATGCAAGCAAAGTGTAGTAGCATGAAAGGGTGTGTATTATTTTTAGTTCATATTTCCACTAACAAAAGGAAGGATGTTAAAGGATGTTAAAGTCATGAAGAGGTGTCAATTTTTGCAGCAGTTCTAGGATGTATTTCTAGTAGATATTTCATAGTTACCTCTTGATAGGTCAGTGGAATTTTTTATTGAGTTGATGATCATAGCAACACCAACATTAAAGGCACCTTACAGGATGATCACTCCAGAGTTAGTTGAATTGAAGTTAAGTAAATGCTTTATAAGGGATACACTATACCAAGTGTCTCACCTTAGGGTGGACCATTATTGTTTTTTGAAAAAGAAGGATGGTACTCTTAGGTTATGTATTGATTACATCCAGTTGAACAAGGTGACGATCAAGTCCAAGTATCCTTTGCAACAGATTGATGACTTGTTTGATCAGTTGAAGGGAGAAATATTATTCTCAAATATTGACTCGAGATTAGGATATCATCATGTATGTGTCATAAAAGATGACATCTACAAAAATACTTATGTAACTGGTACGTGAATTATGAGTTTGTATTAGTTCCTTTAAGTCTTACTAATGCTCCAACTACTTTTAGGTGCTTGATGAATAGCTTGTCTCCTCCTTATCTAGAGAATTTTGTGACAGTATTCATTGATGACATATTGATATATTGTAAGAATGATGAAGATCATGCAGAACATCTAGCAACAATGTTACCATTGTGAGAGGGCATCAGTTGTATGCCAAGCTTAGTAAGTGAAGTTTCTTTCAGATAGAAGTTCATTACTTATGACATGTTTTTTCCAAGTAATGGATAACATTGGACCCAAAAAATATTAAGGATATTATGTGTGGGAAACTCCTAGGAAAGTGGATGAGATCAAATCATTCATGAGACTAGCAGGTTATTATAGGCGGTTCATCAAGAACTCCTCATGAACTTCCTACCCTATTAAATATTTGTAGCAAAAAGGGATGAAGTTTGAATGGACTGAGGAATGTGCAGATACCTTTGGGTAGTTGAAGCATTTTCTTACAAATTCTCTCGTATTTAATATTGCAGGTCCTGACAAAGAGTTTCTCATATGTATAAATGTTTACAATATAGGACTTTGGGGATTCCTGATGCAGGAATGACAAGTGGTACGCTATGAGTCAAGGAAGTTGAAGGAACATGAGTAGAACTATGTGACTCATGATCTTGAGTTTCCAGTTATGATTCATGCCTTGAATATTTGGATACACTATCTTATTGGCAGGCAATTCATTCTGATGAGCAATCATAGTGGACTGAAGTACTTATTTGATCAACCTCATCTGAATTCGAGGAAAGCTATATGGTTGGCTACTCTCGATGAGTTTGATTTCAAGATCACATATATTAGAGGAAAGGAGAATAGGGTTGTAGATGCTCTTAGTAAAAGAGTGTAGGTGAATCACATTGCAATAGTTCTTATGAGCCAAACTTGCAACATCAAATATTGTAGGAATAAAAACATGATGATATGTACCAATAGTTGAGGCAAAGGTTACAATGACAAGGTATAGGTGATCACGATGCATTAGAAAAAATTTCAGCCTAAAATGGCCTCTTACGGAAAAATCAAGAAATTAATAAAAAAATCCATGTGAACAATTTTTTAATATTACTTTACTTTTATCTGTGTTCCAAAATACTTATTAGCATGGGATTTAATTAAAAAATTAATATACTATTTCTAATTTTTTATCTTTATCAAAATCCCTCAATGTATGACACTTTTATTAAAGTAACAATCTACATATATTTTAACTTTATATTTAACTGTCTATATTTATATTTTGTATTTAGCTATTGATATATATTTTATATTTATATTTTTTTTATTTTATTTTAACAATGGTGTCTACTAAGGTCACAATTTCGCCAAGAATATATTTTTGGCTAGAATCCGATAATTTTTCCTTTCTAGAATATATTTTTTTAACTATTTAACTATACATTTTAAATTTTTGGTCAGAATTTCGTAATGTGTCCTCTCCAAATTACTTTTTTTTTAAGATTTAACTATTTTATTTTTAACTATATACCTCATATTTTTTACCTGAATCTGATAATTTTTCCTTTCTAGAATTGTTTTTTAATTATTTAACTATTTAATTAGTTTATATTTAGCTAATTTTTTGGGTTTTTTTATTACTATTTAACTATTTCATATTTAATTATAATTGTATTTTATTTTTAACTATTTCACTATTTTATATTTTATATTTTATATTTTATATTTAACTATATTTTTGGTGTTTTTTTGGGGCATGGTTATTAATGTCAAATCAACTCGTATTTTTAATTTATATTTGTTCAATAATATCAATATTCAGAGTGCATCAATAATTTTCTCAATATTCTAATAAACATGGGTAAGGTAGGTAAATAATATTAATAAAATATTTCACCAATACCAAAATTATTAATAAAATATTTCACAAATACCCAGATTAAATATTTGAAAATTATTTAAAACATGTGCCTATTTTTAAATTTAAAGGGTTTTGATTGTTTTACATATTATGACATAGAATTTACATGAAAACATTATGGGCACTTTTAGGCTGAAACTTCCTCTAATGTGGATTATGATCTCATGACAAATGGCTTGGTAAGACTCTGGAACAAGATTTATGTACCAAATGAAAAACAACACAAGAAGGTTATCTTGGGGGAGTTTCATGTTATGTTGTATTTAGGTCATCCAGGATATCACAAGACCTTGAAACTAGTTAAGAAGTTCTATCATTGGCTGAACTTGAGGAAAGAGGTGATGGAGTTTGTTGCAAGATGTTTGGATTGTCAACATGTAAAAGTATAGTGTAAGTATCCAGGTTGTTTATTGAAGCTGATTAGAATTACATAATTGAAATGGGAGGTCATTTTCATGGAATTCATTACAAGTTTACCAAGGAAATCAAAGAAACATGATTCTATTATGGTTGTGGTTCACATGTTGACCAAGGTAGTGTACTTCATTGTAGTTATGTCTACAAATTGAGCTAGTGATGTATCTAATATTTTCTTCAGGGAGATAGTGACATTTCATGGTTCTCTTAAGACGATTGTACTTGACAAACATGCCAAGATCACTTCGAGGTTTTGGAAGGAGTTATTTCTAGGTTTAAGGACAAAGTTAGATTTTAATACAACATATCATCCCCAGGAAAATGGACAAATAAAAAGGGTTAACAAGATTCTTGAGGACATGTTGAGTATGTATGTCATGCATCAGGAGAAGAAGTGGGGAGAATATCATCCATTATTGAGTTTGTGTATAATAATAGGTATCAGGGGTCCTTGAAGAGGAGTCTTTTTAAGGTACTTTATGGGCAGAGTTTTAATTCAACTGGAGTTATCCAGTGAATAGGGTATTGATCAAACCAGATATGTTGGTACAGATGGAATATGAAATACAAGTTATTAAGATTTATTTGAATAAAGCACGAGATAGGAAAAAGAGTTATGAAGATTATCATGGGTTATTTAAGGAGTTTATGGTTGGGGAACATGTGTACTTTTGCATCAAACCCAAGAAGAGCTCCTTGAGGATTGGGTCATGTGCCAAGATCGCACCTCAGTGTTTTTGTACTTTCAAGATCCTCAAGAGGATTAAACGAGTGGCCTATTGACTTGCAGTGCCTCTGAAAGTGAAACTCCATGATATTTTCCATATTTAATTTGCTTAATAAGTATGTCCAGGATGTTGATCATGTGATTAAACAATCTGTATTGCAGGGGAAACCAGAGGGAGAATTCTAGACATAACCATGATGTATATTGCAATGGAATGAACTCACACTCCAAAATAAAGCAATCAAGTGAAAGTGCATTAGAAACACTTTGGACCCAATGGATCTACATGCAATATGGATGGTCAAATGTGGGCTATGTATCCTTCATTATTTGATGGTTGAAGAAATGAGTTTTTGGTCTATGTATAGGTATATATGGATGTCGTCGTAAATCCTGTAATGAGTTGTGTTATAAAGTCCAATAAGTAGTGTGATTGTCATGTTTGTTATGTGGGTCATGGTTTGTAGGATGTCATTGTAAATAATCCATCCATCTATGTTATAAAGCACCATGGGTAGTATGTATTGGTTTTAGTGATCTATCATTCAAAAGTGTCATTGAACACTGACGATGGTGTTCCCCCAAGGGGAGGGATTTGTAACAACCCCTAGTTGATTTTCTATGTAAAAATAAATAAATAAATAAATATTATATATATATATATATATATATATATATATATATATATAAGACTAATGGTATGGGACATGTATTCCAATATATATATATAAGACTAATGGTATGGGACATGTATTCCAAGCTGAATGTTGGGAAAAATACAGTCATGAGTATCACTAGTGATTAATTAATGACTATGGAAATTGGCAAAGGAATTGGTAAAGACATAATGGCAACAATTGGCATTTTATTTATGAAATAAATGAAACTAGGAGAAAAGGAAGGTGAAGTGATACATATTTGCATTTCAAGTAAATTCAAGGAAAAAAGAAGAAAATAGAGGCCTTAATGATAAAAAGAATTTTAAGGATTAGTTGCTAGATTTTAGTCAATTTAGTGTTGGATCTCTATTCTATTCTCTCATTCTCTAATACTATTGCATGCTTAGAGTATTCTTAGAGAATTCTTGGAGCAATTGACATACATTAGATTTGCAGAAAGAAGGAAAAGGAAAACATGAAATACCAATGGAATAGGTCGATCAAGAATTATAGCTATATTGCTTTGTAGTTAACAGGTTTCTTGTGTGATTTCTCTG
This sequence comes from Pinus tabuliformis, assembly GCA_031772625.1. NCBI lineage: Eukaryota > Viridiplantae > Streptophyta > Pinopsida > Pinales > Pinaceae > Pinus > Pinus tabuliformis. Next base: position 357,915,448 of record CM062814.1, on the reverse strand, counting down.
TTGATTTATGGATGCATGATATATGCATGTGATTTTCTAATTAGGCATTGTCATTGGCATGGATATTTTCCTAGATTAATAATGGTTTTAGCCTTACCTTGCCATTTCCTAAATAGCCATGGTATTGTGGGTTTTTCCACTTGATTTCTTTCTGATTGGTGCTCATAATTCCTTATGGTTGTGGGTTGGAACAAATGCTCTAGAAGCCTTGGAACAACTTAGGTTGAGTTACTACTCCTGGAGATAGGGTTGGAACAAATGCTCAAGAGTCCTTGGTACATTGACTAACTAGGCCCTCGATCCGGGTTAGACAAACTCTTTGGAGCCCTGGAAGTTTTGGGTTGAGTTACTAGTTTTTGCAGCCCTAGAAAATCTGGGTAGAGACTGATTTGGTTGGTGTTAGTGATGTCTGGCCATGGAGGTGCAATCAGTGTGGATGAGGGTTGAGGTGGTTTAGCCTCTAGAAGCCCTTATTTGCTTTGTTTTGGTTCATTCCATGATATCCCACATTCATGTTTGGAATATGGCATAGGCATGATTGGTTGAAAGAGATATTTGGTTCAGGCCAATCTATGGTCGGGTGGTATGTGGAAGTCCCTGACTTAGTTTGTATTTTCATATATAAATAAGAGTTATTATTCTATCGTTATTAATGTATACTTGTAGTGATTATGTTGGTGATATCATGGTTGTGTTTCCATTGTTCTTATGCTAGTCATTTACTAGTTATTTGTTGCTTATAGGATGTAATGTCCCCTAATAATAATAATAAATATTAAATAATATAATAATTAATGAAGAGAATATAATAATAATAAATAAATAACAATAGGATTGTTCTAAATAAATATATATATATATAAGTAAACTATAGAAATAAGTAAAGTTAACAAAATTAAATTAGAATAAGAAAGAGTTAAACTAAGAGAACAATAAATATAGTAAAAATAAGTAAAGTTATCAAAAAATAAAAAGGAATAAAATAAGAATGAATTAAATTAAGAGAAATATTTTTTTTTTGTTAAGCTTGGTAGGACTCTCTCATTTTTTATTTTACATGTCCATTATTCACCTTGCAACGGGGGAGGGTACTACAAGATTCGAACCCAAGATCTCTGATTCGCTGAGACTTCATTCCACGACCATCGCTACTTGAGTTACGCCAGGCGGACTAAATTAAGAGAAATATTAAATTAAGTAAAACTTGAAATAAAAAAATTAAAGTTGAATGTTGCGCATGGAATGTGTGCATGCAGACCCCTTTCCATTGTTTGGTCTATTTAATAGACAATGACGAAGATAAGAATCATCATTCCTTCCCCAATTCTCTGGGGAGAAAAGTGTTGTGAGACAAAGGATTCCCTAGTAGTAGTACATTGATTGAGGGCTATAGGGTGGTCAGCTGTAAAGAGTCATCCCAAAAACTTTGTTGCGGTTAGCGGGATTCAAATATCATTCAACTCAGAAATTACAAGTAAGTAATATCATCGGTACAGATAAGTTTCTTTTGCTCCTATTCCTAAAAAATTATATGCTAATTAGTTGAACAGAGGTCCTCACCATGTGGAAACCCACCACTATCGAAATAACCACTATTTTAGCCAAACTAGTCCTGAGGACGATAAATAGGAAAAAGAGAATGGCAGTTGATGGGAATAAAGAGAAGGAGCACCACACATCGAAGTTAAATAAACCAAGGGGTACACATATGGATTCCATGAAAAACAAAACAATGTTTCCTAGATTGCTAGTGTTTGGGCTACCTCCATGAGGACGTAGGGGTCAGCCCTACTTGAGAGGAACTAATGGTGGGGGTCGAGGATTTGGTGGCCAAGGACAAGGATAGATAGGGGATCAAGGTCAATTAGAATTTTGGGAATGTGGGGGTCCACATTATAGAAGGGATCATCTGAAATATCAAGTTGGCCTGAGACAACAAGGACAACAAGAAAAAGGAGAAAAATCATTGACCCAACATTGAATTCATGCTATTGTAAACCATCGTTAGGATAAGCACCAAGCACCCATTTTTGAGTTCGCAAATTTACAAGGAGGGAGTAATTCTAGTCGAACCATTCTATATGCTGGATCATCAGATTCACTGAGTTAAGATTCATGAGTTTTAGCAAGTCAAGGCTCGGTGCGACCAATATAAACCAGGGTCAGAAACCTCGAAAGATGAAGATGTTAGTTTTAATTACTTTCCTTATCTATTTTATTAAATTGTGTGATGAACTAGATAGGAGTGCATAACTTAGCTAAGGTAGATACTTTTATGGAGCATCTAGATCATGTCTTATTGTTACAATTTTATTGATACATCTAGACCATACACTATAATTTCAATTATGGTTTAGTTAACTATTATGTCAAATAGGGTCATTGTGTATAATGTTGGATGAGGTTTAATGATATGATGGTATGAGGATAATGATGCACATGTGGTTCTTAATTTTTTATTTTGTTATGATAATGATTTTCTATGCTCATGATGGATATGATATGCATAATGTGGCATAGGGATTATGATGTTATGAAATGAGGTTATTTTGACATGTGCTTCATTTATTATGTGATGTGATGATATGTATTTGATGCTGATTTGTTGATGTTATAATTTATGAGGTAATTTTATGTGGTAATCACATGTTAATTTTATGATATGCAAGAGTATGTTGTACTTTACTATTCAGAAGGTGATGATTAACAATGATGTTATGTTATCATGATGACGTGCAAGAGTTCGCACATGGATTATTTTATATGATATTGTAATTATAACTAATACATTAGATGCATGTTGAGATGTGGGACTGACAGGAAATCCACAAATGGGCCGAGAGGGCCAGTTTGTTTGACGATATCATGGGAGCCCATACCTACGAGGGAGAATATGTAACACCATATCGGCTATGGATAAACTCAATCAACACTAAATATGCGAGTGGTTCCTTTGTCTTGTATAAATCTTGATGGATATCTCTTCAGGGGTTGTGGGACCATCTTGAGGAGGCCAAGTGCCTGATATTGTAGCCAAAATGCCTGGTATTGGATTTGGATGCCGAAGTCTGGTGGGGGTGTAAGGACTTCGATGTTTGGGGCTGTGCACGTTAGTAGGTGTGGAGGGAATGGGCCAACCCTGCGAGATGCCCGGAGTAATTGAGTACTGGGATTGGATGCCTACCTTGGGGTAGATGAGGTTTGAGTTAGGCGCGAGCCTTGGGACCAACCTAAGGCTAGGATACAGACCAATGAGGCTTATGACTAGTTCTGGAACTGGCAAAAAGGACAAAAATTCCTTGAGATTTTTTGGGTATTATGGAAGCTTTCGATGGCAGCTGGTTATACTAGTTCAACAAAAGGTGTAGGGCAAACATTAAGTAATAAATAACTAAATAAATAAAATGTTAAATGATTCAACTTAACCTCGGGCCAAAGTTCCTTAAAGAGGGAGAGTATGTAATGTCCCCGAATAAAAATAATAATAATTAATAATATAATATAATATTAAGAAATAAAAAAATTAATGATAAACAATAAAGAAAAGATAATAATAGTACATAAATAAAAAATAATGAAGAAAATATAATAATAATAATAAATAAATAAAATAGTAAATAACAATACCAGAGTTTTATATATATATATATATATATATATATATATATATATATATATATATATATATATAAGTAAACTATAAGAATAGTAGCAATAAGTAAACTTAACAAAAAGTTAAATAAAATAAGAAAGAGTTAAAGTGAGAGAACTATATAAAGAGTAAAAATAAGTAAAGTTATCTAAAAGTAAGAAAGAATTAAATTAAGAGAGATATTAAATTAAGTAAAACTTAAAATAAAGAAATAAAAGTTGCATGTTGACAAATGGAATGTGTGCATGCGGTCCCATTTCCATTGTTTGGTCTATTTAATAGACGATAAAGAGGATGAGATTCATCATTCCTTCCTCCATTCTCTGGGGAGAAAAATGTTGTGAGAGAAAGGATTCCCTGGCAGTAGTACATTGATTAAGGGCTCGAGGGTGGCCAGTTGTAGAAAGATTATGTGCAACTAAGACTATGGTTGGGTGGAGAGTCGTTCCCAAAATCTTGATGTGGTTAGAAGAATTCAAGGAGCATTAAACTCCAAAAGCACAAGCAAGGAATATTGTCGATACAGGTAAGTCGTCTCCTTCCTCACTTTTCTTAAATTTTTATGTGCAATAGTTTTATAATGCGGTGTTGATTATGAATCATTAGAATTGATAGAATTAATGTTTTTTTAATTCAGGGTTGTTACATATGGTCTCGGAGTGAAGTTCAAATCTATGTGACGTCTAGGTAAAAATTATGAAAATAAAAATATTCATATAAAATTTATCAATAATTTTGGAGGAGAAATTTAGTCAAAATAGATTTGAGAAGTAAATACAATTTTTAAGTTTTTACAATAATTATTAAAAAAAAATAGATAAACTTTATTTACTTAAATTATTAAGTATAAACTTTGGAAACTTCTTATTTGCATGAATGTGTAATCTTGAACATACTATTACCATTATTTATTATTGTTAAATTAAATTTATTCTATTAAAAAAATATTGCATGGGGCTTTAGTTCTAGATTATTACCGATTATAAGTAAGATGTGGGATTGTGAAAATTAACCATTTGTATCGACTGTTATTAAACCATCTTTGATAAAGAGATATTTGTTTGGTGAATGTGCTCCTTATGTTGTGCAATTATGTTGCCTCAAATACCTTATAATAAGGATATTTTTTTTTCATGGACAAATTGGCTATAGAGACCGATCAGAAACCTGTAGACTCCACCATTATAATATATAAGAGTTGGCATAAATCAGTGATATTGCACGAATACAATATATATGGACTTGTCATTGACTATTGAAACCAATGATATTGAACGATGGTATATCCATGGATCCAGACCTATAATTTAAATCCTCTATGTTTTAGCTAAAAATCTTAGTTGTCAATGTATAAATATTTAAGCATTCTTTAAATAAATAAATAAAAGGTTGATTAAAAATTCATGAATAATGGTCATTGTCATAAAATTTGAGCTCAAACTAGTCCTTAAGGTGCTTATTAAATTTAATAGGAAATTGTTGTGGTCACTCTAAATTTAAATAAAATCTCATCCTTATTTTTTTATGGTCGTAAATTAAGAAAAAACAAAAACAAAACTCATCCTTTTAGTGGTTGTTGTTGAAAATTCAAGCGAAACATCTATTATAGAAGCAGGTAACCTGAAAAAAATAATTATACTTTCTTTAAGAAACCATCCCTTTTATACTACATAAATTATTCCCTCCTCATGATGATGATATATTGCTGAGATTTTATGTTATGTGGCTTCAAGTTCCAAGTATTTCAAGGTATAATATCACAAGAATCTATACTCATACATGGAAAGGACCTTTTTGAGTAAATGGTAGGTTCATTACAATCAATTTTCTATGCATTAGGTCTAAGTATAGATCTTATCTACACCGATTATTCTGCTTTCCTTATCACTCACTCTAAATTTTTCAAGAATCCCCTTCCTTTTAGAATCAAAGGGGAAAGGATTAACCATCACTATGAAAAATAAAGAGAAATCTTAAGATGGAATATAAATTTTGAAATAAGAGACAAATTACACATATTAAAAATAACTTCAATTTTGAATAAGTCATATATACAAATTATTTCAATATTTTTTTGTAACTTCAGTTCTGAATAGGGCATGGTTACAAATTATTTTATAGTTTTTAGTTGTTGATATCAAACACATCAAGAGAGTTGTTTGATGTAAGTGTAATAAATAATACAAATATTTCCAGCTCTAAAACTACATCTACTATTGTTGATCTGGGCTTATCTTCACTCTCGGACCTTAGAGTTGATTGAGTCCATGCAAGAATATTTCATCTTGACATTTATCATCTACCATATATTACACACAATGGACCAATAGATAGAATTCAACTTTATAGTCCTTGATAGATCTACCATACTGTCGCACTGCATGGAAAGCCTGTACTTATTGGGGTTTGTATTCCTCTGACAAGTACCTTGTTTTGAAGGCTTCCTCAAAAATTTCCCAACTAACTTGCAATGGGGTGACTTGCATCTTTGTTTCTTCATTTACCCACCATAATAGAGCTTCTCCTTTTAGTAGACTCATTGTTATTTGGGCCTTTTATTTACTTATTTTTTAATATTATATTACATTATTTTTTATTTTTTATTTTTATTATTATTAGGGGACATTACACAGGATGGATGTTATTTATGTCTCTTATCATGAATGGTTTAGTTATTGATTGGTTGACAAATGTATGGAATAATAATTATTGTTACAGTTATGTGGAAAGTGTATAGAGAATTCTTGGTGATTCTTGAATGAACCTCAGACTATTATGATTAGATATGCATTCATGACTTGTAGCTCTTGTAGCTTACTTATTTTCCATGTGTTTGAGGAAATGTCTAGTGTGTTATAGGAATTTTGGGTTAAGTTTTAGACTCAGGTTTGAATGTTTAGCTTCTTTTTCATGTCCATTATGATTATGGAAAGTATCAAGTGCTTTTGAGCAGTGGTCTCAAGGTTGACCTAGAATTGTGACTAAGATATCCAAACCGCACCCACTGAATTGGGAAATTTGGGTCATAATTACAATTATATAGTGTTTTTCATGTAATTTGAGGCCTTCAACATAACCCATACCATGTGATGCATGGATTTGGGGTCTAGGTCAGTGAAAAGAGCCCTAGCTCAGGGTCTAGTCAATTAGGGTAGTAATTTGGCCTCTGAGTGTTATATAGCCTTGAGGAATGTTGGGATTTGTCAATTTATGGTTAGTTGTAGGCCCCAAATCCTTAACGAGAGCTGGGAAGTTGGGTCATGTCATAGTAACTCTTGGTCTCATGTTTACCCTAGTAGGCTAGTGAATTTGGGTAAATGTGGGAGGGGGTGATTATACTGTGCCACCATCTGAACTTGTGAGCTTAGCACTCCTTCGTCTTTGAAATTCCTGGAACAAATATCAAGATTTAGTTAATGGAAGAGAAAAGCTATGAGATTTGGGGACCCTTTGGTCTAATTTGTTTCAAGAGGATATTAGAAGAAACACTAGAGATGGAGTCACATTGAGAATTGACGAGGAACAAAATTTCGCTTTTGTAGTCAATGGAATCAAAGTCAAGAGAAAGAAGGCCAAACTCAAGGGAGAATATAACCAGAAACATGGCAAGTAGCAATACCTTAGTAAAATTAAATTCTTTAACTACCATGAGTATGGACACTATGCAATCAAGTGTCCACACAAGAAATCCAGTTAGAAGCGTGCAGTAGGAGGAGGACGAGATGCTCTCACATCACAATTTGAGTTGGATTTAACTCTCATTTCTTACATGGTGAGTATTGTATGAGGTATCATGTGGTACTCAGACTCGGGTTTTTCATTTCATATGAAAGAAAATAAGGAGTTCTTCAACATCTTAGAAGAGAAGGACCTACAATTACACATAGAGCTTGGAGATAATGGAAGTTATAGTACCAAAGGGACTGGAAATGTCACCTTTAAGAAGGAGTTAGGCTCCCATATTGACATAAATAATGTAATGTATGTGCTTGGTCTAAAGAAAAATATAGTTTATGTACTTGTACTTGAAGATAGAGGATATGATGTGCTATGCAGTAAAGGGAAGACTTATTTGAAGCATGTTACTACTAGATAAGTAAAACAATTTGGTGTTAGAGTAAAAAGTATCTACAAGATAGAGGTGGATGCATGCGCTGCATTGAGTAGTAAGGAAGAACATGTTCAAGGCTGAGATGTTGGAGTTCTAGCATACGTGCATGGGACACCTACACCATGGAGCTTTGAAAATAATGCAACAAATCATCACTGAGCTTCTAAGATGCACCCTTTATCAACATGATGTTTGCAAGGGATGCACTCTTGAAAAATATGTTAAATCCTCCTTTTAGGGCTGAGATAGTACAGCTGGAGCTATCTTGGAGTGAGTTTACTTAGATGTGTGTGAGCCATTTTCCATGGTATCATCTGAAAAGCATAGGTATTATGTGATCATCATATTTGATTTTTCCCGTAAATTATGGATCTATTTCACGAAGAAGAAAGATTTGGTTTTTTCAATGTTTGTTGAATTTAAAGCCTTAGTTGAAAATGAGACTGAAAAGAAAAATAAATCCCTGAGAAGTGATAATGGAGGAGTTTACATGTATAATTCGTTCAAAGAATTATATTCTAAGGAGTGTATTAAAAGACACTTGATTACATCCCACAACCCATAATGGAATGGTGTTGTAGAGAGGAAGAATATAAGTATTGTAGGAGCTGCTAGAGAAATGTTGCACGACTAGGTGTTTACATTATCCCTATGGGAAGAAGCTTACAATAAATTTATTTACTTGTAGAATATAACTCATCAAAAAAAGGTTGGAATGATTACACCTGAAGAGCCTTTCGCTTGGAGGAAGTCATATCTCTCCCATCTTTTCATTTTTGGATACATAAACTATTGTCATGTCTCGAGAGATAGAAGGAAAAAGTTGGAGCCCATTGAAAAGAGGGGGATATTTGTGGGATATTCTGCGACACCTCATATTTACCAAGTATATATGCCCTCACCTAGGATGACTATTAGGAAGAGGGATGTGATATTTGATGAGGAGAAAGACATAAGGATTTCTCTAGAGTGAGATTTGAGTATACCACTAGAGGAGGAGCTTCTATCTACAAAGGACACACCTCAATTATATCCACAGAGTCATATCTTCCTCAATGGAAAGAGGAAATTCTATGAGGATGATATGGAGGTGCTACATGTGGAGGAGTGGAGAGTAGGACGAGTGGATGCACCCACTCACACATATCCTTCCATAGAAGGGAGGAAGAGGACTAGGATTGTTGATATATTAGTGAAGGAAGTTCAGGATTAGGTTGGAGCTCCTAGATCCTGATGTAGACCAAGGAGATCACCAGATAGATAGACATGATATATGGAACTCATGAGAGACTTCATAGACTCTAAGCCATCTTCTTTTGATGAAGTTGTTTCTGAGTAGGCGTGTGTTGATGCCATGGTGGAGTATAAGTCTATCATGAAGAATAATGTTTGGGAAGTGGTTCCTAATCCTGAGAACAAGTTAATTGGTTGTTCTAGGTGGTTGTATAAGGTGAAACATGTTGTTGATTGAAGCGTTGAGAAGTACAAGGCCAAATTTTAACACATAGGATTCTCACTTGGGGGGGGGGATTGATTATGAGGAGACATTTACCCCTATGGCAGGATAATCATCTGTTATCACCATACTTGCATCAATAATGTAGTTTTGATGGAGGATCTACCAAATGGATGTTAAAATTTCCTTCCTTAATTGAGTGCTTAAGGAAGAGATCTAAATTAAGCATCCTAGGGGGTTCGAGACCTTTAGTATGAAGGCAGATGTGTGTAGGATCAAAAGAGCCATCTATGGTCTCATGTAGGCACTTTGTGCTTGGTATACAGACATAGATACTTATCTCAATGGATTTGGATTCACTATGCATATAGTAGATACCAATCTATACTACATTATGGTAGATGGTAATCTTCTCATCTTAGTTATTTATGTTGATGACTTGATAATGACAGGAGATTTTAGGTTGATCTACTCTTACAAGGAGAACATTCCAAGAGAGTTTGAGATGAAGGATATGGGTTTGATGCACTGCTTCCTTGGATTTGAGGTGTGGCAGGGATATGGAGAGATATTTGTTGGATAAGGCTACTGCACCTTTGAAATCCTTCATAAATTCCATAAGCAGGATTGAAAATCCATGGATACTCCTGTAGGTACTAATTGGAGGAAATAGGATGCTTCTAGAGCATAGGTAGTAGATGAAACAAGCTAAATATAGTTGGTGGGGTCCTTAATGTACTTGGTGAACACAAGGCTTGACATTTATTTTGCAATGAGCCAGCTTAGTCAGTTCATGGTGGAGCCTTCCAAGCTTCACTGGAAGGTAGCAAAATATGTTCTAATTTACGTTGGACGCACAAAAAACTTTGGTTTATGGTAAAATGGACTGATGGAGTGAACATAAAAGTCTTCATAGATGCAAATTGGGCAGGGAGTCCATTACATAAGAAGAGAAAATTGGGACAGTATTTAGTGTTGGGTTAGCAACAATTTATTGTTACAACAAAACATAAATATTTGTAGCACTTAGCTGAGTTGAGGCTAAGTATATGGTTTCTATTCCAACATCACACGAGGCTATTTGGATGAGGAAGATCCTAGTTGTTTTGTTTAGTTAGGAGATGAATCTTACATTGATCTATTGTAAGAATCATAGTTGTATAAAACTCTTTGAAAATCCAGCGTTTCATGATAGGTCCAAGCATATAGACTGTAGGAATTTACAAGGTAAGTTCCACAGAAAGAATACCAAAAGGACACAGCTCACAACCAGATCTCAAATCAATACACCAGTATTTTTGACGTGGTTAAAACCCTCAGAGTGCAAGGAGGGAAACAGTCCACGGCCTGTCCCAACGTGGGTACTACAGGCAATTTATTAATCAAAGAATGAAAATTTACATAAGCTTCTCTCATGCACGGATTACCCGAACAATGACCCTCCATGCGCTTTAAATAGAACTCATGGACCAATCGGGTGTCAAGCCATGGATCAAGTGTCGGTAATACCGAGGTGAGAGTGAACTGTCGGATCACTACATATCGTGACCGTCGGATTGTAAGTTACAAAATGTACAACGGTAAAGAAACACACTTTACCTAACTCTAACCTAACTCTATACTAGACCAAGTTGAACTTAACTATATCCTATGTGTCGGAATATCCTAACATCCCCCCTTAAGAACAACTTGGGATAGGATTGAAGGATTTACAAATATGACACAATAGGAGAAGGAAGGAGGCACTAGAGCCTATCCCCCCTTAGTGACAACTTCCTGAACTCCAAGCATATATCGAAGTTTAGTGAACTTCGCCTCTGTGAGAGCCTTTGTGAAGATGTCTGCAACCTGATCATCTGTTGGACAATGTTGCACTTCAAGAACATGGTCATGAATGAGCTTTCTGATGAAGTGCATGTGTAGTTCAATGTGTTTGTTGCGCTGATGCTGGACTGGATCTTTGCATAGCTGAATGGCACTTTGATTATCACACCAAAGTGTGGTTGAATGTTGCTGCTCAAAGCCAAACTCTGATAGGATCTGACGAAGCCACAAGGCTTCCTTACTAGCTTCCACGGCACCACGATACTCTGCTTCTGCTGACGAAAGAGAAATGGCAGCCTGTTTCTTACAAGCCCATGTAATAGGTCCTGAACCAAGAGTGAAGACATAACCGGCAGTAGACTTCCGATCATCAAGGTCACCAGCCCAATCAGAATCAGTGAAACCAACTAACAGAGGAGCTGCTTTGGCACTGTAATGAATCCCAAACTGTACTGTACCTCGAACATAACGAAGTATTCTTTTAGCTGCTTTCCAATGACTTTCACGGGGGTTTTGCATAAAACGCGCAACAAGGCCAACAGCAAAGGAAAGATCAGGACGAGTATGGGTTAAATACAGGAGTTTTCCGACAAGTTGACGGTATAAGGTAGCATCAACTTCAGGAGAGGTACAAGAGACTGAAAGTTTGACTCCAGACTGAAAGGGAGAAGGGGCTGGCTTACAGTCTTCCATGTGAAAATGACGAAGAATATCACAAGCATACTTGGACTGGGAAAGGAAAATACCCTCTTGGGATTGCAAGACTTGAAGACCGAGAAAATAGTGTAAATGTCCTAAGTCTGTCATTTCAAATTTCTTTTTAAGGCTGGACTTCACATGGTTTATAAGGTTGGGATCACTACCAGTAAGAATAAGATCATCAACATAAAGAACAAGGATGATAAGAGAGTTGCCCTCTTTCTTGGTGTAGACAGTATTGTCAGAATGACACCTAGAAAAGCCAGATTCTAAAAGAAAGCTATCCATTTTGGCATACCAAGCCCGAGGAGCTTGCTTGAGGCCATAAAGGGATTTCTTAAGTCGACAAACAAGGCTGGAGTCTGTTTGTATGAAGCCAATGGGTTGTTCCATATAGATTTCTTCCTGCAAGTCCCCATGCAAGAAGGCAGATTTAACATCCATCTGATGGACTTCCCATTTTAAAGAGGCAGCAAGGGAAAGAACAAGGCGGATAGAGTTCATTTTGGCAACAGGAGAAAGGTTTCAGTGTAGTCAATGCCTTCAACCTGTGAAAAGCCCTTAGCAACGAGACGAGCTTTATGTTTATCAACTTTCCCATCTGGTCCATACTTGGTTCTGTAAACCCATTTACATCTAACAAGTTTGCGTCCCTTTGGTAGAGGAACAAGATCCCATGTATCATTTGTCATCAATGAATGATATTCTTCATTCATAGCTGCTTCCCAATGTGGATGGCCTGAAGCTTCTGCAAAAGTGTCAGGATCATGATTTACTGGAGCTTGAGCCAGTAAAGAAGAGGCTCTTTCAAACTGAGAACGTGTACGTCGCTGATCTGTAGGATCACCGGCAAGATCACCTGCTGCATCCCGAGTAGCACGGACCCATCTTGGAAGTTGAGGATTCTGAGAAGGTGGGGGAGGATTATCATCCTCGCTTTCATCATCTGAAGAAGAAATGTTTTCAAAGATAGAAGAGATAGGAAGAGGTGGCACATCCGCCGGACTAGGCTCGCAGGCCGATTTATTTTCATCAAATTTTACATCTCTTCTAATGATAACATTTTTGGACTTAAATGGAATAAGTCTATAACCTTTTACATCTTCAGAATATCCAACAAAAGTACATTTCTCACTCTTAGGTTCTAAAGCTTTATGCTTTTCATCTGGAATATGGGCCCATGCTTCACTTCCAAACACACGAAAGTGACTTACATCTGGTTTAATGGAACTCCAAGCTTCTTCTGGAGTGATATTCTCTAGAACCTTAGTAGGAGTGCGATTGATTATATAATTTGCACAATTAATTGCTTCGGCCCAAAAACTAAGACTGAGTCCTTTAGATTGCAGCATACAATTAGCCATTTCCTTTAAGGTGCGATTTTTCCTTTCAGCTACACCATTTTGTTGTGGAGTGTATGGAACAGTATGTTGCATTTGAATTCCATTTTCGGTGCAAAAGTTGATGAATGTGTTTTTAACATATTCTCCACCATTATCAGTTCTTAGCTTAAGAATTTGATGTCCAGATTGTTTTTCAACAAATGCTTTGAAGGCCAAAAAAGTGGTAAATACTTCGCTCTTGAGTTTTAAGAAGTATACCCAAGTGCGTCTGGAGAAATCATCAATGAAAGTTAAGAAGTACTTGCAGCCAGAGAATGAAGCAACAGGAAGAGGACCACATAAATCACTGTGCACAAGCTGTAAAGGGGCTGAGGCACGTTTGTCAAAACTGTCCCGATGATGTTTTCCGAGTACACATCCGGAACAAACACCATCTCTGCAAGATACCATAGGAAGACCTGTCACCATATTTTCTTTACATAGATGCTGAAGGGAGCGATAGTTTAAGTGACCAAATCGCTCATGCCAAAGTTTGCTCACTTCATCATTATGAGCAACAAATACTGAGGGAAGATTGGATGACCCAAAGTTGTGAAACTTATACAACCTTTTGGAATCATCAGCAAGACCAGTAGCTAGAATCTGTTTAGGATCTTTTAGATCCTTGATTACAACATCATGAGGTGAAAATTCAACAATTTTACCTTCACCTGAATGAGTTATCTGATAGACAGATAGAAGGTTGCAGGATAAGGTTGGAACACATAATACATCATTAAACTGACCATTGTCTAGATGAACAGTTCCAGTCCCTACAACATTAAGAGATCTATCATCACCAATATATATATTTTTGGTGTTACAATCATTTAAAGAAGAAAACATGGCTTGGTTTTTGGCCATGTGACAAGAGGCTCCAGAGTCAATGAGCCACTCATGAGAATGAGAAGAAGAAGAAGATACATTTAATGCATAACCAGACTGAGATGATTGACAATGACATGCAGAAAGTGCCATTCCGGAAGTTGAAGTTGAAGTAGGCTCCACATGGATGTTATGTTTCTTCATTGCGGCTTCCAAGGCTTCCATCTTCTTAAAGCATTTAGATTCTAAGTGGCCATCTCGATTACAAAAGTTACAATGTCTATCAGTCTTCTTCCATTTGTTTTTATTGGTCTTATCATTTTGCTGAAATGATCTTTCATTTTGAGGCTGAAATGGTTTAGGACCATTCTTTTGAGGATATGACTTCTTAGGATTCTTTGAATTTGGTTGCTGCTGGGCGGCTAACGCTTTGTGGAAGAGTTTCCAAGATTAAGAAGACCAAGGTGTAAGAGTTTTTCTTGTTCTCTTATTAAGGAATCACAAAAGGAGTCAAAGGAAGGGGGCTTGTAGTCTTGTCCTTGACAAATGAAAGCTTCTCTTGTAGAATGGAAAGTGGAAACAAATACAGAGTAGGCTGGTCCCAACTTAGTAAGGATGGAATAAATAAGGTTACCATCTTCTTTCTTAACTTTAACACCTTCAAGAGATATCTAAGGTTCTTGAATTTGGACAAGAAATCTTCAATGCAAGAAAAATTATTAGGATCCAAAGTAAGCAGCTCATTTTCAAGTTGATGGGCTCTAATTTCATTTTTAATCCCAAAAACTTTAGCAAGTTTTTCTAATGCTTCATGAGGAGTCTCAAGTTCCGCAATGTGGAATCTAAGATCAGGAGAAATAGACATCCCTATCAAACCACGTGCTTGATCTTGTCTATTTTCCCATTTTGCCGCCTTGTCTTCATCTTTTGGTTTCTTCTCTTGGTCTGTGGCTATTCTGAAGAGACCTTTACTTCTAAGTAAATCTTCGATGTAGGCTACCCATTGGAAGTAGTTAGTGCTATCAAGAATGACTTGGCATGGGCTTTCCATTTTTAAAAAAAACTGAAGCTGAAGATGCTGAAAGTAAGTGTTCCAATGGATAGATCTCGAAAAAATAGGCGGTTTTAAAAAAAACGGCTCTGAAAAAGGCTTCCGGATGAAGAAGTTATGGCTTTTTGAAAAAAATTGTTGAAGTTGCCGGCAAAGTGCGCGAATGTGCGGGAATGAAAAAATCCGCCCCCACAAAATGGAGACTTGAACCCAAGACCTCTACTCTCTTAAAATAGCTTTGAACCAATTGATCTATACAAAAAATTTGAGAGAGAGAGAGAGAGAGAGAGAGAGAGAGAGGGGGGGGGGGGCCTCGGTTTGCGTGCTTGCCTTGAGAAAGCTCTTTTTCCCTACAAAACACAAAACACAAAACCCAACACGAATATGCAAAGAAAAACGAACCTTGCGGCTCGAAGTTAGCTTTAGCCAAAAAACTAGAAATTTAAAAAAAAATCTCAAAGTTAGCTTTAGCCGAAAAACTAAATATTTTTCTCAATGTTTCTGATTTTCCGAGATCACACTAAGGTGCAGGGAAAAGAGCATACGCATGAGAAAAATCCTTCCTTTTTGTTTCTGATTTGCCCAGATCGCACAGAGTCGCAGGGCAAAGAGCATACACAGAAATGAAAGGTATAGATCCGGTTAAAAAAAAAGGCTAAATAAACTGAGACCGAAATAAGCAGAGAGAAAATAACAGTAAACTGCAAAAAAAAAACTGTATACCTCCCGATCTAAAAAATGACGCAGCTAGGGCTACCGGAAACCTTTTCGCGTGAAACGAAAGGGGTTCCTCACTGGAACAGATGCTCTGAAACGCAACAGAGCAGTCCTCTCGGCCCGAAAGCAGTCAGAAACAGCAGATCTAGGAAACGACAGCCGCATGCAGTTCTACCGGCTTCAGATTTGGATCACCAACGGACGCGGCCCTCAAATAGCTCTGATACCATGTAGGAATTTACAGGGTAAGTTCCACAGAAAGAATACCAAAAGGACACCGCTCACAACCAGATCTCAAATCAATACACCAGTATTTTTGACGTGGTTAAAACCCTCAGAGTGCAAGGAGGGAAACAGTCCACGGCCTGTCCCAACGTGGGTACTACAGGCAATTTATTAATCAAAGAATGAAAATTTACATAAGCTTCTCTCATGCACGGATTACCCGAACAATGACCCTCCATGCGCTTTAAATAGAACTCATGGACCAATCGGGTGTCAAGCCACGGATCAAGTGTCGGTAATACCGAGGTGAGAGTGAACCGTCGGATCACTACATATCGTGACCGTCGGATTGTAAGTTACAAAATGTACAACGGTAAAGAAACACACTTTACCTAACTCTAACCTAACTCTATACTAGACCAAGTTGAACTTAACTATATCCTATGTGTCGGAATATCCTAACATAGACATCAACTACTATCACCTGAGAGATTGTGTATAGAGGAGGATTTTTATGTTACAGTACATTCCTATAGAGGAGCGGGATGCAAACATTTTGACAAAGGATCTATTAATAGCCAAGTTCGAGTTCATAGGAGCATGATTAAATTTGTTTAGAACCCTTTTCTTGACAAGAGGGAGTGGTAAATTATAGTAATAAAAGGCTTCATTTGACTTGTCCCATACTCAAATGGAGAAATTGAATTTCCACTTCAGCAGGATGAGTTGGAAAACACTTAGCAAGAGTGACATGGCCAAATCACTCAGTTAAGTCATTCAATTTGTGTTTGTGGGCTAGAAGCTTAGTTTTGTCCAAGTTCTTGGTCAAGATATAGCTAGCTAGAGGTGTTATCTTTAGTGAAAGTCACTTATCTAAGTTCTAGTTTAGAATAGAGTCAGTATTTGTTTAGTTGAGTAGTTGTAATGGTTGTAATCTCAACTAACTCTTAGTTAACTAGTCAATTTACAAAAAATAAACATAGCAATGCATGCAATTCGTATTTCCTAGGTATTTGTGCGAGAAAAGGCATAATGTAATAATTATTGTATACTAGTGAGTGTACAATGTTTTCATGTATCAAGTGAGGTAATTTCCTTCAGAACTGCACAAGGAAATAAGAGATTCCCTATTTTTTAGGAGCAGTAATTGCGCAAGGAAATAGGAGGAAGAAGGTGCCCTATTTTGGATAAATATTTTGCAGAGCTGACTGAGGAAGAGATCAATATTATAGTGCAGATTGAGTTTCAACAATTGAAGCAATCATTGTAATGGATCATTGTTCTTATCTCATATAACACAAACTGAGGAAGGGTTTTTCCCAATTGGGTTCCCCAATAAAAAATGTGTTCATTTTGGTTGAATGATTGCATGTTTTTCTATTGTCACTTTTCCTTTCGTAAAAATTACTAGGAAGCATTTGTGTCTATTAATTTCAACATGAACTCATTATTAGTTGTAAATTTCGAGTTATTTCTACAACTTTGAATATGAGCTAGGAAATATGGTCACAACCATATTTCACTATAACAAGGCTAAAAATCTAGTCCCTTTTTGGTCCTTGATAGAGGATGGTTAGAATGTCCAATTTTTTTTTTTTTTTGAACCTATCAATTGAGAGAATCAAAGGGAACAAACATTCAAAAATGATGTCTTCAATAGAATTGATGGAGTCATTCTTATGTTTGAAAAGAAAATATTGCCTCCTACTTATTAAAAACCATTAATTCCTTTCCAAATTACAAGAACCACTTAAATGAAAAGTCATCTAAAAGAACCCTTACGCTAGAACTTAGAAAATAAATCTTTCCCATATATCAGTCGCTACCCACTCTAATATCTTGGAAAAAAAATCTACTCAGTATGAGGATTACAAATTAACCTATGTTGAACATGGAAAACATCTCCCATTATACTTCTTCCACTCAGGTTTCAAGAGGTCCTGCAGAGAGATTGACATGGGGTGAGTCGGTACAACAATGCTAGAGAAATTACAAGGAGAGTTAGAATAATGGCAAGTTTGTGATGCGGGGAACCTTTGAAATGACTAAGGTGAAGTGCAAGTATGTGACATAGGATGGTAGGGAATCGAAAATGAAGGAGTTACAAAGGGAAAGAAAATTTGGATTTGATACCACGTCAATTCAAGATGGAAACTCCCATATTTAGTCACCATTGTATTAAGGAGAATGGGATTATATAACATAGCAAAGAAACCCTTGGGATTCGTCATCCAAGGAAAACTCCTATTCTCAATTTTCATATTTCCTTAATTTACATATTTATAATCTATTGACCAAATACTTGAGGATTAAGCATCTAACAATGATAGACAATTTTTTGTGTCACAATAATGTTAGTGTGCAAAAATAACTACATGAAAATGCTACAAAACCAATTTTTAGAACAATGTGATTAACATATAAAACCAAAAACCATCATCACATTGTTAGAAACATAGAAACATCATATTGAGGTAAGTAATAAATATATGTCACATTTTGATTATGGAAATCATCATCATAATGTAACATGATATAACTAAGATTGCATATAAAATGACACAAACATTGCATGAAAATAATGAATTCACAGTGCAATGAAAGACACTCACAGACACATTGTGACAAACACTTTTTTATGTCACAATAGGTTTAGCAAGTATTGTTGAAAAATTCAATAAGAATAAAATAAGAAATGACATAAAATTAAGAAAAAAAAGGACAAAAAACAATAGAAGAGAAACACCATCAAAATAAGAAAACTGAAAAAAAAAAAAAAAAACCAAAAAAAGGTGAGTAAAACCTCCATGGCTTATGTTGGGCACTTAAATACCAATTTACCCCTTGGGAAAAATGGCCAACCATCATCAACATGTTCAATATGACTAGTTATAGTTAATCATGATCAACCATAGTCTAGCATGGTAAACATGGCCAACAATAGTCGAATCATAACCAGCCATGGCGAATGATTCTTAACAATGCTTAACATGGTCAATTGTATTAAACTATAGCCAACATATTCAACCATCGTAAAACATAGTTAATCATACTCTATGTTATACAAATTTAGTTTAATGTAGACACCATGGTCTACATTGATCCAGATCTTGGGAGGAGGTCCCCAAGATCTAAAAAATTGAAATGCGAGGAGAAAAGTGGAGAATGCCTAGTAAACAAAACCACCAAGGTTTCTTTTTATTAAAATAGAGAATAACTATAAAAGCTAGATTTTGGTTGAGAATCTATTGTTTTACAAAATGCGACTTCTTACCTACAACCTTTTTTTGTTACAATACCACAGGTAAAATCCATGGGTGGATAAATACCATGGGTGAATGAAAAACATGGGTAAATTCCATGAGTGAATAAATACGATGGGAGGATGAATACCAAGGATGGATGCCACTTACAATACCATGGGTGGATGAATACTATTGGTGGATGAATACCATGGGTGGTTTCCATTTTCCATTCAAATCATTCCTCTATTCTTAAGAAGCAATGGTCCCCATTGCGTGAAGTTCCCTCCTAAGAAGCCTTTGTTGAATATGAGGAGCCATTGAAGAGAAGAGTTTTGTGTGGTTAACCCATAATCGTGATGAACAAAGATTTGAGGATAGAGATACCCTGTAATGCTTGTGACCAACTGTGATACTAATAGTGTGCAGCCTAGCAAATGGACTTTGAAGAACTGTGGGTTTGTGGATGACCCATAACCATCAAAAATGAAGATCCGAGGATAGAGATACCCTGTAATGCTTGTGACCAACTGTGAAACTAATAGTGGGTCATCTAACAAATGGACTTCGATGAATAGTGGGCTTTTGGATGACCCATAACTATGAAAAATGAAGATCCGAGGATAGTGATACCCTATAATGCTTGTGATCAACTATGATACTAAAAATGTGTGGCTTAGTAAATCGACTTCGATGACAAGGATTTTTTGCGGTTGATCCATCACTGTGATACTGACAGTTGATGAAGTAGTAGGTGCTTACCTAGCCTGGGGTGTGAGGGCACATATCCAAATAACCCAAACCCAATGTTGATGAATCTGAAACATGTGCCTACCAAAGCAGCGTGGGAGGACACGTCTCCAAAGGAAACCCACTCTTAGTGCTGCTCCGGATTTAAAATGGGCATAACTCGGTCAATAAAACTCAGAACCTTTATTATATCCTATTTTTTTAAATATAATTACCATTCTACATCTTCCCATGTGTTTGAAATCCCTATCTAGACACTTTGGAAACTCATATTCACGCTGCGACTGTCCCGTCGTTGCAAAAGTTTTGAAAAAATAGTTTAAATTAAATCAATGATATCTCCCTCATTTGAACTCCAATTGAACCGATTTTTTTTTTTAATTTGGGTATTTTTTCACAAGGAATCCATATCTAAAATTTGTTTTTGTTAATTTTGTAGGAATATGTAATTCTTACTTGTATCAGTTGTGATTCTTTCTATCTAGAGGAGTATGTTCCTATTTTCTTTCCTAGATTTAAGTGTGGTTGAGATATTCTCTCAACCAAAAAATTATGTGTCCAAGATAGTTTCCCTATCTCGAGACAAAACTTCATATATTTATTTGTAACATTATTTGATTAATGTGAATATATATTTCCATATGGAAATTTAACATGGTATTAGAGCCCTTGAGGGCTTGGCCCCTCCTGGGCTTGGCCTGTCGTGGGGTGAGGGAAATAATATAAGTATATTTGTTTTAGCTTTTTTATTTTTTCCATCAGGAAAATTTTGAATCTTGTTTTGAGAGTTGAGGGAGTTTATTATTCATTGGTGAGTGGAGAGAGCAGGTCGTGCATATGGCTTGTTGTGAAAGACTACATGATTGTAATATGGAGTAATGCATGCTGATTGAATGAGGTCACTTGAAGTCTGTCTGAGGGTTGAAGTAGTGCCCTCTGGTCAACGAAGAGAGAAGCATGGACTCGACACCCTAATTTAGCATTGAAACTCGTGTGGTAAGACCGCTATAGCTCCTATCGAGTTTTGACTTGAGACTGACATCACTTCGTTCGAGGCAAGATCCCGCGACATACAAGTCACTTCATACAGATCGCTCCATGATAGAGAGATAAAAGTTGCGCTTCTCGCACCCATCAAATCTGTCATCACCCGAAGGGAGGTGAACCTAACCCTCTCCTTCATTCTGACTTCTGTATAAGAGCAGTGATGGGCACAATTGTCCATGCGATTTACAGACATGACCTTGGTTCCATGGAAGTTATTCTAGAAGAATCATGTTTATATATATTTTAGTGGAGCTGCTCATGAGGCCAAAGGGGCACCAACCCTGGCAGATGAATAAAGAATCCCACCATGGCACTTCAACACCTCATCCATATAGTTGTTCCTTATCTATGCTTTCGTGTCATTGTGTGCTAATGTTTGTAGCCTCACGATGCTGCAGAGGGTGTTGCAGGTGATCGTAGCACTAGCCTATGGCAGGAGATGTCGTGATGATTCGAAAGCCTTTTTTTTTTTGAGGCCAAGATCACTCCTCTCGGTCCATAAATCGATATCCATGGATGAGGTGTGTATAGTCACAGTGTTGAGAAGACCAAGGTGAGAAGCGTGGTAATGAGGAGCCTGATCTGAATTCTGAAGAAAACATTGTGACTAGCAATTCTCTAGCTCGTGAGGAGTTTAGCAGTTGAAGTCAAGATCATTGGTGATTTGTGTAAAGGCAGTGGTGGAGACCAGAAACGGAGGTTGTTCATGCTTGTGGTGAGAAGCATGCTTGTGATACTCTATAAGTCTGGAGACTTGGTGAACGGTGTGGAATGGAAGTACTATTGATTCACTATTGATTACCCGATCATTTGGGAATCATGAATCTCTCAAGAACTACACAAAAATTCAAATTTTTTTTACCAAATTCAAATTTATTGACTCCAATTTACATTTTCTCAAGACCTGAGGCATGTCTGGAATCAGCTCAGATTGTGGAGCATGGAAGTCATATCGTGGATCTCCCAACAAAATTTTAGGATCAGAAGGAGTTATTTGAATCAGAGGAGGTGTGCCATGAAGCAGAGAGAGTTATCTGTGCCACTATAAGATAGAGCATCATTTTATTTTGTTGCAACATATTCATGGGGATTCAGGACTCCCCAAATTAGAAATTCAAAATGAACAAACTCCTACACATTCTCTTTGGAGAAAAACAAATTTTGGTGAAGATGTTATGATCGCTAACGTGGATTTAAGGGTGGGGCCTAAATCTGCTTGTTTTAATGATGAGAGTCTAGACCCTATTCCTTCTCAATCGAAGGGGATTTGCCAAAATGGCACAACATTTGGTCTAGAGAAGTGCAACAGGAAATTTATTGGAGCGAGATACTTTACTAAGGGCTCCAAGCTGGAATTGAGGCTTGGAAGCTTGCAGAAGGTGAGTTTATTTCTCCGCGAGGCATCAAAGGACACAGAACTCATACTTTATCTACAACAACGTGGAGTTTTGTGAAAAACACAAGTATATATAGGTATGCACGAGGGACTACTAGAGGAGGGGCTCCTTATGCAAGAGTTTCATCTTACAAAGTTTGTTGGACTAGCAACAGATGCTCTAATGCAGATATTATTGCAGCATTCAATGCAAAGATTCAAGATGTCATTGATGTGTTCTCTATTTATATTGGATCTGACCCTCTTATGATAGATTACCTTCAAGATGAAATTTCCATTGGATCCTTCCATGCAGTCTAGAGAGGAAAGTTCGTGGCTTGTTTCGCTGGAAATTTTCCATGTGATAAAATAAAAATTTGTGAATTTACTTGGAGTTTGGAAAGATAAATACGTTGAGACTAATCAACTCAATGCTGAAATGCAATTTGTTAGAAATAATTATAATTACATGTTTAGAAACTCCAAAGAAGAAAAAATAGTGGTATTTATAAATGTTTTGGAATTAGAAGCATTGAGCGTATCTAACTCAATGGAGTGGTTTTGTTAGAATTATCTACTCTAAGAAATCCTGCAGGTGAATCCAAGACAATAATAAAAACAGAAAAAGAAAGAGGATGCAAAGACACTCTGTGATGTATAATAAGGCTGAAGTGAAACAAATATTGTTTTCGTGTAACAATGACACTCGAAATTAAATGATGATCGACAACTATCTGAAAGTTTGTGCGAGTTAGTGTGAGTTTGTGGAATAGACTCACTATCATGTTGTATTATGAATCACACATTTTATTAGTAAGAAAGTATAGGATGTTTTGTAGTGGTCTTTTTAAATCTGTACCTAGTGAATCCAAGAGTTGGAATTTGTAATGTAAGCATCATGACGCATCTGTAGCCCCATAAAGTTCGTGGTAATCTTAAAACCACTTTGTAATTGAAGGTTTGTGGTCAGCCGGAAATGATTTTGCAGTGGTGGTTTGTTGTAAGATAGAAACCACATGTAAAAGTGAAGTGGACATGGATTCCTATAGGCATGATTTAGGGTCAGCCAAAAAAACCCTAGGCTTGGTTGAGTCGGGTCTTTGGTGAGACTTACTGGATGGAGTGCCTTAGTTGCATATTTGAGGCCCTTGGTGGCTGTTTTGAACTTTCGTGGATGAGTTGAGCCTTAGTGGCTGTGTTGAGCCTTGGTGGATGAGTTGAGTTGTGGTGGCTGAGAGCCATTTGTGGGATTGTTGTGGGTGGTCCGATAAACCCAGAGGATTTTTAGGGGTAATCCGATAAAACCCATGATGATACTATTGGACAGGGATTTGCAGGTACAGGTACATTTATGTAGTTATAATGGTTGACAGAACCATGTATGCGAAGGGAATCCTAGTACACTGGCGGTTGCAATGGTTGGAACCCATGCATTCCAATGGATGGTTACTCCTTTATATGGACATCAACATATTATTTTGTTATGTTTGACCACAACTAGACTTTGTAGATTGATATTGAGACAAGTACACATTAAGGTGGTGTGTTGGAATATGTAGTTCCTACTTATCTTAGTTGTGATTCTTTCTATCTAGAGAAGTATGTTCCTATTTTGTTTCCTAGATTTGTGTGTGGTTGAGATATTCTCTCAACCAATAGATTTTGTGTCCAAGATAGTTTCCCTATCTTGAGACAACACTTCATATATTTACTTGTAAAATATGTACTTGGTAACTCCTTATGGAAATTTAACAAATTTTGCAATAAAAGTTTCATATCTGATCTACAAACTTGCCACACAAAAAATCCTACAAAAAGATAAAATAAAAAAATATTCTCGTTATGGATGTCATAGCAGCCGCATGACTCTTGTTGAAGATTGCTGCAAAAATTTGAACCTAAAATATGCATCAAACCCTCATTTCCATGAAAACATAACCTAGCTCTGATATCACTGACCCAGATCTTGGGAGGAGGCACCCAAGATATGACAATTTCAAATGCTAGCAGAAAAGTGGAGAACACCCAGTAAACAAAACCGCCAATATTTTTTTTTATTAAAATAGAGAATAACTATAAAAGATACATTGTGGTGGACAATCTGTCGTCTTATAAAATGTGACTTGTTTCTTACAACCTTTTTTTGTTACAATACCACAGGTAAATTCCATGGGTGGATAAATACCATGGGTGAATGAATACCATGGGTAAATTCCATGAATGGATAAATACCATGGGAGGATGAATACCAAAGTTGGATTCCACTTACAATACCATCAGTAAATTCCATGGGTGGATGAATACTATGGGTGGATGAGTACCATGGGTGGATGACATTTTCCATTCAAATCATACATGCTCAATATTGTCAACAGGGTTAAACATGGTCACTAATATAAAACATGTGCATCTTAGTTAACCTTGTACAACCCTGTCCATTAAAATATGTTTCTTAGGCATTTTATATATTTTCAAAAATATTTCTTATATAACTTTTACTCTAAATCACTTCTTTCAATGTGACGAATACAAATCTACATCTATGTGAGAGTAGAAGAAGATCCATTGCGTATTGTGCTGAAAAAATAATTCATTCCAATATAATATTATAGAAGAAGCATTGGAATGCAGTTGCGTAAAAAAAATGATGTGAAATTTCTACGAAAACAAATGTCAGGATGATGCGATTAAAATCACAATGTTAGAAACAAACCAAAATCATGTTATGACAAACAAAAAAAGTAGACACTGCATTTTCATGATAAAAAAGCATCATCACAGTGTGATGTGATGTAAATAACATCACAATGCAAAAATACATGAGGATAACATGAAAAAATAATGTCACAATGCCACAAAAGACGTACAATGCAACATTTTGATAGACAATTTTTTTCATCACGATACGTGTAACAAATATTGTTGAAAAACACAATAAAAAATTAATAAGAAACAAAATAATGTGGGGAAAAAGTTTTACAAAACAAAATGGAACATAGTTAACACCATTTAAATGTGAGAACCGAAACAATAACAAAATAATAATAAAAAAAAACCTTGTTGGATTAATGTTATGCACGTACAAACCAATCTCAAACATGCAAAAATTAGTCAACCATCATCAACATGTACAACCATGTTCAAGTTGGCTAGCCATAATCAATCTTAGTCAATTATTGTCTACTATCATGAACATGTCTCACCATGGTGTATGATTTCTAACCATGCTATGGTCAATCATACTCAAATACATTCAATCATAGTAAACGTGTTGACCATGGTTAACCTTAGCCAATGATACCTTATCATAAACAACTTTAGTTTAATGTGGGAAACATGACGTATATTTTCAGCATTCTCAGCATGGTCAAACAAGGTCACTCATATTCAATGCAAGAATTATCGATAACCATAGATGACCACTTTTATCTATACATAAATTTTGATAACCATGTCTCCACCCTTAGTAAACAATATTTTCACCATAGCTAATCCTGGTCTGACAAGCTCAATCGTGGTTAGACATTGTGAATATGTTTTAACATGGAAAATATTGCTCACTTTCAATAAACATTTTTAGCCATATTCAACCATATTAAACCATTTTGAAGCAGGATCATCCAGAGTCCAACAGAGACAACCATAGTCAACCGTAGGCATCCATAGTCAAACTTCTTTGCAATTGTTTTTCATTGTCATCCATGGTCAACCAATTTCACCATGGGAACCTAATGTTAGCCATGGGAAACCATGGCCAAAGCCATTAACTCATAAACATGATCAGGAATTTTCAACCATGGTTGTAAATATTAATGACATGAAAATCTCATCACCATGTGATGCATAAGGAATTACCTCATAGTGTGATGTATATCAAACCTCATTATAATTGGAAAAATAATTAATGTTGCAATGCAACAGACAAAACCATTGACAACCATGCTCAATCTTGTTTAGCTATGTCAACAATGGTTTCCCATAGTTAACCAAGGTCAAACACAATCAACAATGGTCATCATGGTGAGGATGCATGACCATGGTCATCATGGTAAGTCATGGTCAACCATACTCATTTATAGGTAAATGTTGGCAATCTTTGTTTTTTATGTTTAACCATTATTAATCATATGTTGACAGTAGTGAACCATGGTTGAATAACCTCAACTATGGTAAAACATAGTCATGAAAGCTCAATAATGATGAGAAAATGGTGAATTCACCTTGTTAACCAATATCTTACAATATTTATTCGTAAAAGGGATTTTTAATTGTGAAAAATACACTCGATATATTGTACCTATTGTGGGGAGTATCTAGAGTAGAGGGAAATTATAGGTATTGACGAGTATAAAAAGGGGAATTCAATAAATTAGAGTTGATTTTCCGAGAAACTTTTATTTGGGCAGCGAAGATGGTTCAACAAAAGGCTTCTTGGAGTTTCATCAATATATAGTGAGATTAGGGTATTCCTTGATATCCCACGAACATAGTCGTTATGACATATGTTGATTAGGTGCAGAAATCATGGATCAAACATCATCACCAAGTTCAACCTAGTTGAACCATGTTCATCCATGCACAAAACCATAGTCAACCATGGACATCCACATCAACCATGTCAATATTGTCAAACCATGAGAATTTGTGGTAAACATGGACAACATGAACTACCATCTTCATGGTTCACCTTAACGCGACCATATTTAACCATAGTCAACCGTGTCGAAAAATGGTGAAGCAAACTTAACCATGGTAAAAAATTGTCACAACAATTTCGCCATGGCCATAAATACATTATTACATAATGGTTCACCATGGTTAATAATTTTCAAATTCATTAACCCTCTCAAAACATTAATGTAATATTAACATTAACACCAATATAACATCAACATGTTCCACCATGTTGACAAATGTTAATGTCACAATGTTGAACATTCATGTAACATAAATATGTCGTTACATTAATGGTCAATCCTAGTCAACCAATGTCAATGCTCCTCAACCATGATCAACCTTGTCAACAATGGTCAACCTTATCAACCATGCTTAACCATAGTCAATGATAATCAACTATCAACCACCCTCGCAACCATGGTTAATCATTCTCAACCATGGTTATCCCTCCTCAACAATGTTTGACTATATTCTGATAATGCCAACTACAGTCAACCATGCTCTATTAATCTAGCTCATGCATGCCGGAACTCAACTAGCACAACTACATCAATAAAATGGTTGGTATATACCAATCGTTGTCATTTCCCTCCTTTCATATGTCAATCAATACCATTTTAAATGAAAAATGATGCATATTCACATATATCAACTACTTTATACATATGATTGTGCTAATTTATTTTTGAAAATTTTCATCTAATTACCATCATAAATCATTCATAAAATTTATTCATCATCAAAGTTGATGCCTACATCCACTAAATTTTAGCAAAAGATTCTATAATACTTTGGACTTATATTTTAGTAAAAGAATCTATAATACTTTGGACTTATATACACTAGAGTTATATGTGTGATTTTCCATCATGAAAATTGGGCCCTAATGTCCAATTTTTTTTGGGCAAAAGCATCTTATAATCATTTGGTCCTACCTTCATAATATTTTTGTTTTTAATTCTTCCTTCTCAATTTATACGTCTGGTAGGAGTGAAAAAATTCATGATAAATACTTATTGACTGCATTTTCAATGGGACAATGGGACAAATGGATGCCATCAAATTTTGAGTTGTACGTTGATAATGAGCATCTTTGAATTTTTCAGAAACTGAATTTTCATTACATTATGGGTTGTTGGCGTTGATAATGAGCATCTTTGAATTTTTCAGAAACTGAATTTTCATTACATTATGGGTTGTTGGCGTGCGGTATTCCAGCTAAAATCAAATCACCTAATAAATTATTTTTTCTATCTTTGAATTTTTCAGAAACTGAATTTTCATTACATTATGGGTTGTTGGCGTTGATAATGAGCATCTTTGAATTTTTCAGAAACTGAATTTTCATTACATTATGGGTTGTTGGCGTGCGGTATTCCAGCTAAAATCAAATCACCTAATAAATTATTTTTTCTATCTCATTGGACAAATGGATGCCATCAATTTTTGAGTTGCACGTTGATAATGAACATCTTTGTATTTTTCACAAACGGATTTTTCATTACTCTGTGGGTTGTGTACATTTACTTTTGTGGGTTGTCCACATGCGGTATTCGAACTAAAATCAAATCATCACCTAATATATTATTTTTTCTATCTCCTTGAATAATATATGTCTTCCATCGTGTAATTTCTATACAATTACCAAACACTTCGGTTGTTCTATGATAAAACCTTACATTGAAAATTGGTGTAGTGAAATTAGTGTTTAGATTCCGATACATTGAAACTGCGCGTGCCAAGAGTCGGAGAAGACCCTGGCATTGACCATTGCCTGAATTGAAAATTTAAATGGGAGCTGCTTAATATTGACCAAAGTTCTCTCGACTACCTGAGACTGGATGTTTTCATAGGCGGCTTTGATATTGAAATGATTAAGATATCTGACTACGATTGCTTCCAATTCATCTCATATCCAAATTGCATAGATAAAATTTTAAAATTTGGGTGGCAGTGATCATATTATAAAGCAGGATCCACACTTTGGCCATTCAACTTGACCTTTGACCAGCAAAATAAAAAGTAACAATCATTTGACGCATCCCCACTTGACGCCGCTTGAGTGGTTCACCTCGGCTTTTCAAATTCAAGTCCTTTTTATCAAGAAATTGAGCGTTCGTTATATTCCACAGTATTTCCTAGTGCTTACTAAGTTTGATTATTTAACATAGAGACAAGGTGACGTTCTTTATTATCAATTTTCGGTTTCTTATTAAATTTGAGTAATTTGTTTATCAAACTAAATGTAGACTACGTTAAAAATTTAGAAATATTAAAAAGGTTAGCGTACATTATTCATTTAAAACAAAACAAAAAAAATTCATTTATTTTCGCTTCGTTTTTATCTGTTTTTTTTATTTCAATTTAGTTAAGAATACCTTTATTGCAGGTAATCACTTTTTTGTTGGTAAATGTCATCTACTTCAATCATAATTAACAAACCTCTAAGAATTAGAAGAATGATATTAAGTAAGGATAAAATTCATAGACCGGGATGCAACCTATGCTTACATAAATTGCGAACAAATTATTTCACCAATTCCAAGCTTGCATTTCATCTTTTTAATTTTTCAAATTAACAAAATATCGTTATAATTTCCGCTTGTTCAATGGTTTCGAACATAAAAAAAAATTAAGCCATTGAACCAGCGTGTAGGTTAAACTACAGACCACCATGGATTGAGCATTAGCCACATCGAAGTAGACAACTACCACATTAATATGCAGTATCGTATAAAAGTGACTTCTATCGATCTGACAATTCCAAACTTCTCCACTAATCATGCACTAATCATTCAAAACTACCATTACCCCGTAAATAGGGCATGAAAAAATACACCATTTCCTCCTTTTCACCTAACATTAGAAACTCTTTGTTAAGACTTATCAGCTATATCTCCATTTTTAAACTTCTCACCTAACTCCATTCCCACATCTAGCTGAGGATTCTTATATGAAAATCAACATACAAAGAGTTGGAGCTCCAATTGATAGAGCGTATTTATATCAATAATGTAATTTAATATTAAAAAATAAATGCAAACTAACGATGATTACTTCTTAATCATCTCCGATTTAATGAGAGAATTTATAGCCACAGTGAAGACTATGAAGTTTGTTAATGTTACGTTTTGATTATATATATACATAAAATAATATATAGAATTGTTTTTGTTGGTGTTATAAGGAATATGTTTTTTTCTAATTTTTCTAAATTTTGTAATAACACTAAGGAATTTGTTCATTTCTTTGTCACACTTATATAGTTATTATGAGAGGTCTATTCAGTTTAGTTTCTAATAAGTTTTTTATTTTTATTTTTAGCAATAGTGGTAATAGTGCACTTCTCTCTCTTCCTCTTGCATATGTTGTAATAATTTCATATAGTAATAGGGCTTCTAAAAAACATGGCGACTCCCAAGGTCACTTTAATGAAATACACGTCACTGAAATAAACACATATGTAATTCTTTTAATAGCAATATTAATTGATTCGATACTAGAATCCATTACTTCATCAACATGCCCATTGTAATAAACACATATGTAATTCTTTTAATAGCAATATTAATTGATTCGATACTAGAATCCATTACTTCATCAACATGCCCAAGTGATCAATGGATTACCTATAGAGTCTAATACAGGAAACTATACATGTCCACACTAAATTCTCTCTTCAAACAAATACTAAGGTTTTGGTAGTGACCGTTTTGGACCATAGATGTAAAAATTCTCCTCTTATACTTATATATGAATCTACAATGCAAAAATGTCATAAATTCACAATGATGTGTGTCATATTTAGTGTTAGGTAACACATGGAGTACAAAGGTCCTCGTTGGCATGGAACAAATGTTGAGCCTATTTTCCAATATTTTATCACTATCTATGACTAGGATACCTTCCAAACAATGCTTTAGAATTTATTTATTGATTGGGTTACATGGAAGATTTTTTGATACATTAATACCAACTCGGGTAGTATACAAATCAAAATGTCCAATATTACTTTATTGTCTTTTAGAAGCTCCAAGTGAAACTTATGTCCATGATCTAAGGAAACACTTATTTTTGTAAATTGATTTCTTTCGGTAAAAATGACAATGGAAATTTTGTGCCTACGCGTTTCCAACCATCCAGTGTCATTCATCATCGAGACTAAGATGAAAAATTTGATCTTGGGGATATATTAAATAGCGAAGGCGATGTACAAAGAATTGAGTCAAACAGTGGAAATCAAACGGTCATAAACAAAATGCTAGAAAGAAAATAGCGTTCAAAAATCTGATAATAAGAAACACTTATTATCAAATTCACTTTCTATTTTTTACGTACCTTCCATCTTCAATTTTATTTTGTACATAATGTATCTCTTTCCATGCCCTTTCAAAATAGCCTCACTAGTAAAATAATTGAGTGCATGCCTAGCTACAATCCACACTTAATTTTGGGTCGTATGACGAGGCACAACTTTTAGGTGGCTACTTTCCTAGGTCACTCACCTATGATACTATTAGAGACTTCCAATGTTTATGTACGTGTCATGATATTCCAACTTTTTAATGCATGTGTACTTGGTTTTGGTGCATGGGCTAGAAAAAAACATTTCCATCAACCATCTCGGACAACATTGTAGCTCACCAAAACCCATGTATTAATTCTTTTATTCATCATAGAACCTCTCCTTATTTGATATCTTATAAAATTAGTTTGTGAACTAAAATTCAATAATTTTTAAAAATATATATTTTTTATCAGAATTTTTATTTAATTTCAGAATTAAAAACACTTATAATATATTAATATAAAAACTAAAATAAAAATAACTAAAATATATTAATAATAGTAATTTTTTTTTATTGTATTTCATACCATAATATTAAATAGGGTGGCTTTGTCCTATCTATCCATTCTCAACCATAGTGGATAACTATAAATATCTTTATTTTACACTTACCAGCCACTACACAATCACAATCCAAATGTAAATTTAAGACAATATTAGTATCAAATTTTCCTTAAGAGAAAATATCACTTGAATTTTTATCAATCCCCCACATTAATAACCCATAATAAGAGTAAGTCAAGAAGAAATATTTTAACCCATAATAAGAGTAAGTCAAGAAGAAATATATTAGTGAAATGTAATGCATTCTCAATCAAATAGCAGTGGATTTCCATTTATATTCAGGAGCCTATAAGAAGGCAACTTTATTTGCTAAATGTATGACATACCAATGTAAAATTCTCTGTTCTCCTTGATTTCCCCAACCTATTTGTATATCGTATCTACGTATTTCTCTCTGCAACATTATATTTTGTGACAACGCATCTCCAATGTTACATGTGTGTAGTTGACGAATGGGCTTGTACATTTAGAATGATGACGGATTCTCGATATCATGTACGTATGCTCTTAAGATTTTCATATGGTTTTGTTGTATTCCCATACACACATTCTATGAAGTATTTCTTGAAATTCCTTTTGAAATTTAGACAGCAGAAAACCATGGCGGAGAAGATCTCTAAAGGGATAAGTTCAACATCATGATCATATAACTGTAAAGGATCCACAGTTGGAGATCTGAGCATGAACCATATCTCAAACTCTACTACTGTCATCAAAAAGAGCGCATTATAATTACACGTTGTTTTTTGTTCCCTCACTAGAGGAAAAATATGCCCCCCTTCAATTATTCATCGTGAAGAAAAAAACTGTGTTCTGGTAACCAATACGCAGCTTAGGTCAACACACCCAAGCTCCTTGAAGATGAATTGCAGTGTTTGGATGACATGAAGTCGTTAGAGTCCACACCTATTAATGATAGCACCACCAAGATAATTTGCTGCAATGACAAAAATCTTTAGAAATGCTAACATATTCGAAGAATTAGGAGTTGTACCCATTAGGAGTTCTACAACGTAACATGAGGTGTTCAACACATTTTTTTAATGCATATTCTTTTTTTTCCGCTGTGGGTCCTCTCATAAGTATGTAGAGAATGGGGAATCACTAAATATGGAATATAATTCTACATCCAACCGGTTTCTACACTTGACATTTGAGTAAACATATAAAGAGATAAGGTGAAAATACAATTAAAAAAATATAATTTCCTTCTTTTCATTCCAAAATATCTACCCTAAAGATGACGTGATCATGTTGTATGCTACTAATTATATTAAATTTATTTTTGTTAGTAAGTTTTTTTTTTTACATTTTTTACCTCAAATATCCCCTAATAAGATTTTTTTTAATCTTTATGAGAGATATTATAATATTTCAACAAAATTTTGAATTATTTTTTAATTAGTTTTAACTATTCATGATATATTTTTTAAAATGTTAATTTTATTATCTATTTTTTGTGTTTTTTTAAACATTGATTTTAGTATCTAATGTTTATTTGTTGACTTATGGTTTTAGTCTTAATCATGTTCTCAATTTTAGTTTTTTTATATTTCAGTTTGTTTGTTTCTTTCTTTTCTAATTCTAAAATTTAATAGCTGATATTCATATAAAAATAAATTCATCTATGAAGATACATGGATGCCAATAACCGTTATTTATGATTCTCTAGGAAGTATCTTCACTTGCATGGTTTAGGTTAGATTCTTCTTTAACCATAGTGCCAACCACTTAACATTCTAAGTTTACTTCACACATTCCTCGCTTAATCAATGATTCAAGATCTTCGTGAACATTATGTTAGCATGCACCTGCCACCCTCACATTTGCATGAGAGGGATGACTCCATGCACTACCACACATCAACTGTATGCTTTAATAACAAGGCTTCCAATATACCTACCTACCTAAGGGAATCGAACCTACATGGGGAATCAAACATACCATCTACAACATCATATCATTTTAATTTAGGTAGAAGTACTTGAATGCTCCACATAGCATTTTAGATTAGCCTCATAATGTGCCCAAAACATGGTATAATAGAAAAACTATGATAAGTTTTCAAGGTTGCCACCCAATGTCGTTCTTGTCTTCTAGATATCATTCCATTCAACTTCATTACTAACTTTGTTTAATAATATTTAGATATAACTCCTCTAATGTAGATCTTGTTCAAGACAACTATCAAATTCCAAAGCATAACAATATTTTCTAGTCATTCATCTACACTTATCCAAACCATAAATAAGAAGCTTGGAAAATTTCATAAAACGTGGTGAACATTAATGCCAATACCAAAATATAACATACTATCGATATAGTTAGTTCAAATTTCAAGTTTATTTTATCTACCTTCAAACTCTCCCAACCATGACCAACTTTCACAACCCCTTTAGCGAACAACAAGACCTTTGATCCACAACTCAAACCTTTAATATGAAAATAATTTAACT
This sequence comes from Pinus tabuliformis, assembly GCA_031772625.1. NCBI lineage: Eukaryota > Viridiplantae > Streptophyta > Pinopsida > Pinales > Pinaceae > Pinus > Pinus tabuliformis. The sequence goes on along the minus strand of CM062814.1, from coordinate 357,881,047 downwards.
ACACAACAAATAACAACATGTCTACGAACCATGACTTTGTAACCTTTATGATCTCCTCTTCTCATTCATAATCTAAAACACCCTATAGTGTTTGGTTGATCAATTTTGTCTGCTCTCTTGATTTGAAGTAGTTGAAGTAGGATGTCTCTTCTTAGCTAGGTTTTAGAACAATAAATAACGCAAATCCAAATAATGACTTCTAGAAACAAATATTATTTAATATTAATGAAATGTTGAGATCAAATTATATCCTTCAATCTCTTTTCATTTTTCAATAACAAATATCGCAATCTCACAAATCTGTTTGGACTAGTTTTTCCAACTTATTTGTAATTGTCTTTAGATCATTATACTTCCAATATTTAAATTGTATTTCATCCAAATGCTTAACTTGAACGGCCAAATGAATGACTGAATTCTAGCTTCTAGAGTAGAAGTGACTCCAGACTTGTCTTTTGACAATCATGGATCTAATATCTACTAAAGAAAATCTAAATATAAGTTTTTGAAGCACCATAAATTTGAAATGGTTATTTGCTATATTTTTCTAAGATATAAGCATGACATTGCTTTAATGTCCTTAAAATAGTTGAAAAAAAAATCACCATTATTCTTCAACAAATAAAAATTATCATAATTAAAAGTTAAAAATAATTAATATTATTTTGTATTAATGGAGAAAATGGTTGCATTGTTGTAACGTTCTCCCTAGTTTAGGATTAGTTCCTAAAGTTTAGGGGTTTGGGTGCAACTTCCTAATTCCTAGTATTGTATTTAATGATGGAATCTTTCATTGATGAATATAGAGTGTACGAGAGTGATCTCTCTGTTTTGTAAGTGTAGTCTCTAGGTGCAGGCCACACCTGAGAGCTACATCTCTTTATTTTCAATTCTGTTCACATTTTATCTTGGTATCAGAGCTCAGATTGGGTGAGCCTGATCTTTTGTCACCTTTGTGGCTGAAGTGCTTTTGCAGCTAGCTTAACTGTGTGGTAGAATTGCCTGTGTGGCTTGAAGTGCCTTTGTGGCCGCGTGTACACAAGAGCTCTTTGCTCAATTGAGACAGTGGACTGCAGAACACCTGGCTCGAACTCGGATATTTTTTTTTCTGAGGAGAAAGGATATTGGTGCGTTTTTTGCGCTGACAGAAGCTCCAGGAGGGGAATTGGCACGGATTTTTTGGGATTAATCGCGCGAGAGCGCCAAAACATCAAATTGGCACGAAATTTTATGAATTAATCGCGCCAACAAAAATACTCTAACCGATTTTTAATTGGCGTTGATTTTTCGCTCGAGAAAGCGCCGACACAAAGGGGATTTTTCGATCGCCAAAATGTTGATTAAGGACGCACCAATCCTCCTTAAAGGGGATCTGCGGGAAGCCTCAACTTCGTTTGGCGGTTTGCAAGGGGTGCAGATCGGCGAAGTTGCAGATCTATCCGGGAGAGGCAGATCAGATCAATTTTGATCAGATCAATTCTTCGGCTGTATTGGAAATGCCAAATTTGCTCGTTGGAGCGAGATTGCCAGACGCTGTAGATCGGTGGCAGAGGTGACAGATCGATCTGATAGGTATTGTTTTTTTGTCGTTGGGTAGATTCAGAATGAGTAATACGATGGAATCTTACCCTAACAAGTCTAGTAAACTCAATGGATCTAACTTCATGAATTGGAAGTTTAAGATCCAGACCTTGCTCGAGGGTGCGAATGCTTGGTCCATAGTTACAGGCAATGAGCAGAAGCTGAACGGAGGGCCACAGGAGCAATATTGGGAAACACGGGAGAAAAAGGCCAAAGTCTTGTTGAAGATGTCTATGAAGTACAATGTCATTGTGCACATCAGAGACTGTAAAACGTCCGCAGACATCTGGTCGAAAATCAAAAGTCTGTATGAGACCTAGAATACAAGCTGAGTCTTGGCACTTAAAAGCAAGCTATTTTCAATAAGGATGGACGAAAGGGAGACTGCTACGACATTTGTTGCGCGAATTAAATATGTGAAAGATGGATTGGCGGCCATCGGAGTGGCGGTGTCTGATGAAGATCTTGTTGTAATCACAATGAACGGGATGCGTGATGATTTTCAAACGTTCATCACTGGAGTGTCGGCAAGGGAGAAAGCGCCCACATTTGATGATCTCACTGGGATCTTGCAGCAAGAGGAGGAGCGGTGGCAAAACTTGAACCCCTAGAGTGATGATCTTGCGTTGATGGCAAAACGACGATCATCCAAATGAAAGGAGTCACAACAGCAATCAAAGCAGAAAGGAGGAACATCACATAATAATTCACATTCTGATAAAGGTATGCTTGCAAATTATTCAGAAAAGAAATGTTATTATTGTGGAAAGAAGGGTCATATACAGAGTGAATGTTATAAGAAGCAGGCTGATGATGCAAAGAGGAGGCAGGCAAATGCAAAGCACAGAGGATACTTTGTTGAAGAAGAAGACTTCAGTCATGAATTTCGACTGTTCACAGTCAATTGTGTCCTTTCAGCATCTAATGAAGATGACATTTGGTATGTCGATTCCAGAGCATCCTCTCACATGACAGGTAAAAAGGAATTTTTTGATGGTCTTGAAGAAAGTATAAATGGATCAAAAATATATCTAGGAGATGATAGTGGATACGATATTAAAGGTCATGGGGTGATTTCAGTTAAGTTACCAAATGGAAAAATTTGTCACCTTACAAATTTTTTATATGTACCTGGAATTAAGAAAAATCTGATATCTGTATCCATGATGGCTGATCAAGATATGCAAGTCGAGTTCTTCAAGACTCATTATGTGATAAAGGATTGCAGGAATGAAATAGTTGCAACAGGCATGCGAGTTGGAACCCTATGCAGACTGGATGCAAAAAGCATGCCAAAGTAAGCCATGGTTGCAGGAGGATCGACAACCGAACAACTCTGGCATCAGAGGTTCGGTCATTTGAATTTGCAGGACCTCATGTTATTGCAGAAGAAAGGTATGGTCGAGGGACTCCCTATCTTTCGTAATATTCAGTTAAATTGTGATGGTTGTGCCTTAGGAAAAATGCAAAGAGAATAGTTTCATGTGCATGATAGGAGAAAGGAAACAGACATTTGAGAACTAGTGCACACTGATGTATGTAGACCTATGCAGACAAGGTCGCTAGGAGGAGCATACTATTTTTTTTTATTTACTAAAGACTACACTAGATATTCGTGGGTTTATTTTTTGAATAAGAAAAGTCAGACTTTCCAGTGCTTTATAGAATTTAAAACCTTGGTGGAAAAACAGTTTGGTAAGAGTATAAAAATTCTCCAATCTGATCAAGGGGGAGAATACAAGCTAAAGGAATTCATGAAATTCTGCAAATCTCACGGGATTGTTCAGCAGTATACAGTGCCACACACACCACAGCAGAATGGAGTTGCAGAGCGCAAAAACAGAACCTTGGTGGAGTGCGCAAGGAGTATGCTACAAGGTAAGGGTCTGTCTAATAGTTTTTGGGCAGAGGCTATTAACACTGCTCTATATTTGAAGAACAGAAGTCCTACCAGGTATCTTGGCTTCAAAACCCCTTTTGAAGCTCTATATGGATTTAAGCCAGCAGTAAACCATCTAAGAGTATTTGGGTCAAAAGCATTTGCCCATATACCCAAAGCTGATAGGAAGAAATTAGACCCTAAAGCAGTTAAATGCATCTTTGTTGGTTATGCCACAAAATTTAAAGCATATAAATTATTCAATCCTGAGTCTCGTAAGACATTTGCAAGCAGGGATGTAGTTTTTCATGAACAGGTAGAGGAAGGGAAAGATGACGTTGGTGATGATTGGCACATTCCATTGTTGTTGGAGGAAAGCAGCGATGATGAAAGAGAGCAGGAGCAGAAAGAAGAGCAAAAAGAATAACAACAAGAAGGTGATAATGCAAGCCCAGTTATAGCAGAAGAAAACAAATTTGAGGTAAGTCCCCTACCAAGGAGATCAGGTAGGAAGACTCAATTACCATTAAAATTGAGAAACTATGCTTTGATGTCAAAGGTTTTGAACATTGTAGAACCCTCTAATTACAAAGAAGCTAGTCAATTTAAGAAATGGAGAACTGCAATGAATGAAGAGATGGAATCAATTCTTAGAAATGATACTTGGGATTTAGTTGAGCTGCCTAAGAATAAAACACCCATAGGATGTAAATGGTTGTTTAAACCAAAAATGAATGCAGACGGAAGTATAGAAAAGTTAAAAGCTAGGCTGGTTGCAAAAGGATATTCACAGCAGGAAGGTATAGATTTTGATGATACTTTTGCACATGTAGCAAAGTTAAATACAATCAGAATGCTTATTGCTTTAGCTATTAAATGTAATTGGGAATTACACCAGCTTGATGTTAAATCTGCATTTTTAAATGGAGATTTAAAAGAGGAAATTTACTTAGTACAGCCAGAAGGATTTGTAAAGCAGGGGCAGGAACATCTTGTTTGCAGATTGAAAAAGGCTTTATATGGTTTAAAGCAAGCACCCAGGTCTTGGTACGAAAAGGTTGATTCTTTCTTTGTAGAGCATGGTTTCCATAGAAGTTTAAATGACCCAAATTTGTATACTAGGTACAATAATCAGGGGCAAATTATTTTGATTTCTTTTTATGTGGATGACATCATTATAATAGGAAATGAAGATGACTTAATCAGAGGAATCAAAAGGCTTATGGCACAAGTTTTTGAGATGAAAGATCTCGGAAGCCTTCACTATTGTCTGGGATTAGAAGTATGCAGAGATACTAGGAAAACTTTTCTTACCCAAGGGAAGTATGCCAGAAATCTGTTAGAAAAGTTTGGTATGGATCAGTGTAGATCAGCAGTGACATCTTTGCAGCAGAATCTGAAATTGAGCACTGATGATGGCACTAAGGAGGTTGATGCCACAATGTACAGACAACTAGTTGGCAGCTTGATATATCTTACAACAACCAGACCTGACTTGGCATACTCTGTTAGTGTGTTGAGCCAATTCATGTCGAAACCGCTTGAAAGTCACTGGGTAGCAGCAAAGAGCGTGTTGAGGTATCTTTGTGGTACTGTTAATTATGGTATTTTATACACTGATGTATCTGATGTTACTCTAGCAGGTTTTTCAGACTCAGACTGGGTAGGTAACCTGGATGATCGGAGGTCCATCATAGGTTACGCATTCAACATAGGTTTCGGGGTCATAGCTTGGAGCAGCAAGAAGCAGAGTACTGTAGCCTTGTCTTCATGTGAAGCTGAGTATCAAGCATTGTGTGTAGCAATGTGTGAAGCCATCTGGTTGTGAAGGCTTCTCAAAGATGCAGGAAAAGAACAGAAGGATCCCACTTCCATCAAAAGCGACAACCAGAGCACCATTGAATTAGCATACAATCCAGTGTTTCACAAAAACACCAAACATATAGACACTCAGTTCCATTTTGTTAGAGAGAAAATACAGTCAAAAGAAATTGTTGTTGAATATTGTAAAACTTGTGACAATGTGGCTGATATTTTCACAAAGCCTCTTGCACGAGTGAAATTTGAATTGTTTAGAAAGATGCTAGGAGTCGAGGAGAACCCTTTCTCCATTAAGGGGGGAGTTAAAAATAATTAATATTATTTTGTATTAATGGAGAAAATGGTTACATTGTTGTAACGTTCTCCCTAGATTAGGATTTGTTCCTAAAGTTTAGGGGTTTGGGTGCAACTTCCTAATTCCTAGTAATGTATTTAATGATGTAATCTTTCATTGATGAATAGAGAGTGTACGAGAGTGATCTCTCTGTTTTGTGAGTGTAGTCTCTAGGTGCAGGTCACACCTGAGAGCTACATCTCTTTCTTTTCAATTTTGTTCACATTTTATCTTTAAAATGTCTGAATCTTACTTTCAATAAATATATCAACCACTTTACACATATAATTATGCTAATTTATTTTGGAAAATCCTATCTAATTTCCGTCATCAATCATTCCTAAAAGTCATTCATCGTCAAAATCGATCCCTACATCCACTCAATTTTACCAAAAAAATCTATAATATCAATTTTAGAAAAGGAATCTGTAATATTTTGGACTTATATAGAGTAGAGTTATACTCGTGTTTTTCCATCATGAAAATTGGGCCCTCATGTTCAATCAAATGGGGTAAAAGCATCTTATAATCCTTTGGTCCTATCTGCATAATATTTGTGTTTTTAATTCTTCCTTCTCAAGTTATAGGTCTCGTAAGAGTAAAATGAATTATGAGAAATACTTATTTGGCTACATTTTAAATGGGACAAATGGATGCCATCAATTTTTGGAGTTTTATGTTGATAATGAGCATCTCTGTAACTTTCACAAACTGAATTTTCATTAGTTTGCGAGTTGTGTACGTCCGGTATTCCAACTAAAATCAAAACATCACCTAATATAGTGTTTTTTCTATCTCCTTGAAAAAGATACGTTTTCTTTCGTGTTACCCTTAAATTCATGTAAATTGTTGATTCTCCAATCGACGAATAATTAACTGCACCTATGTCTGTACTGTCTGATTTTCCAATATTCAAATAATCAACTTAAAAATACTCTACATAATGAAATCATTGCCACACTGATTATAAAAATGATCTATGGAAATTGGATATGAGATAAATATAACTAGGATATCTTAATCACTTCAATATATCAAAGCTTTGAAAACATCCAGTCTCACGCTGTATAGAAAACTTAGGTCAATATTAAACATCTCAACATTATTGGTCAATATTTAAATTTTCAAGTCAAGAAATGGTCAATGCCAGGGTCTTCTCCCACTCTGGGCCCGTGTATTTTCAATGTATTGGAATCTAAACATTACTTTCACTACAACACTTTAAAATGTAAGGTTCTACCAGGGAAAAATCCAATCGTTTGGTACCTCCAGAGAAATTGCACGAAGGAAAACGTTTCTTATTCAAGGAGATAGAAAAAACACTATATTAGGTGATGTTACAAGCCGACATCTTTATGCCGATTGCTGATTTCCTTTATGCCAATTTTTGAAGGACATGGGCATGGTCAATTATTTGACTGCTCTGAAAATCAGTGGGTAGGATCCACACAATTTGATTCCTCTAATAGGAAATTAGAAGGACATGGCAGTGGTCAATTATTTGACCCCTCTTAAAATCAGCAAGCGAGATCCACACAATTTGGTTTCAACTTTTTTGACCAGAAAAATTACAAATAACAATCATTTGACTAATAAGAGCCACACTTGACCAGTTCAACTCAGCTTTTCAAATTTATGTCCTCTGTATTCAGAAATTGAGCGTTTGTTAGATTCCAGGGTTTTCCCTTATTACTAGGTTTTATTATGTAATATAGAGACAAGGTGACATGCTTTATTATCAATTTTCAGATTTTATTAAATTTGAGTAATGTCTAAATGTAGACTAAGTTAATAATTTTAGAAATACTAAAAAGTTAAAATGGTTAGTTTACATTATTAGTTTAAAAAAAAAAAAAACAAAAAAAACTTAAAATTCGTTTATTTTCGCTACATTTTCATTTGTTACTTTTATTTCAATTTAGTTAAGACTAAATTTATTACAGGTAATCACATTTTTTTCGGTGAATATCATCTACTTCAACAAGAATAATTAACAAATATCCAAGTATTAGAAGAATTATATTAAGGATAAAATTCATAGAACGGAATGCAACCTATGTTTGCATAAATTGCGAACAAATAATTTCACCAATTCCAAGATTGCATTTCATCTCTTTAATTTTTCCATTAGTCTAATTTAACAAAATATCGTTACAATTTCCACTTGTTCAATGGCTTCAAAGATAAAAAATGAAAATAAAAAATTAGGTCATTGAACAAGCCAGTAGGTTAAAATACAGACCGCCATTGGCTGGGCATTAGCCACGTCAAAGTAGACAACTACCACATTAATTTTAGTGTCGTATAAAGGTGGCTTCTGTCGGTCTGCTAATTCCGAACTTCTCTACTAATCATCCAAAACTACCATTACCCCCTAAATAAGCCATGAAAAAATACACCATTTCATCCTTTTCACCTAACATTAGAAACGCTATGTTAAGACTTATCAGCTATATTTCCATTTTTAAACTTCTCACCTAACTCCATTCCCACATATACAGATGAGTTTTCTTATATGAAAATCAACATACAAGGAGTTGGAGCTCTAGTTAATAGCGAGGGTATTTATATTAACTGTGATAGTAGTTTTCTCTGTGTCTTCATCCGAAGTTCGCAGGAAGTTCGCCAAATGATCGAAGGGACACCAAGGCCATTAGAAGGCGAGGAAGTTGTTTTTGAGGCCGTCAGTGTATTAAAGCTCCTGCAAGAAATTGGTATCAGAGCTAGTAACGTCTGGTTCTTAAGGTTGGTACTCAGATTTATACTCTCTTAAGAAGAATGGAATCGTTTAGGAAATATGTTTCTTTCCGAGAGCTTGAAGAGAGAGATTCTCAAGCAGAAGAAAACCCCCTTAGAGAAATGTTTGCCAGTAGTTCAAGTAGAACTCTAAACTCTGTTGAACTAACCTATGAAGAAACTCGGCCCTCTGCTAGATGGGAACTGCCTGCCATTTCACCCTCAGATGTGTATAGCGACTTAGCTCCTTTTCATTTAATTGTTGCTTCTAGAATAAGTATTAAAGAATCTGTCAGTCAGGTTCAAGAAAACTCGGATAGTATCCAGACTATACCTCTGCTCAATCCTAAAGCCTTACAAGCAGAAGCAAAGAAGCTAAAGACAAATTATTTGCATTTAGGGTGCATTCGGGTTGGAATCAATCCTTTAATCCATAAAGGATTACATACTTTTGTGCTTGCTACTGTGAGAGACATGACGCACAATAAGTATACAGATTCCATTATTGGAGGAATTGTGGCCCCCCTGTCTGACGGTCCAGTTTATTTCGACTGCTTCCCAAATTTCTCTGTGTATGTCTATGATGAAACTATTGAAGAAATCTTGCAGTTGCAAATCCAAACAATGGGATTTGATATGAAGAAGAAGAGGAATAATATAACCATACAAACTAAAGCTTTCTTTAGACACACCAGTACTCTATGGCCAGCCATCTGACATACACCTAGTAGGGACTCCAAGTCCAGTGTTGTGGTCAAAATAGACCCCAAGAACCAAAAAGTTGAACCTCTGTTAATCAAATGGGAAGACTTGCAGTTTCCAGAACATTGGATCGTAAATAATTCTAGGCCTCATATCCCCAGATATATCACCTCTGCAAATATTACTGAAAATGCTTCTAGTGCAGTCATTTCTTTTCCTCGAAGATCTACCATAGACCGCCGTAGAATTGATGTTGCTTGTAAATCTTCAAAATACTACAGAGATCCTTCCACTGTAGATACCGCCTGTTCATCATCATCCTCCTGTAGACATAACCAGTTATATGAATTAGCTCAGCTTGTAAATTTTTCTTCCTTAGAAGTAAAATGTCCAGATTGTGAAGAATCTGTAAATATGCTTACATTAGCCAAACAAAATGTTCATTTGCATCATAATCCACGAACTGGTATTGCTCCACCTTCTACATCCATCAATTCATGTCTGAATCACAAATGCTCTGACATTCCCTTCCCACATGAGCAAGAGCCAGATTCAGACCATGTTCTCATGATTCATATAGTTGAAGAAGAAGACCCTAGACTTACTGAAATCATTTGCATGATGAGACCATCAAAGCCAAGATATGGGCTAGGAAAACTTGAGCAATCACAATTGATTCCAGAATGCAGATTTAAACAAATCCCTTCTGACCGTAAAAAGCCTGCAGTTATGGAAATGCATAAGTTCTTTGCACTTAAGGAGGGTTGTTTGAAGTCAGAAATTAGTGCTAAATGGATGAAGGATATGCTAAATTTGGATTTGTATACAAATCCTTAGGCGGAAGAATTCGACCAAGCCTACACTCCAGAACAAAAGAGACAGTTGGCAACTGATTGGAAACATTATATGGAATCAAATAACACTTGGATATCTTTCTATTCATGGAAGGATAAAATTGCTCCTATAAGTGCTTTCACTGGGACTACCTCTAGCAATTCAGTTGATAAACACGGATGAACTGCACTTGATCGATCAAAGGTAGAAACTCCTACTATATTTCCTCCTTATAAAGGAATTATTTTAGGAGAAAATACAAATGCAGCCAAAGCCATTCCCCTGGTCCAAAAAGATGACAACGCCTTAGGCATTGATGGAATAATCCAAAAAGCCAGTGAACAATTAAATTGGACCAATACTGCTATCAAAGGCTTGGAAATGAATGTATCAAAAATAGAAGATGTAAAGAAGTAGATAGATGTTGTACAGTCCTCATTAAATAGTGTAAATAGTTGCTTGAATAATTTACAGTTTGATTCTAGGATAACTCGCTCCTATATCAGAGATTCATTAAGCAAGATAGAAGAAGTAGGAGAAAATATAGTTGGACACACAGGTGTAACTAAGACTCTCCTTACTGGATTAAATGCAAATATTGAAAGAATATAGTTGACAAAAATTGAAAAGCCAGTTCCAAATTCTTTCCTGGTAAAGAGAAATATAAAAATTGAAAATCCTGTGAGAAATTTTCAGAAATTCCCTCTTTTGTTTCCTAAAGAAATTGCCTCATCATCAGGAATTGATGAATCAGAACATATTAGTATTGCTTCCTTATTCAAAGAAACAGAGGCAGAAGAAAATGAGCAGAAAACACTAGAGACACAGATCCTTCCAATCTATGAACCTCTGGAACATAGATTTTCTAGATATTTTGCTCTTGACATTGAAGGAAAAGGGAAGATGCCTGAAGATCACACTTTCTTCCCTGATTCCCACAAAGAATGGAATATAGACAACATGAGTATTGGCCAAATTCGCCAAATGATAGATTTGATGTATACTGAATATAAGCTCATGTGTCTCAGAGGCAAATCTGAAATAGATGCTTGTAGAACCATCATTCAATGTTTTACAGGTACTCTCCTCAGATGGTGGGAGACTGAATCATCTCCTAAACTCATTGAAACTATGGAAGCATAAGTCCTCAAAGATGAGAAAGGAGACGTCATTCACAATCCAGATGGCACTGTCATCAGTAATATGATTGGCGCACTGACATCAATGATTCTGGAGCATTGGTGCGGAAGTGAGATAGAGATAGCCAATAAGCATGAGGTTATTCTCATGAACCTCAAGTGCCATAAAATGTCACAATTTGATGATTTCCATAGAGACTGGATGCAGCGGATCTATGAGGTGAAAGACTCCAAGAACTTGCTGTGGAAACAGGTATACCTTGCTGCTTTGCCTTCTAGATTTGTTGATTATATCAGAATGCAAGAGATTTTTCAGTTACCCTTTGAATCTTACACATGGGGTGAGATTTATTCCCATATTACAAAGACATTGGTGAGTCTTTGTACTAGTTCAAAGGTTAACAAGTCTCTAGAGAAATTATCAAGATTACCAGATAAGAAGTCCATCTGCAGCAAGTATGGACTCACAATAGATGATCCTTTAGTTAAGAAAAGAAAGTCCAGAAAGAGAGCCAAAAGGGAATTTAAAGAGACTTTCTACAGGAATAAAAGAAATTATCCAAGGGATAAAAGGAGATATCCCACAAAGGATAAAAATCAGAAAAATAAGAAGAAGGGTTATTACAAGTATGTCCCAAAGACTCATTATTACAACCCCTCTGATATTCATTTGCATTCAACCAAACAAGAAAAGTGGAATAAAATCACTTGTTGGTTGTGTGGCCAGAATGGGCATACATCTTCCAGATGCCCCCAAGGGGAAGAATCAAAGCTTAATAAAGGAAAGAAAATAGTTGTTTATGCTCAGAAGCCCAAGCAAGTCAAGCAAGAACATTCAGGACCTAATTTTTGTCTTAGATGCAAATCAAAGACACATGTTACAGAAAGATGCCCAAACCTTTCCATCAGAGACACAGCCCAGCAGCATCAACTAGAAGAATCTTCTCTTGATTCTTTTAGTACTACATCAGAAGAAGAATTCCAGGTCAATATGGGCCAGTATTCTGAATCAGACTCATCAGAATGTTCATGCTCAAATTCAGAAGAGTGTGCTTGTCATATTTTATATGAAGATGATTCTGAATATTACACCAGCTCCAGTGAAGAAGAAAGGCCTAAGCCTCCAAAAGAAAAGGTTCTGATGGCATCTACTGAAGAAGAAGCAGAATTGAAGATCTTATCTCAAATAAGGGCAATGGAAGAAGGAGACATGAAGAACCACCTGATTGAAGCATTCACTGACCAGCTGAAGACCAAAGCTTCTAAAGAATCAGGTAAGAAGCCTTTATTTATTGATGCATCTTATGAAAGAAACACCAAATCATTTCAAATGCATCATCAAAAGCCAGGAAAAGTAAGGTCACTTACTTTGGGAGAAGTAAGTGGTGAAATCCACCATCTTAAAGTAGAAATTTCTGCAATCAAAGCTCAAATTGTAGAAATACAAAAAGGAAAACGACTTGCAGAAGGAAAAAGGGAAGAAGAGGATTCTTGGAATCCTACGGCATATCACCAAGAAGTGCAAGTTGCTAAAGGAATGCAAGATCCACATTTTGGATTCAAGGACATGAGATTGTTCACAATCACATACCAGCAACACCATGTTAAGCTAAAACTCTGCATCCAATGACAAATTTTCCATATGACTGCATTATTAGATTCTGGTGCAGACATTAATATCCTTAACATTAAGAATCTTCCAGCTAAGTATTGGGTTTTAGCTGAGAGGGAAGTAGTAGGCCTTGGTAACAAGAAACTCCAATATGAAATTCCCAGAGCTTCATTATGTTTTGATACTCATTGTGTATATATGAAATTTTCCATAGCAGACATTCCTGTTGATTGTATATTAGGAAATGTCTTTCTAGCTGCAGTAGAACCCCATGGCTCAACCAGGCTAAAAGGGGGAAGAGCTGGTTATTTTATTTCTGTTCCCACATCCAAAGGCAAAAGAAAGAAAATTGAACTTCCTTATGTTTCAAGTCCAAGGGTTTCAACAATGGTCCAAGCTATGCAGAAGTTGAATAAAGCAGAATCTCTGTTGACTGACCTCAAAGACTTGAAAAACACATTAAGGGTTGAAGAAGGACTAAAATTGCCCCAAATCAAGAGAAAGATCTAGGATCTGAGAGAAAAATTAGAAGAAACATGATGTTCAGAAGAACCAAATGCTTTTTGGCACAGGAAGAAGCATACTATCAGTTGCCTTACAAAGAATGATATGCTGGAAAACCCTGTAAGAGCAGAGCCATCCCGATGAGCAAAGAATACAGAGATCTTTGCCAAAACGAAATCCAGTAATTACCTGACAGAAGACTGATCAGAGAATCCAATAGCCCATGGAATTGCTATGGATTCTGTGTGAATAAAAGAGCGGAAAAAATTAAAGGAATTCCCAGACTTGTTATAAATTATAAACCTCTAAATTCAGTTCTGGCTGATGACACTTATCCAATCCCCCACAAGGGAGATTTGATTAGAAGGATTGCAGGTGCCAAGGTATTTTCAAAATTTGATCTAAAAGCAGGATTTTGGCAAGTTTCCATTGATGAAGCTGATAAGTTTAAGACTGCTTTTAGTATTCCAGCAGGGCATTATGAATGGAATGTCATGCCATTCGGCCTCAAAAATGCCCCCTCGAAATTCCAGAAAGTCATGGATGATACCTTCAAGCCATATTTTGATTGGCTAATTGTTTATATTGATGATGTTTTAATCTTTACCAAAAATATTGATGACCATTTGAAACACGTCAATATTTTCATGAAACTAGTTCAAAAGAATGCACTAGTGCTAAGCAAAAAGAAAATGGAAGTATTTCAGACTTCTATAAAATTCTTAGGACACACAATTTGCAACGGGAAAATTTCTCTACAACAACATGCCATTGAATTTGCAGATAAATTCCCAGATGAGCTCAAAGACAAAACACAGCTGCAAAGGTTTCTGGGGTGCCTAAACTATGTCAGCAATTTCTACCAGGATTGTGCCAGCGACAGGAAGGTGCTCAATAAGCGGCTTGGTAAGAACCCCCCTGAATGGTCAGACCGCCACACCAGAGCAGTCCAAGAAATCAAAGCCAAGGTAAAATCTTTACCTATACTGTATGTAGCAGATGATCAAGCTTTTAAGATAGTTGAATCCGATACCAGTAATGTTGGATGGGGAGGAATATTGAAACAAAGAATTGGAAAATAAGAACAGTTTGTTCAGTTTGCTTCTGGAATTTGGAAATCAACCGAACATAACTATTCTGTTATTGAAAGGGAGGTAAAAGCAGCATGGAACTGCATTAGCAAATTTGAAGTTTATTTGATAAATAAGCCTTTTCTTCTTAGGACAGATGCCTCAGCCATGCAAAAAGTTTTATGTAAAGACATCAAGAAAGCTAGAGAAGCTAAGTTTGCCAGATGGCAAGCTTTGTTTGCAAATTTTGATTTTCAAGTAGAGCACATTAAGGGAAAAGATAATACTTTGCCTGATTTTTTGAGCAGAGAATACATAGAATCAAAAGATCATGTCATGATGATTATTACTTAATGGGACCAGCAGCAGAAGCAAGAAGTCTCGAGGACTATTCGAGACGACCAAGACTGGGAAACATACAAAAATAACTGGAGACCCACATGGCAGCTAAGAAATACAAAAGTATTGGATGCTAATCTACAACCTCACACCGACATCCAACACTTTGTACCTGAAATGAAACTGTACCCTAAGGGTCAAAAGTGGATCCATGACATGATATATGACAAAGCCAAAAGAGATGCTGGAATTGCTCACCAAGTTCTCGAGCAGAACTTTCATGATATTGCTGGCATCTGGTACCATGGAGGCCGCAGTACGGGAATCTATGAAAGATACTTTTGTATCTATCGGACCAGAGATCTGTGGAATGAACAAGGACACATACCTGTCCAGCCATGTGCTCGGTGGCCCAGAAATGATCCCAAAATTATTTTTCCTGATACTGTTTATGATTTTGCAGGATATAAGAAGTTATGGTGGGACTTCCTAAATACTGATGATAAAGAAGAAACCCATTACACAAAGCTGAAATTCAGTACGTTGGCAGCATCACAAAGAGGCCAACAGTGTTAGTGGTTTCGAGACTGGTGGACAGATTACGGAGTAAGCAGAACTGCTATGGACCCAGTATATCATGAAGCATATGAAATAAAATACTGTGAATGATGCTTTGAGCATGGAATTGGAGAATGCTTTCACAGCATCTATAAAACTGTCAAAGAAATGACAGTCAAAGAATGGGATCCTTTTCATAGAACAAATTATTCACTCTAGGAATATATGAGGGAGCATGTAGAATGGTTAATTTTAACTGAAGTTCGCATCAAGTTATCTTAGGGAAGCCAATGATAGTCTGCAGGATTTACACTAAAGCCTGTGATGACCTGCTATATAAAAGGGACAGATTCCCTGATTTGACTGTATCCTAATCAATAGGTACCAGTCACAAGGGCTTAATTGTGACCAGTTTCTCGTGAGCTTTGATGTTCCAAAGCATTCACTGTGTAAATATTCTTTTCTCGTGGGCTTTCATGAAAAAGTATCCACTTTGTTTTGTCGGCCCAATGTTTGATAAGGCCCAGTTTCTCATGGGCTTTTACGGAAAAGGCATCCACCTTGTTTGGTCGGACTGCATAATGAATCTGGATAAGATATATGTACGAGTACGATTTACTTTGACGTTAACCAAAAGCAACTATTCCATCCATCGGACTGGAATCTTTGTGCGGACATCGTCTCAGTGTTATCGGAAAGTAATGATTCTTTCCACTTTTAGGACGGGTCACGGATGCCCTACAGTGATGTTTGTTCCCCCTCTCTTCCTATATAAGGAGGGTAAGTCTCATTTTTGAGGCATCGGCATTTAGAGCCTTTGTGTGTGTGTGTGTTTGAGTCGAGTGTTCTCTTGCTCTGCATCTGCGGACGATCAGTCTGATCTGCTTGCAACACGAGAAATCACTCAAAGTCTTTAGGTGGTTTGGGAGCCTGCGCATCAGTGTGCTCTACACTGGTGAGAACCTGAAGTTACCAAACCATTAGAACTGTCATTCATAGTCTATGTGTGTGGAAAGTCTGATTCTGAGGTAGAGCCTATCCCTCGCCAGAAAGCCTCCAATAGTAACTTGTTCATTATGAACGGTGAAAAGTCCGGTAAATGAAAGATTAGTCTATCTCTGTAAAGAATCCATCTCTGTAAAAGTTTCAAGCACTCTGTAAGATTTTCCTCCATTCTGAAATAAAATGAGTAAGCCATTCTAAATCTGAGTATCTCTGCGCATTTATAAAGTCTGCTGTGGTAGTAGTTTTCTCTGTGTCTTCATCCGAAGATCACAGGAAGTTCGCGAAAGGATCGAAGGGACACCAAGGCCATTAGAAGGTGTGGAAGCTATTGTTGAGGCCATCAAAGTGTGAAATCTCCGAGTAGGTTCACCACTAGTTCACCAGGATTTGGCATTCAGAGAAGAACAGAGAGACGCAGCAAGAGCAAGCTCGTGACAGGGACCCCTGCTAGAAATTGGTATCACATGAGCTTATATTCAGTATACATTGAATCTATCATTTGGCGAATTTGGCCAATACTCATGTTTCCTATATTCCATTCTCTCTAGGAATCAGGGAAGAAAGTGTGAGCTTCTGGCATCTTCCCTTTTCCTTCAATGTCAGGAGCAGAATATGTACAAAATCTATGTTCTAGAGGTTCATAGATTGGAAGGATCTGTGTCTCTGGTGTTTTCTGCTCTTTTTCTTCTGCCTCTGTTTCTTTGAATAAGGAAGCAATACTAATATGTTCTGATTCATCAATTCCTGAAGATGAGGTAATTTCTTTAGGAAACAAAAGAGGAAATTTCTAAACATTTCTCACAGGATTTTCAATTTTTATATTTCTCTTTGCCAGGAAAGAATTTGGAACTGGCTTTTCAGTTTTTGTCAATTGTATTCTTCTAATATTTTCATTTAAGCCAGTAAGGAGAGTCTTAGTTACACTTGTGTGTCCAACTAGATTTTCTCCTACTTCTTCTATCTTGCTCAATGAATCTCTGATATAGGAGCGAGTTATGCTGGAATCAAACTGTAAATTATTCAAGCAACTATTTACAATATTTAATGAGGATTGTACAACATCTATCTGCTTCTTTACATCTTTTGTTTTTGCTATATTCATTTCCAAGCCTTTGATAGCAGTATTGGTCCAATTTAATTGTTCACTGGCTTTTTGGATTCTTCGATCAATGCCTAAGGCATTATCATCTTTTTGGACCAAGGGAATGGCTTTGGCTGCATTTGTATTTTCTCCTAAAATAATTCCTTCATAAGGAGGAAATGTAGTAGGAGTTTCTACCTTTGATCCATCAAGTGTATTCCATCCATGTTTATCAAATGAAGTGCTAGAGGTAGTCCTAGTGAAAACATTTATAGGAGCAATTTTATCCTTCCATGAATAGAAAGATATCCAAGTGTTATTTGCTTCCATATAATGTTTCCAATCAGTTTCCAATTGTCTCTTTTGTTCTAGTGTAGGCTTGGTCGAATTCTTCCGCCTCGGGATTTGTATACAAATACCAATTTAGCATATTCTTCATCCATTTAGCACTAATTTCTGACTTCAAACAACCCTCCATAAGTGCAAAGAACTTATGCATTTCCATAACTGCAGGCTTTTTACAGTCAGAAGGATTTTTTTAAATCTGCATTCTGGAATCAATTGTGATTTCTCAAGTTTTCCTAGCCCATATCTTGGCTTTGATGGTCTCATCAAGCAAATCATTTCAGTAAGTCTAGGGTATTCTTCTTCAATTGTATGAATCATGAGAACATGGTCTGAATCTGGCTCTAGCTCATGTGGGAAGGGAATGTCAGAGCATTTGGGATTCGGACATGAATTGATGGAAGTAGAAGGTGGAGCAATACCAGTTCATGGATTATGATGCAGATGAACATTTTGTTCGGCTAATGTAAGCAGATTTACTTATTCTTCACAATCTTGACATTTTATTTCTAAGGAAGAAAAATTTGCAAGCTGAGCTAATTCATATAACTGGTTATGTCTACATGAGGATGATGATGAACAGGCGGTATCCATAGTGGAAGGATCTCTGTAGTATTTTGAAGATTTACAAGCAGCATCAATTCTACGGCGGTCTATGGTAGATCTTCGAGGAAAAGAAATGACTGCACTAGAAGCATTTTCAGTAATATTTGTAGAGGTGATACCTCTGGGGATATGAGGCCTAGAATGATTTACGATCCAATGTCCTAGAAACTGCAAGTCTTCCCATTTGATTAACAGATGTTCAACTTTTTGGTTCTTGGGGTCTGTTTTGACCACAACAATGGACTTGGAGTCCCTACTGGGTGTATGTCGAATGGCTGGCCATAGAGTATTGGTGTGTCTAAAGCAAGATTTAGTCTGTATGGCTATATTATTCCTCTTCTTATTCATATCAAATCCCATTGTTTGGATTTTCAACTACAGGATTTCTTCAATAGTTTCATCATAGACATACACAAAGAAATTTGGGAAGCAGCCAAAATAAACTGGACCGTCAGACAGGGGGCCACAATTCCTCCAATAATCCTAATATACAATCAACAAGAATGTCTGCTATGGAAAATTTCATATATACACAATGAGTACCAAAACATAATGAAGCTCTGGGAATTTCATATTGGAGTTTCTTGTTCCCAAGGCCTACTACTTCCCTCTCAGCTGAAACCCAATACTTAGCTGGAAAATTCTTAATGTTAAGGATATTAATGTCTGCACCAGAATCTAATAATGCAGTCATATGGAAAATTTGTCCTTGGATGTAGAGTTTTACCTTAACATGGTGTTGCTGGTATGTGATTCTGAACAATCTCATGTCCTTGAATCCAAACAAAATGTGGATCTTGCATTCCTTCAGCAACTTTCACTTCTTGGTGATATGCCGTAGGATTCCAAGAATCCTCTTCTTCCATTTTTCCTTCTGCAAGTCGTTTTCCTTTTTGTATTTCTGCAATTTGAGATTTGATTGTGGAAATTTCTGCTTTAAGATGGTGGATTTCACCACTTACTTCTTCCAAAGTAAGTGACCTTACTTTTCCTAGCTTTTGATGATGCATTTGAAATGATTTGGTGTTTCTTTCATAATATGCATCAATAAATAAAGGCTTCGTACCTGATTCTTTAGAAGCTTTGGTCTTCAGCTGGTCAGTGAATGCTTCAATAAGGCGATTCTTCATGTCTCCTTCTTCCATTGCCCTTATTTGAGATAAGATCTTCAATTCTACTTCTTCTTCAATAGATGCCATCAGAACCTTTTCTTTTGGAGGCTTAGTCCTTTCTTCTTCACTAGAGTTGGTGTAACATTCAGAATCATCTTCATATAAAATATGACAAGCACACTCTTCTGAATTTGAGCATGAACATTCTGATGAGTCTGATTCAAAATACTGGCCCATATTAACCTAGAATTATTCCTCTGATGTAGTACTAAAAGAATCAAGAGAAGATTCTTCTAGTTGACGCTGCTGGGCTGTGCCTCTGATGGAAAGGTTTGGGCATCTATCTGTAACATGTGTCTTTGATTTGCATCTAAGACAAAAATTAGGTCCTGAATGTTCTTGCTTGACTTGCTTGGGCTTCTGAGCATAAAAAACTGTTTTCTTTCCTTTATTAAGCTTTGATTCTTCCCCTTAGGGGCATCTGGAAGCTGTATGCCCATTTTGGCAACACAACCAACAAGTGATTTTATTCCATTTTTCTTGTTTGGTTGAATGCAAATGAATATGAGAGGGGTTGTAATAATGAGTCTTTGGGACATACTTGTAATAACTCTTCTTCTTATTTTCTGATTTTTATCCTTTGTGGGATATCTCCTTTTATCCCTTGGATAATTTCTTTTGTTCATGTAGAAAGTCTCTTTAAATTCCCTTTTGGCTCTCTTTCAGGACTTTCTTTTCTTAACTAAAGGATCATCTATTGTGAGTCCATACTTGCTGTAGATGGAATTCTTATCTGGTAATCTTGATAATTTCTCTAGAGACTTGTTAGCCTTTGAACTAGTAAAAAGACTCACCAATGTCTTTGTAATATGGGAATAAATCTCACCCCATGTGTAAGATTCAAAGGGTAACTGAAAAATCTCTTGCATTCTGATATAATAAACAAATCTAGAAGGTAAAGCAGCAAGGTATACATGTATCCACAGCAAGTTCTTAGAGTCTTTCACCTCATAGATCCGCTGCATCCAGTCTCTATGGAAATCATCAAATTGTGACATTTTATGGCACTTGAGGTTCATGAGAATAACCTCATGCTTATTGGCTATCTCTGTCTCACTTCCGCACCAATGCTCCAGAATCATTGATGTCAGTGCGCCAATCATATTACTGATGACAGTGCCATCTGGATTGTGAAAGATGTCTCCTTTCTCATCTTTGAGGACTTCTGCTTCCATAGTTTCAATGAGTTTAGGAGATGATTCAGTCTCCCACCATCTGAGGAGAGTACCTGTAAAACATTGAATGATGGTTCTACAAGCATCTATTTCAGATTTGCCTCAGAGACACATGAGCTTATATTCAGTATACATCAAATCTATCATTTTGTGAATTTGGCCAATACTCATGTTGTATATATTCCATTCTCTGTGGGAATCAGGGAAGGAAGTGTGAGCTTCAGGAATCTTCCCTTTTCCTTCAATGTTAAGAGCAGAATATCTAGAAAATCTATGTTCCAGAGGTTCATAGATTGGAAGGATCTGTGTCTCTGGTGTTTTCTGCTCTTTTTCTTCTACCTCTGTTTCTTTGAATAAGTAAGCAATACTAATATGTTTTGATTCATCAATTCCTGATGATGAGGCAATTTCTTTAGGAAACAAATGAGGGAATTTCTGAACATTTCTCACAGGATTTTCAATTTTTATATTTCTCTTTACCAGGAAAGAATTTGGAATTGGCCTTTCAATTCTTTTCAACTGTATTCTTTCAATCTTTGCATTTAAGCCAGTAAGGAGAGTCTTAGTTACACCTATGTGTCCAACTAGATTTTCTCCTACTTCTTCTATCTTGCTTAATGAATCTCTTATATAGGAGCGAGTTATGTTGGAATCAAACTGTAAATTATTCAAGCAACTATTTACACTATTTAATGAGGACTGTACAACATCTATCTGCTTCTTTACATCTTCTATTTTTGCTACATTCATTTCCAAGCCTTTGATAGCAGTATTGGTCCAATTTAATTGTTCACTGCATTTTTGGATTCTTCCATCAATGCCTAAGGCATTGTCATCTTTTTGGACCAGGGGAATGGCTTTGGCTGCATTTTTATTTTCTCCTAAAATAATTCCTTTATAAGGAGGAAATGTAGTAGGAGTTTCTACCTTTGATCCATCAAGTGCAGTCCATCCATGTTTATCAACTGAAGTGCTAGAGGTAGTCCCAGTGAAAACATTTATAGGAGCAATTTTATCCTTCCATGAATAGAAAGATATCCAAGTGTTATTTGATTCCATATAATGTTTCCAATTAGTTGCCAACTGTCTCTTTTTTTCTGGAGTGTAGGCTTGGTCGAATTCTTCCGCCTAAGGATTTGTATACAAGTCCCAATTTAGCATATCCTTCATCCATTTAGCACTAATTTTTGACTTCAAACAACCCTCCATAAGTGCAAAGAACTTATGCATTTCCATAACTGCAGGCTTTTTACAGTCATAAGGGATTTTTTTAAATCTGCATTCTGGAATCAATTGTGATTGCTCAAGTTTTCCTAGCCCATATCTTGGCCTTGATGGTCTCATCAAGAAAATCATTTCATTAAGTCTAGGATCTTCTTCTTCAATTGTATGAATCATGAGAACATGGTCTGAATCTGGCTCTGGCTCATGTGGGAAGGGAATGTCAGAGCATTTGGGATTATGACATGAATTGATGGAAGTAGAAGGTGGAGCAATACTAGTTCGTGGATTATGATGCAGATGAACATTTTGTTCGGCTAATGTAAGCAGATTTATAGATTCTTCACAATCTGGACATTTTACTTCTAAGGAAGAAAAATTTACAAGCTGAGCTAATTCATATAATTGGTTATGTCTACAGGAGGATGATGATGAACATGCAATATCCACAGTGGAAGGATATCTGTAGTATTTTGAAGATTTACAAGCATCATCAATTCTACGATCGCCTATAGTAGATCTTCGAGGAAAAGAAATGACTGCACTAGAAGCATTTTCAGTAATATTTGCAGAGGTGATATCTCTGGGGATATGAGGCCTAGAATGACTTACGATCCAATGTTCTGGAAACTGCAAGTCTTCCCATTTGATTAACAGATGTTAAACTTTTTGGTTCTTGGGGTCTATTTTGACCACAACACTGGACTTGGAGTCCCTACTGGGTGTATGTCGGATGACTGGCCATAGAGTATTGGTGTGTCTAAAGCACGCTTTGGTCTGTATGGCTATATTATTCCTCTTCTTCTTCATATCAAATCCCATTGTTTGGATCTGCAACTGCGGGATTTCTTCAATAGTTTCATCATAGACATACACAGAGAAATTTGGGAAGTGGTCGAAATAAACTGAACCGTCAGATAGGGGGGCCACAATTCCTCCAATAATGGAATCTATATACTTATTGTGCATCATGTCTCTCATAGTAGCAAGCACAAAAGTATGTAATCCTTTATGGATTAAAGGATTGATTCCAACCCAAATGCACCCTAGATGCAAATAATTTGTCTTTAGCTTCTTTTCTTTTTCTTGTAAGGCTTTAGGATTGACCAGAGGTATAGTCTGGATACTATCCGAGTTTTCTTGAATCTGACTGACAGATTCTTTAATACTTATTCTAGAAGCAGCAATTAAATGAAAGGGAGCTAAGTCGCTATACACATCTGTGGGTGAAATGGCAGGCAGTTCCCATCTAGCAGAGGGCTGAGTTTCTTCATAGGTTAGTTCAACAGAGTTTAGAGTTCTACTTAAACAACTGGAAAACATTTCTCTAAGGGGGTTTTCTTCTACTTGAGAATCTCTCTCTTCAAGCTCTCAGAAAGAAACAGGTTTCCTAAACGATTCCATTCTTCTTAAGAGAGTATAAATCTGAGTACCAACCTTAAGAACCAGACGTTACTCACTCTGATACCAATTTCTAGCAGGGGCCCCTGTCATGAGATTGCTCTTGCAGTGTCTCTTTGTTCTTCTCTGACTTCCAACTCCTGGTGAACCTACTCGGAGCTTTCACACTCTAACAGCCTCAACAATAGCTTCCACGCCTTCTAACGGCCTTGGTGTCCCTTCAATCCTTTGGCGAACTTCCTGCGAACTTCGGATGAAGACACAGAGAAAAATACTACCACAGCAGACTTTATAAATGCGCAGAGATACTAAGATTCAGAATGGCTTCCTCATTTTATTTCAGAATGGAGGAAAATCTTACAGAATGCTTGAAACTTTTACAGAGATGGATTCTTTACAGAGATAGACTAATCTCGCATTTACCAGACTTTTCACCATTCATAATGAACAAGTTACTACCGGAGGCTTTCTAGCGAGGGATAGGCTCTGCCTCAGAATCAGACTTTTCACACACATAGACTATGAATGACACTTCTAATGGTTCAGCCACTTCAGGTTCTCACCAGTGCTGAGCACACTGATGCACAGGCTCCCAAACCACCTAAAGACTTTGAGTGATTTCTCGTGTTGCAAGCAGATCAGACTGATCGTCCGCAGATGCAGAGCAGGAGAACACTCGACTCAAACACACACACACACAAAGACTCTAAATGCCAATGCCTCAGAAATGAGCCTTACCCTCCTTATATAGGAAGAGAGGGGGGACAAACATCACTGTAGGGCATCCGTGACCCGTCCTAAAAGCGGAAAGAATCATTACTTTCGGATAAGACTGAGACGACGTCCGCACAAAGATTCTAGTCCGATGGATGGAATAGTTGCTTTCGGGTAACATTAAAGTAAATTGTACTCATACATATATATTATCAAGATTCATTATGCAGGTCGACCAAACAAGGTGGATGCTTTTTCCGTAAAATCCCACGAGAAACTGGGCCCTATCAAACATTGGGCCGACAAAACAAAGTAGATACTTTTTCATGAAAGCCCACAAGAAAAGAATATCTACATAGTGAGTGCTTTGGAACAACAAAGCTCACGAGAAACTGGTCACAATTAAGCCCTTGTGACTGGTACTTATTGATCAAAATCCGATCAAATCAGGGAAGTTGTCCCTTTTATATAGCAGGTCATCACAGGATTTGGTGTAAATCCTGCAGACTATCATTGGCTTCCCTAAGATAACTTGATGCTGAACTTTGGTTAAAATTAACCATTCTAGATGCTCCCTCATATATTCCTGGAGTGAATAATTTGTTCTATGAAAAGGATCCCATTCTTGGACTGTCATTTCTTTGACAGTTTTATAGATGCTGCGAAAGCATTCTCCAATTCCATGCTCAAAGCATCATTCACAGTATTTTCTTTCATATGCTTCATGATATACTGGTTCCATAGCAGTTATGCTTACTTCGTAATCTATCCACCAGTCTCGAAACCACTGACATTGTTGGCCTCTTTTTGATGATGTCTGTTAGCCTCCTGCTGCAGCAGGTTAATCATATTTCATGATCGACATTTTTACATGCCAAATATGTCGTACTATGCATGCTCCAATGCTCCATATTTGCTACAGATGGCCAAAGAAGTGTCCATGAGAGTGTGCTAGTCCAAGTGCCACTGCTGTGTTCCAATTTTGATAAGCAAATCATTTTTTGGTTTGAGGCAGTTTTTCAGTTGGAGGACTTCAAGCGAGGCATGTCTAACTTCCCCTTCTTTCTCTTTTCCCCAAATCACTCACTAACTTCCCCTAAAAGAGGTCAAGATCTGCTTGA
The DNA here is from genome assembly GCA_031772625.1 of Pinus tabuliformis. Lineage (NCBI taxonomy): Eukaryota > Viridiplantae > Streptophyta > Pinopsida > Pinales > Pinaceae > Pinus > Pinus tabuliformis. Next base: position 357,856,097 of record CM062814.1, on the reverse strand, counting down.
TACCTCTTAGTTTCATCATTCTCCATATCATTTGCCTTGGTGAAGATCTGCTTCACTCAAGGAATGTTCACACTTCTTCTATCAATCATTTTCCCCCATTGATAGCCTAAGACATCATACTTAGCGCTTTTTCTCATCATTGTCATATTAACTACTAAGTTTACTATGTAGCTCCCTATCTATTTCCCCTTCCCCTACTAAAACTATGTATATAACTCCCCTATATACTTATCCCTCCCCCCTGGTTGAAAAATAACCATATATATCCTCGGGAATTGTTAAGTTTATATGAAACTTAGCAAGAGCCCTCAATACCCCCTTTAACCACCTTCCAAATGCTTTAGGACTCATTCCTAAGCATAAATCCCCCTCCAAATGTATAAAATCCATCTTTGGGCCTTGTTTTACCTTTCCCAAGGCATGAACCCCTTTTTATAGGCCTAAACCCTTCCTCCGATCATAAAAAGCCCCTTTGTATAATAAAAACCCTCCTCCGATCCGAATCCCCTCCCTCCGACGCGATATCGCTGTCGGAGGTGGTAACAGTGTTGGCCGCATATATATATAACACCATTCCCCTCTCCTCCGATGCGATATCGCTATCGGAGGCCCCCCTATCATATCTCCCCTTTATCGCATTATACATATCGCGGCCGTCCGATCAAGCCTCAGATCCGACGGCCCGTATTAAGTCGCAACCCCCATTTTGGCGATCGCAACAAAAATGAAGCCGCGCCCCATGCTCTCCTCCGATGTGAAACGCCGAGTTAATCTCAACCGCCCATTCAGGCCCAGAGATCAATGACCCATATTTAATCGCATCACTCCCATATGTCTCCGACCAGCGGAGCCGAAAAGTAATAAAGCGCAGCATAAAGGAATTTCGGGTCCGATGGGTTTCGGCGTTTCTATGTGGCAACCCCATGACCCCGCTGATAGCGAAATGCCATCGTAATCACAGCCGTCCATCGCCCCCACTCATCCACGGTCTGCATCATTTCGGCGATCGCGCATATGTAAATCTCATGTCCCCGTTGATGCCGAAGTGCCGAGTTAATCTCCGCCATCCATTTGGGCCCTCAGATCAATGACCCATATTTAGTCGCACCGCAGCACATATATATCGCCGACGGGCCGGAGCCGAAAAGTTATAAAGAGCAGTTTGAATGGGTTTCGGGTCCGCTTATCATTTTTATTAAAATCCGCCGAGTTGGGTTCGTCGATGGGCCGGACCCGATCTCCATAAAATGGAGCATAAAGATTTCGGGTCCGCAAAGATTAGTACTATGCGCCCCATATCTGGATCCGATAAATTATAAAGAGCAGTTGAAAGGGATTTCGGGTCCGATGCCCATTTTCATTCAAATCCACCGATAAGAGTTCGTCGATGGGCTGGACCCGATATAAATCAAAAGGGAGCCTATAATCCATTTCGGGTCTGCGGGGTTCATCTTTCATCGGAGGCATTATGGTTTGGGATCCGTCGATCCGCCAATCGCCGATTTAGCGCCAGTCGTTGGATCTGCCTTCACGCGATCCAACGACCATGATTTAATAGAATGCACAGTGTTGCGGCAGTGCCAATTTTCAATGAAAATTCATGTTTTTTGAGCATTCGCGCGTTATAAGGAAAGGGGCATTTGTTAAAGTTTTGTTTATACAGCGCTCCCGCCCGCCACAATTGCAAAGGAACGATGCTTTCCTTGGCTATTTTGAAATCGCTTCATGCCCATAATACATCCAAACGCATGGTTTTGCCTCAGCAATCAATTAGCATGCATTTCTCCTCCGTTTCGCAGCATTTTTTGAAGATTTAAGCATCATTTTTTATCGGCCAAGCGCCGATAGCATCCCAAAGGCCACGGATGCATTTGCAGCAGTTATTCTTGCATTAAATTGGCAGATAAATGGGCGATTAGACAGTTAAAGAGTATCAGAGAGAGAAAGTGGCCTGATTCAGTGTCAAAGTGTATCATAGGAAGCGGCAAAGAGTATCAAATCAAAATATCAACAGCCCGAAGCAGCAGAACATTAAAGAGGCCCCCATCAAAGTCAATAAAGCAGCTCGGAGCCATCAAAGCCCACCAGATCACAGTTATGAGCATTAAAGCCACTCTACAGCAGCAGAACCGCCTAGAGGGGCAATTCAAGTGTTTAAAGCCCAGATTTTGCAGAGACAGTGTACAAAGACACATAGAAGCAGTGCTGCAAGTTCCAAAGCGCAGTTATGGAAAAATTGCCAGCACATTGCGTCAAAGGACCGATATTTATTCATTCTTGATGCCTGCTGCCTCCAGCGCAGCTGTTAGATAGATATTCTTACATTCATTTCAATAAATGTTAGGTTAGAAGCATTCATTTCTCCAGATCTGCCCTCAGATCTGCTGTTGTAGATATTTTGTAGATATTTTCTCTATTTATACCACCCTCTGGATAGTGTAAAGGGTTGGTTGGTTGTATTTCTCATTCCAGACTTGCGCTATAAGCTTAAGAACTTCTGTAATCAAAGATTGCTGGAATATTTGCATCTGAACTGGCTGGTTGTGCTTTCAATGGCTGAAGAGCTTGATGTGGAATTCATGTTCTTCCTCATGGTTCAATAAGTCTTTCATCCCTCTGTTTATCTGTTTATATGTATCTGTATCATCTGTATATCATAATCTAAGTTGCAGGAAGAAGGAATAGTTCAGAGCTGGCTTTCATGCCCTCTGTGCTCAATTCTTGTAACTTTTTTATGTTTTCCTCTGAATTAGTGATAAATATGCATACTTAATTCATCATGTTTAAGCTATTTCTCATTTCTTAATGCTGTTTAGGAATCCTTCATTGCTCCTATATAGTCTTCATCCACTTTCCCTCTTTGGCTGGATGAGAGATCCTTAATTGCCTCTCATCCCCTAACCTCCATTTCATCCTTGTTCCAGCATTTGATCATTGTGCCATGCGTAGCTATCCTGCTCCATATTCCCCTCTTCTGCCTAGGAAAACGCACCCTTCAGTTCACATTCATTGACTCCATGCCCAATGGTTTGAACTTCTTACACTTTGTATGCCAACTCTGCTTGAATAGATCAACCATCCCACCAAACTCAAACAAAACCCATGTGCATCATATCTAGCCTAAAATCATCCCTTAAACAAATCTAAATCCTAAAGAGAGAGCCCTCTCTGACTGCAGGTAGGCTAGGACCTGCAGTCCAAAGATTGGTTTGTGGTTACCTCGGTCGTATCCCTCTGGGAGTCAAAAGGGACAACCTGAGTGATAACACTATCAGCGTACTGAATTTTAGCTTTGTCTAATGGGTTTCTTCTTTATCATCAGTATTTAAGAAGTCCCACCATAACTTCTTATATCCTACAAAATCATAAACAGTATTAGGAAAAATAATTTTGGGATCATTTCTGGGCCACCGAGCACATGGCTGGACAGGTATGTGTCCTTGTTCATTCCACAGATCTCTGGTCCAATAGATACAAAAGTATATTTCATAGATTCTCATACTGCGACCTCCATGGTACCAGATGCCAGCAATATCATGAAGTTCTGCTCAAGAACTTGGTGAGCAATTCCAACATCTCTTTTGGCTTTTTCATATATCATGTCATGGATCCACTTTCGACCCTTAGGGTACACTTTTATTTCAGGTACAAAGTGTTGGATGTCAGTGTGAGGTTGTAGATTAGCATCCAATAATTTTGTATTTCTTAGCTGCCATGTGGGTCTCCAGTTGTTTTTGTATGTTTCCCAGTCTTGGTCATCTGGAATAGTCCTCAAGACTTCTTGCTTCTGCTACTGGTCCCATTCAGTAATAATCATCATGACATGATCTTTTGATTCTATGTATTCTCTGCTCAAAAAATCAGGCAAAGTATTATCTTTTCCCTTAATGTGCTCTACTTGAAAATCGAAATTTGCAAACAAAGCTTGCCATCTGGCAAACTTAGCTTCTCCAGCTTTCTTGATGTCTTTACATAAAACTTTTTACATGGCTGAGGCATCTGTCCTAAGAATAAAAGGCTTAATTATCAAATAAACTTCAAATTTGCTAATGCAGTTACATGCTACTTTTACCTCCCTTTCAATAACATAATAGTTCTGTTTGGTTGAATTCCAAATTGTTGAAGCAAACTGAACAACCTGTTCTTCTTTTCCAATACTTTGTTTCAGTATTCCTCCCCATCCAACATTACTGGCATCAGATTCAACTATCTTAAAAGCTTGATCATCAGCTACATACAGTATAGGTAAAGATTTTACCTTAGCTTTGATTTCTTGGACTGCTCTGGTGTGGCGGTCTGACGATTCAGGGGGGTTCTTACCAAGCCGCTTATTGAGCACCTTCTTGTCGCTGGCACAATCCTGGTAGAAATTGCTAACATAGTTTAGGCACCCAAGAAACTTTTGTAGCTGTGTTTTTTCTTTTATCTCATCTGGGAATTTATCTGCAAATTCAATGGCATGTTGTTGCAGAGAAATTTCCCTGTTGCAAATTGTGTGTCCCAAGAATTTTATAGAAGTCTGAAATACTTCCATTTTCTTTTTGCTCAGCACTAGTCCATTCTTTTGAACTAGTTTCATGAAAATATTGACGTGTTTGAAATGGTCATCAATATTTTTGGAAAAGATTAAAACATCATCAATATAAACAATTAGCCAATCAAAATATGGCTTGAAGATATCATCCATGACTTTCTAGAATTTTGAGGGGGCATTTTTGAGGTCGAATGGCATGACATTCCATTCATAATGCCCTGCTCGAATACTAAAAGCAGTCTTAAACTTATCAGCTTCATCAATGGAAACTTGCCAAAATCCTGCTTTTAGATCAAATTTTGAAAATACCTTGGCACCTGCAATCCTTCTAATCAAATCTCCCTTGTGGGGGATTGGATAAGTGTCATCGGCCAGAACTGAATTTAGAGGTTTATAATTTATAACAAGTCTGGGAATTCCTCTAATTTGTTCAGCTCTTTTATTCACATAGAATCCATAGCAATTCCAGGGGCTATTGGATTCTCTGATCAGTCTTCTGTCAAGTAATTGCTGGATTTCTTTTTGCCAAAGATCTATGTATTCTTTGCTCATCGGGATGGCTCTGCTCTTACAGGGTTTTCCAGCATATCCTTCTTTCTAAGGCAATCTGATAGTATGCTTCTTCCTGTGCCAGAAAGCATTTGGTTCTTCTGAACAACATGTTTCTTCTAATTTTTCTCTCAGATCCTAGATCTTTCTCTTGATTTGGGGCAATTTTAGCTGTTCTTCATCAATTCCTGATGATGAGACAATTTCTTTAGGAAACAAAAGACGGAATTTCTGAAAATTTGTCACAGGATTTCAATTTTTATATTTCTCTTTACCGGGAAAGAATTTGGAACTGGCTTTTCAATTTTTGTCAACTGTATTCTTTCAATCTTTGCATTTAAGCCACTAAGGAGAGTCTTAGTTACACCTCTGTGTCCAACTAGATTTTCTCCTACTTCTTCTATCTTGCTCAATGAATCTCTGATATAGGAGCGAGTTATGCTGGAATCAAACTATAAATTATTCAAGCAACTATTTACACTATTTAATGAGGACTGTACAACATCTATTTGCTTCTTTACATCTTCTATTTTTGCTACATTCATTTCCAAGCCTTTGATAGCAGTATTGGTCCAATTTAATTGTTCACTGGCTTTTTGGATTCTTCCATCAATGCCTAAGGCATTGTCATATTTTTGGACCAGGGGAATGGCTTTGGCTGCATTTGTATTTTCTCCTAAAATAATTCCTTTATAAGGAGGAAATGTAGTAGGAGTTTCTACCTTTGATCCATCAAGTGCAGTCCATCCATGTTTATCAACTGAAGTGCTAGAGGTAGTCCCAATGAAAACATTTATAGGAGCAATTTTATCCTTCCATGAATAGAAAGATATCCAAGTGTTATTTGCTTCCATATAATTTTTCCAATCAATTGCCAACTGTCTCTTTTGTTCTGGAGTGTAGGCTTGGTTGAATTCTTCCGCTTGAGGATTTGTATACAAATCCCAATTTAGCATATCCTTCATCCATTTAGCACTAATTTCTGACTTCAAACAACCCTCCATAAGTGCAAAGAACTTATGCAGTTCCATAACTACAGGCTTTTTACACTCACAAGGGATTTGTTTAAATCTGCATTCTGGAATCAATTGTGATTGCTCAAGTTTTCCTAGCCCATATCTTGGCTTTGATGGTCTCATCATGCAAATCATTCAGTAAGTCTACGGTCTTCTTCTTGAACTGTATGAATCATGAGAACATGGTCTGAATCTTGCTCTGGCTCATGTGGGAAGGGAATCAGAGCATTTTGGATTCAGACATGAATTGATGGAAGTAGAAGGTGGAGCAATACCAGTTCATGGATTATGATGCAGATGAACATTTTGTTCGGCTAATGTAAGCAGATTTACAGATTCTTCACAATCTGGACATTTTACTTCTAAGGAAGAAAAATTTACAAGCTGAGCTAATTCATATAATTGGTTATGTCTACAGGAGGATGATGATGAACAGGCAGTATCCACAGTGGAAGGATCTATGTAGTATTTTGAAGATTTACAAGCAGCATCAATTCTGCGGTAGTCTATGGTAGATCTTCGAGGAAAAGAAATGACTGCACTGGAAGCATTTTCAGTAATATTTGCAGAGGTGATATCTCTGGGGATATGAAGCCTAGAATGATTTACGATCCAATGTTCAGGAAACTGCAAGTCTTCCCATTTGATTAACAAATGTTCAACTTTTTGGTTCTTGGGGTCTGTTTTGACCACTACACTGTACTTGGAGTCCCTACTGGGTGTATGTCGGATGGTTAGCCATAGAGTATTGGTGTGTCTAAAGCAAGCTTTAGTCCGTATGGCTATATTATTCCTCTTCTTCTTCATATCAAATCCCATTGTTTTGATTTGCAACTGCAGGATTTCTTCAATATATGATTACTTCTCCCATTTTAATGAGAGAATTTATAACAAGAGTGAAGTTTGTTAATTGTATGTTTTGTTTAAATATACTTATTTTATTTTATTTTTAAAATTACTGGATAGAGTTCTTTGCGTTGTTGTTATAACGAATATGAACTTTCTAATTTTTTATAAATTTTGTAATAGGTATAAGAAATATGTTTTTTTTGGGTCATATTTATGTAATCATTATGAGAGCCCACCACTTTAGTTTTTAATAAGTTTTCTTTTTAATTTTTAGCAATGGTGATAATAGTGCACCTCCCTCTGTTTTCTTCTTGCACGTGGTGTGATAACTACATATGGTAATAGTGCTTTTAAAAAATATTGCAACTCCCAAGGTCATTTTAATCAAAGACAAATCACTTAAATAAACAGATATGTAATTCTTTTAGTAGCAATATTAATTGATTCAATACTAGAATCCATTACTCGATCAACATGCTCAAGTGATCAATGCATTAGCTATAGAGGCTATAGATAGGAAGTTATGCATGTCAGCACTAACTTCTCTCTCCAATCAATTACTAATGTTGTGGTAGTGACCGACTTGCCCCATAGATGTAAACATTTTTCTCTTATACTTATATATGAATCTATAATGCAAAAATATAATAAATTCATAATGATGGTGTGTCATATTTAGGGTTAGATAACACATGGAGTACACAGATCTCCCTTTGCATGGAACAAATGTTCAGGCTACTTTCCAAGATTTTATCACTATCTATGACTCGGATATGTTCTAAAATATGTTTGAGAAATTATTTAATTGAGTGGGTTACATGAAATTTTTTTGGATGCATTCACACTAGCTCAAGTAATCTAGAAATAAAAATTCCCAACATTGTATTATTGTCTTCTGCAAGTTCCAGTGAAACTTGTTTCTATGATCGATTCTCAATTTTTTTTTTGGTACATAATATATCTCGTTCCATGCCCTTTCAAAATAGTCTCACTAGTAAAAGAAATGGAGTGCATGCCTAGCCACGTTCTTCTCTTAATTTTGAACATCCCCATTCCCATGACATTTCCCATTGCTACCACATCCAAACATATTTTCTGTCTTGGGACAACATTGACAACATTATTGGTTGGCACAAGTGATATTGCTATTCATGGATTACCTATGCTTCGTCAATCTCGAGTCCCAACTACTAAAAAACCATCACTTTTAATAGACAACATATATATAAAAATGCCATTTGGTTCTTATGATGAGACATAACTTTTAAGTGGCTACTTTCCTGAGTCACTCACCTACGATGTTATTGGAGACGTCCAATGTTTATGTACTTGTTATATATTTCAACTTTTTGATGCATGTGTACGTCCTTTTGGGACATGGGATTAACAAAATCTATTTCTCCCAACAATCAAGAACAACTTTGAAACTCATAAAAAATTATATCTTGATTCTCTTATTAATCATAGAATCACTCTTTATTCGATATATTATAAAATAAATTTGTGAAATAAAATTGAATCATCTTAAAAAATTTATTTGTTATAAAAAAAATTATTTAACTTCACAATTTAAAACACTTATAATATCAGATAAAAATTAATTAATATAAAAACTAAAATCAAAATAAATAAAATATATTAATAGTAATAATACGTTTTTTATTATAAGCCATGCACATAACATTAAATACGGTGGTTTTGTCCCATTTACCCATTCTCAATCATACTGGATGACTATAGGTATTTCTTTTACACATATAACCCACCACACAATCACAATCCAAAAGTAAATTTAAACCAATATTAATATCATATTTTCCTTTAATTGAGAATATTACTTGAATTTTTGTCTATCCCCTACATTAATAACCCACACTAAGAGTAAGAATAGTCAATAGTCACATATACAATATCAATTAATAAATTAGTGAAGAATAAATATATTAGTAAATGTATTCTCAATCAAATAGGAGTGGATTTCCATTTATATTCAAGGAGCCTATAAGAAGGCAGCTTTATTTGCTAAATGTATGACATACAAATGTTCAATTTTCTGTTCTCCTTATTTACCCCCCACCTTATCTTTGTATCATATCTACATGTTTCTTTCTGCAATAATATAATTTCATGACAACACATATCCAATGTTAGATGTGTGTAGTTGACAAACAAGCTTGTACATTGGGAATGATGATGGCTTCTCGATATGGTGTACGTATGTTCTTAAGATTTGCATGCACTTACTTTTGTTAGATTCCCATATACACATTCCGTGAAGAATTGCTTGAAATTCCTTTTCAAATTTAGACAATAGAAAACTATGGCGTAGAACGTTTCTAATGGGATAAGTTAAATAGCACGATCCTTTAACTCTAAAGGATTCACGTCTGAGCTCTGAGGGTGACCCATATCTCAAACTCTACTACCGTCGTCAAAATGAACGCATTAGAATCAAACGTTGTTTTTCAGTCTCTCACCAGATAAATACATATCCCCTTATTTATCATGATAAGAGATGAGGTGAAAATACAATTAAAAAATTTGTTTCTTTTTTTTCTCTCCAAAATATTTACTCTAATGATAGCATCATCATGTTGTATGCTATTGATTCCCTTAAAATTAATTGTGTTAGTACACTTTTTGTAGTCCATTTTTTACCTCAAATATTCCCTAATGTCACATATGATGTTTTTTTTAATCTTTATTTGAGAGTAATTATAATATTTCAACAATTTTTTTAATAGTATTTTAAGTATTTATGATATTTTTTTCTAAATGTTAATTTAATTATCTTTTTTTTTTATCTTTTTTTAAACATTGATTTTAGTATCTAATTTTTACTTCTCATTTTTGTCTTAATCATGTTCTCAGTTTTAGTTTTTTTCATCTTTTAGTTTTTTTTCTTCTTTCGTTTGTAATTCTAAAAGTTTAATAGTTGATATTCATATAAAAATAAATTCACCTATGAAGATGCGCGAATGCCAATTACTCTACTTATCAATTCTCTAGGGCATATTTTCACCTAGATGATTCAAGTTAGATTCTTCTTTAACCATAACTTGGTGCCAACCACTTAACATTCTAAGATTACTTCACACATTCCACACTTAATCAATGATTCAACATCTCCGTCAACATCATGTTATCATGAAACTATAACCCTGACATTTGCATGAGAGGGATGACTCCATGCCCTATGATATGACAACATGTATGCTTTCGTAATAGGGCTTACATTAAACCTACCTACCTAAGGATGAAATTTACATAATTACCTAAGGGAATTGATCCTACATGTGGAATCATGCATACCACTTACAACATTATATCATTTCAATTTAGGTAGGAGTACTTGAATACTTCACATATAATTTTAGATTAGGCTCATAATGTGCCCAAAAAATGACCTAATAGAAAAAATATGATATTTTATCAAGGTTTCCACACAATGCAATTCCTTTCTTCTAGATGTCATTCCATTCAATTTCATTACTAACTTTGTTTAATAATAATTTGATATAACTCCTATAGTGTAGATCTTGTTTAAGACACTTCCAATCTGGTCGCACCTATCCAATTCCAAAACAAAAAAAAAATTTGTTAGTAATTAATCTATTTTTATCCAATCCATAATAATAATCTTAGAAAAATTCATAAAATGTTGTGAACACTAAGGCCAATACCAAAATATAACATACAATTGATCTAGTTAATGCTAATTTAAAGTTTATTTTATCTACCTTCAAACCCTTGCAACCATGACCAACTTTCACAACCCCTTTAGCGAACAACACTACCTTTTATCCACAACTCATACCTTTAATATGAAACTACTTTAACCACACAACAAATATTTAAATGTCTATGAACCTTGACTTTGTAACCTTTATGCTCTTCTCTTCTCCTCATAATATAAAACACCCTATAGTATTTGGTCAATCAATTTCCTCTGCTCAATTGATTTGAAGCCACTAAAGTAGGATGTCTCTTCTTAGCTTGGTTTTATAACAATAAAAAATTCAAATCCAAATAATGACTTCTAGAAACACATATTATTTAATGATAAGGAAATGTTGATCTAAGAGTTTACCCTTTAGTATCTTTTTATTTTTTAATAACACATATCACGGTCAATTATCTTTAGATCATTATACTTCCAATGTTTAAACTAGATTTCTTCCAAATGCTTAACTTGAACGACCAGGTGAATGAACGAATTCTAGCTTCTAGTGTAGAAGTGACTCCACACTTATTTTTTGACAATCATGGATCTAGAATATACTAAAGAAAATATAAAGATACGATTTTGTAGCAACATAGATTTGAAATGATTGTTTGCTATATTTTCCTAGGATATAAGCATGACATTGGTTCAGATACCTTAGATTAGTTGGAAAGTAAAAACTGCCATTTTTTTCATCAAATAAAGACTGTCATAATTAAGATGTCCAAATATTACATTCCATAGAATAAAAGATGGCAATATACCTTAATTCGATTGAGAAAAACATCAATATTTCTATGCGTGACAAGATATTCCTTACAACTTCAAAAACCTTTCCTCCTCTACTCTAGTCATGCCAATTTTCTTGACATATGCTTTACTTATCTCTATTTTCTCAACAAAAATGTAAATAGAGTGGCCTTGTTGGCGAATGTGAACATACGATAGTAAGTTTCTTTATCGTTGTAGAAGGTATCATAATTCATGCAAAAGAAAGTCAAGATGTCCAAGCAATTTAAGCTTGATGATGCCATGCCTCGATGGCTTAATACTTGACATGTTTGCACAATACACTACTGTATCTACATTGTCAGTAAGCTCTTCAAAGAAGTATTTTCAGAAGACCATAAGGTAGGTTTCACCTGTATCAAAAAATGATGCATCTCTCTAAGAAAGAAATTATGTATTGAAAAATATTCAATTAATCCAAATAATAGAATCAACATATTCAAGTTCTTTACCCTTATGGCAATCTCATGTTTTATCGTTATCTTATTTATACTTTCAATTGTCTTTGATTTTCTTCCAAAACAAACCCTATGGTTTAAAGTTAGCTTTACCTGAAAACTAACAATTTTCCTCAATGTTTCTGATTTTCCGAGATCACACTAAGGTGTGGCGGAAAAGAGCATACGCATGAGAAAAAAGCTTCCTTTCTGTTTTTTATTTGACCATATTGCACAAAGTTGCGGGGAAAAGAGAATACGCAAAAATGAAAGGTGTAGATTCGGTAATAAAAAACAAAGAGATAAATAAACGGAAATAAACAGTGAGAAAAAAACTAGAAACTGCAAATAAACAAAGTATACCTCCAGATCTTAAGAATGATGTTGCTAGGGCTATCAGAAACCTTTTCACATGAAACGAAAGGGGTTCCTCATTGGAATATATGCTCCTAGCATAATAGAGCAGTCCTCTCGGCCCGAAAGCAATCAGAAACAATAGATCTAGGAAACGGTAGTCGGATGCAGTTCTACCGACCTCATATTTGGATCACCAATGGATGTAGCCCTCAAATAGCTTTGATACCATGTAGGAATTCATAGGGTAAGTTCATCAGACATAACACCAAAGTACATTTCTCACAAACAGATCACAGATCAATACATGAGTATTGTTGACGTGGTTAAAACACTCAAAGAGGGAAACAGTCCATGGCCTAAGCCAACGTGGCCACTTTAGCAAATTTATTAATAAAAGAATGAAAATTTACATAAGCTTCTCTCATGAATGGTTACCCTACAAATGACCCTCCATGCTCTTTAAATAGAGATCATGGACCAATCAGGTATTAAGCCACAGATCAAGTGTCGGTAGTACATAGGAGAGAATGAACCGTCAATTCACTACATATCGTGACCGTCGGATTGTAAGTTACAAAAGTACATAGTAAAGAAACACACTTTACCTAACTCTACACTAGACCAAGTTATAATTAACTATTTCCTATGTGTCTGAATATCCTAACAACATCATGTCCATCCTTGTTATATTGAATGCAATGAAGATAAAATATTTATTCTTTAATAGTGTTTGTGCATCCTGCCTCTAAATTTATTTCCTCCATGTCCTTTATTTCTACCACTTCTTTTACAATAATAACGAGAGTGGTTCTTCTCTTTCTGACCAAGGCACACTCCGTCTTCAAAATATGGTTTTTCTTTCTTCCTCTTCTTGAAATATTTTTCTTGTTTTTTATACATTTCCACTTGGATGCCAAAATTAATGGCCTTGAGTTGCACACTAGCTTGTATGGTTTCAAGGGAACAAGAACATGTAGGATATATGTCCTTGATGAACTTTATGAGAGGCATGCCCGTTTTAAATCTAGTGTCTTCCACATCATGCATAATGTCCTTAATATCTGAGGCTTAGCCCAAGGGGTCATCATCTTTCAACTTTTGGTTGAAGAGTTTGACCATCAACTATACTGTTGGATACCTATAGTAATAGGTTTCATATTTCATGATTGGCAAGAGAAAAGCCAAATATGCTCTGCTTTGGTATCCCAAAGATCCCATATTTCCTAGAAAGCAAGAGCTGGGTAAGTGTTTCAAGTATTGAGGACCTTATTTCAATTTTTGTGGATGATTCAACAGTTTAATCTGGATCATGCCATGTTTCAATTTTGAGTTGTAGAATAGAGAAAGAGGTCTGTCCAAACAGCTTAATCTTGGCAGACAAGTAGCTTAGGTAGAGAAGCAAAGGTTCCCAAAAGTTTAATCTGGGACCTTGGAGGACATAAGGGTAGAAGTAGATAGAGAAAAAGAGGAAAAAGCCAAAGAAAAGAAAAGGCAATTGAGGGTTGCAAGTTCAAGTGCCCCTCCAAGAAGAAACAAAAAATGCTAGGCAAAATAGTTGGGTAGGCAGTTGTGGTTGCAGAAAGAATATGATCACCATTACACAAGTATCCATAGGTCTCTTGCCAAGGCAATTGATCTGTCAGCAAACAAAGTGGTGAAGTCCATGAAATTACAGCAAAGAGCATCACTAACTTCCTCTCTTTCCCTCTCTACTCCATCACTAACACTCCCTTTCTAAATCCCCCTCCTTCATTCATATTAACTCCTAATTCTACTATATAACATCCCTTATCTTACCCCTACCCCTAATAGTATTAACACTAAGGTGTATAAAACCCCAAATCTTATGTATATTCCCTCCCCTAGGCATAATAGCCGTGTATTTTTCAAAAAAGGGACCAAATGGCATCTGGCCACTTTGGTGAACCTATTCCACCCACTTCCCTTTTGCTGCAAGACAATTTGCCTTCAAATCACCTCTGCATTGCTAAAACCCACTTTCCGAACCCATTTTGCCTATAAAACCTTTGCAAAGGTCAAATGCCCGCCTCTGGCACGTTTCCCAATCCTACCGCATTGTGGTTTAATCAAAACATTTGAAAAAACCCACATAAAACCCACAAATTTTGATTTTTCCGCCCATAATATCAAAGGCGCATGTTACCCCTCCGCCAGCCGTCGGATCAAGCCCACCAGATCCGACGGCCTACAGCAATATCGGAGCGCCTCCCGTGACCGCACGTTAACTTCCGGGGAAGTGACGTTGCGCCTTGTCACGCCTCCTCCACGCGTCGGGCGTTAAACCATCTCGGAGCCCGCTCTGACATCCTCCGCGCCGTACCTTAACCGCCCCGGGAGACTGCGACGGTTAAGGCCTTAACCGTGACCGTTGCACGTTAACCGCCACCTACCCGCCGCTAATTCACCGCCACGTCGTTGCCTGCCCGTACCCGCTTATGTTATTGGCCCACCTCACTGCTGACTGGGTTTCCACCTCGCCTCACCTTTGACCAGTCGCCTACTGCCACGTCGCCCGATGACGTCAGCTGACGTCACCTCACCATGACCCACCAATGACGTCATGCTGACGTCAGCCGAAAAAAGCGCCAAATGGTAAAATGACCCATATTTACCAAATTTTCCCGTGTTTTTACCATTTTCACTGTGTTTTTACTGAGCGCTCTGCTTGACCGTTTGAGCTCGAATTTTCGCCAACCAGTCGATTAGCCCGGGCGACCTCCTCAGAAAGCACCTGTGCACCTGTGTCTCAACCTCTGCTCGTCGAATTACAGGTATTTAGACCATTTCGCCCTCCATACGACCTTCATTAAGCTCAAAATTGCTCACAGGGATAATAGAACCACAAAGACTAGATTTACGCCGTTCATTCCCCTTCATTCATCCAGCATTGTCACTGTGAGGGCCAAGAAAAACTGGCAGAGCCCTATAAAACCTGCAATTCCCATTAAACCTCTGTAATTTTGCGTTTTCCCGGCAGAATTGCTAATAGACATATTTCACCCTGTTAGAGAGTTCAGTCACACCACAGAGAGGTTCTATCACTAGACTCCAGTAGTATTTCAATTGCTACTGAGAGAATTCCCCTTGAATACTCAAAACCTCAACTGTTTCCACAGAAGACTGTCTCCAGACTGTATTTTCACCATTCCACCTGTCTATTTGCAATTTTGGTACCCTGAACAGCTATGGAGACCCCTATTGCACTAAACATTAAGCCCATCAATGCACCTCACCAGGAACTAGCATGGAAAGCCCTGGGAGACATGGACTACCAAATGCTGGATTGGTTTCCCATGGGAACCAAGTATAATGTGTTAATGCTGAATGAACTAAGAGCCCAGCACCTCAGTGGAGCAGATATCTTGGGGATTTGGGAGTCAAATTTGCCCATATACAACCTTCCCCAAGTCAATCCAATGCCAGAGCTCATTTACAGCTGCCAGGAATGCTATGACCCTAGCCAAAGGGCAGTCATAAGCCCCACAGGCCTAGTCCTGTTCCAGATCACCCCAGAGAGCATAAACCAGATGCTGCACTTCAATACAGCCAAGAAATTGACCCCTCTGTCCATGCAGAATCTGATTAACACAGGGATCAAGCTGTCCAGTGACCAGATTATCAAAATCAACCAACTGTTTGTCATATCAGGCTCTGAAACAGTCAGAACCCCTCCTATTGGGTACCATTGTCTGAATGAGTTGGGCAGAATGCTGGTGGACCTAATTAGCTATGTCCTAGGGTTCAGGGGGCTGGAAGATGTAGATGAAAGTATAATGGCAATGCTGTCCATGTTTGCCCCTGGTAAACCTCCAGCTGTGCAGTATGATTATGCAACTTACATAGCAGAGAAAATCCATGATCAGTTCATGAATTTGAAAAGGGAGAGACTGTTTAGGTACTCCTCATATATCTATCATTTATTTCTTTTCTATCAGCCAGCTACCTTCTCAGTTCCTTTGAGGCCACTCAATGCCCAAGGAAGCCCAAGATCAGTTGTTTTCTGGACCTCTGTGTTTCATTTTACCTCAGTATCACCCTATACATACTGTGAGTTCATTGATCTATTTGTTCATCCGGCCCTAACAGTTCTGCAAGGTACTCCTCCTCCTAGATTAACCGATGAAATGAGGAGGATTCTACATCTGAACAAATCCTACAATATTGGCAACTGGTATTTCTACCAGAACCACACAGTCATTAGGATATATGGCTGTGAATTGAACCCATTTAGATTGCCAAGGTATGTCCCCATGAGGCTTTTTTCCCTGGAGTATTTCAGGCAGTTTGGGAACTCAGATTACCTTCACTTTCAGAGTAGAAACAAGAAGTCACAATTGAAGGTAAGAAGTCAGCTAGGTTCCTTCCTGTATAACAAGAAAGAGGAAGGATGGAAAGAGGCACACAGCATGCTGGAAGGCCTCAGATTGCAGACCAGTTTTGAGTGGATTCCTTATGACCCCAATCATAGTATTTCCCTCAGGAGAATTAGATACAGACTGGGCAACTATGCACATAAAAGACAACCGGAAATAGAAAAGTATGCCAATGCACTAGATTGGGAAGAGGGTACACTAATAGAACAATTCACTGAGGTAGAATTGCTTGAGAAAGAAGCCAGGAATGTACAAAAGGAAACTGACTTGGAAACTTGTGCACAGGTGCCCCACTCCTACAGAAAGCAAAGTGGAACAGCTGCTGGATCTTCAGCAGCACAGCAGCAAACCACTGAGAAGACATCCCAGGCAGCAAGCAAAGACAAAGGTAAACAGGTGGAACAGCCACCTGTATTGACAGAGGAACAAGTGGACACCTTGCTACAGCAGCAAGAAGAAATGGAACAGCAGGAACTGGGGCAGCAACAAGAAAAGGCACAGTCCAGTGAACAGCCCTTGCAGCAGGAAAAGGGGACAGATCAACCTGGCAATACTGAGCAGCAGCCTCAAACAAATGTGCCTCCCAGGACAGACACCAATATAGACACATCAGTCCTCCAAACACCACAAAAGGAGGATGTGACAAGAAAAAGAGAGAGAGAGACCCCCCACACCTCATCTTTCATCAGGGGTGAGAAGAGACAGAGACTGAATGACTCCCAAGAGGAGGACATAGCAGTAAGGCAAGCCATGGGCATGGGCCCACCCAGTGGAGAACTTTCGGCCAGCTCATCCCAGCGAGGACATGACATGACAATGGGAGGAGAGGTCAGCTCCTCCGGTCAAACAAGAAAGGGGCAGTCAAGTATAAAACAGCAATTCATTGACATAAAAAGGAGGAGTGATCCAATAAAAGTGCAGCTGTACGATCACTTGTTGAACCTAGCTCCTAGCAACCAGCAGAGACTCATGTCTGCTTTCGATGTGAGCGAAGGCAAAATGATAATGAGCCACTTCATGCCTACAACTTTGCAGCCTCAGTCCACCTCAGACTATCTAAGAACCAACATGGAGGTTCTTGCCAAAGACATACACCCCATGGACAAGATTGAACTACATAAGCAGACTGGTGAAATGGTGTACGCCTCCCTGGCAGATGAGACATTGGAGAATTATAAATTAAAGAGCAGCCTGGACAACACAGCTTCTCAGCTGGAGTTAGAAAGAGCTTCATCACAAGCCAAGGACAATAGGATCAAGTCCTTGGAAGAGGTAATTATAGAAATAGGGCATGATCCTAAAGATGTCAAAGGCATCCAAGAGCTCCTAAAGATAAGGGATGCAGACATGGCAGCCCTAAGAAAGAAAATCAAACTCCCGGCCACCATCCATCCACAAACAGATGAAGTTGCCCAGCAAAGGCAAGAGAAAGATGCTACAGATCTGCTGGTGTCCTTATACAAAGAGCTGGTCAGGACTCAGGACCAGCTAGGACAAACTGAAGCTGCAAAGGCAGCACTACAGGAAACACTGAAGCAAAGAGAAGAGGGCCAACCCTCCCAGCCTCCTCCTGTCATAATAAATCTTGAGGAAATCCCTCCAAAGACTACTCCTCCTCCTCAGCAAACAGAAACTACAGCACCATCCACAGCAGCAACAACTACAACATCAGAACAGGCTGCTAGCTTAGACATGCAAAAGCTGCAAGCTGAGATCCAAGCCATGGAATCTCAAATCAAAGAGCTGGATGAGCTTAAGAAAACCTTGACTAAGGTAAATGAAAGGTTTGACAAGAGCAAACAGAATGAGGCAGCCAAGGACAGAGAGGTAAAAGCTCTTAAGAGAAGAATTGCTGAACTAGAGAAGGAGCTTGCACTGGAAAAGGTGACAGCTGAAATGAAAGCAGTGCTATGGAGCAACATTGGAAGGTCCATTGCCAAACAGTGGCAATATATTGAGACCATGGATGAGCAAATGGTGCTCATCACTAAAGCAAACAAAGAAATACAGAGAGCCAGGGCGAGCCTTGGACACATGCCAGAAGCTGCTACAAGGATAATCAACACTCTGAACTATAAGACTAGCTCTCAATTAGCTGTCATGGGAATCACTAACAGGACAGAAGCAATTGCTGTAGCAAAGAGAGTCGTTACATTGAGGAACTTGGTTGGAACACTGGAGAGGAGGACACAGGATATGCAAACTGAAATCAACAGATTCCTGGAGAAATTCGTGGCACTACAGAACAGAGGCCTCCCCAGCATTTTAAGCAGTGTAGGAAGACTGCTCACCCTAGAGAATTACAACAAGAGAATTGATGCCCAGGCAGTAGCAGAGATTGCACAACCGCCCAGCACTTCAGCAGAACCAGGGCCAGCCACCGGGCAGAGTATGTATGACAGAGTGGAGAACCTGTTTTTCCTCATGAATGAAGTTGACCATCTGTTTGATACACCACCTAACTTCTTCAAATTTACAGAAGCAGATGAAACTCTGGGTGCAATCTTAGCACACCAGCTGCCCACACAGGATGCCTGGAGAAATTTGACACAAACAGTTCTGTCAGGCCAGAATCAGTAACGCTATTTCTACAGGCAAATAAGCATACATGCGCAGGCACAGTTTTGAGGAAAGATAGATACAGGGAAGAAGCAGAGGCTGAGCCAACTCAGCTGGACCATTGACTCACCACAAGCAACAGTCACAGTCACAGGTGACAAGTCCAAAGCACAGCGTACAAAGCATTAAAGACAGATGTTCCAGCATTTACTCAGAATATTTCGACCGACTTAGCTGTCTCCAAAGGCTAAAATATCTTCTGACAGAGCATTAAAATGCCTGTACTCTGTAGTCAATGCTGCATTAGATTTTGGCCATAATATCTTAAGTAGTTGGTAAGAAAGTAAAATCTGAGATAACTCATGACTCAGATATTTTGTAAATGACCGCAAGTATATATTCACCCTTCACAGCAGTGAAAGAGGTTGTTGTTATTTTCTTTGAAAAAGCTCTAGCTCATTGTAATATTTTCAGAGAATTAATACAAAGGAAGAATGGAATTTCCAAGGCTTGGTGTTCTTTGATGTATGGTGGTGAAAGATGAATGTTACAGGATTCCAGGGTGTTGCATAAAACAGCAAGTATTCTCAAATCTCTTTGTTATGTGTTTTTGAGTCTTTTGTTCTCTTTTGTTGTTCAAATGTTTTTACACTTGATAGCAAGGTGAAAGGATAGTCCCAGGATTTAACAATGTTTACCCTGGACTCAAACTGAGCTATTATACATGTTTTCCTCAGATACAGTGACAGAATTGTAATTCTTAATTGCTGCATTTCAAAACTGTGTCTTTTACTGTGACAGTCATTCTCAGGGATTCAATTTTGCCCCTAAGACCTCTGTTTTCTCCTCTTAAAGCTGTCTGTTGGGAACATATAGATAACAAGTGAAAATTCTTAAATGCTTTCACTGTTGTATTACCTGTTTCCAGTAATTTAATCAAAAAACCTGTTCTATTAAGCACTCTAATGGCCCTGTAAGTTCCATCTTTCATCTCAAAGTTTCAAACACTTATAGCCACAGACTCCATTGCCCAATGGTACTCAACCTCTCTGAAAACTACATCAATAGAATCTAAAAGGAGTTTCATCAACCAAACATAAACAAAAAATCAGTACATAAAAGCTAGCCTAAAACCCTATTACAAACAGTTGCAAATCATAAAGAGAGAGCCCTCTCTGATCACAGTTTGGCTAGGAACAGTGATCCAAAGATTGGTTAGTGGTTACCCCGGCCGTATTCCCTTGGGAGTCATAGGGAACAACCTGGGTGTTAACATAAATGGCGACTCCGCTGGGGACTTAAGGTTTCTTCAATTACTATCTATTTCCAAAAGCTACCATCAAGCCTGAAACTAGCCAAGAGGCCTCAGGACTGTTTCTGTAAACACAGGGACAGCTTTAGGGAAGAGCTAACTAGGGAAACTTCATCCTAGCTTTGAGACCTATATAGTCATTCCAGAATTCTTACCTAGTCCTTGTACATACAAAACTTTCTGTATAAAGTTCTAATAGAATACTTAGAAGCTGGCTCCCAAAAGAAACCCAAGGCACACTAGGGCAAACCCTGACCCTAATCAACCCATCATCGTCGATAACCCAAATATCATACCAAAGAACATAAGGAGACAGCAAAAGCAGGAGAAGCTTGCTGATTCAGATATAAGTTTAGACCAACCTATCCTCATTCCAACTCCTTGTAAAGTCCTTTTCCGTTCCACACCTAATTCCCCTAGCTCATCATCAACACCTCACAGCCCTTCTCTCCCATCTTCACCATCTGCACACACTCCCTCAACCAGTTCCCCACTTATTACCCATCCTCTTAACCCGGTTACACCTGTAATCCCTGTTGTCCCATTTGTTCCTATTAACCCTATAAATCCCATAAACATGGCTAACAGATATGCACCGCTGCAGATACCAGCCAATGCTCCAGCTCTACCCCAAGACTACCAAACTAGACTCTCATTTTTTGACTCCCATGGCCCTTTGACAGCCATCCAGCATGCTAAAAAGATGCAAGACCACTTTGAGACCTATGAAATAGATGATGACAGTGTTAGGATGAGAATTTTTGTTCAAAGCTTAACTGGGGATGTTAGAACTTGGTTTAGATCCTTAAATGCAAATTCCATTGCAACCCCTGAAGTTCTATACCAGGAATTCACCAACAGATGGGAGAAAAAGAGAGATCCGCACCATATACTTGGTGAATATAACACTATTAAAAGAGGTCCCCAAGAAACGGTGTTGGAGTATTGTGCTAGGTTTAACAACATATACAATGCTATTCCCCAGAACTTAAGGCCCCCTCCTGATTTGGCCCTTTATAACTTCCCTGATGGTTTTGATTCTGATATGGCCTATCAGTTGAGAGAAAGAGACCCTCCAACCCTTGCAGAAGCCCAAAGAGTTGCAGTCACTGTAGAGGCCAACCTAATTGCCAAAAGAAACAGGGCAAAGCTGGAAAAGAAGGTTGGTTTCAAAGAAGAGCCCTCAGGTTTTGATCAAAAGTTGGATGCAATACTAAACAGCATGAAGAGACTAGGTGAAAGAGTGGAATCAGTTGAAAGAAAGTCATCATGGGAGGCACCACAAAACAATCCTCCTAGAAACCCAAATTTTAGGAGAACACAGAACCCCAATATAGGGAAGACAGGTGCTGACCAAGATATCAGACCCCCTTTTCAAGAAAATTATGCAGAAACTTCTTCAGCTAATCAGCTCAATGAAGATCCTGACATCAACTTAATAGGTCTGGATGGTAAAAGCCATGTTTTCTTAACACAAGAAGACCATGAGGAGGATGAAAACAAAACATTCCAAACACAATCAGGAGAGTCTTTTGACTTTAAACAAGGGTATGATACTGCTGTCTATGAAGTCCATAAACAATACAAACTAAGAAGTCGGACTGTAAATGCAAATCAGCCTGAGAAGGTAAAGGAGAAACAGCAATCTAAAGAAACCTTAGTCACTGAACCTAATGACAAAACAAACTTACCTACAAAAGAAGTAGTGGTTGAGGAGGTCACTGAAATACTGTCCACACCACAACAACCCTTGGCAACCTCATCATCCCACCCAAGTCCGAACATTACCCCTCAAGACATCAACATGAGGGGCAGGCTCCAAAATCAAGATGAAATCCAACAAGAAGATTCAATGAACAGAGAAAGGACTGCTATCCGTGACTCTAAAATTCAGGTGGATAAACCTTTTGACCTAGGAACAGAAATTGGAAAGTTAAAGATAGCAATTCCCCTTTCAGAGCTAGCCAAGCATGACATATATAAGCAACAGATCAAAAAATCCCTTCAGCTCACCAACAACAAAGATGATGTAAATGTGCTAGATGACACTCCAGAATTACTGTTTGGCCCAGAGGTAGATGGAAAAACAGTAGTCACAGGAGTTTTGCCTTTTTATGTCAGCTTGCATGTTCATGATAAAATACTGCATAATGCAATGTTTGACTCAGGTGCATCTCACAACCTTATGCCAAAAGCAGTCATGGAAAGATTAAACTTGGATATAACAAGACCATACAAAGACCTGTTTTCTTTTGATTCTAGTCAAGTCAAATGCTTGGGCCTAATTAAGGATTTATGTGTGTCCCTGGTTCAATTCCCCAACAAAACCATTCTAATGGATGTTGTTGTTGCTGATATCCCACCCAAATATGGAATGCTCCTATCAAGATCATGGGGAGCCAAGCTCCAAGGCTCCCTGCAATTAGACATGTCATATGCAACCATCTCTGTCTTTGGACAACCCAAGAGACTTTATAGGGAAACACTCATGAAATATATGGTCAGCAGTGAAGAAAAGCCTCAAAATTTTCCAATATATGCTGTCCACTCGGACATAGACTCCTTCATCCTTTTCAATGACAGCACAAATTCCTTAAGCAATGACATTAAGACCGAAACACCCATACAAGAACAAAACATCGATCAAACAAGTGGCACCTGCCAAATTTCAATCAGCCCAACAATACCCATTAACCCTCCTCTAGTTGTCAAAAATTGTCAAACAAATGATGAAATTATCCTAGGAGACAAATGGGAAAAGAAACCTCAACTCATGCTCACATGGCCATCCCATGAAAAGAATTTAAAATCTCCTGACCAGCAAGATAGTCTGTGGGTCCTAGAGTTTGATGGCTCAGTTAACAAGTTAGGGGCAGGAGCTGGAGTATGGATACATAACAAAGAGAAAGCCTGTGCACAAGGCCGGGCTTATAGATTGAACTTTAAATGCACTAACAATATGGCAGAATATGAAGCTCTGCTACTAGGCCTCAAGATTGCAAAATCATTACAAGCACATAGCCTCTCAATCATGGGGGACTCTGATCTAGTAATTCAACAAGTAAAAGGGGATTTTGTCACCAATGACAAAAGATTAAGGTCCTATAGGTCTGCTGTAATTGAAATACTAGAAACTTTCTCCGAGTTTGTTCTCACAAAGATTCCAAGGGGCCACAATCTCCATGCTCACAGCTTGGCAACATTTGCCAGCACCTTCAAATTCCCACTACAACCCAACAATTGTTTCACAGCAGAGGTCAAATATAGGCCTTCTATTCCAAACAATGTCAAAGAGTGGCAAGTATTTGAGAATGATAGGCAAATAAACAACTTTTTAACCTTGCAACAAGAGTTTACAGGATTAAATATTGACCTTGAGACAGCAAGTCAATCTCAAATAGTTGATGGAGCAAGTCAATCACAATTACAGTTTCAACAGTCTGCCCACCCAATGTCACCTAGGACAGCAAAACAACTACTCAGTCCAACCATTTTCAACAAAGAAAACATTCAGCAAATTCACCAAATTGACTGTGAAGAGCTGAGCAACGCTGAAGATGAAATCATACAACTCAAAGACAATCTTCTTCCAGCAGGCCTTACCCCACTAGAGGACATTTTTGACTCAAATGATGTCCCCAGGAAACCAAAGATGCAGCCATTAGATGCAACAATTGAAGAATGTAACATTGGTACCACTGACAAGCCTAAAATAATAAAGCTGTCTGCTGCTTTGCCCCCTGATCAAAAACCCAAATATGTTGATCTCTTTAAAGAATTCCAAGATGTCTTTGCCTGGGGTTATGAAGACTTGAAGTCTTATGATACCTCTGTTATCCAGCACACCATTCCCCTCAAGCCTGATCAAAAACCATTCAAACAGAAATTGAGAAGAATTAATCCTGTGCTTCTTCCTTCCATTGAAAAGGAATTACAAAAAATGTTCAAAGCTGGGATCATAGCACCAATCAGGTTTTCTGAGTGGATTTCAAATTTGGTCCCTACAAGAAAGAAAACTGGTGAGATTAGACTTTGTGTAGACTTAAGAAATTTGAACCTAGTGTCACTCAAAGACAATTATCCCTTACCCAAAATGGACCACATCCTTCAAAGAGTAGTAGGAGCCTCAAGAATATCATTGTTGGATGGCTTCTCAGGTTTCAATCAAATCCTGGTACACCCTGATGATCAAGACAAGACTGCATTTACTACCCCATGGGGTACTTTCAAGTATGTGAAGATGCCCTTTGGATTGAAAAATGCAGGGGCAACATTTCAGAGAGCAATGGACATTGCTTTTGCAAAGGAAATTCATGATTTCTTGGTCATTTACTTAGATGATCTTACACCCTTTTCAAAATCTGACCAAGAACACTTGAAACATCTGAGACAAATCTTCATAACATGCAGGAAATATGGTATTTCCTTAAACCCCAAGAAGTCTTTATTTGGTTTAGAAGAAGGGAAACTTCTAGGACACATCATTTCGAAAGATGGCATAAGAATTGATCCAGATAGGATACAAGCTATCCTACAAATGCCTCACCCAAGGAATGTCAAAGAGCTGCAAGGATTCTTGGGAAAAATCAACTTTTTGAGAAGGTTTATCCCAAATTTAGCAGAGTTAATCAGATTATTAAACAATATGCTAAAGAAAGATTCAAAGGTCAAATGGACTGTTGAAGCAAAACAAGCTTTTGAAAGTATAAAATTGGCCTTGACTCAAACCCCAGTGTTAACTAACCCTCAGTTTGACAGAGACTTCATCATTTTCTCCTTTGCCTCCCAACACACTATTGCTGCTGTTTTATTGCAGAAAGATGACCAAGGGAATGAAAAGCCCATTGCTTTTTTCAGCAGAGCTCTTAGGGATGCCCCCCTAAAGTACCAAATAATGGAGAAACAAGCCTATGCCTTGATCAAAGCCATCAAAGACTTTAGGATTTACATCCTTTACTCCCATGTTGTAGCTTATGTACCAAGTCCTATTGTCAAAGACATTCTCACACAAGAAAACTTAGAGGGAAGGAGAGGAAAATGGATTGCAAACATACTTGAATTTGACATTGAAATAAAGCCTACAAAGCTGATAAAAGGGCAAGGTTTGGCCAAGTTAATGACAGAAGCAAATTTCCAAGCTTTAGATATCAACCAAATGGACAGTGAAACAGAGCTGGCGACTCCAAAGATCAATGTAGCCTTTGAACAATCTCCCTGGTACTCTGATATCTGTTATGTGTTACAAAACCTGTGTGCTCCCCCAGGACTGTCCAGAACTAAGTCTAGGTTCCTAAAAATGAAAACATCTAAATTTTGTGTGATAGATGAGAATCTACTCTGGAAAAACCATGAAGGTATTTTGCTGCACTGTCTTCTTGAGAGTGAAACTGACAATATTATGCAAGAATTCCATGCTGGAGACTGTGGTGGACATTTGTACTGGAAGTCCACTGTGGACAAGATATTAAGGGCTGGTTATTACTGGCCCACTATGTTCTCAGATATGAAGAAATTCACAACATCATGCCACAAGTGCCAACTGTTTGAAGGCAAAAGACAATTGCTGCCACTCCCTTTGAGGCCCATTGCAACAGAGAGACCTTTTCAACAATGGGGCTTGGATTTCATTGGAGAAATTCACCCCTCATCTTCAGGACAACACAGATGGATTCTAACAGCAACAGACTACTTCACCAAGTGGATTGAAGCTGCCCCATGCAGACAAGCAAATGATTCAGTAATCATTCAATTTTTGGAGAACAATATACTGGCTAGATTTGGCTGCCCAGACAAGATAATAACAGACAATGCTGCTGCCTTCAGATCCAAGAAGATGGTAAACTTTTGCCATAAATTTCACATTACTTTGGGCCATTCTACAGCTTACTATCCTCAAGGAAATGGTCTCGCTGAATCATCAAACAAAAGCCTGATAAACATCATAAAGAAAGTGCTGGAAGAGAACAAAAAGAACTGGCATAAGAAACTAGTAAATGCTTTATGGGCAGACAGATTAACCACCAAAAGATCAATTGGGACCAGCCCATATGAGTTAGTCTATGGATTAGAGGCCAGATTTCCTTCATCACTAGGAGTGCCAGTTATGAAACTTCTACAAGAAAGCCAAGCAGAGCCAAATGACATGCAAAGAAGGATTAACCAGATAATTTGTCTACAGCAGACCAGAGAACAAGTTTTCAGCAGAGTGCAGATACTACAAGAGAAACTGAAAAAGGCCTTTGACAGAAGAACTAAAGCTGAAGATTTCAATGTGGGGGACAAAGTTTTAAAGTGGGATGCAAGAAGAGAAGAGAAAGGAAAACATGGGAAGTTTGATTCTTTATGGAAAGGACCATTTGCTGTCCAAGCAGTACAAGGTAATAACACCTACTTCCTAAAAAGCTTGACTATAACTGAGCTGGATGAAGGTCCTGTCAATGGCAGGATGCTGAAGCACTATTTTGACTGTTCACTATGATAGAAATTCAGAGGTTCATTGTATATATGCAATTGTACATATTCTCTTGTGATTTAAATTGTATAAAGAGGTTTTCCCAAATGCTGCACCTAGCAGCAACAGGCAGATAGAATCAGAGGTTCTCCAAGAAAGAAGCACACTATTTTTGACAGATTATATGCAGCAGATTTTAAAGACAAAGATGGGCAGTCATGCAACAAGGCAATCTGACCTGCTGTTCTTGGTCTTTCAAAAGAAAAACCATCCCCATGTGGAGCCACTGTTGGATACCTATAGTAATAGGTTTCATATTTCATGATTGGCAAGAGAAAAGCCAAATATGCTCTGCTTTGGTATCCCAAAGATCCCATATTTCCTAGAAAGCAAGAGCTGGGTAAGTGTTTCAAGTATTGAGGACCTTATTTCAATTTTTGTGGATGATTCAACAGTTTAATCTGGATCATGCCATGTTTCAATTTTGAGTTGTAGAATAGAGAAAGAGGTCTGTCCAAACAGCTTAATCTTGGCAGACAAGTAGCTTAGGTAGAGAAGCAAAGGTTCCCAAAAGTTTAATCTGGGACCTTGGAGGACATAAGGGTAGAAGTAGATAGAGAAAAAGAGGAAAAAGCCAAAGAAAAGAAAAGGCAATTGAGGGTTGCAAGTTCAAGTGCCCCTCCAAGAAGAAACAAAAAATGCTAGGCAAAATAGTTGGGTAGGCAGTTGTGGTTGCAGAAAGAATATGATCACCATTACACAAGTATCCATAGGTCTCTTGCCAAGGCAATTGATCTGTCAGCAAACAAAGTGGTGAAGTCCATGAAATTACAGCAAAGAGCATCACTAACTTCCTCTCTTTCCCTCTCTACTCCATCACTAACACTCCCTTTCTAAATCCCCCTCCTTCATTCATATTAACTCCTAATTCTACTATATAACATCCCTTATCTTACCCCTACCCCTAATAGTATTAACACTAAGGTGTATAAAACCCCAAATCTTATGTATATTCCCTCCCCTAGGCATAATAGCCGTGTATTTTTCAAAAAGGGACCAAATGGCATCTGGCCACTTTGGTGAACCTATTCCACCCATTTCCCTTTTGCTGCAAGACAATTTGCCTTCAAATCACCTCTGCATTGCTAAAACCCACTTTCCGAACCCATTTTGCCTATAAAACCTTTGCAAAGGTCAAATGCCCGCCTCTGGCACGTTTCCCAATCCTACCGCATTGTGGTTTAATCAAAACATTTGAAAAAACCCACATAAAACCCACAAATTTTGATTTTTCCGCCCATAATATCAAAGGCGCATGTTACCCCTCCGCCAGCCGTCGGATCAAGCCCACCAGATCCGACGGCCTACAGCAATATCGGAGCGCCTCCCGTGACCGCACGTTAACTTCCGGGGAAGTGACGTTGCGCCTTGTCACGCCTCCTCCACGCGTCGGGCGTTAAACCATCTCGGAGCCCGCTCTGACATCCTCCGCGCCGTACCTTAACCGCCCCGGGAGACTGCGACGGTTAAGGCCTTAACCGTGACCGTTGCACGTTAACCGCCACCTACCCGCCGCTAATTCACCGCCACGTCGTTGCCTGCCCGTACCCGCTTATGTTATTGGCCCACCTCACTGCTGACTGGGTTTCCACCTCGCCTCACCTTTGACCAGTCGCCCACTGCCACGTCGCCCGATGACGTCAGCTGACGTCACCTCACCATGACCCACCAATGACGTCATGCTGACGTCAGCAGAAAAAAGCGCCAAATGGTAAAATGACCCATATTTACCAAATTTTCCCGTGTTTTTACCATTTTCACTGTGTTTTTACTGAGCGCTCTGCTTGACCGTTTGAGCTCGAATTTTCGCCAACCAGTCGATTAGCCCGGGCGACCTCCTCAGAAAGCACCTGTGCACCTGTGTCTCAACCTCTGCTCGTCGAATTACAGGTATTTAGACCATTTCGCCCTCCATACGACCTTCATTAAGCTCAAAATTGCTCACAGGGATAATAGAACCACAAAGACTAGATTTACACCGTTCATTCCCCTTCATTCATCCAGCATTGTCACTGTGAGGGCCAAGAAAAACTGGCAGAGCCTATAAAACCTGCAATTCCCATTAAACCTCTGTAATTCTGCGTTTTCCCGGCAGAATTGCTAATAGACATATTTCACCCTGTTAGAGAGTTCAGTCACACCACAGAGAGGTTCTATCACTAGACTCCAGTAGTATTTCAATTGCTACTGAGAGAATTCCCCTTGAATACTCAAAACCTCAACTGTTTCCACAGAAGACTGTCTCCAGACTGTGTTTTCACCATTCCACCTGTCTATTTGCAATTTTGGTACCCTGAACAGCTATGGAGACCCCTATTGCACTAAACATTAAGCCCATCAATGCACCTCACCAGGAACTAGCATGGAAAGCCCTGGGAGACATGGACTACCAAATGCTGGATTGGTTTCCCATGGGAACCAAGTATAATGTGTTAATGCTGAATGAACTAAGAGCCCAGCACCTCAGTGGAGCAGATATCTTGGGGATTTGGGAGTCAAATTTGCCCATATACAACCTTCCCCAAGTCAATCCAATGCCAGAGCTCATTTACAGCTGCCAGGAATGCTATGACCCCAGCCAAAGGGCAGTCATAAGCCCCACAGGCCTAGTCCTGTTCCAGATCACCCCAGAGAGCATAAACCAGATGCTGCACTTCAATACAGCCAAGAAATTGACCCCTCTGTCCATGCAGAATCTGATTAACACAGGGATCAAGCTGTCCAGTGACCAGATTATCAAAATCAACCAACTGTTTGTCATATCAGGCTCTGAAACAGTCAGAACCCCTCCTATTGGGTACCATTGTCTGAATGAGTTGGGCAGAATGCTGGTGGACCTAATTAGCTATGTCCTAGGGTTCAGGGGGCTGGAAGATGTAGATGAAAGTATAATGGCAATGCTGTCCATGTTTGCCCCTGGTAAGCCTCCAGCTGTGCAGTATGATTATGCAACTTACATAGCAGAGAAAATCCATGATCAGTTCATGAATTTGAAAAGGGAGAGACTGTTTAGGTACTCCTCATATATCTATCATTTATTTCTTTTCTATCAGCCAGCTACCTTCTCAGTTCCTTTGAGGCCACTCAATGCCCAAGGAAGCCCAAGATCAGTTGTTTTCTGGACCTCTGTGTTTCATTTTACCTCAGTATCACCCTATACATACTGTGAGTTCATTGATCTATTTGTTCATCCGGCCCTAACAGTTCTGCAAGGTACTCCTCCTCCTAGATTAACCGATGAAATGAGGAGGATTCTACATCTGAACAAATCCTACAATATTGGCAACTGGTACTTCTACCAGAACCACACAGTCATTAGGATATATGGCTGTGAATTGAACCCATTTAGATTGCCAAGGTATGTCCCCATGAGGCTTTTTGCCCTGGAGTATTTCAGGCAGTTTGGGAACTCAGATTACCTTCACTTTCAGAGTAGAAACAAGAAGTCACAATTGAAGGTAAGAAGTCAGCTAGGTTCCTTCCTGTATAACAAGAAAGAGGAAGGATGGAAAGAGGCACACAGCATGCTGGAAGGCCTCAGATTGCAGACCAGTTTTGAGTGGATTCCTTATGACCCCAATCATAGTATTTCCCTCAGGAGAATTAGATACAGACTGGGCAACTATGCACATAAAAGACAACCGGAAATAGAAAAGTATGCCAATGCACTAGATTGGGAAGAGGGTACACTAATAGAACAATTCACTGAGGTAGAATTGCTTGAGAAAGAAGCCAGGAATGTACAAAAGGAAACTGACTTGGAAACTTGTGCACAGGTGCCCCACTCCTACAGAAAGCAAAGTGGAACAGCTGCTGGATCTTCAGCAGCACAGCAGCAAACCACTGAGAAGACATCCCAGGCAGCAAGCAAAGACAAAGGTAAACAGGTGGAACAGCCACCTGTATTGACAGAGGAACAAGTGGACACCTTGCTACAGCAGCAAGAAGAAATGGAACAGCAGGAACTGGGGCAGCAACAAGAAAAGGCACAGTCCAGTGAACAGCCCTTGCAGCAGGAAAAGGGGACAGATCAACCTGGCAATACTGAGCAGCAGCCTCAAACAAATGTGCCTCCCAGGACAGACACCAATATAGACACATCAGTCCTCCAAACACCACAAAAGGAGGATGTGACAAGAAAAAGAGAGAGAGAGACCCCCCACACCTCATCTTTCATCAGGGGTGAGAAGAGACAGAGACTGAATGACTCCCAAGAGGAGGACATAGCAGTAAGGCAAGCCATGGGCATGGGCCCACCCAGTGGAGAACTTTCGGCCAGCTCATCCCAGCGAGGACATGACATGACAATGGGAGGAGAGGTCAGCTCCTCCGGTCAAACAAGAAAGGGGCAGTCAAGTATAAAACAGCAATTCATTGACATAAAAAGGAGGAGTGATCCAATAAAAGTGCAGCTGTACGATCACTTGTTGAACCTAGCTCCTAGCAACCAGCAGAGACTCATGTCTGCTTTCGATGTGAGCGAAGGCAAAATGATAATGAGCCACTTCATGCCTACAACTTTGCAGCCTCAGTCCACCTCAGACTATCTAAGAACCAACATGGAGGTTCTTGCCAAAGACATACACCCCATGGACAAGATTGAACTACATAAGCAGACTGGTGAAATGGTGTACGCCTCCCTGGCAGATGAGACATTGGAGAATTATAAATTAAAGAGCAGCCTGGACAACACAGCTTCTCAGCTGGAGTTAGAAAGAGCTTCATCACAAGCCAAGGACAATAGGATCAAGTCCTTGGAAGAGGTAATTATAGAAATAGGGCATGATCCTAAAGATGTCAAAGGCATCCAAGAGCTCCTGAAGATAAGGGATGCAGACATGGCAGCCCTAAGAAAGAAAATCAAACTCCCGGCCACCATCCATCCACAAACAGATGAAGTTGCCCAGCAAAGGCAAGAGAAAGATGCTACAGATCTGCTGGTGTCCTTATACAAAGAGCTGGTCAGGACTCAGGACCAGCTAGGACAAACTGAAGCTGCAAAGGCAGCACTACAGGAAACACTGAAGCAAAGAGAAGAGGGCCAACCCTCCCAGCCTCCTCCTGTCATAATAAATCTTGAGGAAATCCCTCCAAAGACTACTCCTCCTCCTCAGCAAACAGAAACTACAGCACCATCCACAGCAGCAACAACTACAACATCAGAACAGGCTGCTAGCTTAGACATGCAAAAGCTGCAAGCTGAGATCCAAGCCATGGAATCTCAAATCAAAGAGCTGGATGAGCTTAAGAAAACCTTGACTAAGGTAAATGACAGGTTTGACAAGAGCAAACAGAATGAGGCAGCCAAGGACAGGGAGGTAAAAGCTCTTAAGAGAAGAATTGCTGAACTAGAGAAGGAGCTTGCACTGGAAAAGGTGACAGCTGAAATGAAAGCAGTGCTATGGAGCAACATTGGAAGGTCCATTGCCAAACAGTGGCAATATATTGAGACCATGGATGAGCAAATGGTGCTCATCACTAAAGCAAACAAAGAAATACAGAGAGCCAGGGCGAGCCTTGGACACATGCCAGAAGCTGCTACAAGGATAATCAACACTCTGAACTATAAGACTAGCTCTCAATTAGCTGTCATGGGAATCACTAACAGGACAGAAGCAATTGCTGTAGCAAAGAGAGTCGTTACATTGAGGAACTTGGTTGGAACACTGGAGAGGAGGACACAGGATATGCAAACTGAAATCAACAGATTCCTGGAGAAATTCGTGGCACTACAGAACAGAGGCCTCCCCAGCATTTTAAGCAGTGTAGGAAGACTGCTCACCCTAGAGAATTACAACAAGAGAATTGATGCCCAGGCAGTAGCAGAGATTGCACAACCGCCCAGCACTTCAGCAGAACCAGGGCCAGCCACCGGGCAGAGTATGTATGACAGAGTGGAGAACCTGTTTTTCCTCATGAATGAAGTTGACCATCTGTTTGATACACCACCTAACTTCTTCAAATTTACAGAAGCAGATGAAACTCTGGGTGCAATCTTAGCACACCAGCTGCCCACACAGGATGCCTGGAGAAATTTGACACAAACAGTTCTGTCAGGCCAGAATCAGTAACGCTATTTCTACAGGCAAATAAGCATACATGCGCAGGCACAGTTTTGAGGAAAGATAGACACAGGGAAGAAGCAGAGGCTAAGCCAACTCAGCTGGACCATTGAACCACCACAAGCAACAGTCACAGTCACAGGTGACAAGCCCAAAGCACAGCGTACAAAGCATTAAAGACAGATGTTCCAGCATTTACTCAGAATATTTCGACCGACTTAGCTGTCTCCAAAGGCTAAAATATCTTCTGACAGAGCATTAAAATGCCTGTACTCTGTAGTCAATGCTGCATTAGATTTTGGCCATAATATCTTAAGTAGTTGGTAAGAAAGTAAAATCTGAGATAACTCATGACTCAGATATTTTGTAAATGACCGCAAGTATATATTCACCCTTCACAGCAATGAAAGAGGTTGTTGTTATTTTCTTTGAAAAAGCTCTAGCTCATTGTAATATTTTCAGAGAATTAATACAAAGGAAGAATGGAATTTCCAAGGCTTGGTGTTCTTTGATGTATGGTGGTGAAAGATGAATGTTACAGGATTCCAGGGTGTTGCATAAAACAGCAAGTATTCTCAAATCTCTTTGTTATGTGTTTTTGAGTCTTTTGTTCTCTTTTGTTGTTCAAATGTTTTTACACTTGATAGCAAGGTGAAAGGATAGTCCCAGGATTTAACAATGTTTACCCTGGACTCAAACTGAGCTATTATACATGTTTTCCTCAGATACAGTGACAGAATTGTAATTCTTAATTGCTGCATTTCAAAACTGTGTCTTTTACTGTGACAGTCATTCTCAGGGATTCAATTTTGCCCCTAAGACCTCTGTTTTCTCCTCTTAAAGCTGTCTGTTGGGAACATATAGATAACAAGTGAAAATTCTTAAATGCTTTCACTGTTGTATTACCTGTTTCCAGTAATTTAATCAAAAAACCTGTTCTATTAAGCACTCTAATGGCCCTGTAAGTTCCATCTTTCATCTCAAAGTTTCAAACACTTATAGCCACAGACTCCATTGCCCAATGGTATTCAACCTCTCTGAAAACTACATCAATAGAATCTAAAAGGAGTTTCATCAACCAAACATAAACAAAAAATCAGTACATAAAAGCTAGCCTAAAACCCTATTACAAACAGTTGCAAATCATAAAGAGAGAGCCCTCTCTGATCACAGTTTGGCTAGGAACAGTGATCCAAAGATTGGTTAGTGGTTACCCCGGCCGTATTCCCTAGGGAGTCATAGGGAACAACCTGGGTGTTAACATATACAACTTCTATTTTCAAGTGTGATTCATATAGATTTTTTCAATTTTCTTAATGCAACATAATAATTTGTAATTGAAATTATATGGAGACTCAACTCTCCACTCTTAGAATAAAAAATTAAGGAATAGGTTTTATTGCTTGTGTTCTCACAAATTTCTATCTTCTTAGTTGATGTGGGATTGGTGGTTGCATTGTCCTCTTCTCCTTCATAGACACTTTTCCATAAGTCATTACAAGTGAGTGTGTTACTAGCCTTTTTTCACCATTCTTTGTAGTTATTTATGGTAGTTACAAAAATACTGACAATACAAATGAGGTAATTCATATTTAATAGAGTTTTAAGCTCCACATAATTATTTCAACAAGGATCAAATTCACTCAGTTAATTTGCATGATGAACTCAACATTCTCTTATATTTCTCTTTGACAAGTTTAAGGAAGCAATCTTAGCACACTTTGATATGACAAACATATACAACCAAGAATTATGATCAATGTCTCTTGGACCCTATATGGAAGTGAAAAGAAAAGCATACCATGTAGTAATATCAAGGACCATAAATTTTAAATGTGAGAGTAGTACATGGTAATATAAGAAATTCCCGCAACTTAAAAGGAGTCATAAATAGTTAATGAATGCTTAGAAAATAATTGGTGTCTAAGGGTGGTCATGCCACAAGAACCCCCTTTGTGAATTACTACATATCAAATCTATTTATGCAAATAAGAAGCAGATTTAATAGGAAAATCTCAACTTATGCCTTTTCTACATATTAATATATTTTTTAATAGCCCACAAATCATTTCCAACATTAATCTCAATGTAAAACTTAGAATCATAGAACTCATCAACCAATATTTGTTTATAAGTGACACAAATTTGTAATTATAAGTTTGAATTTAGGGTAGGAAATAAGGTCGCAACAACATTTCACTACAATAAGGCTGAAAATCCATTCCCTTTTTGGTCCTTGATAGATGAAGGTTAGAAAGTCCAAATGTTTTTTTCTTTGAATCCACCAATTGATAGAATCAAAGGGGACACAAAATATAAAAGCATGCCTTTAATAGAAGCAAAGGGAGCCATTATTAGGTTTGGAAAGAAAATATTTCATCTAAGTAGTTAAACACCTTTAGTTCCTTGCTAAATGACAAGAAAACAAAAAATGAAAAAGTAGCTAAGCTAACACACTAAAGCTAAAACCGTGAAAATAAATATTCCCCATAGATCGACCCTCACCCACTCTAAGATCCTACAAAGTAAAGCCCCACAACAAGTTGATTTCTAATGAATTGTTGTTATGTGTTGCAAACATTTGTCACTACAGTTCTACCACTTAGTAGGTCCTTATATAGAGATTGACATGGAATTAGTCATGACAGGAGCGTTAGCAAAATGATAAGGAGCGTTAGAGAAATGGTGGGACTGTGATGGTTGGGAATCCATGAAATAATTGAGGTTAAATGAAGGTCTATGACATGGATGTTAGGGAATCGATATTGAATGTGTTACAAAGAGATGGAAAAATTGGCTTTGATACCAGGTCAGGTAAGGATGGGGTCTCAAAAATTTGGATTCCATTATATTAATGAGAATATACTTATCTAGCATAACAGAGTAACCCTTGGGATTCATTATCCAAGAACAATATTTTCTAACTGTTCATATTTCCCTTAATTTACATATTTACATCTCATTCACCTAATGCATGAGGATTAGGTGTCTATCAGTGACAACCAATTTTTTTTTTTAATAATGTCGTTGTGAAAAAATAATGGCATGAAAATGCTATAAAAAATGTTAAGACACTGTGATTGACATAAAAAAAATGTAGAGAAGAAAAAAAATCCATGATGTCATTGTCACAATCAAGCCAACATATTATTGTGATCAAAAACAAAAACATACATCACATTTTGATGATCAAAACCATGATGACAACGTCACATTACAAAACTAACATTGCAACCAAAAATGACACAAACATGGCATGAGAAAAACTAGTTCACAATGAAATGAAAGAGACATAAAGACACATTGTGACAGACAAATTTTCCTATCACAATATGTTTAACAAATATTTTTCAAAAATTCAATAACAACAAAATAAGAAATGGCATAAAATTAACAAAATTGACAAAAGAACAAGAAAAAAGTAATGCCATCAAAATGTGAAAACCAAAAACGATATACAAGAAAAAATGAAGAAAACCTCCTTTGAGACTTGTAATGTTTATGTACTTGTCATGATATTTCAACTTTTTGATGCATGTGTACTTTCTTTTGAGACATGGAACTAACAAAATATATTTCTCTCAACTATATAGGATGACATTGTCAATGACAAAAAATCATTTCTTGATTATTTATTTTTTATTTTTTTCTAAGATTTGTGGGACTACATCTACATCATGTCCAATATATCATCCCAATTGGGGTGGGGAATTGAACCAGTGACTTTACATCAAGAAGTACCTTAACAAAGCACCCGATTACTGTCTATCTAAGATCTTGTGCACCATTTCTTGATTCTTTTATTCATAATATAACCGCTCCTTATTTGCTATCTTATATAATTAATTTGCGAACTAAAATTCAATAATCTTTAAAAGAAATATTTGGTATGAACTTTTTTAATTTAATTTCACAATTAAAAAACTTATAATATCAAATACAAATGAACTAATAAAATAAATAAATTATATTAGTAATATTTTCTTAAATTGTAATTCATGCACAAAGTGCTACATAGGTTTCTTGTGTCCCATCTATCCATTTCCGATCATACAAGATAACTATAAAGATTTTTGTTTATATCGAAAAGTAAATATAAATCAATATAGCATTATATTTTACTTTAAGAGAAAATATCACTTGAACTTTTATTGATCCCCTACACTAATAACCCATAACAAGAGTAGGAATACTCAATACTC
This sequence comes from Pinus tabuliformis, assembly GCA_031772625.1. Taxonomy (NCBI): domain Eukaryota; kingdom Viridiplantae; phylum Streptophyta; class Pinopsida; order Pinales; family Pinaceae; genus Pinus; species Pinus tabuliformis. The sequence goes on along the minus strand of CM062814.1, from coordinate 357,818,802 downwards.
ACATAAACAATATGAATTAGTAAATTAGTGAAGAAGAAATACATTAGTGAAATTTAATGCATTCTCAATCAAATATGACTTGATTTCCATTTATATCGAAGGAGCATATAAGAAGGCAACTTTTTTTGATAAATATATGACATATGAATGTTCAACTGACGTTCTCCTTGTTCGCCCAAACTTATCTTAGTATCACATCTACGTTTTTATTTCTACAACATTATAATTTCACGACAACTGCATATCAAATGTTACATGTATGTGGTTGACGATCGAACCTGTACATTCAAAATGATGATGGGTTCTCGATATGGTGTACACCTGTTCTTAGGATTTTCATGTACTTAGTTTTGTGATATCCCCATATACACATTTTATGATGAATTTCTTGAAATTTCTTTTGAAATTTAGACTATACAAAACTACGGCAGAAAAAGTTTCTGATGGGATAAGTTGAACAACACGATACTATAACTCTAAAGGATCTGCAACTAGCGCTGTGAGGGTGACCCATATCTCAAACTCTAGTACAATCATCAAAATGAGTGCATCAGAATTACACGTTGTTATCCGGTCTCTCACTTGATGGAATACATCCTCCCCTTCGAGTATTCATCATGAAGAAAAAAATGTGTGTTTTGTAATTAGTACACCACTTAGGTCAACACAACCAACCTCTCTGAAAATGAATTGCAGTGTTCGAATGACATGAAGTCATTGGAGTCCTCACTTATTGATGATAGCACCAGAATTATAATTCACTGCAATGACAAAGATATTGAGGATGCTAGCATATTCTAAGAATTAGGATTTCTACCCATTAAGAGTTGTACAATGTTGCATGAGGTGTTAAACACACTTTTTTCATTTATCTTCAAATTTTCTTCAATTTGTGTCCTCTCAGAAGTATGCAAAGAGGGTACTCGTTGGATGTGGAATGGAATCCAACTACTATCTACACTTAACATTCAGATAAAAAAATATAAGGAGATAAGAAAAAATACACTTAAAAAAATAGTTTCCTTCTTTTCTCTTGAAAATATTTACCCTAGGTATGACATCATCATCTTGTATGTAGTTGATTCTCTTAAAGTTAATTTTTCTAATGCATTTTTTTGTCCCTTTTTTACCTCAAATATACCCTAATATGACATATAAAGATTTTTTGAATTTTATGAGAAAGTAATTATAATATTTTAACAAATTTTTTAATTACTTTTAACTGATTCTTTTACTATTTATAATATATATTTTTTAAACATTAATTTTGTTATCTAATTTTTTTATTTTTTTAAACATTAATTTTAGTATCTAATATTTATTTGTTAACTTGTGGTGTTAATCTTAATAATGTTCCCAATTTTATTCTTTTCATTTTTGAGTTTGTTTTATTCATTATTTTGTAATTATAAAAGTTTAATAATTGATATTCATATAGAAAGAAATTCATCTATGATGATACATGGATGCCAATTACTCTCCTTGCTTATTCTCTAGGACATATTTTCACCTACATGCTTGAGATTAGATTCTTCTTTAACAATAGCTTGGTGCCAACCACTTAAGGTTCTAATATTACTTCACACATTCCCTTCTTAATAAATGATTCAACATAGTTGTCAACATAATTTTAGCATGCCTCTAACACCTTCACATTTGCATGAGAGGGATGACTCCATGGTCTGCCACAAAACAACATGTATGCTTTAATAACAAGACTTAAAGTATACCTACCGAGATAAGCATAAGAATTACATCATTACCGAAGGGAATCAAACATACCGCCTATAACATTATATCATTTCAATTTAGGTAGAAGTACTTGAATGCTTCACATAAAATTTCAAATTAGCTTGCTAATGTGCCAAAAACACATTATAATATAAAAACTATGATCATTTATCAAGGTTTCCACTCAATATCATTCTCGTCTTCTAGATATTATTCCATTCAAATTCATTACTAACTTTTTTTAATAAAAATTAGATATAAATCTGGTAGTGTACATCTTGTTCAAGATTATTCCAATCTGATTGCACCTATCCATTTCCAAAACAAAACAATATTCTCTATTAATTCATATATATTTATCTAAACCATAAATAAGAAGCTTGGAAAAATTCATAGAATGTGGTGAACACTAAGTCCAATAACAAAATATAACATACAATCGATCCAGTTAGTGCTAATTTCAAGTTTATTTTATCTACCTTCAAAAGATTGCAACCATGACCAACTTTCACAACCCCTCTAACGACAACACATCGTTTGATAAACAACTCAAACCTTTAATTTGAAACTACTTTAACCACACAAAAAATGATCACATGTCTATTAACCCTCACATTGTAACCTTTATCATCTCCTCTTCTCCTTGACAATCTAAACCACCCTATAGTGTTTGGTCAATCAATCTCCTCTACTCTATTGATTTCAAGCCATTGAATTGGGATCTTCGTTCTTAGCTATGGTTTACAACAATAAATCATGAAAATCCAAATAATGACTTCTAGAAATACATATTTTTTAATGATAATGAAATGTTGATCTCGGATATTATTTTTTAGTCTCTTTTGATCTTTGAATAACACATATCACAATCTCACAAATTTGTTTTCAACTAGTTTTTCCAACATATCTGCAATTATCTTTATATCATTATACTTCCAGTATCTAAAATAGATTTCATCCAAATGCTTAACTTTAGTGACCAAATGAATGAATGAATTCTAGATTCTAGAGTAGAAGTGACTCCACACTTGTTTTCTGACACTTGTGGATATAGTATCTACTATAGAAAATCTAAAGATATACTTTTGTAGCACCTTACCCTTTGAAATTGTTGTTTGCTATGTTTTCCTAGGATATAATCATGCCATTGCTTGAGTTTCCTTGGAATAGTTGGAAGGCAAAAAACACCATTATTTGTCAAGAAATAAAGACTATCATAGGTAAGATGTCCAAATATTTCATTCTGTAGAAGAATGGATGGCAATATAACTTCATTTTATTGAGAAACGCATGAATATTTTTGTGCATGAGAAGATGTTCCTTGCAACTTCAAAAATATTTCCTCCTATACTTTATTCATGCCAATTACATTGTTAGATGCTTTACTTATCTCTATTTTCCCATGAAACATTCGAATAGAGTGGCCTTGTCGGAAAATGTGAAAAAATGATAGTAGGTTTATCTATAGTTGTACAAGGTAGAGTAATTCATGAAAAATAAATTCATGATGTCTAAGCAATTTAAGCTTGATGGTTGTAGGTATGGATGGCTTGAAACTTGACATGTCTGCAAAGTGTACCAATCTATCTACATTGTCACTAAGATCTTAGAAGAAGTATTTTCAAAAGTTCATATGGTAGGTTTCATCCATATAAAAAAATGATGCATCTCTCCAAGAAGCAAATTATGTATTGAAAAATCCTTAAATTACTCCAATATTACAATGGGAAACAATAGAATCAACATACTTGAGTTCTTTACCATTGAGTCTTTATTCCTGGATTGACCATTAAGTCTTTATTTCTTGATTTTCATAGATAGAGTCATTAAAAGTGAGTGTGGTCCTGACCATTTTAACCATTATTTGTATTTATTCGTAGTAATTTCCACAACACTGATAATATAGATGAGGTAATGCACATTTAATAGAGTTCTATGATCCAAGTAATTATTTCAACAATGATCAAATTCACTCAGTTTTTTTGCATGATGAATGCAACATTCTCTTATATTTTCATTTGATAAGTTTAAGGAAAAAATATTAGCACACTTGGATATCACAAATAGACACAACCAAGAATTAGGAACAATGTCTCTTCGACCTCAGATGGAAGTGAAAAGGAAACGTACCATGTAGTAATATCAACAAACATAAATTTTAAATGTGAGAGGGGTCCATGGTAATATAAGAAATTCTCAAAACTAAATAATAGTCATAAATAGTTAATGAACACTTACAAAATAACTGACGTCTAAGGGTGGCCAAGCCACAAGAAACCCCTTTGTGGATCATTTTATATTAAAGCCATCTATGAAAATAAGAAACATATTGACTAGAAAAAATGAACTTATGTATTTTCTACATATAAATATTCTTCTTTATAGCCCATAAATCATTTTCAGCTTTCATCTCAATGTAAGTTACAATCATAGAACTCTCCAATCAATATTTGCTTATAAGTGACACAAATTGGTAGTTAGAAGTTTGAATCTAGGGTAGAAATAATGGTCACAACCACATTTCACTACAATAAGGCTAAAAATACAATCCCTTTTTGGTACTTGATAGAGGAAGGTCATAAATTCCAATTTAGTTTTGTTATGAATCCACCAATTGATAGAATCAATGGGGAAAAAACATAAACAAAAAAAATGCTTTCAATAGAAGAAAATGTAGTCATTCTTGAGTTCGAAATGAGAATATTTCCTTTGACTAGTTAAAAACATTTAGTTCCATGCTAAATAACAAGAAACCCAAAAATTAAAAAGGGGTTAAGCGGAAACCCTTAGCCCATAACAAAAAATTAAATATTTCCCACAGATCAAGTCCCACCCACTCGAAGATCCTACAAAGTAAAGCCCCAAAACAAGTTGATTTCTAATGAATCGGTGATATGCGTTGCAAACATCTTCCACTATACTTATTCCACTGTACTTCTTCCACTCATGTTTCAGTAGTTCCTTATAGACAAATTGACATGGAATGAGTCGTGATAGGAGAATTAGAGAAATGACAAGCAAATTTAGGGAAATGGCGGGACTGTGATGACAGGAAATCTGTGAACCAATTGAGGTCAAGTGTAGGTCTGTGACATGGGATGTTCAGGAATCCATAGTGAAGGCGTTACAAAGAGGGGGAACATTTTTCTTTGATACCATGTCAGGCCAGGATGCAATCTCTTGAATTTGGATTCCATTGTATTAATGAGAATAAACTTATATAGCATAACAAGTGACCCTTGGGATCAATCATCCATGAACAATATTATTCAAACTTTTCATATTTCCCTTAATTTACATATTTACATCTTATTCACCTAATCCTCATGGATTAGGTGTCTAATAGTGAGAAAAAAACATGTTGCAATGATGTGGTTGTGGAAAAATAATGAGATGAAAATGCTATAAACAAAAATGTTAAGACAATGTGATTAACATAAAATAAAAAAGGAAAAAAATCATGATGTCATTGTCACAAACAGACCAATATCTTATTGCGATAAACAACAAAAACTAACATTGCAATGTAAAATGACACAAACATGGTATGAAAAATTTTAGTTCACAATGGAATGAAAGACACACAAAGATACTATATGACAAACAAATTTTCCTGTCACAATATGTTTAACAAAAATTTTTGAAAAATTCAACAAAAAAAGAAATGGTATCAAAGGAACAAAAAATGGCAAAATAACAACAAAAAATTAATGCCATAAAAATGTGAAAATGAAAAAAATATCCAAGAAAAAATGAAGAAAACCTCCACGGCATATGTTGTGAACATAAAAAATAGTGTCAGCATTAGGAAAAATGGTCAACCATCATGAACATGTTCAATCATGTTCAATATTACTAGCCATCATCAATCTTGGTCAATCATAGTCTAGCATGGTGACCATGGCCAACTATAGTAAAAAAAACATTATCCATGGTCTATGATTTTTAACAATGCTTAACATGGTCAACCACATTCATCCATTGGAAACATCTCCAATTATGGTCAATCATAGTTAATGATACTAAGTGATAGACACCTTTAGTTTAATGTGGACATCACGTTATACATTCTCAACATTATCAATAGGGTTAAACATGGTCATCAATATTCAACGTGAGCGTCATAGGTAACCATGGACAACCACATCGACGATCACATGTTTTATTTTCCTTTTTTATATATCTTTTACCCAATTTTATATATGTGTCTGTCTTTTACCCAACTATATATGTATATATGTATGTATGTATGTATATAAGGAATGATATCTATATATATATATATATATATAATTTCTTGCGATGTGATGAACACAAATCTACATCTATTTGTGACCAACCAAAAATCCATATGCCATTATGGTAAAAAAATCATCATTACAATATAACATTACAAAACAAGCATCAGAATGAAGTTATGCAAACAACAAAAATAGACACCACATTTTAATGATAAAAAAATATAATCACAATATTGTGTTATAGAAATAATATCACAGTGTAAAATGACATGAAGATGATATGAAAAATTGTGTTGCAGTGTAACAAAATACATCAAAGGGCACATTGGGACAAACAATTTTTTTCAACACAATAAGTGTAAAAGTATTTTTGAAAAAAACAATAAGAAATTAACAAGGAACAACATAAAGTAGGGAAAAAATTGACCAAAAAAGGTGCACACAGGTAACATCATCTAAATGTGAAAACTAAAAGAATAACAAGAAAAACCAAGACGAAATATTCATTGGCATAATGTTATGCATGAAAAACTCTATGTCAAACTTTGGAAAAATAGTCAACCATCATCATCATTTACAGCCATGTTCAAGATGGATAGCCACTATCAATCTAAGTCAATGGTAGTCTACTATGGTGAACATGGCTAGCCGTGGTCTACTATTTTTAACTATGCTTAACATGGTCAACCATACTCAACTACATTCAATCATTGGAAACAAGTTCAACCATAACCAATGATACTTTATCCTAAACAACTTTACTTTAATGTGGAAATCATGGTGTACATTGCCAATATTCTCAACATCGTCATAAAAGGTCACCCATAATCAACATGAGCATTATAGGAGACCATGGACGACCACATTTATCTATAGTCAAATGCTAACAACCCTATCTCCACCCTTAGTAAACCATATTTTGAATTATGGTCAAACATGGTGAATATGTTTTAGTGTGGAAATTCTTGCCGATCACTTTCATCAAACATGGTCAATCGTTTTCAAACATAGTAAACCATGATCAACCAGAATGAAATGAAAAAAAAAAAGAAAAAAAAGATACTTGTATTTGACCAAAGGCATCCATATTTAAAATTCTTCACAAAGGTTGACTATTGCTAACCATGGTCAAACGTTATTAACAAGGTGAACTAAATATAACCATGGGAAATCATGGGCAAATTCATTCACTCATTGGGAACATGGTCAAGAATGTTCACCCATGGTTGGAAAGGTTAATGACCAAGAAATTCCATTGCAATGTGATGCATAAGGAATGACATCAATCTGTCATGTACATCAAACATCATTATTATTGGAAAAAAAATTGATGTTACATTGCAACAAACAAAATCATTGGAAATCATTGTTAATCATGATTGACTATGCCAACCATGATCTTCCCTTAGTTGAACGGGGTAAAAAACAATCAACCATGGTAATCATGGTCAAGATGGATGACCATGGTCGACATTGGCATCATGGTGAGCCATGGTCAACCATGGTAATACATAGGTAAATGTTGACAACCTTAGTTTGTGATGTTTAACCATTGTTAGTCATATGTTGACATTAGTGAACCATGCGAAAATAACATAAACTATGGTAAAACATATTCATCATAACTCAACCATGATGAGATCGTGGGGGATTCACCTTTTTTACCAACAAATTATAATGTTCATTCATAATAAGACTTTTTATATCGTAAAAAACGAACCTAGTATATTGCACATATTGTGGGAGGAATGTGGAGTATAGGAAAATTATAGGTATTAAGGGGCATAAAAATGGGTTTTTAATAAAATAGGGTTACTTTCAATAGAAAGGTGGATTGGGGGCGGGGAAGGGGATTAAACAAAAGGATTTAGGGAGGATTTTATAAATATATAGTGATATTAGGGTATTCCTTAATATCTCATGAGCACAAGAACTATAGAACAGGTTGACTAGGTGGAGACATTGTGTGTCAAACATAGTGGCCAGGTTGAAACATGGTCAGCCATGTTCATCCATGCACAATTGTAGTCAAACATGTACGACCTTGTCAACTATGGTCAACATGGCTAAACAATGGACATTTATGGTCAACATGGACAATCATGGTCAACATGGACAACCATATTCATGGTCAACCATAACTTGACCATATTTAATCATAGTCAACCATGTTGAAATGTGGTGAAGCAATCTTAACCATGGTCACAAAGTTTTTCCCTGGTCAACCTTGTTCAACAATGTAATGTAAATACATTGTTATATTAATGGTTGACCATTTTCAATCATTGCCAATCTCATTAACCCTCTTCATCCATTAATGCAAACATTAATTTAACATTAACATTAGCACCAATGTCACATTAACATGGTCAACCATGTTGACAAACATTAATGTAACAATAATCAAGATTAATGTGACATAAATACATTTTTACATTAATGATCAATCTTCATCAAACTTGGTCAACCTCTTCAAGTCTCTACGACCATAGTCATCCATCAACAACCACCATCAACAACCATCGAAAACCATCATGAACCATTCTCAACCATTGTGTACCCTCATCAACAATTTTTAACCACAGTGAAACAATGATAAACATTTCTCACTAGCAATTAGCACAACCACATTAGAAATGTCTAATATACAACTATAATTCATATACAACATATAATTTTCGAGCTTTTATATACCAATCAATACCATTATAAGTAGAAAAAAATACCCATCAACATATATCAACCATTTTATGAATATAATTTTCCTAATTTATTTTCTTAAAACGCCATGTAATATTCAAGATTGTTAATTCATGAAAATCACTCATGCTTACTTCCACTCAACTTTTAGACTCAATTTTAACAAAATAATCTCTAATACTTTGGGCTTATATACACTAGGGTTATATTTTCACTTTTCAATCATGACAATTGGGCCCTAATGTACATTCGATTTCCGTAAAAACATCATATAATCATTTCATCCTATCTGCACTATATTTATAACATTTCTGATTTTTATTCTTCGTTATCAAGCTATACACGTTGTAATAAGTGAACATTATTACAATAAATATTTATTTTATTATATTTTAAATAGAATAAATGTATCTTCTTTTTTTGAGTTATAAATTGATATTAGGCATTTTTGTATTTTCGACAAACTAAATTACAGTATTACTAGCAAAACAACATTAATAAATATAGTTGATATAGAGTAGACATATATCAATAATATACTACTGCAAGAAAAAACAAAAAAAAATCAAGAAACGCATTAGCCAAATAAATGAAGTAAACTACCTTTGGCGAACTCCAAAATTGTGTTCTAAAATATATAAATGGTTTGTTGCACTTTATCCAATTATTATGATAATTAATAATTTGGTTGTTAAATACTAAAAAAATAAAAGTTCAGCTAAAAAAAATATCATTGAAGCGTTATTGTAATTACGGCCACAGTACAATCAACAGAAATTTGACTCATAATGACCATAATGTGCCATAGATCTACCACTTAGTAGTTTTCTAATAGTCTATTGAATTCATAAGTTGAGCCACCAGTAAAAATTGTCTTACGAGAATCGCATAGAATTATCAAATAATCTATTAAATTCATAATTTAAGCCACCTGTAAAAAAATTGTCTTAGGAGTATAGTATAGAGTTATCATAAATAATGTTTATCTTATAAATAATTTACGAGGGAAAAAATTTATCATAAATAATGTTTATCATAGTTACCGCTATGATTGTGTATTACCCAGGTGAAAATGATTAGAAAACAGACCATATGAGTTATAACAAAATGCTGAGGCAACAATCTACTATTTCACCGGTTGGTAAGCTAAGTATCAAAATTCATATTTCACGTGTAGTTATCTCTTACCAGGCGGTACCATTATATCTAATCATTATATTTGGTCAAAGCATGTAGCCAGTTTATTCAGTCGACTTTCAAATTCATGAGTTTAATTCTATAGGTTTTATATTTTGACTCAAAATACTGAAATATTAAAATTAATTTAAATATATAAATAATAAACATATAATCTTTCTTATATATAATATATTTTCTAGGTGTCTTTCTCCATTAGTCTCTCCCTTTTATATATATAAAATTTCAAGTTCATGATCAGTTCTCTGACATGTTTCTCTAGCTTTTCTTACGAGAAAAAACAACTTTAATGTTTAAGCATTCACTGCCACATACAATATGCACACACTCATTATCAGTTCTCTAGTTATTCTTATTAGAAAAACAACTATAATGTTTAAGCTTTGACTGCAACATACAATATGCACTCACAATCTTCTGCCATATATATAATTAAACAACAAAAAATATGCACGCACAATCTTCTTCAATATATATACATAAAAAACAAAAAATATACTCATCAGCTTGACATCCTAGATATGGCCCTTAACCCACTAAGAGATTGCTCCAGTTTCTCAATTAAGGATATCAGTATTAAAGATGTCTTTGGCCTTTCTTCCTATGAAAGTTTCAACATAGCCTCATGCTTTGTGGGAAGTTAAGCATATTTCTCTTCAGGGTTTGTATTCACCAACCCTAGGGAGCATAGGAACTCCAAAAAAACTAGTGTTCAAAGCTCTCGGAACTTCCCAGACTCTCCACTGTCCCACACAGTTCTTCTCATTGAAGTTCCCACTATCCCTACAGTTCCAAAGCTCCCTGGAACACAAGAACCATTAGAACTGGTTTCCCACCTCTCTAGAGTGGTTCCAGTGTAACAGAGATTTCAAATCATGCCCAATTCCAGATTTCTAACAACCATTGCAACAATTCTTGTTCTGCTGACAACTTTTTCTTCCCCGGGGCTTCTGCGGTCGACTCTTTCTTCTCTATGGCTCCCATTGCATGCGGTTTCTTCCCTGGAGCTTCTGCGGTCGACTCTTTCTTCTCCAGGTCTTCCATTGCACGCGTTACTCTCTCTCTCTGTTGCGATTTCTTATCCAAAGGTTTTAGTTCCCACAATTTCATTACATACATATAATGTTTGATAGGTTTGAAAGCCAAATCACAACAAAGCAATTCAAGAATTCACTCATTGAAACGTTTGCTTACGAAAGACGTGGTAATTGATTGAGAATAGGTCGCAAAAGAAAAATAATTTAATTTAATTTGTTTCTAAGTTTGAAACAGAAATGATCTTTTATTTCTCAGATCTTTAATCTAATTCGTTATTTCTATGAAAAAACAAGATTCAAACAAATCTAAACTATTTAAACAATTTTTTATTCATAAATAAATAAATTTCTTCGAACCCAATTCCAATATAAACCACCTCTACTCTCTCATAATAACAGTTTAATAAGAGTTTGCAACTTTAGCTATTCCAACTAAAACCAAAACATCACCTAATATGGTGTTTTTGTCTAAAATTACTCCCTCCAAAAAAGTTAATTTTCCCTTTAATGTAATATGGAGGGGAGATGAATTTCATCTTGGAATATGCAACACTGGAATCTACGGCCATTTAATTTAATCTCGACGGAATTGAAAATTCAGCGTAACTTGTAGTATAATGAAAGTAACGTTTAATTCCAAGACTTTGAAACTGTAACTACCAAGAATCAGAGAATACGCTCGCATTGAACGGTGCCTGACTAGAAAATTTATCTCGGAGCTGTTTAATATTCACCAAAGTTCTCTCCACGACGTTAGACTGGATGTTTTCAAATCTGTTTACTTCAAAGGCGGCGTTTATATTGAAATGATCAATATATCCGTGTCCTCGCTTGGTAATATATGGATTACCAAGATTGATTATTTAATATAGAGACAAAGTTACTTGCTTTATTATCAAATTTCAGTTCTTTATTAGAGTGAGTAATGTGTTTATCAACTTAAATATAGACTTAGTTAATAATTTTAGAAATATTGAAAAAATAAAATGGTAAATTATCAATTATCAATTAATTTTATTTTTTTAAATGTTATATTTTAGTTTGATTTTTATTATTTTTATTTTTTTTGCATATAGCGTTTTTTGTTTTTTTATTGATTTGTTATTAGTTTTTTTTATTGATTATAAAAATATAAATTCTATTCAAAATTTAACATTATAAAATGAGATTTATTATTTTTAAATAATTTTTTTTTCATTTATTTCAAATATTATTGATTGAAATATCTCTTCTTATTATATAATGATAGTCAGAATTAACTTTAATATATTATATCATTAATTACTATATACTGTATCACTAATTACTATATGTAATGAATATTAATAATTTAAAAAATAACATTATATATTATTAATTACTATATTCAATTAACACAAACGATTTAAAAAAAATAATATTATATAAAACTTTATATAAACACCGCCCGCCCGGTATCTCGACGCTGGAACAAAAATAAATGAGGTAATGATCACAAACAGTAGCTTAGTTCGGAACGATTCTGACACATGCAAAATTAATTTTTTTTAGACAACAAAACTTTTTGTAAATGTGTAAACAAGCCAGTGTGAGTAGCATGGCAATTTCATAATTTTAAATTAAATTTAGATTATTTTAATATTTTTTGAATTTGAAAAAATTATTAATAAAATAAGCATGGTTTTACAAAACATTTATTAGATGAATAATATTATTAGATTTTACATTTAAAATTTTAAAAAAATTAATCAAAATATAAATTATTTAAAAATGGTTTAACTAAAATTTAATTTAGATTATTTTAAATTATTTTTTTAATTTTCAATTTTTTTAGATATATACAACTTATTAATAAATATTTGATTGCAAACAAGGCTTAATGAAAGATTGACGGGGTACGCGGATGAAGAGCTAGGGTTCCAGGGTTCTGCAAGTGTTGAACTCCATGGAAGGGCGCAAAGGGGGAGCTCCACTCCCTCCTACAGGCAGGCCATGGCCAGCCAAGGTAAGAAACCATTAGAAACTGTTAGAGGTCCTTCAGGAGAAGGAAAAAGGAACATGGAAGAGGAGCAAGATTTAACCAAATCAAGGGATAACAATAGCACAAAAGAAAATGAGGAAGAAGACAAGGAATAGGTAGCAATAAACAAAGCACAAAAGGGGTCATGTAAACCCAAGGCTGAGGTCACACCTAGAGTAGTTTTAAATGATCCTGCTCTGTAGGCGAACAAGGACCGCATGCAGACCTATGCTATCATTTGTAAATTCATGGGATTATGGCTAACTGAAAAGGCATTACAAACGTGGATTAAATACCACTGGAAACCAAAAGGAAGCATAGACCTACATCTTGGGTCAAAGGGTTTCTTCATTGTGGTCTTTACAAATATTGAGGACAAAGACAGAGTGTTTGAAGGAGGGCCCTACTTCTATGCAACAGCAGGCCTCTACATGCGGCCATGGATGATGAATTTTGTCCCGGAGCGAGAGACTTTCACTTTGGTCCCGGTCTGGGTAAGACTCTACTCCCTACCTCTTGATTACTGGCAAACAGATTCATTATCTGTCATAGGAAACAAATTAGGATGTTTTGTCAAGGCTTCTAAGGCCACCAGAAGGGGAAAATACACTTCCTTCGCACGAATATGTGTGGAGATGGATCTCTTTGGAGCTCTACCGGATGAGGTCATCTTGGAAGTTTTTGATGAAGAATGGGTGCAAACAGTAGATTATGAACATATTCTTTTCAAATGTCGCAAGTGCCATGAGCATGGGCACCTATTTAAAGACTGCCCTCTCAGTAAAATAGAGAACAGAAGTAAAGCTACCACAATGAAAGATACTGAAAGCTTTCACAAAGTGGGATATAGAGGAAAAGGGGGCAAAATGGGGCCAAAGAAACATCAAATAGAAGGGCAACAAGGCATTCTGAACAAGTTCCAAGTGCTCGAAGAAGAAGAAGAGATAAAAAAATTAGATTAGGTAATGGAAGGAAGCCCAATGGAGATGGACCAAGAAATGACTCAGAGTGAGATGGAAACGAAGGATCATGAACTATAGGAGATTCTTGATAGAGAACACCTAGATCTGGAAGGGTTCTTGAAATAGGGGACCATGGGAGGGGTAGACTCATTACCTCAAGAAGTGTTCAACGGAGTACATCAACTATTCCTATGGAAAACTCAAGCTAAAGGGCTGGAAAGGCAAAGAAACAATGAAAGGTAGGGAAACGAAGGTATGAAAACTCTAAAAACCACACAAGGATTAGCACCTAGAAACCCAGGAAAGAAAAGAGGCAGAAAAAACAAAACGAGTTATTGATGGAATGTGGAAAGCTAATGATAGATTCAAGTAAAATGAGAGACCTAACCAGCTACTCATTTACAAATCTTTAATAATGAAGTTCACATCTTGCAATATCAAAGGTCTAGGTAGTAAAAGAAAACAAAGAATACTTAGCAATAGAATGAAACAAGAAGCTCCGAATATGATCTTTATCTAGGAAACTAAATGTTCCATTCAAAAAATAAAAGAAATTCACAGCAAATGGCTCAATATATTTGAGTTCTAGAAGTCAAAGCAGATAATATAGTAGGAGGAATAATCACTCTTTGTAACCCCGAAAGGATTGGCATAATAGATGCTGAGGCATCTAGGAATTATTTATCAGTGGTTATTCAGCCTGTGGGAGATAGGGAGACTTATCTGGTCACGAATGTTTATGGCCCTCAAAGAATGGATGATAAACTCAGGTTTCTAGATTCTCTTGTGGATCTAAGAGATAGACATGTAGGAGTACCATGGATCATGGGTGGGGACTTCAACATGATCAAATCACTTTCGGAGAAAAAAGGGGGAACCATAACTTTAAGCAAAGACTCTTCAGCATTTCAAACTTTTATAGATAATATGAAGCTAGTTGACACTGATATGAGTAATGGTCTCTTTACTTGGAACAATAAAAGAGGAGGAGAGTCTCAAGTAGCCTCAAAGTTAGACAGATTCATAATCTCAGAGGACCTTATGCTCACCGACAAGGAAATGACAATGAGAATTCTCCCATTTGGAGTCTCAGACCATTGGCATGTTCAAGTTTAGGTTTAGGGCATTGGTACTCCCAAGAACAGACCTTTTAGATTTGAGAATATCTGGCTCACCCACCCAGATTTCATTAGCAACATTTCAAAATGGTGGACAAAAGATCTACATATTCAGAGTACAAGAATGTTCCTGCTACACAATAGACTAAAGCACATCAATCTCAGACTTAAAGACTGGAACAAGAATGAATTTGGAAATATTTTTGAAGCAAAAATAGTTGTTGAAGTTAAAATGCAGGAACTCAATCAAGCCCTTATCATGGATGGATTTGATAAAGTCAGAAATGATCAAGTCACCAAACATCATTAAGACTGGGAGAATTTATGTGAACAAGAGGAAATATTTTGGAGACAAAAATCTAGAGTTCAATGGCTAAAAGAAGGGAAGTGAAACACTATATTTTTCCACAGTTCCACCATGCCGAACAGATCTCATAATAGGATCGCTTTGATCAAGGACGAGGGAGGACATCTAATTAATTCCCATGAAGATATAGAAGCTGTGTTAGTTCAGCACTTTCGAGGTATAGCAAAGGAAACCATTTCAGACAGAGATCATTTTATCAGGTACTTAACAAGGCATATTCCTAGGCTGGTAACTAGAGAGGATAATTTCAATCTTAATAGGCTAGTGACTAAAGAGGAGGTTAGTGAGGTCATTAAAGAAATGAAAAATGGTAAAGCGCCAGGCCCTGATGGTTTCACTGTGGATATCTTTAAAGCTTGTTGGAACATTGTTAAACAAGATATCCTTAATGTAGTGGAAGATTCCAGGATGAATAGAACCATTTTGAAGGTGCTCAATACTTCCTTCATCTCCCTTATCCCCAAACAGGACGATTCTCAGACTCTAGAGAGGTTTAGACCCATATCTTTGTGCAATGTGGTTTACAAGATAATATACAAGGTTGTTGCCATTAGACTCAAACCACTTCTTCCTACTCTAGTTTCTGTGGTGCAATCTGGTTATGTGGAGGTCAGAAAAATTCTCAATAACATCGTTCAAGCACATGATGTCGTGCACTCCTTGTCAAGCAATAGGAAGGCTAAAAAGATAATGCAATTGGACCTAGCCAAAGCTTACAATAAGTTGAATTGGACCTATATCAGGAAGGTACTTATAGCCTTTGGGTTTGATCATAATTGGGTTAGATGGGTCATGGCCCTGGTAACTTCTTCTAGCTTTTCAATTCTGGTTAATGGTTCTCCTTCCAAGACTTTTACTCCTTCAAGAGGCCTCAGGCAAGGAGACCCACTCTCTCCCATTCTCTTCATCCTCATGATGGAAGGACTTGGTTGGTCTATCAAGCATGCGAAAGAAGTTGGTAATATCAAGGGCCTCCATCTTTCTGAGACTTGATAGGCTTTGACCCATCAACAATTTGTTGATGATACTATGTTGCAGGGAATCCCCACGGTCAAAGAAGCACTAGCGTATAAACAAATCCTATATGACTTTGCCATGGCTACAGGTATGGAAGCTAATCTCTCCAAATCTAATATTTTTTCCTTTAATACCAATATTGCTATTCAAAAAAATATCTCCAAAATTTTGGGATTCCAAAGGGATGTCCTTCCTTCCAAATATTTGGGAGTTCCTCTAACTGATAAACCTTTTCACAAGAGCATTTGGGAGCCGGTGATTAATAAGATGCAGGATAAAATTAGGAAATGGACTACTAGATCTTTAAACTTGGCTAGTCGGTTAGTGCTTACAAAATTTGTTCTTCAATCAATCCTCATCTTCATGCTATCAACCCTTCTAGCTCCAAAAGGAGTTTTGCAACAATTTAGAACCATTCAAAGAGACTTTCTTTGGGGTAAGGGGGAGGAGAGAAATAAATGGGCCTTGGTAGCCTAGGATAATATTTGCAATCCTAAAAACCATTGGGGTCTTGGATTGGATGATCCGGAAGTACTAAGAAACGTTTTAGGGGAAAGATTATGGTGGCATTGGGTAAAAGACCCAAAGGATCAGTGGGCTAGTATTTGGAAAGAAAAATATGCCAGCACTTGGCAAGATAATGATCACATAAGGATGTCTAGCATCATAAAGGGCTAACACATCTGGAATAAGGCCTGTGAGAATAGAGGCTTAGTACAAAATAATAGATTCTGGGAAATCAGAGAGGGAGATCTTGCTTTCTTTTGGGAGGACAAATGGCAATAAGAACCTACACTATTAAGAGAGGACTTTCTGGACCTCAAGAAAGAAATAGATACCAAACGGTTATTTAGGGTAAAAGATTTTTGGGATCAATCCAATAGTTAAGGAAAATGGAGAACTTGGAAGAACATTGATTACAAGGATGATAGCGCCTTGAAAGCAAAAGTTGAGGCACTTCTAAAAATGTTGGACCAAAGGAAAATTTTAGTGACAATGGGGCATGACCAACTTAGATGGGGTAACAATAATGAAGTTACCTTCAGTCTTAAGGAGGAAAAACGCATACTCCTTGAGCTAGACTCCAATGTACCGGATAGGGTTTGAAAGAACCTATGGAGGCATCAAGGATGGATGAAGATCAAACTATTCATGTGGCTGGTACATCATCATAAAACTCTAACTTTTGAAAACATTCGGAAGAGGGGTGTTCTGGGTCCTTCCAGATGCTAGCTCTGTGAAGCCCAAGAGGAAACAATGGAGCACCTTCTCAATAATTTCATTTTCACCTCCAGGTTGTGGGATAATTTTGCCACTATTTACCAACAGACAGACAAAAGGAATCATTATCAACTCCCTAAATAATTGGAGACGAAACTTCTCTGATTATGATTATCTTGGCTCAGCTTGGGCTGCCAAGCTTCATAACATGGAATGTATAGAAAGAAAGGAACAACAGAATCTTCAAAGATGAAAAAAGTTCCTCCCAACGCATTTTTGAGAAGACCCTAAGACAGCTTAAGGAGATGGTAGGCACTATAGTGCGAACTTCCCCAAATAATCCACCTTCAGAAGCTGAAAATCAGATACTTCTTCAATTGGGTAAGCAGGGGCTTATACCATGGGGCTTGGATAGGAAGGTACTGAAACTGGATACTAAGCAGGATTACTGACATCCTCCCCCTCAGGGTTTTTTGAAATAAAACATTGATGGGGCTTCAAAAGGAAACCCAGGTATTGGTGGCTTTAGAGGCGTGTTAAGGGATGAAAACGGTTGTATCCTTTTCATTTTCCATTGCCATTTGGGAAGAGCCACTAACAATATGGCATAATTAATGGCTCTTGAGCAATGTTTAGAATTCCTAAAGCAGGATAATCTCCAGAATATAATAGTTGAAGCTGATTTTGAGTTAATCATTAACTCGGTCAAGAGAATCAGCTGTGGCACGGAGCCAGAAAAAGTCTCAAAACACTGGAGGCTGCTCCAGGTCTTTCAACGGATTCAGCTTCACCTCCTGTGCTTACGTACAGTGAGTTTTACCCATGTGCGAAGGACGACAAATAAATTGGCAGAAATTCTGGCCAATCAAGGGGTGCTCTGCACCAAAAGTAGGGTCGCGCTGAGTTGGCAAGAGATGCCTCAGAATAGATTAAAGGTGCATTATCACGATTAGGCAGATGAGGATAGAATGGTGTTTCGAAACAGAGCCACAGAGATGGGGTCTAGTTGATTTGGTTTCATTATGAAGTGTTATTTCTGAAGTGAGGTCATTTTTGGGATGCAGGTCACTGTCGACCTCCTCAACCCTGGTAAGTACAAACACAGAAGTTTCAGGTGGAAGTTGCTCGGCAGACACTGTTTCTCGGATGGACGGCTGGATGGATGGATTTTCATCTTACATTGGTTCATGCACCCAAGGAGATGGGATGGTGTGAGGGGTCAAAGTCCAGGCTTTCTTGGTAGACTTAAAACCCTCGTTTTTCTTTCTGTAATGGCAATACCGCTCTCGAGGTGGTTTATGGTTTTCGCATGCCCTTAAAGCTGGAAGCGGTATTTTGCAGTTGGGAGCAATTCCACTCACCAAGCAACACGTGGCCAAGGGAGGGGAGGGAATACCACCCTCATCGCGCAGTAATTCTCGATGCTTTTGGCTCGTGCGATATGATCCTCAATCGTCGGATCAAGCAAGATGAATCTACGGTCAAGAATAAGCGAGCATGTTGGTGGGTCCAGGTTGTTTATCACGCTATAAATCATCGTGATTCTAGGTCGTGGATATTATCCTCCGTCGTTGGATCTCATGAGCAGAATCGATGCTTAAGAAAAAGTATGCAGGTCCGGGTGAAGAATATCTTACGTGCTTGTTTCGCTTCATGGTGTGACTCGATGGATTTCGGGCGAACTACATGCTCGAGGGTTATCCCCCCATTCAGACCCGAAATCCTTTTAGATTGGTCCCTATTTCCTCATCGGGTTCGATTCTAATTTTAAAGTGTTTTCTTGTTTCTACCCCGATTTGAGCCTCGTCCGTTAGATCTCTGAGGGGGGATCGAACGGTCTCAGCTTTGTTTGTATTTCATGGGTATTGTAGTTTTGTTTGCGGGACCTTGGCTCGGTTTTTAAGCCTTTAGCTCGGTGCCCTAGGCTTTAAGCGGATAGTTATTTCTTTGGCCCATAGTTCCTTTAGGACTTGTATTTTATGTAATTTGTTGTCTGATTTAATGAAATAGAAGGTATGACTCTTGCTTTAGCAATATATATATATATATATATATATATACATACACATACACATACACATACACGCACACATATATATATATATATATATATATATATATATATATATATATATATATGATTGCATGATAAGTTGGAGAGTCCACTAGAATATAAAAAACATTAAATTAAATTTGTCATGTAATATTTTGTATGTAATTTAAAATACAAGTTTTAAAGTGTTTTTAGAGTTTATATTTAAATTAATGTAGAGAGTGTTAAATATTTAGTTTGATATACAAATTACTATTATTCTTTTCTTTAAATATATTAATAAGTTTGTTTCCTAATTTATATTAGTTTTTGACTTGATATTATTTTGTTATTTGATATGATATTGTTATACTTACTATATTACATATTTAATTTTTGTTTCATTTCTTATTAGTTTTCCTTTGACTAAAACCAAACCATATTCATCTAATTTTGGATCTAACATAATCCCAAAAGGATCAAATTTCTTCATGTGCAATTTTTTTTAGAGTGCAAAAGACAATGTGTAATTTTACATTGTTTAAATTGTATTTTTGAATGCTATATATAGTACATCTTAAATTTTTGGGTCTAAAAAAGCTTTGCTTGATTGGATAAAAAAACATATACCTAGAAAATCACTGAAATTGTAGAATACTCAGACCATTTCAAACATTTTAGCCATGAATGTACTTTTTGAATAGCTTTATATGATATATACATTTTTTTAAACAATATATAATATATACATAGTTGACATTAAAATATTTGCATCACATGTGTATTAGCTTTTTGTTATTAATATAATTTTAAATATAAACCACATTGAATATTTTATTATATACAATTTTAAAATATTTTCTTTAAAATTAGTTAACATTGCTTGTCTATTTAAAAAATAGTTTATGTTTTATTTTAACGTTGTTTTTGTATTTAGAAAATAAGTTTTTTTTTTTAGAGTGACATGTGTCAATTACATATTGATAGCAGAACCAACCTATCGCCTCAAAAAAATAAAATTTATCGAAAATTTAACATTATTAAATGAAATTTATTATTTTTAAATAAACTTTAAATTTATTAATTAAAAATTAATAATGTGTGTATGTGAGTAGAGAATTAGTCCAGTAAAAGTTTGTGAGCCTAGGTAAAAGTCATGGGAAAATGAAGAATTATAAAAGAAATAATATTTTTTATTAATATATTAAACTTTTCAATTCATCAAAGTGTTTAAAATATATATATATATATGATGAGTATGTTGGACATTAATCAATATCCCAAAATTAGAAAAACTAAATTGATATTGAAATAAATGTAGCAAGCAAACCATGTGTAAAGCATATATAGAAATCGACAATAACATTAAAATTTATTTGTGAATGACTTCATCTATGTGAAATATTTCATCTATGTGGGACCATGGCAATATAAAACCTTAAGATAATAATAGACAAAACACTTTAGTATAGTCCAACTTTGAATAAACTTTGTTTGTGTTAGGTAATTTAAATTTTATGAAAAAACCAAAATTTGTATAAAGGGAAAATAATTAACAATTTGTTATCAAAACCTTTAAAATTTACAAATTGCATAACTTGTTCCAAACAATTCATTCAAAAAGAGTTTAAATTGAATATAAAACTATTTAACTTTATGAATAAAAACTATAAAATAATATTCCTAAATATTTATTTCTAATCTTAAGAAATATATAATATAGGATATCATTGTATATTTAGATGCCGTATAATTAATTATAGCTCTTTTTTCTCTAATTTCATGTTTTCCAATTTTATTTTATTTTCTTCTAGTTTTGATTTCATATGTTTATTCATGTATTTATATGAGCTTCCATTTTGCCAAATCTTGATACTTTTTTACTTTAATTTAGTTATATTAAAACTGAGCTATAGGTACTCGCAACTATCAAACCTGAAACCTGTTCATATTTTTGTATGTGAACATTATCTACTTTAAAAATAAATAAATCTTTCATAAATATATTATAAAAGAATAAAATTCAAAAAATAAAAATAACATAAATTTGTATTATTTGCGTACAAATTTTTTTACCAATTCCAAGATTTTTTTCCAACTTTATACTTTTTCCATCGAATTTCCTCCATGGTAATTAAAAGAGAAGACATCGAACAAACCAGTACGTTAAGTCACACATAAACATTGGGTGGAGGTTAACCACCGAGTACAATACTACCACATCATCGTTAATGGCGTATAGAGGTGACCTCCCTCTCTTACACAATGCCAAGCTTATCACATATTCATCCAAAATTAACTGAATATGACGCGGGGAAAAAACATTATTTCATCCTTTTCACCTAACATTGGAAACACAAATTTAGACCACATCACCATTGACTGGAGGATAGCCCCGAAGTACGATACTACCACATCAATATGAGTGACCCATAATGGTGGGCTCTCTCAAGACCTTGCCAACCTTATCCTCTATCCATCCAAAATTAAATAATAATAATAATAATAATAATAATAAAATCATTCCTTAAAAATAATAATAATAAAGAATTATTCTTTTCACTTAATAGGAAGGAAGTACAAATTTCACCAAACTCCATTCTATTTTTCTATATTAAAATCAACATTGAGAACATTAGAGTTAACGAATGATTTGTCGAGTAATGATACTATTAAAACCAACGTAGAGAACATTAGAGTTAATGTGACATCCCTCGTGAAAAGTTAATGTTAGTAAATAGTAAAAGTAATTATGAACAAAGACTTTATTTGAAATAATATATATAACTCTGTTATTAATTTTATGTTAATTAAAAACAATTGTGTTAGTATTATTTGAACTGAGCCTATGATTAATCATGGGGAGTAACTGTGGAAGCAGTTACAATGGAACCCTAACTACCTTCAGGAGGTAGTTGAGGCCCCTGAGGAAAAAGGGGAAAGATTTGCCAAGTCTGGTTGGGATCAGATGGCAGAAAACAAAGAAATTGTTCATGCTATGTCTGGTTAGGATCAGATGGCATAGAAGGAAAGGAATTTTCCTGTGTACGCTACGTCTGGTTAGGACCAGATAGCGATACTGGCGAGACCAGTGTAATTGCAGTCGAAAGGGTCTGCAAGTGCTTGGGGGTGGAAGGTCGTGCAGGACTCTTCCTACGGACGGGAGGATTGACAAGCATTACAAAAAGGTTTGGCAGATTAACAGGTATGTCTTACCACGTATATATCTGCTGAAATGTTTTCTGTTTTGTACTGTACGGAGAAAAGGAAAAATAAATGGTAGATTATCTGGTTATTCTCCTTAAACAGTGTCAAGAAAACAAATATTGTATTCGGTATGAAATATAGAACAGAACCGAATGTCAAAGATATAGAACAGAACCGAATGTCAAAGATATAGAACAGAATCGAATTCGAAAATATAGAACAGAATCGAATGTCGAAATGGAGCTGTATGTATAAACTGAAGGAAATAACAATAAAGTCTAGATGAAATAAATATAGCGACAAAGTTAATTCTGCATGGTCCCTTAAAGAAACAATAGAACATGTAATAAACGGCTTATCATAACATCGGTGGCATTAACCCTCATTTATATGTAAAAGCGAAAGTACAGATTAGAATCTCCACATTCGGAAATTGGAAAACGAGAAATTATACAGGCGTTCTCTGCTAACGAAAATGGCAGTAAACCCTGATACTTTGATAAATATATAATCATGAGTGAGCTTAGAGAGCCTCACGGGCTAAGTAACTACCGAGAACAAACTGTGCTATTATCAATATAACAAATGGGGCAAACATTAAAAACCGGAGATGCCATATCTTAATCTGGTCAACTGAACCGCAAGTAATTATAAAGATTTTAACGAATCATGTCTATAGTGTATCATATTCGATATATATGTAAATGGGTCACATGCATCAAGGAAACCCTATACATTCACAGTTTATCATAAAAGAAATAATAAGTATAAACGTCGAGGTAGAAACATGGCGTCCTTGGTTGCATGCAACCTCAGCCATTAACCCTCCGCTTTGGCGAACCCCCTCGGACCGAGCCGCAGCTGGTGCTTAGCTGGCTGAGGCGCCAAAGCCGGAAATATAACACATACGCATGCATCAATAAGTGGAAGATGCAACAGCAGAGATTCACTGTAAATAACATGTAATTTCAATAACAGAGACCGATAACAGGCCAGATTGGAAACATCATTTAACCAGAGGAAAACATATTAAATAGTCCTGAAACCACGGTATTACCCGTGTTCTGTGTTGTATTCCAAACAATGTCAAACAAACACATCAAACCCTTACAGCCGAGGTCACAAAGAACAATAATTATAACGGCTGCGTTCAAGTGAATAGTACATGACTAAACAATAGCTCAGTAGCTAAATGAAGCACAGCTACGAGCGCACTCAAAGCGATATGCCTCCTAGCTGAGTAGTTCCGCCTAAGGCGGGACTCTGAGCTGGTGCAGAGGAGCAAAATAAACGAAATACAAAGCCGGCATCCCTGCCAAGGGAATAAATATTCATTAAAGCCCGGACGAATTACATGGAAGAAGGCAGAAGTATTGAACCCTTACCTAGCATCGACAACCGGCGAAATGAACGAATCCCTCGACCCTGACGGAATTGGTGATGAACCACCTGCACAGGTCAACAACAGGATTAGTAGATGAACCTGGTGCAAATAATGGGAACTTGTAACAAATCGCAGAGGAAAGGAAATATCAGTACCGGATTTAACAGGCCTGGTGTTGTTTGTCACAGAACGAGTAACTCCAAGGACAAGGAAGGTTGAACATAGAAGCAGTGGCTGTAGGCCGAGGCCCTGGAAAATAATGTGTAAAACGCGAAGCAGTGCTGAGTGAATGCAGTGCTGTTGCTGCAATGAAATGAATGAACCGGGAAAATAGAGCCGAAAACATAAAACAGTCATATATATAACTTAAAACCCTTTACCGTTTCGTGGCTCAACCAGAGCCGTAGATCTGTGGAGTGCTTGTAGTCACCGTTCGATAGCCGGTGGACTTCGGGATGGTTCTGGCGCGAAGGTGGCAAGCCCAAGGTGCCAGGCCGTAGGCTCCAAGCGCACATGGCAGCTTGCCACTTAGCCGTTAATCCATCCAAGTGGACGCTGCCGATCAAACCAGTTGGATCGATGGCAGGGCCGGACCGGTCACAGATTTCTCGGGATATGAAGAATCTGATAACCATAATTAAACCATTAAAGCACCAGTGCCAACTGTGTGTCGTATTGCCAAGTCAACATATGTACATATAAAGTTAAACAAATGGAATGTATATACCGTGAACCTCATGTGTGGTAGGGTCAAGCAATATTCATTATGTCAATGCATAAAACAAATCCCGTGTTATAATATATGTTATGGTTATAAGTATTGCTATAATATATGTTGTGGGTATGAGTATTGTTACAATATATGTTATTGTTATAAGTAGAACGTAGATTAGTGTTGATATATGAATACAACCGTAAGGATTAACATAGATTGTGTTGATAATTACAAATGAGTAAGGTTAATATAGTTAAAAAAAAAATTACTTGTATGTCCTGTATGGGAGCGTGACAGTTAACGAATGATTTGTCGAGTAATGATACTATTAAAATCAACGTAGAGAACATTAGAGTTAACGAATGATTTGTCGACTAATGATACTAATAACGTAATTTAATATTAAAAAGGCAAATTAGAGTTGATTATTTTTTCTAACAAGGAATATTTATAGGAAGTTATGATTAGCTATTTGTATAGTTTTCTAATATAATTATTTAGTTATTTTATATGAATTCATAATAGAGTTGGTTTTTATAGATTTTATAAGGAATGGATTTTTTCTATTTCTTCCAATTTTGTCACGAATACAAGGAATTTATTTCTTTCTTTTGTTATAATTTCATAGCTATTGATTTTATTTTTCAATTGCTTGTTTTTTGGATCTTTAATAATAATGACAATAATAGAGCACCATCTTCTCTCTTCTTAGTGGAGGTGACTTCATTATTGCATAGTAGTTAAATATTAATATATACAATTTTGTGAGTAGTAGTATCAATTGATTCAATAGAGGAATTCATTCCTCCATCAACATGTTCAGTGATGGATGCACTAACTATAGAAGTTATAGATAGGAAGCTAAGCATCTGCACACTACTATATAGCCTATGTAAGGACCATAAATTCTCTCCTCAAATACTTATTAATGATTTTGGTTGTGACCAACTCACACTCTAGATGCAAGCATTCTCCCTTACAATGATATATCAATTGACAATGCAAAGGTGTCATAAATTTGCAAAGGTAGTTTGTCATCTTCATGGTCAAGATATTTAATGGTGGGAGAACACCAAAAACACATGGAATATGAAGGTTTTACTTTGTGTGGAACCAATGATGAGTTCATATTTTAAACTTATATCCATGTCCATAACTAGGGTAACTTCTACAAAACACTCTAGAAATATTTAATTTAGGATGGTATATGGAACAATTATGGATACAACTGAACTAACTCAAGTAGTCTACAATAATCATGTCCAACATTATATCACTGCCATTTCCAAACACAGCTTTCTATCTATGTTCCAAAAAAACACTTTTCATCATATTCAATTATCATTTATTACCTATTCTATATCCTTAATTTTCTCTAATGCACAATGTATTTTTTTACACACCCTTGCAAATTTTTCTAACCACTCAAAAGAAATTCGGTGAAGACTAGCTATATGATCCATTGACCCTTTTGACCCTCTCCCACAAGGAAAATTTTAAGGACAAAAATTTAACTTAATGTTTAGAAACTTTGGCGAATCTTTCTAGTCTCTAACATGTAAACTATAAATGTTGAGCAATATGTTTCTAAAAATATTCAAATTTCTAATGATATAGTATCTATACAACTTTGGTAAGGTAAAATAGTTTTATTATATAAAAGTTGGGTGAGTCATTTTTAGGAAAAATGGAAATTGGTGAATCTTATTTTTTGAAAAAAAACATAGAAAATTAGCCAAACTATAAATATTAGCCTGTAAAATTCTCCCATTCCCATGACGTCCCCCATGTTTACCAAATACCAACATGTTTAAGGCCTTAGCCCAACATTAACATCATTTTTAGTTAGGGCAAACGAGAATGCTATGACCAGCCTTTATTCTTCGTCCATGTTTAAAGCCAACCACTAAATGGTCACCCACTACTTAACAACTTCCACCTTTAATAAGAAACCTATAGATAACAATATCATTTAGATCTTAAGACAAGGTGAATACTCTCCTTAGTAACTCGCCTACCTTTCTATTGCACCCTCTCATAGTTATATACTTGTTGTGATATTGCAACTTTTTGATACATATCTACTTGCTTTTGAAGCATGGAACCAACACAATCTTTTTCTCTTTACCATCCCATCCCACACCACATTATAATAAACCAAAAAACATTTCTTGATTCTTTTGCTCTTGATATTACGAAGTTTTACCTCATATTTTATAAACATAAATTAATTATTAAAATTTTAATAACCTTTAAAAATATATTTATAATTAAAATTTTGTCCTAAAAATATAATTAACCATATTTCCCATTTTAAACAAAAATGAATTAATATAGAATATAAATAAATTAAACATATTAATATGAAATAAAAATAAATTATTGTAAAAAATAAAAAGTAAAACACATAAATAATAAATAAAAATGAATAAGTTAAAAAAAAAAACATATTAATGATAGGCAATGAAAATAGTACTCGTTTTTTTTCGTCCAATTCGTTCCTCATGAAATATTTTGATTAATATTTTGATAATCAAAAGATAATAAAAAAATAATCTTAGAGAGAAAATAAATTTTTACCAATATTTAATGATATTAATAAATTCATAATCAAAAAAAATTTTAGAGAGAAAATAAATTTTAACCCATATTTAATGATATTAATAAATTATAATGAGAATGAGAATGGTAAATATAAGTTTCATTAGTATAATTAATTAAAGATGGGTTTTTTCTGTAAAATTATTTAATATCAAATTTTTGTGTTAGGAGACTAGACAAGTTAAAAACTAATCAAATTAAAATTAATATGGGCAGATGACTTTAACTAATTAGATGCCTCTTGATAACTGTTCTTCAAACATATTAATAACATATTGGATCAATAGAATCCTCTCTAACATATGGTTCAATGGAATCTGCTCTGTGTTGAATATGGATTCCCTATTATTTCCAACGATCAAGGATTGTACTCTTGTTTTGCGAGATTTGTATGTCTTGCCCTACTGGTTGGTTTTCATTATTTGAAACCACACGCCTCTGTATACAACTAAATTTTACTCTCATTTTGAGGAAAGTCGTACAAATACTGCTCTCATGTTTTCTGGACTTTCGCCTAAATTCGTTTGCTATTATATCTTGGGGCATTGACACATTAATGCCTCGCTTACTTGTTTAATAGGAAATTTAATAAAAAATTTCTCAGTTATTGAAATTTTGGTTATATTTTGAAAAAAACTGACAAAGATTTTTTTAAATTTAAATAAAAACAGTTAAACTTCATCTTAAGTGCCCTAAAAATATTTAATAGTGTTAAATTTTTTACGATCAAAAACAAAATTCAAACACTACTTTCACAACAACAAAAATTTATTTTTTTACTCAAATTCCAACGATTTTTGGCCATCTTCCTCCACCTCTGTAAACTACTCCATTAAATTATGACAAATACTACCCAATGACATGCATGTCACTCGGACCCATTAATGTATCCATGGCCAGGACATATTGGTTGCCATTGGCATTGCCATCCCTGCACATGTGTGCACTTTCTTTTAATGTAGAAGGCGTTATCGTTGTTAAAATCTCGTCACATGTCTACTATGCTTTAATATAGAAAGCCTTAGCGTTGTTGGAAATAAACATGATTGACACAGAAATGATGGACAACTAAAACAACCACACCGACGATGTCAACTTCATTGCTATATCCTTGGCCACTACGGCTTTTACAACATAGTTAATAAGGCATTATAGAAGTTGATCCATGATAGAATTAGATATAAATTTTTCTATCTATACGAAGGATTAACTATAATATTCAAACCTTCGTTCCTAATTAGTTCTTTATCCGTGTTTATAACTATTTAAAAATATATATTTTAATATTGATTTTACTATCCAATTTGTGTTGGTCGATTTTCGGTGATAGTCTCAATGATGTTCGGGACTTACATTTCCTCAATTATTTTTGAGTTAGGTATTGTATCCCTTCATTATAAACAAATACTCTTAATTTTTGATAAACTTAATACATATTTTAATAATATGTTTATGATAAATATAGATATAAAGTTTTTTCCATATCTATGAACGAGTAATTATAAAATTTCAATATATTTTCCTAAATTTTTTTCAATCGGTTTTTTTTAACTATTTACATTAATTTTTTTTATGTTAATTTTATTTTCTAATATATATTTGTTGAATTATGCTTTTAGTTTCTTTTCGGTTGTAAACTTTATATTTTTCTTCTGTGAGTTTTACTTTTTTATTTTTTGAGTTTATTCGCTTTTTTCTTTTGTAATTATGAAAATGTTATAAAGGATGCTTATATAAAAAGAAATTCATCTATGGATATATATGGTTACTATTTACTCTATTTTTCAATTATTTTGGAAATATTTTTACTTATTTGGAAATATGTGTCAAAGGCAAAGAGGAAGCTACTTGGTGCCAAACATTTAACATTCTAAGATTACTTCACACATTCCCCACTCAATCAAAGATTCAATGCCTTTAACAACATCATGTTAGCATGCACTTACCACCCTCATACCTCCATGAAGTGGAGGACACCATGCCCTACCACACTACAACACATATGCTTGAAAAATAGAATTGAAGGCATAAGTACCTACCTAAGCCTACATTTTGCATGATTACTTAAGGGAATTGAACCTACATGGGGAATGAAACCTACCACCTACAACATATCGTCATTTCAATTTAGGTACAAGTATTTGAATGCTTCACATAAACATCAAGAGTAGCCTAATCATGTGCCTAAAACAAGATTTGATACAAAAAATATGATTTCTTATGAAGGTTCCTACCCAATGTTGATCTCATCTACTAGATATCATTCTATTTTACTTCATTACTAACTTTGTATAATAATAATTAGATATAATGCGTACAATGTATATCTTGCTCAAGACACCTCCATTTTGATCACATGTATCCACATCCAAAACAAAAAAAAAAAATATCTACCAAAGGTCCATCTATATTTATCCAAACTCTAAATACCAAGCTTCGAAAATTTCACAAAAAACGCTGAACACTAAGGTCAATATCAAAATAAAATAGAAAAATGATCTGATTAGTACTAATTGCAAGTTTCTTTGATCTACCTTCAAACCCTTGCAACCAAAGCTAGATTTGGTAGCCCCTTTAGTGAACAACCCTTCCTTTGATCCATAGCTCAAATCTCTAATATGAACCTACATTTACCACACAAAAAACAACAACATATAAACAAACCCTCACTTTGCAACCCTTATGATCCTCTCTTCTCCTTCTCCATCTAAAATACCCTATTTGTTTCGTCGATCAATTTTCTCTGCTCTATGTATTTGAAGCCACTGAAGCAAGATCTCTCTTCTTATCTAGAGTTTAAAAGAATAAATAATGTAGATATAGATAATAACTTCTAGAAGAACATATTCTTTAACGATAATGAAATGATGTTCTAAGAGACTATCCTTTTTGTTGAGAAATCTAGGGGAAACAACATAGGATGATTTATCTTGCCTTATAATTCTTTGTGATGTATTCCCACTTCACTTAATTAACTTCTTCTTCTTTAGATTATCATTATAGTTTTCTTCATCAATCAAATACCAAATCACGAAGCACAATAAGACAAAGGACACCAAAAATAAGCGATCAACTAGGGCTAAAAGCTCTCGAACTTGCTCACAAGAATTCTTCTTCTTATAGAATCTTCAATTGACGAATTCCAAGACCTATTACCTTGAACAAAAATTCCTCCAAGAGCAAGTCAATCCTTTCCTTTACTCAAGTCAAACTTTCCTTCAAGTAGCTTCCTCTTTGCCTTTGACACATATTTCAGATCTACAACCTTGACTGTAATTTTGACTCTTTTTGCTTGCAAATTTTGACCTCCTGTAATTCTCGCATGTTTAACCAAACTAGGGAAAATTGGAGAAAGATTCTTCTTTGATGACATTAGGCTTCTATGTTTATAATTTCGGATTGCAAGAGAGATCCTTCACATGTGATATTTTGGCTTACTTAAGGTCTACAATTAAGCCTTTCCTACAATGTGGAAGCCCTACTTTACCCTGCACGTGTGAGAGATATCATCCCAAAAGCAAATCCAAAATATTGTTTTCTATTGGTTTCGTCTCCTCTTCCTTTCAACCTTTTCTTTTCCTTTATTGAACATGTTGGTGCTTCTTATATGCTCTACAAATGTGATCGACTAGCCACTTATATATAGGCTTCCTATCCATGCTTGAAGGTTGACTTGTCACTGTCTTTTAGGACAATTTGTCACTTGATAAGGCTAAATTGTTATTTGCATATTTGACAACATCTTGGAGGGTCTTTTGACTCTATTTGACTCAAATAATATTTTATTTACAATATGTAACATGCCGAAATGGGTCTTCCATACATGACCATGACTCGAATGACTAGTTGACTTAATGAAAGGCCCTAGGAGCTCACAATGGGAACCTGGCCTAAAAATAAATTTCCTTCAGCATGAAACCCATTCCTCAAGATAAACAATAATAAATTTATTTTTCTTGTTACATCAAATACATAAAATCATGATTATAAATGTCATTATGAATAGCAAATCTAGTTACATATTTCAACACTCCCTCTTAAGTAGGTAGGTATTCATAATCCATATAAGGTACTTGGACAATCTCAATCTGAACAATTCTCATAAGAAAAGTTATATTGGTAACCCATCTGTCACATAGAAAGGGCTTGACTAAAAAATCTATCTCTCAAGAAGATTAGAGCACAATGTTGGCGAGAACAATGACATATAAACACCATCATCATTGTCTCTCAAGGAACATACCCCACCAAGGTGTACATATGGTATGTCCTTCTAGGAATATTCTTATATTGGATTCTTAGTCCTCAAAGGATATCGGTCATCTATGACTACTCTTATCATGGATTCCCTACCATATTCTCAAATAGTATCAAATTCCATATGCTTACCCACTCCTCCATTCTTTCTTCCCAAGTTAAGACAAGAATGATGTGTCTATTTGTCCC
Source organism: Pinus tabuliformis (assembly GCA_031772625.1). Taxonomy (NCBI): domain Eukaryota; kingdom Viridiplantae; phylum Streptophyta; class Pinopsida; order Pinales; family Pinaceae; genus Pinus; species Pinus tabuliformis. The sequence continues at coordinate 357,786,827 of CM062814.1, read as the reverse complement.
TCTCAACTAGGGAGGATATACCCATTCTTATGAAGGAATTTACCCATTCCCATAAGAGGAATGTACATGTTGGCGGTGTTGCACCCGAAAACATGTCAGGGGATCTCCCTGGTAAGACATCCTAACTAGAGCTCATACCGTTTTGTGTAGGACTCCGAGCAATGGGTCATATGGTATCGCCTTGACCATGGTTGCGCGTAAAGGCAAGTAAGATGTCATTGTTGGTAGCAAAGGTGTGACCTCTGGAGAAAGCCATGGAAGGTGCATGAATGGTTCTAATACAAAGAAGGTGGAATGAGTAAGCCCCTTGGGAACCTCTGTGAACACGCAACTTGGAAGGGAACACACGAACTAAGATGCATCACAAGCTGGAAGGAAGGTGAAGAAACAATCCAAAGTGATGGTCAAACCAACAACACACTTAAGTAAGATTCATACATACATATAAAGAAAGAGTCTATACATACATGCATAAGAAAACAAATACATATATCATTAGAGTAACCAAGTTAACCTAAATACCATAACAACATATGCATGAATTAAAAAGTGAAAGTTTCAATCATAGAGTACAACCATGACCAACCACTAGTCCCGATAACGGAACGTTATAGTCACTGCCGCCTGCTCCTCCGAAGATATGTACTAGCTTTACACTGTGGAGAAGCCAAGGCTCATTACAACACTCTCCAAGCTTTCTCTAAGATACTCCTATTGAAAGCTTGGCTAACCAAAATCCTCTAAAATGAGTTATTAGGCACTATATATAGCAAAGGATGGGGTGATCCTTGACATTCCCCTTTGTGACTTTTCACCTACCCTCATGACTCTTCAACTACTCTATGACTATTACATTCAACTATCAACACTTGAACTTCCACTTGGCAAGATGTTACATACAATCTGCACATGTACTCATGTGAGAAAAAATATGCTTGAAGAACTCATGAAAGACATCACTATGATTGAGACAATTGTGGGAAGACGAACTCTTCAACATCCTCATGATGGTCAACAGTGACGAACTGATGCCAAGCTTGGTAGTCTACAATCGTGTCCGTGTACTTTGTGGTGACATCTTTCTGGAAACAAACTTTTGCCTCTATTGCATCTAGGTACACTACTCTAGCTCCTCTATCCAACTCATCTGATAACGCAGGGATCATTTTCTTGAGTGTAGCCAAACCAGCTACATACTGACGCATGGTGTCTGCACTCATCACCAAGTCTTCGTTGGTGTCTATGTGCATCAACTAGTCAAAGTACGAGTCCAACTCCTGTCAAACTTAACATTTTGTCTTTGCCTCAGTGAGTTTCCCAATAGATGGGATCGCATGTTTGTGCACAACAACATCCAAGCTTCTGAACAACCATGCATGGGAAGCTTGTAAACTAGTGATGAGCTGCAGGAGTTCCTCATAGTTCCGGATCTGACTCTAGATGTGTGCCTTCAACTCAACCACCCTGGGCTTCATCATCTTGGGCAAGTGTAACGAGGCTCCCTTGTATCTCATTTTCCATCTTTGCATGTGGTCAACAACAGTATGCAAGGTTGACAAGATACGTGCTCTCCTAACACAGAGCTGTTGCCAACGGTTGAGATGGACAACTACCTTATGCACTATACCAAATCTCGAATATAACGCCACATGACTGTGTCAAGTGACGATACTTCATCTAGTATCGCCTTCTTCAACTCGACTTGGGTGAATGATGTAACCAGTTCTCCTCCCTACTTGGCTATTTGTAACTCCTTAGCCATTCGCTCATTCTCTACTATCAAGAAGTGAACACTCAATCTAGTGGCTTCAGCATATGCTCTGGTAGCATCGGCCAATGCTATTGGATGCTTGCGCAGATCGAATATGATCACTCCTTCCTCAAACTGTAAAGGAGAGGTGTGGAAATCCAGAGTAGACAATCTACGTGATTACACAACTCTATGTTGCGACTCATTGAATGATATGTTGGGCATCTCCTCTTCTGGATTGTCTCCAAGGTTCTCAATATCTCCTTAGTCACTTGAGACCTTCTCTTCTTTCAGATCCGGTGAAGTCCGTGGGTCGACCTATCGGCGGTAAGGCATGAGGTCGATGTCTTGCTCTTACTCTAGCTACTCCATCTTTCTATCCATCTACTTAAGTGCTCGTTCAATCTCTTGAGCGAAGTCTTGCTCCTGTGGCTGCTCACCCTGTCTTCTTTGTGACAACTGCTCGGATGAGTCTAATATCAGTATGGTTGTAGTTTCATATGTTTGTGCATGTTGTGCCCCCTTCTGTGTCTATCCCTGCTGTGCTTCCTTCTCCTATCTGCAAAGCTCCTGTTCTTTCCAAAGTTTCTCCTTCAACTCATGCAACTCCTTCACTGATTCCTCCATCCTCATTTTTCTCTCTGCATTTACATGATCCTCTTGTCGCGTTTTTGCCTCTTTTCCTCTATCTCCAAAGCTCCTTTCTCCACAAGTGGATATGCTCTAAACTTGTAGCTTTGTTCTGCCTCTACAATGTCGACAGTCTTTCTCTTTCCATTATTAAGGACAGGTATGTTACGTTGTACTGTTGCTAGTGGTGGTGCTCTCCTAGATGATGGTTCGTGTTGCTTCACTAAACATTCCACAATGATGTCTACCGGTTCATTGGGCCTTGAGAAACTATGACAATATCTCCATGGGTCTTCCTCAACCTAATGACACCCCCCATGGATCCAAGGAAATTACACTCTCGCGCAGTGATCCTTCAAAAATTAATGCGGGTGTTTCGGGTTGAAGCTTATGATGCCGAAAGTAAATCTTTTGAAATCTTCTCTCTCGACATTTGCATGCTCTAGATTTTGTATCTCGTACAACCCAAATCACAAGGGAAGAGTGGGCCAGGTTTTATTCTTCTTCCGATGTTGTCTAGCAAACATTCCTACCGAGATGTGCTAAGACACTTCTTGCATGACAAGATTTTCCATGAAAAACTTCAGTAAAACATGTGGAGCCTTCTCCGCGCTCTACATCTGTATGAAGGTGCCAAACAGTGATGCATACCTATCTAATATGTCGATCAACGCCTCCATTGCTCCTTTCGACATGTAAGGTGGATCCTATTCAAATATTATCTTGTACATCAAGGGTGACAAAATAGTCTAACAGTTGTTTGATGACTCCTCAGAGGCTACATTCCAAAAACAATCTACAATAAGTGTTCACAGAGGTTTCCACTGATGCCCATGCCCACTTCAAGCCCAGAAACTACTTTCGAGCAAATATTTCATCTAAGATGTATGCGGACATGTTGATTTCTGCTGGCTGACCTTCAGGTGGCTGTCGACCTGTTGTTAATTTTTCCTTCAGCCTATGAGCCAACATGACTGACCAGTTGCATGCTTTACGTTCACTGGCCAATTGGTCCAACGCGATCACCGAACTCTTCGGGAAGGTCTTCGTGGTCTATTGGCCATATAAGAGGCATTCAAAGATTACCAAGTACTGGTATGCCTTCCATAGTATCTGGTTGGGTGTCATCCTGAACTTGGCTCACTCCTTCACCCAATTCTTCAAGATATTTTTCGAGTTGGCATTGTTGTTGGGTATGCTGAAGGGTGTCTCCATGGTGATCATTGGCTTCAGCAAGTGGTACATTTGCTGATAGTCCTGTGCTTTCAAGGTAGTAATCTTTGTCCCACTAACACTTCTTAACACCATTGTCTTGGGATCAGTCTACGAGATGATCCAATACATCATGTCCACGCATGGGAACGTGGGAGACCTGCATGCAATTTGATACAAGCCGAAGTTTTGAATGTTCACATAGACTTTTTATTCTTCAAGATCTTTCCTTGAAATCGGCCCTTGAGTAGCCCTTCTTGAAGATTCAATGTCCCCCTTGATGCCTTGTCCTTTCTTTAATTATTGGTTGAGTAGATATTTTTCAAGCTGCCTTCCCTTGATTTGTCACCTTAACTCTCATACCATGTTGAGAAATATAGGGGCAACAACCTAGGATGATTTCTCTCACTTTTATAATTCTTTGTAATGTCTTTTTACTTCACTTAAGTATATTATTATTCTTTAGATTATTATTAGAGATTTTCTTCATCAAACAACCACCAAATCATGAAGAACAATAAGACAAAGGACACAAGATATAGCTGATCAACCATGGCCAAAACCTCTCCAACTTGAGAGGAAAACCCAGAAGAATTCTTATTCTTGTAAAATCTCCAATTGACAAATTCCAAGACCTAGACCCTTAACCAAAACCTCCTCCAAGACCAAGTCAATACTTACCTCTACTAGAGTAAAACTTGACTTCCAGTAGCTTCCTCTTTTCCTTTGACCAAGAATTTAGACCTACATTCTTGACTTTAATTTCGACCCATTTTGCCTGCAACTTTCGACTTCCTACAATTCTCTCACATGTGACAAAAATATGTCCTATTGGAGAGAGATTCTTATTCGTTGGCCTTAGACTTTCCTTCTTATAAGTTTCGCTTGAGAGAGAGATCCTTCACATGCAATATTTTGGCTTCCTTGCGGTGTACGATTCAAGCTTTCCTACAATGTGGATTCCCTAACTTACCTGGCATGTGTGAGAGATCTCAGCTCAAAAAAAGAACCAAGATATCAATTTCTTCAATTGGTTTCATCTCCTCTTCTTCGCTCTTCCTCTGAACTTTTTATTTTCCTGTTATCAAAAATTTTGTTGCTTCTTGGATGCTCTTCAAATGTGATTGACTAGCCTCTTATATATGGGCTTCCTGTCCATGCTTGAAGGTCGACCTACCACTGTCTTTTAGGCTTACTTGTAGCTTGCTAATACTAACTTACTATTTTCATATTTGACAATGTCTTGGAGGGTCTTTCAACTCTATTTGTCCCAAATAAAATTTTCTATCATAATATGTTTAACAATTTTTTTTTCCAAAATTAAACAAAAACAAATTAGGAAAGGGCATAAAATTAACAAATAAGGATAAACGATATACAAGAAAAAATTATGGAAACCTCCATGCCGACTTCCAATGTTTATTTATTTGTCATGATATTTCAACTTTTTGGTGCACGTGTACTTGCTTTTGAGACATGAAACTAACAAAATATATTCCTCTCAACTATCTAAGATGGCATTGTCAATGACAAAAAAACATTTCTTTATTCTTTTATTCATATTATAACCCTTCCTTATTGACATCTTATAAAATTATTTTGTAAACTAAAATTCAATAATTTTTAAGAGATATATTTGTTAGGAACTTTTTAAATTTAATTTCACAATTAAAAACACTTATAATAAAAAAAAACACTTATAATATAAAAAAAAATTAATTAGTATAAGAACTCAAATAAAATAAATAATATTAATAACAACATCATCATCATTAATAATATGTTTTTCAACTATAATTCATACACAAAGTATTACATAGGGTGCTTTTGTCCCATCTATCCATTTTCAATCATACGGGACAACTATAAAGATCTTTGTTTTAAATATAACACCCACCACACAATCGCACTTTCATAATCCAAAAGTAAATCTAAACCAATATAAGTATTATATTTTCCTTTAAGAGAAAATATCACTTCAACTTTTATCAATCCCATACATTAATAACCCATAATAATAATTAGGAATATCAAATAGTCACATAAACAATATCAATTAGTCAAGAAGCAATACATTAGTGAAATGTAAAGCATTCTTAATAAAAAATGACTGGATTTCCGTTTATATATCCAAGGAGCCTATAAGAAGGCAATTTTTTTTCTAAATGTATGACATATGAATGTTCAATTCCTCGTTCTCCTTGTCCTTCCCAAGTTATCTTTGTATCATATCTACGTATTTCTTTCTAGAACAATATAATTTCACGACAACCGCATCTTCAATGTTACATGTGTGTAGTTGACGATCGGACTTGTACATTGAGAATGATGATGGATTCTCAATATGGTGCACACCTATTCTTAAGTTTTTCATCTACTTAGTTTTGTTATATTCCCATATACGCATTTTATGATGAATTTCTTGAAATTCCTTTTGAAATTTAGACACTAGAAAACTATGGCGAAGAAAGTTTCTAATGGGATAAGTTCAACAACACGATACTATAACTCTAAAGGATCCAGAACTAGATATATGAGGATGACCCATATCTCAAACTCTACTACCATCATCAAAATGCGCGCATTGTAATTGCACAATGTTATCTAGTCTCTCACTGGACGAAATACATCCTCCCCTTCGAGTATTCATCATGAAGAAAAAAATGTCTGTTGTGTAACTAATACCCCTTAAGTCAACACACCCAAGATCCATGAAGATGAATTAAAGTGTTCGAATGACAGAGATTCATTGGGTTTGGCATGTACGGACGATAGCACCACCATGAGAATTCACTACAATGACAGACAGGATGAATTAAAGTGTTCGAATGACATAGAGTCATTGGGTTTGGCATGTATTGATGATAGAACCATCATGAGAATTCACTACAATGACAAAGATTTGGGGATGCTAGCATATTCAAAGAATTAAGAATTAGGAGTTCTACCCATTAAGATTTGTACACTGTAACATGAGGTGTTCAACACACGTTTTTCATGTATCTTCAAATTTTCTTCAATGTGGGTTGTTTTAGAAGTATGCAGAGCGGGTACTCGTTGGCTTTGGAAGTTAATTCCACATCCAACTTGTGTCTACACTTGACATTTGGCTAAAAATAAAAGGAGATAAAATGAAAATACAATTAAAGAAAACAATTTCCCTCTTTTCTCTCTAAAATATTTACCCTATGGATGACATATGTTTTTTACTCTCTTAGAGTTAATTTTTCTAGTGCATTTTTTTGCCCATTTTTTACTTCATATATCCCCTCATCTTACATATAAATGTTTTTCTAATTTTATGAGATAGTAATTATAATATTTTAACAATTTTTTTAATTATTTTTTAATTAGTGTTTTTACTTTTTATAAAATATTTTTTAAATGTTAATTTTGTTATCTAAATTTTATATTTTTCTAAAAAATTATTTTAGTATCTACTATTTATTTCTTAACTCAAGGTTTTAGTATTAATAATGTTCTCAATTTTAGTTTTTTCATCTTTGAGTTTGTTTGCTTCCTTATTTTCTAATTATAAAAGTTTAATAGTTGATATTCATATAGAAAGAAATCCATCTATGAAGATAGATGGATGCCAATTACTCTACTTGCCAATTCTCTACGACATATTTTCACCTATATGGTTCAGTTTAGATTCTTATTTAACCATAACTTGGTTCCAACCATTTAACATTCTAATATTACTTCACACATTCCATGCTTAATCAATGATTAAACATCTCTATCAACCTCATTTTAGCATTCACCTACCACCTTCACATTTGCATGAGATGGATGACTCCATGCCCTACTACACGACAACATATATGCTTTAATAATAGTGCTTACAATATACCTACCTATCTAAGGATAAGAATTACATCATTACCTAAGGGAATTGAACCTACATGGGGAATCAAACATACCACCTACAACATTATATCATTTCAATTTATCATTTCAATTTAGGCGGAATTACTTGAATGATTCACATAAAATTTCAAATTAGCCTCATAATGTGCCAAAAACATGTTCTAATATAAAAACTAGGATCATTTATTGAGGTTACCACCCAATCTCATTCTCATCTCCTTGATATTATTCCATTTAGCTTCGTTACTAACTTTGTTTAATAATAATTATAAATCCTATAGTGTACATCTTGTTCAAGACACTTCCAATCTAGTTGCACCTATCCATTTCCAAAACATAACACTATTATTTTATAGTTCATCTATATTTACCTAAAACATAAATAAGAAGGTTGGAAAAACTCATAGAAAGTGGTGAACACTAAGTCCAATACCAAAATATAACATACAATCGGTCGAGTTATTGTTTATTTCAAGTTTATTTTATATACCTTCAAACCATTGCAACCATGAACAACTTTCATAGCCCGTTTAATGAACAGCACTTCCTTTGATCCACAACTCAAACCTTTAATATGAAACTAATATAACTACAGAATATATGACCACATGTCTATTAACCCTCACTTTGTAACCTTTATGGTCTCCTCTTCTCCTTCACAATCTAAAACACCCTATATTGTTTGGTTGATCAATCTCATCTTCTTTATTGATTTGAAGCGACTAAAGTAGGATATCTCTTCTTAGATATCGTTTAAAACAATAACTAATGAAAATCGAAATCTAGAAACACATATTATTTAATGATAATGAAATGTTGATCTCAGATTTTATCCTTTAGTCTCTTTTGATTTTCGAATACCATATATCACGATCTCACAAACTTGTTTTCAACTAGTTTTTCCAACATATTTGCAATTATCTTTACATCATTATACTTCCAATATTTAAAACAGATTTCATCCAAATTTTTAAGTTGAGCGAACAAATGAATGACTGAATTATAGCTTCTAGAGTAGAAGTGACTCCACACCTCTTTTTTGACAATCATGGATCTAATATCTACAAAAGAAAATCTAAAGATAAGCTTTTGTATAACCTTAGCTTTTGAAATTGTTGTTTGCTATGTTTTCATATGGCATAATCATGACATGGCTTCTGTTTCCATAGAATAGTTGGAATACCAGAAACGCCATTATTTTTCAAGAAATAAAGACTATCATGGTTAAGATGTCCAAATCTTGCATTCTATAGAAGAATGGATGGTAATATAAATTCATTGTATTGATAAAAGAATGGATATTTTTGTGCATGAGAAGATGTTCCTTGAAAGTTCAACAATGTGTCCTCTTCTAATCTATTCATGCCAATTTCGTTGTCATATTCTTTACTTATATCTATTTTCCCATCAAACCTGTGAATACAGTGACCTTGTTGGCGAATATGAACAAAAGATAATAGGTTTATCTATATTTGTAGAAGGTAGAGTAATTCATACAAAAAAAAAATCGATATGTTCAAGCAATTTAAGCTTGATAGTGGTAGGTGTGGATGGCTTGACACTTAACATGTCTACAAAGTATACTCTATATACATTGTCACTAAGCTACTCAAAGAAGTATTTTCAAAAGGTAATATGGTAGGCTTCACCTGTATAAAAAAAAAAATGATGCATCTCTCCATGAAGAAAATTATGTATTGAAAAACTATTAAATTACTCCAATATTATAATAGGAAACAATAGAATCAAAATACTCAATTTATTTACCATTATGTGGGTTTTATCTCTTACGTTTATCCTCTTTATACTTTCAATTGCCTTATATTTTCTACCAAGGGATTCTACATGTTCTCAAACCATGTCCATATTTTCTATAGAAAATGAAGTGAAGATCAAATTATTCTCTTTGATTGTATTTGTTCTTCCTAAATCTAAAGTTATTTCCTCCATCTCCTTTATTTTTATCACTTATTTTATGAAAATCATGAGAGTAATTCTTTACATTTTAGCAAGGCACATTGCTTATTCATAATATGGAATTTTTTTCTTCCTCTTCCTGAAATCATCTACTTGTTTTGTAGACCTCTCCACTTGGGTGTCAAATGTAATAGCCTTGAGTTGCACACTAGCTTGGAGGGACTCAAGGTAACAAGAGAATGTATGGTATAGGTCATTCGTGAAGTTTTTTATAGTTATTCCCATTTTAAATATAGTGTCATCTACATCATGCATGATGGCCTTAATCTCTGAGGCTAGGGAGAAGGCACCATCATTTTTCAACTTGTGGTTAGAAATTTTGACCATCAACTATACAATTTCTAATTCCTAGAATGAGTTGTATATATCTTTTAAATTATTCAATGCAACATAGGAATTTGTAATTGAAGTTATGTGGAAACTCATCTCTTCACTTTTAGAAGCAACAATCAAGGAATAGGATTTATTGTTCGTGTTCTCCTAAATGGCTATTTCTTGAGTTGATGTGGGCTTGGTGGGGGCATTATCATCCTCTCCTTCATAGATAATTTTCCTTCTGTCATTAAAAGAAAGTGTGTTACTGACCATTTTAGACGATTCTTTGTATTTATTCCTGGTAGTTACCACAACCTTGACAATACAAATGAGGTAATGCATATTTAATAGAGTTATAATATTCGATTAATTAGTTCAACAATGATCAAATTCACTAAGCTTATTTACATGATAAATGGATCATTATCCTATATTTTCATTTGACAAGTTTAAGGAAGAAATCTTCGAACACTTTCATATGATAAACAAACACAACCGAGAATTAGGAACAATGCCTCTTAGACCTTACATGGAAGTGAAAAGAAAACCATACCATGAAGTAATATCAACGACCATAAATTTTAAATGAGAGAGGGGTCCATGATAATATAAGAAATTCTCAAAAAATTAAATAAGAGTCATAAATAGTTAATGAACACTTAGAAAGAAACTTATGTCTAAGGGTGGAAAAGCTACAAGAAACACCTTTGTGAATCATTGTATATCAAATGAATTTATGCAAATAAGAAGCACTTTGACTAGAAAAAACTCAAATTATGTCTTTCCTATATATTAATATTATTCTTTATAGCCCACAAATCATTTCCAACATTCATCTCAATGTAAGTTACAATCGTAGAACTTATAAATAAATACTTGTTTAGAAGTGACAAAAATTGGTAGTTAGAAGTTTGAATCTAGGGTAGAAATAATGATCACAACCATATTTCACTACAATCACGCTGAAAATGCAATCCCTTTTTGGTCCTGGATAGAGGAATGTCAGAAAGTCCAATTCAGTTTTGTTTTGAATCCACCAATGGATAGAATCAAAGGGGACAAAACATAAAAATGCATGCCTTAAATACAAGCAAATAGAGACATTCCTAGGTTTGAAAAGAAAATATTTCCTCTCACTAGTTAGAAACATTTAGTTCCATGCTAAATAACAAGAAACCAAAAAACTCAGAAAGGAGCTAAGTTAAAACCCTTAGGCTACAACCCAACAAATATTTTTTTCCCACAGATAGAACCCTACCCACTCCATGATCCTAGAGAGTAAAGCCCCACAACAAGATGATTTTTAATGAATCGGTGCTATGTGTTGCAAACATCTTCTACTCTACCTCTTCCACTAATGTTTCAATAGGTCCTTGTAGATATCATGACATGGAATGATTCGTGACAAGAGCATTAGAGAAATGACAAGAAAAGTTAGAGAATGGCGGGACTGTGATCACAAGGAATCTCTGAAACAATTAAGCTCAAGTGTAGATATATGAAATTGGATGTTAGGGAATCCATAGTGAAGGAGTTACAAGGATGGGGGAGAATTTTATTTGATACCATGTCAGGTCAGGATTGAATCTCTCGAATTTGGATTCCATTGTATTTATGAGAATATATTTATATAGCATAATAGAGTGACCCTTGGGATTCATCATTAATGAAAAATCTTATTCAAATTGTTCATATCTCTTTTAACTTACATATTTACATCTTATTCACCTAATCGATGAGGATTAGGTGTCTAACAGTGACAATCAAAATTTTGTGTTGCAATAATGTGGTTGTGGAAAAATAAGGACATGAAAATGCTATAAAAAAATTGTTAAGACAATGTGATTAACATAAAATGAAAAGAAAAAGAAAAAACCATGATGCCATTGTCACAAAAAAACGAAGATCATATTGTAATAAACAACAAAAAAAACTAACATTGCAATGTAAAATGGCAGAAACATGGTATGAATTTTTTTGTATGATTTCCACTTTAATTTAATGTAGAAATCATGGTGTACATTGCCAACATTCTCAAAATCATCATAGAAGGTCACCCATATTCAACATGGGCATTATAGGAGACTATAGACAACCTCATTTATCTATAATCGAATGCTAACAACCCTATCTCCACCCTTAGTAAACCATGTTTTGACCATAATTAATCATGGTATAATGAACTCAATTATGGTCAAACATGGTGAATTCATTTTAGCATGGAAAGTCTTGCTCACTTTCATTAAACATGGTCAAGCATATTCAACCATAGTAAACCATGTTAAACCACAACGAATGAGAGTGAAGCAAAGATAATTGTATTCAACCATAGGCATCCATATTTAAACTTCTTCACAAGGGTTGATTATTACTAACCATGTTCAACCGCTATTAACAAGGTGAACTAAATATAACCATGAGCCATCATGGCCAGATGCATTCAATCGTTGGGAACATTGTCAAGAATGTTCACCAATGGTTGAAAACATTAATGAACAATAAATTCCATAACAATGTGATGCATAAGGAATGACATCAAATTGTGATGTACATCAAGCATGATTATTATTGGAAAAAAATGATTTTCCAATGCAACAAACAAAACCATTAGAAATCATCGTTAATCATGATTTACTATGCCAACCATGGTGATGTATGCACAACCATAGTCAACCATGCACAACCTTGTCAACCATGGTCAATGTGGTCAAACAATGGACATCTATGGTCAACATGGACTACCATATTCATGGTCAACCATAACTTGACCATATTTGATCATAGTAAACCATGCTCAAATATGGTGAAGAAAGATTAACCACGGTCACAAATTTTTACCATGGTCGACCTTGTTCAACAATGTAACGTAAATACATTGTTATATTAATGTTTAAACGGTTGATCAGTTTCAATCATTATCAATATCATTAACCCTATTTACCAATTAATGTAGACATTAATGTAAAATTAACATTAGCACCAATGTAATGTAAACATGGTCAACCATGTTAACAAACATTAATGTAACAGTGCTCAAGATTAATGTGACATAAATACATTTTTCCATTAATTGTCAATCTTCGTCAAACATGGTCAACCTCTTCAAGTCTCTGGAATCATAGTCATCCATCAATAATCCTTGAAAACAATCATCAACCGTTTTCAACCATGGTCAACCCTCATAACCAATTTTTAACCATAGTCTCACAATGTTAAACATTTCCCACTAGCAACTAGCTGAACCACATTAATAATGTCAGATATAAAAAAATGGTTGATATAGAACATATCATTTTCCAAATTTTATGTAGCAATAAATACCATTATAAGTATAGAAATATATCCATCAACATATATCAACATTTTTATTAATATAATTTTCCAACTTTATTTTTTTTAAACACAATCTAATATTCAATGTGGTTCATTCATGAAAGACGCTCATGCTTACTTCCACTCAATTTTTCCAGTCAATGTTTCCAAGAGCATCTCTAATACTTTGGAATTATATACACTAGGGTTATATTTTCGCTTTTCAACCATGAAAATTGGGCCATAATGTACACTTGATTTCCACAAAAGTAACATATAATCCTTTCATCCTATCTGCACTATATTTATAATATTTGTGATTTTTATTCTTCGTCATCAAGCTATACATGTTGTAATGAGTGAAAAATATCATGGTAAATACTTATTTGACTACTTTTTAAATACGACAAATGTATCCCATAATTTGTTTGTGTTGTACGTTGATACTGAGCATCTTTGTATTCTAGACAAACTGAATTATAGTATTACTAGTAGAACTACATTAATAAATGTGCTTGACATATCTCGTAGGCATATACCAATAATCTAATATTACAAGAAAAATGATGAAGGAATATATTAGCCAAATCGATGAAGTAAACTACTTTTGGAGAACTCCAAAATTGTGTTCTAAAATATATAAATAATTTGTTACATTTTTTCCAATTATTATGACAATTAATAGTTTTCTTGTCGAGTACTAAAAAAGAGTAAGAGTTTATCTTAAAAAACATATCATTGAAGTGTTATTGTAATTAGGGCCACACTACAATCAATAAAAAATTTACACATTAGGACTTAAATGTCATAGATCTACCACTTAGTAATTTTCAAATAATCTGTTGAATTCATAAGGTAAGCCCCCTTAAAAATTGTCTTAGGAGTATAGTATATAATTATCATAAATAACATTTATTTTATAAATAATTTACAAGAAATAATGTTTATCATATCATAGTTACTATGATTGTGTATCACATAGGTGAAAATGATTAGAAAATAGACCATATGGCTTATAACAAAATGTTGAGGCAACAATCTACTTTTTTATTTTACGTCGGCAATATGGAAATGTTAGCTACGAAAGTATAAAAATTTATATTTCCCCAATATTATCTCTTACTAGTTATCTCTTACTACGCAGTCCCATTATATCTAATCATTATGTTTGGCCAAAGCATGTAGCCAGTTTTTTTCCATTCAACCTGGTTTCAAATTCATGAGTTCAATTCCATAGGATTTAAATTCTAATACTTTGGAGTGGTGTAACGATGAAATACTTGAGGAGTAAATGGAACTTAGAGATCAGAGCTGCTTTCGCCTTGGATGGTTCACATTGTGATGGATCAAGTGGGAAACAAATTGTTTGTGATGTCACCAGTAAATGTAAATATTTAATTACTACAATTAAACAGACTAAATACTATTATAAGTTTATATAATTAATTATTTTGATTAAAGATACATAGAGAGTGAAATGTCATAATCATGACAATTATATATTTCTCATATCTCAAGCAGTTAGGTTGGGTGGTTACCTATCCCTAAACACTTCCTCTAATATTTATTTCCATGGGATGGATCAAGAGAGTATGCATACCTAAGATCAAGAGAGGAAAAATATTAAAATAAAAGAACATGAATACTGTGCTGGAAGGATAAACAGATTCAAGGAGCTAAGTCTGGTTAGGACCAGATAGTTGTTACCATTTAAGACTGTTAAGTCTTAAGGAGAAATCATGTGTAAGGATAGATCAGGGGGAGACTCGGGCTGGAATAGAAGGTCTCATGGTTGGGAGGAGAATGAGAAGAAATCTAAGGTCTGTAACAAATGGATGACAAGAAATATTAGCAATAATCAGATAAGTATATTCTGAAGCTAAACTAGTGAAACAATTTTCTAAATTGTAAGGTTTACTTTGCTAAATTAAAAAACAGAGTGCTCTTTTATTTTAGAGGAATTAATTCTATTACTATGTTAAAAGAAAAAGACTTATAGACTCAGAGAACAAATTAAGAACAACGTTTAACCCTATACCTAGGGTAGAGACAAAAGGACAATCTTACAGTCACAAGAAAGATATAGCTTATACACTTGTCATTTACCAAAAAGAGAATATAAGAGTGGAAATAAGTCACATGGTCAATCAAATCTTATGTTAAATCATTGTATATAAGCATTAATGGTAAAACAAATTGAATGAGTGAAACAATACAAGAACAGTCTGCAGACTTAACACAAGAGAGGATAAAAGCCAAATCACCACATTGTATTCCCACATACATGAAATAATCCATGAGCTCTATCCAATTTAAAATTACAAAACCTTTATTAACAGTCAGGTTAAACCATAGAACTCAATCTAGGACTACAAATAAGTTTATACATGGAGGAAGCAATTTAACAATGTTAATCCAATCCATATGATACGAAAAGCAACAGATTAAACTCATAAATTAATGATAAAGGAAGCAACAAATAAAACTCATAATTTAAGGGTTTCACCGCACAAGGGCAGTCTCACAAAACTTAACAATTCTGGGTAGTTCCACAAGAACTCTCAACCAGCTCCAGCAACAATAAGAGATAAAACCCATAACCATGATGGCCATGAACCCAGATATCTTAGTTTACAATTCAAAAATAATCATCTCTCGAGAGTATGGACCAAAGTCGACAACGATTAGCACAACCAGTTTTTGCTTCATAACTTAAAGAAAAACAGACTTAGATTGACTACAGACGAAGTCTTCAAATGACTCAAGGATTTGGAAAATTCCTCATCTAATACTAAACCCTTAGTAAATCTACTCGAATTCGCCAATGCATTACCCAGTAATCTCTTTGCACAAAGTCTACAGGGTTTAGTAAGTTGAGCATCAACTCCGAAAACTCTAAATCCATTACCGAATGAGAAGGGTAACGAAACCCTCTTGCATCACCTAGGAAGGGAAAAACATGTAATAATAGAACTAGAAAATTAATTTCAATCCGAAACGATAACAGAGATATCAAGTTGTATATGTAACCAAAAATAAGTTCATACATGTTAGAGGATTGATGATTATCTAGAAACACCAGGATGGAAAATCACATAGATGGGAAAACCCGTAAAAGGGGCATTCTCTTAATTCCAATGCAAAAGACATCAAATGTGATAGATGAAACCTCAACACAATGAAGTTGAACGGGTATTAGTATGAGGACGACTACTTGAGCAAGGAGTTTGGCATTCTGGACTGGAACCCATTTCACCTCGCGAGAGATGTGAAAATGCCAAGAAACCATACCATCGAGGAAGCTTAGATCAACGAGATTTCATTCCCAACATTCAATCTGGAGATTTCAGGAGGGATGTAGATATGAAACACTTTTCGAGACTAAGGAGACCGACTGGTGTGCATGTCGAAGACTCCAGATTCAAAGTATACCGAGTCTAGTACAAGAAACCGCCCAGTTAGGATAAGAGAATATTGAATGTCGAAGTACTAATTCACTGATATTTCATTTGTAAAGTGTAAAGATCGGTGAAATAAGGCTTGTTTGTACTTAAGAACATTAAACTCAAGTGGTATGTTCCATAGCAAGTACTGTTAAATCGTGCATCTTAAACCCCGATTCCATTAAGATAAGTTAGAAGTACTTTGATGCTATAAGCAGTATTAAGTTAAAAATAATTAAATGACAAGCTCACAATTTACATTAATTCATTATCCAGATTTTTTTAGCTATTATATAGTTAATATATATAGTTATGTGACATGTGGTATCAGAGCGCTTAGGTTACAAAGCTAAGACCTCTAGAGAATAAATTAATAAAAACATTTGTGATGTACATAGAGAAAGAAAGAAAAGTAGCAAGCATGAGGAAAACAGAAATTACACCACACTGACCTGTGACAAGAACAGGACCAACATTTTTTCAAGAAGCCAGTCGTGAGGTATGGGTACAGTTGGGGGAAGATCCATGTAATACTAATACTTAAATCTTGGAAACTGTGCAAGAATTGAAGGATGAGATGGCCCGTTTATGGGAAGATACTGAAAGGCTGATGCAGGAGCAGGAAAAGATCATGAAGAGTCTGTCTGATAGACAAAATCAATGACAACCAATTCCCAGTCTTGAGCATGAGAACATGACTAGCGAACAAGAATTTCGAACCTAGAATTTAGAAACAAAAGGCGACGAAGAGAATCAAGAGGAAGAATCTGATAATGTATCAGAACACAAAACACATAAAAGACAGAAAATAGAGCTACAAGGAGAATTTCAGAAAATAAAACCTCCCCTCTTTGATGGTGAATGGGAAGAGGTAGTTGAAGCCTGGCTCATCAATATCAACAAGTATTTTCATCTGTATGAATACGACCATAATTTAAAGTCTTGTTAGGACATCTTTTAGCTGCAAGGGAAAGCCACCTTGTGGTGGGAGGAAGTAAAAATGATACATGGAGTAAATTAGCAGAGGATAACTTGGGACAAATTTCAATAGTATTTTAAGGAGAAATACTTAATTGAAAGATATTATGATGATAAAGCCAATGAGTTTCATGACATCCGATTGGGTCAGTTTTCTAGGGACGACTTCATAACAAAATTGACATCCTTTCTATGGTATGTTCCTTACATAAGGGAATAGAAAGAAAAACTACACAGATTTATCAGCAGTTTGTCTATGTTTATGAAAGATTGTCTATAGTTTGATAACTCGAAAACCATGGATGAAGTTATACGAAAGGCTCGATTGTGTTATCAGCAAAACAGGCTAAATGGATATGGAATTAAGAGATGGGTTCACAAAAAGGGAATTAGGTTTTCCTCTGGCAGCAAGGGAAATAAGACCATAATCAATAGACTCCATAAAGGGACAGAAAATATAAATATGAACAGAAATGAGGCCATATTCAAATTTCTCTGTGAGTCCAAGACAAATGATAAATCAGGGAAAACTAAAGTGGAAGTAGTAGCTAGACCCCCAGTACAATGCTAGGGCTATGGAGGACCACATTATGTTAAAAATTTTCCACACTGAAACGTAACTGATGTGGTTGCACAGATTGAAGAAGCAACAATTATGGGGGAAGTGGAAAGAAGTATTCCTAAAATCAATGTTGCCTTGGAATCCCATCAGGCAGAATACCAGCCAACCATGATAGAATTTGAAGGTAAAATCTTCGACCAAACTATATATATTTTAATTGATCCAGGAGCTACTTTGATTTATATTAGTCCCAAAGTAGTAGAAATATCTTTTTTGCAAGTTTTTAAGTTTAAGAATCCTTGTTTAGTACAACTAACCACAAGAGAAAAAAGAAGGGTGTTGGTCAAGGTCAGCAATTGTCCCCTAAAGTTAGCAGGTCAGTCTATTATGGCATTCTTGAATGTGTTTCCCCTAGGATCATATGCTATCATCACAGGCGTGGACTGGTTGGAAAAACATTCATCCCTCATTAACTGTAAATCCTAACTATTAATTATATGGATGAAAAAGGAAAGAAGTAAGAAATTCAGTTTATAATAATACCAATGAAACTAAGACTAGTAACAACCTCTCAATTGGAAAAACGTATCTGAAAAGGATATGAAATTTATGCTATACAGGTAGGATATACTAATTCAAAGGAAAAATCTATTTATTTAGAAAATATACATGTGGTGCAGAATTTTATATAGGTGTTTCCTCAATAAATTTCAGGACTCCCTACGAAGAGGGATATAGATTTCACCATTGAGTTGATTCTGGGAATTGCCCTAGTATCCCGATCTACATATCGCATGAGTATATCAAATTTAACATAATTAAAAATGCAAATACAAGAACTTCTTGATAAAAAATATATCCACCCAACTATAACACCTTGGGGAGGTCCGATGATTTTTGTTAAGAAGAAAGATGGAACCTTGAAAATGTGCATGGTTTATTTCCAATTAAATAAATTGACCATCAAGAACAAATACCCTTTGCCTTGTATAGATAAGTTTTTTGATCAAGTGAAGGGAGCGAATATATTTTCAAAGATCGGCCTTCGCTCAGGTTATCATCATATTAGAATAAAGGAAGAAGATGTAGCAAAAACAACCTTTAGAACTCTTTATGGGAATTATGAGTTCATTGTGTTTTGCTTCAAGCTAACTAATTCTCCCGTGACCTTCACGTGCCTCATGAAGAGTGTATTTCATCAATATTTGGATAATCTTGTGTTGATTTTTATTGATGAAATACTAATTTATTTTCAGAATGTAGAAGAACATAAAGAACATCTTCGTATTGTTCTACAAGTTTTAAGAGAACATCAACTGTACGCCAAGTATAGAAAACATGACTTCTTTAAAGAATAAATCCAATATCTAGGGCATGTCATTACTAGGGTTGGAATTTTTGTGGACCAAGATAAAATAAAAACTATAATGGAGTGGCCAGTACCAAAAAACATGGCTGATATAAGATCATTTATGGGTCTAGTCGGATACTATAGGTGATTTTTTGAATATTTTTCCAGGGTGGTATATCCCATTACCTCTCTGCAAAAGAAACAAAAAACTTTTATGTGTACCATATATTTTCAAAGGTTTTTTGATCATCTTAAACATTTACTCACCACCATGCCCATTTTGAGCATTACAGATCCAAATAAAGATTTTTTGGTTTGTACAGATGCCAGCAAGGAAGGTGTAAGTGACGTACAAATGCAAGAGGGCAGGGTTATTGCCTATGAGTCTAGGAAGCTTAAGGAGCACGAGCAAAAATATTCATCCTATGACTTAGAGCTAACAACAGTGATTCATGCATTAAATATGTGGCAACACTACTTGATGGGTAAGAAATTTCTATTAATGAATGATCATCATAGTTTAACTAACTATTTTAAACAACCCACTCTGAATGCTAGGCAAGCTTATTGGGTTGACTTCCTAAGTGAATTTGATTTTGAAATCAAGCACTTGAAAAGAAAAGAGAACCGAGTCGCAGATCTCTTAAGTCGGAAGGTCAACTGCATATATGAGGTTTCATTCAGTGAAGTGCGAACTACATTTAATGAGCAGATTAAAGAAGCACCAATGCAGGATCCATAATATAAATTTTTATGGCAGCAAGCTAAAATTTTGAACAACAATGAACAACAACTGGGATATGAATTAAATCAAGAAGTTACACTGATTTATAGAGGAAGATTTTGTGTACCTAACCAGAAAGATATTAAAATTTTAATTTCAGATGAATATCATAAAATTTTGTATGCATGCTACCTCAGATATTAGAAGTTAATTACTGCACTCAAAAAGGAATATTTTTGGCCCGGTATGAAGAAAGAAGTAGTGGAATATTTGGCTCGTTGTTTGGAATGTTCTAAGTGAAAGCGGAACATCGTCACCCACCTGGATTACTGCACCCATTGCCTATTCATGAATGGAAGTGCGAAACTATTTCCATCAATTGTATAACAGAGCTACCTAAGTCTAAAAAGAAGAATGATTCAATAATGGTGGTAATAGATAATTTGAGAAAATCTGCTCACTTCATACCAGTATAGTCTACTTAGAAGGCCGTTCAAATCACTAATATATTCATGCAAATTATGTTTAGGTTACAAGGAATACCAAAGATTATAGTTTCCGACAGTGATGTAAAATTCACATCAGCCATCTGGAAAGCTTTATTTGGAGGTCTAGGCACACAACTGCATTTCAACACTGCCTACCATCCTTAGACGGATGGTCATACTGAGCGAGTGAATCAAATAATGGAAAAATGTTGTGAACATGTGTAATGCAATAGCCATCTAAATGGGAGGAGTATATACATTTAGTAGATTTTTCTTACAACAAAAACTACCATACTTCTCTGCAAATGAGTCCATTTGAAGTGTTATATGGGCGTAAGTGTAGGACACCCTCAAATTGGGGCAGCTTAGAGGATAAATTATTGCTAGTGCTACACATGTTAACAGAAATGGAAGAGATGGTTAAAAAAGTAGAAACCAATCTAAAGGCTGCTCACGAGTGCAAAAAATAATTATGCTAATCGAAAGAGAAGTTTTTGATAATTTCAAGTTGGATATCATGTTTATGTTCATGTACGAGCCAAGAAAAGTATGCTGCAATGGAGGAGACTAGTTTGAATTAGACCGGTGGCTTATCAGCTTGGTTTACCCAGCCATATTCGTATGCATAATGTATTTCATGTTTCTATATTTAAAAAATGCATATATGATCCTAACCAAATAATTAATTGGAAGGATATACAGGTAAATCAGAAGAGTTAATTAAGAACATGACATATTATAAATAGACTGCAAGACTCAGAACCTAAGAAAAAGGGCTGACTAATTTTTTTTTATTTTGTATAGGTCAAACCTATGTCGAATCGGAAGGCGAGTTCTTGGTCGAACCACTGGGTATACTTTATCGGAGAGAAGTAATGCTACTTATACGAGTTATCACCCATGTTAAAGTGCAATGGCAGCACTTTGGGCCAGAGGAGACCACCTGGGAAGATGAATAGGTTATGGGGGAGGCTTTTCCAAATATATTTCCAGTAAAGGAACATCAGGATGATGTTCAATCTTAGGGGGGAAGATGTGATGTCCCCAGTAAATGTAAATATTTAATTACTGCAATCAAACAAACTGAATACTATTATAAGTTTATAATTAATTATTTTGATTAAAGTTACATAGAAATTAAAATGTCGTAATGGTGACAATTATATATTTCTCATATGTCAAGTAGTTAGGTTAGGTGGTTACCTATCCCTAACTACTTCCTTGGAGATTTATTCCCAAGGGAGGGATCAAGAGGGTATGCGTACCTAAGATCAAGAGAGGAAAAAGATTAAAATTAGAGAACTTGAATACTGTGTTGGAAGGACAGATAGATTCAAGGAGCTAAGTCTTGTTAGGACCAGATAGTTGTTACCATTTAATATTGTTAAGCCTTAAGGAGAAATCCTGTGTGACGATAGATAGGGGGGAGACTCAGGCT
Source organism: Pinus tabuliformis (assembly GCA_031772625.1). Classification (NCBI taxonomy): domain Eukaryota; kingdom Viridiplantae; phylum Streptophyta; class Pinopsida; order Pinales; family Pinaceae; genus Pinus; species Pinus tabuliformis. The sequence goes on along the minus strand of CM062814.1, from coordinate 357,764,774 downwards.
GGAATAGAATATCTCATGGTTGGGAGGAGAGAGGACGACAAGAAATTTTAGCAATAATCAAAAAAGTATATTCAGAAGCCAAACTAGTGAAAGAATTTTCTAAATTGTAAGGTTTACTTTGCTAATTAAAAGACAATTTGGTCTTTTATTTTAGACGAAATAATTCTATTACTCGATTAAAAAAAAGGACTTAAAGACTCAGAGAACAGACTAAGAACAACTTTTAACATTGTAGCTAGGGTAGAGATCGAAGGACAATCTTAGAGTCACAAGAAATATATAGTTTATACACTTGTCATTTATAAAAAGTAGAATCTAAGAGTGCAAGTAAGTCATATGGTAAATTAAAGCTTATGTTAAATCGTTGTATATAACCATTAAAAATAAAATAAATTCAATGAGCGGAGCAGTACTAGAAAAGTTTTTGGACTTAACACAAGAAAGGATAACAGCCAAATCACCACATTGTATTCCCACATACATGAAATAATCCATGAGATCTATGCAATTTAAAATTACAAAACCCTGATTAACAATCAGGTTAAACCATAGAACTCAACTTAAGCCTTCGAATAAGTTTATACATAGAGGAAGCAATTTAACAATGTTATTCTAAGCCATATCATATGAAAAGCAATAGATTAAACTCATTAATTAATGATAAATGAAGAAACAGATAAAACTCATAATTTAAGGGTTTCACACAGAAGGGAGGTCTCACAGAAACTATCAGTTTTGTGTAGCTCCACAAGAACCCTTAGCTAGCTCCAGCAACAATAAGAGATAAAACCCAGAAGCATGATGGTCATGAACCCAGGTATCTTAGTTTACAATTCAAAAATAATCATCTCTCGAGAGTATGTACCAAAGTCGACAACGATTAGCACGACCAGCGGTTGCTTCATAGCTGAAAGAAAAATCGGCTTAGCTTGACTATAGACCTAGTCTTTAAATGACTGAAGTATTTGGCGAATTACTCATCTAAGACTAAATCCTTAGTAAATCTACTCAAATTGGCAAATGCATTACCCAGTAATCTTTTTGCACGAAGTCTGCAGGGTTTGGTAAGCTGAGCAGCAGCTCCATAAACTCTAAATCCATTACCAAATGAGAAGGGCAATGAAACCCTCCGGCGTCACCTAGGCAAGCAAAAACACGTAATATTAGAACTAGCAAAAGAATTTCAATCTGAAACGATAACAGAGATATCAAGTTGTATATGTAACCAAAAACAAGTTCATACCTGATAAAGGATCGATGATTATCCAGCAACACTAGTGTGGGAAAATCACATAGATGGGCAAACAAGGGGCATTCTCTTAATTCCAATGTAGAAAACTTCAAATTTAATAAATGAAACCTCGTCACGATGAAGTTGAAGAGGTAAAAATATGAAGACGGCTACCTGAGCAAGGAGTTTGATATTCTGGACTAGAACCTGTTTCAATTCACCGGAGATGTGAAAATGCCAAGAAACCATATTGTTAAGGAAGCTTAGATCGCCGCATTTTCATTTCCACCGTTTGATCTGGAGATTTCAGGAGGGTCATATATATGAAACACTTTTTGAGACTAAGGAGGCCAGCTGGTGTGTGCGTCGAAGACTCTAGATTCAATGTATACCAGGTCTATGACAACCAACCGTTAAGGTAAGACAATATTGAATGCCGCAGTACTAATTCAATGATATTTTATTTGTAAAGTGTAAAGCTCGATGAAATAAGGCTTGTTTGTACTTAAGAATATTGAACTCAAGTGTTATATGTCATAATAAGTACTTTTAACTCATGTAGCTTAAACCCCGATTCCACTAAAATAAATTAAAAATGCTTTGATGCGATAATAAGTGTTAAGTTAAAAATAATTAAATGACTAGCTCACAATTTACATTAATTCATTATCCAATTTTTTTTAGCTATTATATAGTTAATTTATATTTTATCTATTATATAGTTAATTTAGATAAGTATGTGACATTGTTGCTTTAGGATTTGATCATCGTTATTCAATCTTTAATATTTAATCTTGCAAATTGTATATCATATTTATGTCTGTGAAAATAACAAATATATTCTTTTATAATCTTACCTAGTCCTAAGCTAGTAAAAATATATGTCATTCACGGTTTCCATAGCGTTGAGGCTATCGGTGCTTGTAGAAGGCAGGTAGAAAGCACCTTGAAGAAACCTCCTTAGCAAATGAAGGCTAACAATATGTCATTCTTAGGAAATTTTTAGCCTTCTCTTTTTCTGAATTGTAAAGATTAAATAATGATCAAAACCTAAAGCAACAATTTGTTTCCCACTTATCCATATGAACCATCTAAAATGAAATTGTGCAAATATACAATTCCAGATTTCTTGTAATGATTTCAACAATTATTTCGTTGTTGACTTTTTCTTCGGAGCTTCTGCGGTCAACTCTTTATTCTCCACGGCTTCCATTGTATGCGTTGTTCCCTTTCTCTTTTGTGATTTCTTCTCCAAAGCTTTTAGCTTCCACAATTTCATTGCATACATATAATGTTTGATAGGTTTGAGTGGTGATCAATTCCAATGGAAACAGAGAGACGTGGTGTTTGCCTTATCCAAAATGACTGCGGAGAATATGTGGCAAAAGAATAATAATTTAATTTGTTATTTTTTCTTTGCAAACCGAAAACCTTGACTTTTCATTTCTCATACTTTTAATCTAATCGGTTAGATTGTAATTTATATGAAGAATCCCACATATCTAATCAAGACCATCCAAACAATTTTTTATTAATGAAAAAATAAAATCCTTTGAGTCCAATTCCAATGTAATTTTTCTACAAGAACCAAACACTTGGCATATTCTCTAATAGAACGTTACATTCAATAGTGACGGGGAAGGGAGATGAATTTCATCTTCGAAGATGCAACGCTGGATTCTATGCCCATTTAAATTAATATCCACGTAATTGAAAATTCAGCGTAATGTGTTGTATAGTGAAAGTAACATTTAATTCCAAGACATTGAAACTCTACGTACAAACAATCAGAGAATGCCCTCACATTGACCAGTGTGTGACTTGAAAATTCATGTAGAAGTTGTTGAATATTGACCAAAGTTCTCTCCACGACCTTAGACTGTATGTTTTGATATCTGTTTACTTCAAAGGCAGTTTTGATATTTGATGCAGGAGCATGAGGCTTGAAGGAAAAAGGATTCGAACTTATTCCAAAAATCCAAAAAAAGTTACAAGCAAAGGAGTGGCATCCTTTAGCTGTCAGTTCACAAGGTTTCTAGATAGGATTTGAGCTAGGATTTAGCGATTGAGTAGTTTTAGTTTTGATTCAGTTAAGATTCCAAGGAGAATATCGACCAGATTAGATATTGTTTAAGATTAAGAAAATTTGATCCAGTGTTTTAAGGATCTGATAGTTAGGATGGAATAGTATTTATGTAAGTCCACAATGATTGTAAAAGGATTTTGACTGATTCAGCTTGTTTTGGCCATATATGATTAAGTTGCAGAAAACATAACTATGTGTATTTGTGTTGTGTAATTGGTCAATCCCGGTGGTGTTGCGTCCCTCCACGGTGTCTCTATGTATCATTGAATTTCTAGTTTGGCAGAAATATTAGAGTTCTGTGTGATCACTTTTAAATTCTTTCGCCATGTATTAGTGACTGCGGGAGTAGAAGTGTACGAATTCTTGATCTAGGACTGAAGCCCCGCACTCATTTCTAACCGTTGATTCCATTTTCAATGTCTTAAGTCACCGTCAACAGTGGGGGTTAGCCTAGTTTTAACCCATGTACAAATAGAAGTCCCACAAGCTGTATGATCTAATGGCCCCTATTACCCAACAGATATTAGGTCATCAAGTGTTCGAAATTTAATCCTCGAACCGGACCCGAACTTTTATAAATTGAGGTTTATAAATCTATCAGCTCCATGAGGCGGGTAACGTCACACAAATCTCAGTGCGATATCACAGTGACCATCGGATCACTGCTAATTGTTGACTGCTCGATCGCGATTAATATCACATCACAAGATTCAAGAGTGAATAACCCTGGCTGACGAAGTTGCGAAACGTGATGTGCGATACGAGGATTGCTGATAATATTGCATTGCATTATTCTTGAGTAAATGAACCCTGCCTGGTGAGCTTGCGATTGCGATGTGAGATGCTTAAAGGACATGAAAAAGCACTTGTCATTGTGGATAAATTAAGAAGTTGTGATAATTTGGCAGAATAGATAACTTTGAGGTAGATGACTGATACTCTGCAGGAAATCCAAGAAGAAATCCCACCTGAACATGCTGAAATCATTTGTGGGTTTGAATGATTGTCTATTACGCCTGCACCCCGGCCACCATTTGTGGTATTAGAGCAGCTTACTGACATCGAACAGGATCTCAAGGATCAGAAGAAGAAATCCAACATGGCTTTCAGAGTTGGAGGAAGAGGTGGTGGTCGAAGAAGAGGACGACTAGCTGCAAATGCTGAAGTGTTGGAAGCTATGCAACAGATGCAAGCTAGATTGGAAGCAGTGGAAATGGGAAGAGATGCAGATGTTGGGGATGTCAGTGAACCTAAAGCTAAAGGTACAGAAGATGAGGAACCCGCAGATGTAACTCCTAAAATGAGATTCTTTAGGTCAGTATTTAGATCCACATCCAAGCCTAGACTTGAAGTCTCAATCTACATAGGAAACTTAAACCCTGAGGAATTGATAGACTAGATAAATGACATGGAGAAATTCTTCAATTATGAAGAAAAAGATTAAGGAAAATGTTAGGATATTCCAACACATAGGAAATATTTAAGTATAACTTGGTCTAGTGTAGAGCTAGGTAAATTTTGTTTCTTTACTATGTACTTTTTTAACTTACAATCCGATGGTCACGATATGTTCTAGACATGAAGTGATCTGATGGTTCATTCTCTCCTTAGTATTAGTGACACTTGATCCGTGGCTTAACACAAGATCGGTCCATGATATCTATTTAAAGAGCATGGAGGGTCATTTATAGGTTAACCGTTCATGAGATAATATTATGTAAATTTTCTTTCTTTTAATAATAAATTTCCTGAAGTGGCCACATTGGCTCAGGTCGTGGATAGTTTCCCTCTTTGACGGTTTTAACCACGTCAAGAATACTAGTGCATTGATCTGTGATCTATTTGTGTTTGGTGTCCTTTGGTGTTCTATCTGAAGAACTTACCCTGTAAATTTGTACATGGTATCAGAGCAATTTGAGGGTCGCATCCATTAGTAATCCAAATTTGAAGCCGGTACAAACACATCTGACTGTCATTTCCTAGATCTACTATTTCTGACCACTTTTGGGCTGAGAAGACTACTCTATTGTGTTAAGAGCATCTGTTCCAGAGAGGAACCCCTTTCGTTTCACGTGAAAAGGCTTCCGGTAGCCCTAACTACGTCATTTTTAAGATATGGAGGTATACAGTCTTTATTTGCAGTTCTAGATATTCATCTCTGTTTTTATGTCGGTTTATTTAGCTCTCTATTTTTTATTACCAAATCTATACCTTTCATTTCTATGTATGCTCTTTTCCCTGCGACTTTGTGCGATCTGGAAAAATAAAAAACATAAAAGAAGGATTTTTCTCATGCGTATGCTCCTTTCCGCTGCGCCTTAGTGTGTTCTCTGAAAATCAGAAACATTGAGAAAAATATTTAGTTTCCAGCTAAAACTAACTTCAAGCCATAAGGTTTGTTTTTTTTGTATGTCCATGTTGATTTTTGTGGTTTTTGTTTTGTAGGCGAAAAAAGAGCTTTTTCAAGTAAGCACGCACCCCAAAGCTTTAGTGACTAAAAAAAAAAAAAAACCTTCCTCTTTTCGTAAAATTACTAATCTTTTAAACTATCTCACTTGGTCCAAATTTACTTTATGAGAATAGAGGTCTCACCTTCAAGTCTTTCTTTTTGTTGAGTTACTTTTTCAAAAAGCACATGTAACTTATGTTTTAAAGTTACTTTATGTAAAATTGTTATCACCCATTATAAAAAGTGAGCCACTTATAATTCTAAAGTCTCTTTATCTTTTATTTAAGTTACAATTTAGTGGATAGCTCATAAAGTACCATTGTAAAAGTGACTTTCACTTATTTATAAAAGTGAGTCACATAATTTTTTTTTCATGTGAGCTAATTAGATATGTTTGGAAATGGGGCAGATTTTTTTTTAAATATAACATTATCATTCATTTCCGCACATTCACGCACTTCGTCGGCATCTTCAACAATTTTTCTTCAAAAATCCATAACTTCTTTATCCGGAAGCCATTTTCAGAGCCTTTTTTTTAATCAGCATAATTTTTCGAGATCTTTCCATTGAATCACTAACTTTCAGCATCTACAGCATCAGTTTCTATTAAAATTGAAAGTCCATGCCAACTTATTCTTGACAGTGCCAACTACTTCCAATGGTGGTCCTACATTGTGGATTTACTTAGAAGTAAAGGTCTTTACAAAATAACCTCAGCCCAAGAAACCAAACCTCAAGATGAAGATAAGGTAGCCAAATGGGAAAATAGGCAAGATCAAGCACGTGGGTTGATAGTGATGTCTATTTCTTCAGACCTTGGATTCCATATCATAGAACTTGATATTCCTAATGAAACAACTCACTAAAGTTTTTGGAGTCAAAAATAAAATTAGAGCCCATCAACTCGAAAATGAGTTGCTTACATTGGACCCCAATAATTTTTCTTCCATTGAAGATTTTTTGTCCAATTTCAAGACCCTTAGACTTCTCTTGGAAGGCGTTAAGGTTAATATAGGAGATGGTAGCCTTATCTATTCCATTCTTACTAAGTTGGGACTAGCATACTCTGTGTTTTTTTCCACCTTCCATTCTATTAGGGAAGCCTTTATTTCTCAAGGAAAAGACTATAAGTCCCCCTCTTTTAATGCCTTTTGTGATTATTTAATAATAGAACAAGAAAAGCTCTTATATCTTGGTCTTCTTAATCTTGGAAACTCTTCTAAGAAAGCCTTAGTCACCCTGCAGCAACCAAATTCAAAGAATCCTAAGAAGCGATATCCTAAAAGGAATGGTCCTAAACCAAACAAGGGTCCTAAGCAATTTCAGCCTCAAAATGAAAAATCATTTCGACAAAATGATAAGGTAAATAAAAACAAAGGGAAGAAGCCTGATAGAAATTGCCACTTTTGTAGTCGAGGTGGCCTTCTAGAATCCAAATGCTTTAAAAAGATGGAAGCCTTAGAAGTAGCAATGAAGAAGCATAACATCCATTTGGAGCACTCTTCAACTTCAACTTCAACTTCAGGAATAGCACTTTTTGCTTGTGGTTGTCAAGCATCTCAGTCTGGTTATGCACTAAATGTACCTTATTCTTCTCATTCTCATGAGTGGCTCATTGATTTTGGAGCTTCTTATCACATGGCAAAAAACAAAGCCACATTTTCTTCTTTAAATGATTGTAACACCAAAAGTATATATGTTGGTGATGATATATCTCTTACTGTTATAGGGACTGGAACTGTTCATCTAGACAATGGTTAATTTAATGATGTATTATGTGTTCCAATATTATATTGCAACCTTCTATCTGTATATTAGATAACTCATTAAGGTGAAGGTAAAATCGTTGAATTTTCACCTCACGATGTCGTAATTAAGGACCTAAGTGATCCTAGACATATTTTAGCTACTGGCATTTCTGATGATTCTGCAAGGTTGTATAAATTTAACAACTTTGGGTCATCAAATATTCCCTCGGTATTTGTTGCTCATAATGATGAAGTGAGCAAACTTTAGCATGAGCGATTTGGTCACTTAAACTATCGCTCCCTTTAGAATCTATGGAAAGAAAATATGGTGACAGGTCTTCCAATGGTATCTTGTAGAGATGGTGTCTACTCCGGATGTGTACTCGTAAAACATCATCAGGATAGTTTTGAAAAATGTGCCTCTTGACACACCTCAGCCCCTTTACAACTTGTGCATAATGATTTATGTGGTCCACTTCCAGTTGTTTCATTCTATGGCTACAAGTATTTCTTAAATTTCATTGATGATTTCTCCAGACGCACTTGGGTATACTTCTTAAAACTCAAGAGTGAAGTATTTGACATGTTCTTGGCTTTTAAGGCCTTTGTTGGAAAACAATTTGGACATTAAATTCTTAAGCTAAGATCTAATAATGGCGGAGAATATGTTAACAACAAATTCATCAACTTTTGCACTGAGAATGGAATTCAAATGCAACATATTTTTCCATATACTCCACAACAAAATGGTGTAGCTGAAAGGAAGAATCACACCTTAAAGGAAATGGCTAATTGTATGCTTCAATCTAAAGGACTTAGTCTTAATTTTTGGGCAGAAGAAATTAACTGTGAAAATTACATAGTAAATCGCACTCCTACTAAGGTTTTAAAGAATATCACTCCAGAAGAAGCATGGAGCTCAATTAAACCAGATGTAAGTCACTTTAGTGTTTTTGGAAGTGAAGCATGGGCCCATATTCCAGATGAGAAACACAAATCTTTAGAACCTAAGAGTGAAAAATGTATTTTTGTTGGATATTCTGAAGATTTCAAAGGATATAGACTTATCCACTTAAGTCCAAAAATGTTATCATTAGAAGAGATGTAAAGTTTGCTAAAAATATATTGCCCTACAAGCCTAGTCCAGCGGATGTGCCACCTCTCTCTATCCCTTCTACTTTTGAAAATATTTCTTCTTCAAATGATGATAGTGAGGATGACAGTCGTCCCCCACCTTCTCGGGATCCTCCTTCAACTCCTCAGCTTCCAAAATGGGTTTGTTCTACTCGGAATGCAGTAGGTGGTCTTGTCGGTGATCCTATAGATCAACGACATACATGTTCTCAGTTCAATAGAGCCTCTTCTTTACTGGCTCAAGCTTCAACAAATTATGATCCTGACACCTTTGCAGAAGCTTCAGGCCATCCAAATTGGGACGCAGCTATGAATGAAGAATATCGTTCATTATTAGCAAATGATACATGGGATCTTGTTCCTCTTCCAAAGGGACGAAAACTTGTTAGATGAAAATGGGTTTACAGAACCGAGTATGCACGAGATGGAAAATTTGATAAACATAAGGATCGCCCTGTCACTAAAGGTTTTACACAAGTTGAAAGCATTGACTATACTGAAACCTTCTCCCATGTTTCCCAAATGAACTCTATCCACCTTTTTCTTTCCCTTGCTGCCTCTTTCAAATCGAAAGTCCATCAGATGGATGTTAAATCTGCCTTCTTGCATAGGGACTTGCATGAAAAAATCTATATGGAACAACCTGCTGGCTTTATACAAATAGACTCTGGTCTTGTATGTCGGCTTAAGAAATCTCTTTATGGTCTCAAGCAAGCCCCTCGAGCTTGGTATGCCAAAATGGATAGCATTCTTTTAGAAACTAGCTTTTCTAGGTGTCATTCTGACAATACTGTCTACACCAAGAAAGTGGGCAAGTCTCTTATCATTCTTGTTCTTTATGTTGATGATCGTATCCTTACTGGTAGTGATCCCAACCTTATAAACCATGTGAAGTCCAGCCTTAAAAATAAGTTTGAAATGACAGACTTAGGACACTTGCATTATATTCATGGTCTTCAAGTCTTGTATTCTAAGGAAGGTATTTCCCTTTCCCAGTCTAAGTATGCCTGTGATCTTCTACGCCATTTTCACATAGAAGAATGTAAGACAACACCTTCTCCCCTTCAGTCTAGAGCCAAACTTTCAGTCTCTTGTACTTCCCCTGAAGTTGATGCTACCTTATACCGTCAACTTGTAGGAAAACTTTTGTATCTAGCCCATACTCGTCTTGACCTTTCCTTTGTTGTTGGCCTTATTGCTCGGTTTATGCAAAATCCACATGAAATTCATTGTAAAGCAGCTAAAATAATACTTCGTTATGTTCAAGGTGCAATTCAGTTTGGGATTCATTACAATGCAGAAGCATCTCCTCTATTGGTTGGTTTCACTAATTCCAATTGGGTTGGTTACCCTGATGATCGAAGGTCTACTGCAGGTTATGTGTTCACTCTTGGTTCAAGACTTATTATATGGGCTTGCAAGAAACAAAGTGCCATTTCTTTTTCTTCAGCAAAAGTAGAGTATCATGGTGCCATAGAAGCTAGTAAGGAAGTCTTGTGGCTTCATCAGATCCTATCAGAGTTTGGCTTTTAGTAGCAGCATCCGACTACACTTTGGTGTGATAATCAAATTGCCATTCAACTATGCAAAGATCCAGTCCAACATCAGCGCAGGAAACACATTGAATTGCACATGCACTTCATCAAAAAGCTCATTCATGACCATGTTCTTGAAGTGCAATATTGTTCATCAGACGATCAAGTTGTAGACATCTTTACAAAGGCTCTCACAGAGGCAAATTTCACTAAACTTTGATTTATGGTTGGAGTTCAGGAAGTTGTCACAAAGGGGGATAGGCTCTAGTGCCTCCTTCCCTCTCCTATTGTGTCATATTTTTACATCCTTCAATCCTATCCCAAGTTGTTCTTAAGGGGGGATGTTAGGATATTCAGACACATAGGAAATAGTTAAGTATAACTTGGTCTAGTGTAGAGTTAGGTAAAGTGTGTTTCTTTACTATGTACTTTTGTAACTTACAATCTGACAATCACAATATCTTCTAGACATGGAGTGATCTGACGGTTCATTCTCTCCATGGTATTACCGACACTTGATTCATGACTTAACACCCGATTGGTCCATGATCTCTCTTTAAAGAGCATGGAGGGTCATTTGTAGGTTAAATGTTCATGAGAGAAGATTATGTAAATTTTCTTTCTTTTATTAATAAATTTCCTGAAGTGGTTGCATTGGCTCAGGCCGTGGACTGTTTCCCTCTTTGAGGGTTCTAACCACGTCAATAATACGGGTGTATTGATCTATGATCTGTTTGTGAGCGGTGTCCTTTGGTGTTCTATCTGAGGAACTTACCCTATAAATTCGTACAGAAAAAAGGTGAAGTTTGTTGTCACGAAACTGAAAGGAGATGCAGCACTTTGGTGGGATGGAGTGCGGGCACAAAGAAGAAGACTTGGCAAATAAAAAATTAAGAATTGGAGCAGGATGGTGGCAAAAATGAAAAGTAATATTCTACCAAGTGACTATCAGCGCACATTATTTAGGCAGATGTAGAATCTTAAATATAGGTCTATGGTAGTAAAGGAATACACAGAGAAATTCTACAAAGTGAGTATAAGAGCAAGATAAATCGAAGATACAGATGAGAACGTTGATAGATATGTGAATGGTCTTAGAATGGACATTCAAAATGAGATAAGTGTATTGTCTCCTACAATAGTAGAAGAGGCTTATCAGATGGCATTGAAGGCTAAAGAAAAACTCATCAGGAAGTAGTTTGCCAGAAATAGAGGTACCTTCCAAGGAAGGGGAAGACAAGGTGGTAGAGGAAGATCTACAACACCTGGAGATGCAGCTAGCAGTAGCTCAAGCTAGCATGCACCCACAAGAGGTGATGCAAGTGGCAGAGGGAGTTTTTCTAGAAGAAGGGGAGGCAGAGGTAGACGAAGAGAAGTTAGATGTTACAGATTTAACAAGCTGGGACACAGAGCTTATGAGTGCCCAAAAAATATAGGAACGAATAAAAGGAATGCAATTGTTGCAAAAACTAAAGAGGCAGCAAAAAAGGTAATAGACGAAGAGAATGTACCAGAGAAAGGGGAATATTTTCTAGTCAAATTTTTTTGTTAAAACAAACTAAGGAAATTGTTGAACGAGCACAAAGGAAAACCTTGTTTAGGACCGTGTGCAAGGTTGAAGGGAATTGTTGTCAGATGATAATAGATAGTGGTAGTACAGATAATTTGGTCTCCACAGAAGTGGTGGAGAAGTTGAAATTGAAAACAAAGAAAAATCCAACACCTTATAACGTGTCATGGCTTCAAAAGGAATATTAGTTGGTAGTGAATGAGAAATGTGAAGTGGAGTTGCAGTTGGGAAAATACAGAGACAAAATTCTATGCGATGTGATGCCTATGGATGTGTGTCATATATTGTTGGGTAGAACATGGCAGTATGATAGAGGATCTATGCATGATGGAAAGAAGAACACATGCAAATTCAACAAAGATGGTGTCAATCATACATTGTTGCCACTAGAGGAAGAGGATACATCGAAGAAATCCGATCGAAAGACCCTTTTACTAAGTGGAAAGGAGTACTTACAGCAAATTGAAGAAGATAAGGTAAGTTATGCGTTGGTTTGCAAACCCAAGGTAATAATTACTTCCACAAAAGTTTTTGATTTACCAATTGAAATTCAAGAGATGTTGACAGTTATTGTGATATCATTGTAGATGATTTGTCTGATGAGTTACCACCCATTAGAAAAATTAGTCATCACATATATTTGATTCTAGGAGAAAATCTACCAAATAAAGCAACTTATAGGATGACTCCCACAAAGAATGAAGGGATCAGGAAACAGTTTCAGGGACTGTTAGACAAGGGATTGGTTAGAGAATGTTTGAGTCCTTGTGCAGTGCCAACAGTGTTGAGCCCAAAGAAAGATGGAGGCTGGAGAATGTGCATTGACTCGAGAGAAATCAATAAGATAACAATCAGGTATAAATTTCCTTTACCTAGAATCAAATATTTGATGGATTGTTTGAGTGGAGCTAGATATTTTACAAAGTTAGATTTAAAAACTAGTTATCGTCAAATCAGACCTAGAGAGGGAGATGAGTGGAAAACTTCTTTTAAACCCAACGAAGGATTGTATGAGTGGATGGTAATGCATTTTGGATTATCGAATGCCCCTAGTATATTTATGAGACTTACGAATGAAGTTCTGAAGGAAACTATTGGTAAATTTGTAATAGTATATCTGGACAATATATTAGTTTACAGTAGATCTAAGGAAGAACATGTGAGACATCTAAATTATGTCTTATAGAGGCTACACCAAGAAAAATTAATGTTAAATTTAAAGAAATGTTCATTCATGAAAGAGGAGTTGGTGTATTTGGGCTTCATTGTTTCTGTTGAGGGGTTAAATATGGATCCAGAAAAGATCAAGGCTATCATGGAGTGGCCTTCACCAAAAAGTGTTTTTGAGATAAGAAGTTTTCACGGTCTTTCTAGTTTTTACAGGAAATTCATAAGGAATCTTATTAAGATTATTAATTATTGATAAAATAAAGAAGCAAAGACAACCATTTAAATGGACTGCTAAAGCAGAAAAGAACTTCCAGCTGTTGAAGAGAAAGATTACTAAGAAACCTATTTTCATTTTTCTTGATTTTAATAAACCTTTTCAAGCGAAGTGTGATGCCAGTGGAGAAGCCATTGGAGTTGTTTTGAGTCGGGAGGATAGGCCTGTAGCTTATTTTATTGAAAAGCTAAATGAGACAAAGAATAAATATTCTTATTATGACAGGGAGTTTTATCCAATGATGCAGTATTTGAAGAAGTTGAGATATTACTTGATGTCCAAGGAGTTCATATTGTATTCAGATAACCATGCATTACTATACATTATGCAACAGCCAAAGCTTAACCAAAAGCATGAAAAATGGGTAGAATACCTGCAAAGTTTTAATTTTGTATTAAAACATATAACTGGTCAATTAAACAATGTAGCAGATGCCTTAAGTAGAAAAAGCATTTTTGTTCAAGAAAGTCAAATTCAAGTGTTGGGTTTTGATTTTCTTAAAGAGTTATATAAGAAAGATATAGATTTTAGAGAGGCAGTTGAAGCTTGTAGAATTCCAGTTTTGTTAGAGAGAAGCAAGTGGTTGCATTATTTCCTGCAAGAGGAACTGTTGTTTAAAAGAAATCAACTGTGCATACCAAGTTGTTCTATGAGGGAGAATTTGATCAAGGAGAAGCATAGTGGAGGACTTGGAGGGTATTTTGGTGTAGACAAGACTTATGAACAGTTGAACAAGTTTTATTTTTGGCCGAAAATGAGGTATGAAGTGGAAAAATATGTGAAAAATTGCAAAGTCTGTCAGTATGCGAAGGGAAGGAGTCAAAACACGGGTTTGTATGTTCCGTTACATATTGCAGATAGGCCTTTGGATATGGTAAGTATGGACTTTGTTTTGGGTTTACCAAAATCTCAAAGAGGAAATGATTCAATTTATGTAGTAACTGACAGATTTTCAAAAATGGCACATTTTATTCCATGTTATAAAACTAGTGATGCTACTCATATTGCTAATCTGTTTTTTAAGGAGATTGTAAGATTACATGGGTTACCTAGAGCATTGTTTCAGACAGAGACACCAGATTTCTAGACATTTCTGGAGGAAATTGTGGAAGAAGCTTGGAACTAAATTGAGTTTCAATTCTTCTTATCATCCTCAGACTGATGGACAAACTAAAGTTGTAAATAGAAGCTTAGGTAATATTTTGAGAAGTCTTTCAGGTGAACATCCAAAACAATGGGATCAAGTATTGGCATAGGCAGAATATGCATAAAATGATTCTCCTAACAGGAGTATAAGGCAGAGTCCGTTCCATATAATCTATGGAATGCACCAAAGAGGAGTATGTGAATTGAGAGACTTGGGAAAAGCTAAAAGGAGAAGTGATAAAGGAGAAGATTTTGCTACAGAAGTTAAAGCAATACATGAACAGGGAAAACAACAACTACAGGACAACAACATAAAATACAAGGGTGGAGCAGATTTGAAGAAAAGAGAAGTTAATTGGGGATTTGGTTTTAGCACACCTGAGAAAGAAAATATTTACAAAAAGGGAGTATAATAAAATAATGTTTAAGAAAATTGGACCATGCATAGCCTTGAGAAAATTTTCTGCAAATGCATATGAAATTGAATTACCCCCTGATATTGGAATATCTCCAATTTTTTATGTTGTTGACTTATACAGGTATGAAAAGGAACAAGCAGATGACACATCAAAGGATCAAGAAGAACAAGAGATTTATTGGATAAAATAATTACCTATAGAAAAGGAATTGAAGCGAGAGAGGATTTTAGACAAAAAATTGTTGAAGAAGACAAGAGGACAGGAATATTTTTAGTATTTGGTCAAATGGAAGGGTCAACCAATTGCTGAAGCTACTTGGATGACAGATGCCATGCTACAGAAGTTGGAAAGTTCTATAGGAGAGCCCATGGACAGGAGCCCATGAAAAATTTTGTCCTCAGAGTTCTGATGTAGGAGCATGAGGCTTGAAGGCAAACGGCTTCGAACTTATTCCAAAAATCCAAAAAAAAGTTACAAGAAAAGGAGTGGGATTCTTTAGCTTCAATTCACAAGCTTTTTATATAGGATTTGAGCTAGGATTTAGGGATTGAGTAGTTTTGTAATTAACTCATGGCATTTTTTATTCAGTTGAGATTCTCGAGGACAATATCGACCAAATTAGATATTGTTTAAGATTAAGCAAATTTGATCCAGTGTTTTAAGCATCTGATAGTTAGGATGGAATAGTATTTATGTAAGTCCACAATGATTGTAAAAGGATTTTGACTGATTCGGCTTGTTTTTCCCATATATGATTAAGTTGCAGAAAACATAACTCTGTGTATTTGTCTTGTGTAATTGGTCAATCCCGGAGGTGTTGCGTCCCTTCACAGTGTCTTTGTGTATCATTGAATTTCTAGTTTGGCTGAAATATTAGAGTTCCGTGTGATCGCTTTTAAATTCTTTCACCGTGTTTTAGTGACTGCGAGAGTAGAATTGTATGACTCTTGATAAGAAACTTAGGCTTCTTAAGGATTTCTGCTCTACCATGGGTATCACTGTTAACACTGACAAAACAAACCTTATGATTATCAAATCCAAGAAAGACACTTAGGCTAATTTTATGTATGACAATAATAACTTGGATGAAGTGTATTCTTACAAATACCTAGGAATTGATATTCATCACAATCTCAACTGGAACTATAGCATTGAGAAAAGGATTAATGGGGGGTGGAAAGCTTATTTTGGTCTTGGAAATAATTGTAAAACGGCAAACCTCGTAATGTGGGATAAAAATAAGTTCATCTTTGAAACTTTAGTCACTTCTTTTATCTTATATGGATGTGAGGTCTAGGGTTGCAGCATCTCTAGAGAATCCTGGAGAATGATTGAGCAAATCCAGAAGCGTTTTATAACGTATAACCTGAAAATTAAAAGCAACACACCCTATCCTGTTCTCCTTATAGAAGTAGGTCTTTCCCCTATCGAGAGCCTAGCTATGACTAGGCTTCTGTTGTAGAAGCACAAACTCAATAACGTAGGAGATCATAGACTTCTTAAGCTAGCTTTAAATTCCAACCAAAACCACCTAAGGCTCAAGCGGGGGTGGTATAAAGACACAAAGGCTTGGTTAAACCTTTGGGAGATCAACGAGAATGATGCTTTGCAAAACATTAATAACATTAAAAATATTGTTACTTTTAAGTTCAAAGAAAAAATGTGGTGTGAGAAAGATTTAGCACCTAAAAGAAAATTAAGTTATTATAAGAAGGTCATCAACCCCACCATAGAAGATGAAAAGTATCTCTCTGTTTTAACTAGCTCAAAGAAGAAAATTAATATAGCGAAGATTAGAACGAACTCTCATGAGCTGCATAGTGAAACAGGTCATTGGGCAGTTCCTAAAACACCATGGATGGAAAGGATCTACCATATCTGTGGGAATAGAAACATTGAGGATGAAAACCACTTCCTCTTAGAGTGCCCCGCATACAACCACATTAGATCTCAGTTTCATAATCTTTGCTGCAATACTGACCTTCCTAGCGTTTTACAATGTCAAAATTATAGTGAGCTCAGGAGGCTTCTCTCCAAGCTTTTTGAGCATAGGAATAAAATCTTAAATCAAACTAAATGATTTGTTTCTTTAGGTCTGATAGACCAAAGTTTAGTCTCAATAGATGTTAACCATCATCATCATCATCATCCTCATCATATATATATATATATATATATATATATATATATATATATATATATATGAAGTTGATATCCACATGAATTAGTTAACATTGCTTGTCTATTTGGAAAATAGGTTATGTTTTATTTTAACATTATTTTCCTATTTAGAAAATAAGTTATTTTTATTTTAAGAGTGACATGTGTCAATTCCATGTTGATCACGGACCAAATTACACATCTCCGGCATATTGGACAGTAGAATGAGCTTCTTGGATCCAAAAATTAAAATTTATCCAAAGTTTATCATTATGAAATTAAATTTTTTATTTTTAAATAAAATTTAAATTTATTGATTAAAAATTAATAATGTGTGTATATGAGTAGATAATTAGTCCAGTGAAAAATTGTGAGCCTAGGTAAAGTTGACGAGCAAATGAAGAATTACAATAGAAATAATATTTTTTATTAATATATTAAACTTTTCAATTCATCAAAGTTTTTAAAATAAATAAATATATATGAAAAAATGGTGAGTATGTTGGACAATAATCACAATCACAATATTATATAAATTAAATTGATATTGAAATAAATATTGCAGGGAAACCATGTGTAAAGCATAATATAGATAGAAATCCACAATAACATTAAATTTATTTATGAACTACTTCATCTATGTGAGACCATAGCAGTATAAAGTCTTAAGATAACAATAAACAATACGCTTTAGTATAGTCTAACTTTGAATAAACCTTATTTGTTTTAGGTAATTTAAATTTTATGGAAAAAACCAAAATTTATATAAAAGGAAAATAATTAACAATTTGTTATCAAAATCTTTAAAACTTACAAATTGCATAACTTGTTCCAGAACAATTCATTAAAAAAGAGTTCAACTTCAATGTAACAATATTTAACTTTATGAGTAAAAGCTATAAAATAATATTCCAAAATATTTATTTCTAATTTGAAAAAAAAAATATACAATACAGAATATCATTGTATATTTAGACTCTGTATAATTAAATATAGTTCATTTTTCTTTCTAATTTCTTGTTTTCAATTTTACTTATTTTTCTTCCAATTTTGGTTTCATGTTTCTGCATGTATTTATATGGATTTTCAATTTGCTAAATTTTCATATTTTTTTACCTTAATTTAGTTATATTAAAACTAAATAATAAGTACTCACTAACTTGTTTAAGTTAGTTAAGAATACGTTTACTACTTGTGATCAAAATTTTGTTCATAAATATTATCTATTCCCAAAATAAATAAATCTCCCAAAAATATATTAAAAAAAAAGTAAAATTCATAAAACTAAAAATAGCATAAGTCTATATAATTTTGTTACCAATTATTTCACAGATTCCAAGATTGTTTTCCATCTTTATACTTTTTCTATCAATTTAAATTAACAAAATCTTATTATGATTTCCTCAATGGTAATTAAAATAGAAGATATCGAACAAACCAGTACATTAAACCACACATCAACATTGAGTCGAGCTTAGCCACGAAGTACAATACTACAACATGAACGTTAGTGCTGTATAAAGGTGGAAAGGGCTAACAAGTTTGCTATCGGGTATTAAATGTCCATTTAGCATTAAATGTCCATTTAGCTGCAAGCTTGATAGCCATATAAAACAGACACACCAAGCGCTTTCCGAAAACTCCTTCCCCACCTAAAATTGTATAGCTATCAAACTTGCAGCTAAGCAAACATTTAATACCCAAGCTTGTTAGACCTTACCTATAAAAATAACCTGTCTATAACACAATGCCAACCTCAGAACATATTCATCCAAAATTAACTGAATATGACACGGGGAAAAAATGTTATTTCATCATTTTCACCTAACATTGCAAACACAAATCTAGACCACACGTCACCATCGGGTGGAGATTATGCCGAAATACGATACTACCGCATCAATATTAGCGACGCATAATGGTTGGCTCTCTCTCCACCTTGCCAAGCTTATCCCCTATCCATCCAAATTAAATACATCCAAAGTTAAATAGGAAACAAAAATTTAGACTCATCATTTCTCCATCGCCATTCTTAGAGCCTTGTCACCTAACTCCATTCCCACAATATATGAATTTTTAAGCATTATATTGAAATCAACGTAGAAAGCATTAGAGTTCACGAATGATTTGTCGAGTAATGATACTAATAACATAATTTAATATTAAAAAGGAAATTAGAGT
The DNA here is from genome assembly GCA_031772625.1 of Pinus tabuliformis. Classification (NCBI taxonomy): domain Eukaryota; kingdom Viridiplantae; phylum Streptophyta; class Pinopsida; order Pinales; family Pinaceae; genus Pinus; species Pinus tabuliformis. Next base: position 357,745,671 of record CM062814.1, on the reverse strand, counting down.
CGACGATTTTTTTTAAATTAAGAATATTTATGAGAAGTTATGATTAGTTAATGGTATACTTTTGTTAATATAATTATTTATTTATTTTATATGAATGGATAATAGGGTTGCTTTTTGTAGATTTCATAGGAAATGTATTTTTTTTTCGATTTTTCATAATTTTTTTTGACAAATACAAGAGAATTTTTTTTTTTTTTAAAGCTATTGATTTTGGTTTTTTCAGTATGTGGCCAAAAAAAAGTAATAGAGCACCATTCTGTCTTTTCCTCGTGCATGTGAGCTCATCATTGCATATGGTAATAGAGATTATAATAAGCATCATACTTACAAGGCCATTTCAATGAAGGAAACATTAGTTAAATATTAACATATGCAATTTTGCGAGTATCAATTGATTGAAGGGTGGAATCCATTCTTCCATCAACATGCCTAGGTGATCGACACTGTAGCTATAGAAATTATAGATAGGAAGCTAAACATCTCCGCACTACTATATGGCCTATGCGAGGCCCATAAATTCTCTCCTCAAATACTTGCTAATGATTTTGGTTGTCACCACACTCTGGATGTAAACATTCTCGCTTACAATGATATATCAATTGATAATCCAAAGGCGTGATAAATTTGCAAAGGTAGCCTGTCATCTTCATGGTCAAGATATTTGATGGTTGGAGAACACCAAAAACACATGGAATATGAAGGTGTTCCTTTATGTGGAGCCAATGATGAGTTCATCTTCCAAACCTATATCCCTATCCATAACTAGGGTAACTTCTACACAACACTGTAGAAATATTTAATTTAGCATATTGTATAGAAGAATTATGGATACAATGTAACCAACTCAAGAAGTCTACAATCATAATGCACAGAATTATATCAACATCATATTGTTGTCTTCCGCTATTTCCAAACACAACTTTCTATCTATGTTCAAAAAAACACTTTTCATCATATTCACTTATAGTTCATTACCTATTCTACATCCTTAATTTTCTCCAATGCACAATGTATCTCTTTCCACAGCCTTGCAAAATGTTCTAACCACTAGAAACAAATTCATTGAAGACTAACAATGATTCATTAGCCATTTTGACCCTCTCCCCCGGGGAAAATTTCAAGGATGGAAATTTATCTTAAAGTTTAGAAACCTTAGTGAAACTTACTAGTCTCTAACATGCAAACTATAAAATGTTTAGCAATATGTTTGTAAAAATATTCAAATTTCTATTATTTTATATACTATCTATACAACTTTGGCAATTTTTAACGTAAAATAATTTTATGATATAAAATTTTGGCTAATCCTTTTTAGGAAAAATGGAAATTGATAAAAAAAAAATGGGGAAAAACATAGAAAATTAGACCACCTACAAATATTAGACCCTAAAATTTCCCCTTGTCGCCGAGCCTATTCTTATGACATCCCCCATACCAACATTAACATCATTGTTAATTAGGGCAACCAATAATGCTACACATAGATGATCGACCTTTATTCTTCGTCCATCTTTAAACCAAACTACTAAACGATCATCCACTACTTAACAACTTCCACCTTTAATATGAAACCTATATACAACAATGTCATTTAGGTCTTCCGACAAGATGGATACTCTCCTTAGTAATTGACCTACCTTGCTATTGCATCCTTTCAATAGTTATGTACCTTTTGTGATATTGCAACTTTTTGATACATGTCTAATTGCTTTTAAAGCATGGAATCAACAAAATCTTTTTCTTTTTACCATTCCACACCACACTATAGTGAACAAGAAACCATTTGTTAATTCTTTTATTCTTGATATTATCCGGTTTTACCTCATATCTTGTAAACATAAATTAATTATTAAAATTTTTAAAAATATATTTATAATTAAAATTATCACTTAAACTTATAATTAACCCTATTTACAATCTTAAATAAAAATAAATTAATATCAAATATAAATAAATAATCATATTAATATCAAATAAAAATGAATCGGTATCAAAAATAAAACATATTAATGATAAGTAAAGAAAATACTAAATATCAACACAACCTTTTTTGCTTTTTCAAAGGCAATTCATGCTCATGAGCTTCGGCTGCCATTTTGTGCCCGTCCACCCATTTTTAATCATTGGGATGATTCTCAAGATCTTCTATCTTACACATATAACAGCCACCACTCAATTCTCTCCTTATGAAATATTTGGATAATCAAAAAATAATATTATATTTTACTATGAGAGAAAATAATAATGAAATTTTGACCAATATTCAATGATATTAATAAATCATAATAATAATTAGAATGGTAAAGGTGAGTTTTATTAGTATAAGTTGTTGAGATGGGTTATGTTTTTTTAATAAAACTATTAAGATCAAACTTTATTGTGTTCTGTGTTAAGAAAAAGAACATGCAAAAAAAATCAGTTAATTTAGTGTCCTATATTAAAAAATCAACTTAAAACTGATATGACCAGACCAGGTAACTTTGACCAATTAAATACTTTTGGGTAACAGTTCTTCAAGCATATTGGTCACATATTGAATCAATGGAATCAACCCTCTAACATATTGGGTCAATGGAATCCACTCTACGGTGAATATGAATGGATTTCCTTTTATGTCCAATGATCCTATTAGAATGCAGATTTATTTGCTAAATGCTTGAAATACAAATATTCAATTCTCTCTTCTCCTTGTTTTCCCCAGTTTATCTGCGTATGAAATATACAGGTTTATTTATGCAACCATATAACTTCAGTAGAACCGCACCTCCAAAATTACATTTTTGTATTAGACGAACCTGTATTTTGGAGCTTGTACATTCAGAGTGATGATGGGTTCTGTATATGGTGTAAGGCTGTTCTCGAGATTTGCATTCTGTTAGCCTCCTGCTGCAGCAGGTTAATCATATTTCATGATCGACATTCTTACATGCCAAATATGTCGAACTATGCATGTTGCAATGCCCCATATTTGCTACAGATGACCAGAGAAGTATCCAGGAAGGTGTGCTAGTTTTGATGACACTGCTTTGTTCCAGTTTTGATGATTAATCCATTTTTTATCAGCTTTCAAGTATGGGAAGGCCAAACAGCTTAATCTTGGCTTCCCTAGGTTTCAATTTCCTGTTGTAGAATATAGAGAATGAACATCTGTCCAAACAGCTTAATCTTGGCAGATTTGTAGTTAGGTAGAGAAACAAGGGTGCTCAACAGCTTAATCTGAGCCCCTGGATGCAATAAGTGTAGATTTAGATAGGAGGACAACAAGAAGAAAAGAATGAAAAACTGCATATGCTAATTCAAGTGCACCCAAACCAAAAAGAAGAGAAAATGCTAGGCAAGTAGTTCGGGTAGGTAGCTTTGTGGTTGCAGAATCATGGCTTGTGATCCATTTCATATTGTCAAGTGTTATATCTATCATATCACAAGTTGAAGGCAATTTTTCAGTTGGAGGACTTCAAGCGAGGCATGTCTAACTCCCCCCTTCTTCCTCTCCCCCAAATCACTCACTAACTTCCCTAAAAGAGGTCAAGATCTGCTTGATACCTCTTAGTTTCATCATTCTCCATATCATCTGCCTTGGTGGAGATCTGCTTCACTCAAGGAATGCTCACACTTCTTCTATCAGTCATTTTCCCCCATTGATAGCCTAAGACATCATTCTTAGCGCTTTTTCTCACCATCATCATATTAACTACTAACTTTATTATGTAACTCCCTATTTGTTTACCCTTCCCCTACTAAAACTATGTATATAACTCCCCTATATATTTATCCCTCCCCCTGGTTGAAAAATAACCATATACATCCTTGGGAATTGCTAAGTTTATCTGAAACTCAGCAAGAACCCTCATTGCCCCCTCAAACCATCTTTTCATGCATTTTGCATAAAACCCTTCATCCCCCCTAACTATCTCCCAATGCAATAGGACTCATTCCTTTGCATAGTTTCCCTTCATATGCATAAAAAAACATCCTTTGACCTTGGTTTGCCTTTATAAGGCATGAAACCCTCTTTGGCCACGAAACCCCTCTCAAAACCGCATCACTTTCCTCCTAAGTGCCTTTGGACTCCTTCCAAGGCATAAGAATATGCAAACCATGCAAAAACCATGAAAAACCTTCAAAAAATGATAAAATCCTCCCTTTTTTGGCTATCGGACCCCTTCCGATGCCTTAGAAACCAAGCAAAAGCACAAAGGTTACCCCCTCCGAATTCAAAAGACTTGCATTTTTGAATAAATAATGGCTCCGATGAGAAATGGGTCCTTTGGGTCCCCCTCCGATGCGATATCGCTATCGGGAGGGGGCAATCATATGTTCAAACATTATATAAAACTCCTCCGAATCCATGTCTCCTTTGCATTTTAATAAAATGCATGCCCGATGATAAAAGGATATATTTGATCCCCCTCCGATGCGATATCGCTATCGGGAGGGGGCAGTGGCATATATAAGCAAATGTGGCCAAGTCTCAAAGGCATGGGGCATAACGCCGATGGGCCGGACCCGAAAACATATAAAGTGGACTGGTAAAATCATATCGGGTCCGTCACATTTCGGCGTTTCTATGTGGCAGCCCCATGACCCCGCCGATAGCGAATTGCTGACTGAATCTCAGCCATCCATTTTTGGCCCCAAATCAACGGCCCATATTATATCGGTGATCACCCCATGTATATGGCTCCGACCAGCGGAGCCGAAATAAAATTAAGGCACGACGTATAAAGGATATCGGGTCCACGCAGTTCAGCGATCCCATATGTGCTACCCACCCGGTCCGCCCCGATGCGATTTAGCGATAGCCGTTGGATCGGCCTGCATCGGATCCAACGGCCAGGATTTAAAGGCTGCTACAGTGCCCGCCAAAAGCCAATTTTTCATTGAAATTTCATATTTTGGACACATTTTCTGTGTTATTCGGAAATGGGCCGTTTCAAAGGTTTTGTGTGCGGCGCCCGAGCCCGCCCAGGCATAAAAAAAAATCATGGTTTTCCTTGGCCATTTTGAGATCGCTCCAGGCCCAAACTGCCCCAAATAGCAGGTTTTCACCTCGGCAGGCCTTCAATGACCCTTTACTCATCCAGTTCATGACTTTAAGTGTTGCCAAAAGCATTTTGAGTCGGCCAAGGGCCGACAACCACCCAGAAGCAACAAAGCGCCTCGCAGCAGATACTTGGGCCAAATAACGGCCACTAATGATTTGATGTGACAATTTAGAGCATTTTTAAAGCAAAGAAAGATCAAGGAAGCGGCAGAGAGTATCAGGCAAAATCTTCCGAAGCAGATGAAACAGAAGGGCCCCAGCAGATTCGGCAAAGCATCATCAAGCCGTTGTGGCTCCCCAACTTACAGTTATGACCATGAGGCCAGTACATGACTCAAATACCTCTCTCCACTCATTTTTTAGGCGACTACCTCATGCGCAACCCTTGTTTACATGACTTGAGATGCCATCTGCCCCATTCGCAGCTGTTTCTGATGTTTTATGCATTTATTTCCAGCATAGATTAGGTTCAAATATAGTGATTGCATAGATCTCCTTTGATCTGTTTTTAGAGATATTTTTTGGGATATTTTTCCCCTTGACACCTGTTCAAGGGAAGTCTGTAGCTATTTCTTCTATATATACCACCCTCTGCATTGTTTTAAGGGGTTGGTTGGTTGTATGACTCCTCTAGAGACTCGCTCTGTATCTGTTATGTTTATTTAATCAAAGACTGCTAAAGCTTTGGGGGATGGACTGTTTGATGTGTTGTTAATGGTTGAAGAGTGGATGATGGAATTCATGTGCTACTATATGGACCAATAAGTGTCTCTCGCCTCTGTTATCTAAATTTCATACATGCTCAAGTCACAGAACAAAAGATTGGCTTAGAATTTTCTTAGCTGCACTCTATGCTCAGTTTCTGTGGCTCTTTATGTTTTCTTCTTGATTTAGGCATAAATATGAATTCCTTTATGGCTCATGTTTAATCTACTTCACATATGAATGATTGTTGTCTAAGAATTCTTAGCTGCTCCTAGATAGATTTAATTCATCTTCCCTTTGCTAACCTGTTTGAGAGATTCTTTGTTGCCTCTCATTCCTTAGCCCCGAATCCATCTCTTTTACCTTGAATATTGTTTCTTAAGCAGCTACCTTGCTCCTCATTCCTCTTGTCACCAAGAAAACGCACCAGCAGTCTTACTCCATGACTCCATGCCCAATGGTTTGAAACTTACCACACTATGCATTGCCTCTCTGTTTGAAAACATCCTCCTTCCCACCAAACATAAACAAAAGCCCCTTGAACTCATTAGCTAGCCTAATATCATTTCAACAAAGCTAAATCAGAAAGAGAGAGCCCTCTCTGAATGCAGGTGGGCTAGAACCTGCAGCCCAAAGTTGGTTAGTGGTTACCTCGACCGTATCCTTTCCGAAGCTTAAGGACAACCTAAGTGATAACACATTCATTGAAATTCTTTTTGAAATTTAGAGACTAGAGAACAATGGCGGAGAAGGTTTCTAAGGGAATAACTAGTTCAAGAGCACGATCCTGGAATTCTAAAAGTTCCGCAGCTGGAGCTGTGAGGGTGACCCATATCTCAATCATTACTACCGTGGTGAAAGCAAACGCATCAGAATTTCGGGTTGTTGTTCAGTCGCTCATTGGACGGAAGAGATCAACCGGTTCCAGCAGTGAATATGAAGAAATAAATTTGTATTCTGATAATGAGTACAGCCCTCAAGGCAAGGCACCGAAGCTGCTTAATGATGAATTGCAATACTTGAATGACGTGAAGTCATCGGAGACTGCAATTATTGATTATACGGCCACCGTGGGAGTCTGCTGCAACGACAGAGATCTTGAAGATGTTAGCATATTCAAGGAGTTAGGGGTCCTGCCCATTATAAACCCTGCTTGTGTTGTGTCGCACCAGGTGTTTGAGATGACGGAGAGCAAAGGAGACATAAGGCATATTTTGTTTGACATTTTTTCTCCATCGACTCAATTCCCCAAGTTTGAGCACTTGCAAAAAGGCATGAATTTTCATGGAAAGGATTGTACTATTGCTTTGAGAGATTGGTAGGTCTTGCCGCACTGCTTGGTATTCATCATTTGAAACCGCACGCCTCTGTATACAAATAAATTTTGCTCTCATTTTGAGGGAATTCGTGCAAATACTGCTCTCATCGTGTTTTCTAGACATTCGCGTAAATTCGTTTGCGTGTTGCGAATCCGCAAGGCTTAGCCATATAGGTCACCCGTTGCATTATCATAAGTACATATTAAGGTATTATGGTGATGTCCTTATTAATGATGTGCTTATTTTTCTCTCTCCACTACAGAGGATATACCCATTGCAATGAACGAATGTACCCATTACGTAGTGGATATACCCATTGCAATGAACGAATGTACCCATTTGCATAAGAGGAATGTACCCAAATGCTCTCTCAATTAGAGACTTGCTTCCAAGTTCTTTCTTAACCAAAAATTTGCTTCCAGACATCCTCTTACTTAGGGACCTGTTTCCAGCAGCAACTATCTCTTCTTTGCTGGAGATCATGGGACTTTCAACTGCTTGTATAACTTTTCAATTTGATGTCATTAATTTTTTATCTCCATATTTATGAAGCTTTCGCCTGGTAGGGAATTGGCCATCCATCCCTTTTCTCAAGTTAGTCATGACATCCTTTCTCTTGTTTGAAATTGATCTTCTAATCCACATCTGGCTTTCTTTCATATAACTACCTCTTCCATGCCATGTTTCCTTTAGGATATTCCGTCCAATCACATGAGTACTAGTTTTAGATAAAATTTAGATTTTGTTCAAAAATAAAAGATGAACATCAAATCAAAATTAAATTTTGTGATGGAACTTCAACATGACAACTACTTGTTGCAAAATCAACATCCCGCATACATATTGAAACATCTACAAGATATTCAATTGTGAAGGGTCCTCTTTCTTTACAGAAATTCCCAAATTTTTCATATCTTTCCCATGGAGATATCATGGCCAATTTCTTCTAGTCATCAGATGTTGATTTTCTTTTACCATAATTGCATCTTTCATGATCTCTTCTTTCTCTCTTCACATACTGCTTCCCAAAAATTTCCATTCATAGGTCCCTCAATTTTTTCAACCACCTCATATTCCATATAAGGACATATTATGTTGATTTCAGCTAGTCAATATGTGAACCATGCCTTCATGCATTCTTGAAAGAGATCCCTTTCTTTGATCATACTCATGAGGTAGATTATTCTCACATGCTATGATAACATTACTTAATTTATCAAACGGTATGCATACATACCATACCTCTTTTCTTATTTTATGACATTGACATAATTTATCAAACATATGCATACATAACTCTTTCTTATTTTTGTCTTTCACACTTCCTTCGGCAATTTATTTTGCTTGATTGAGAGAACTTCAATCTTCTCGACATGTTGCATTCCTTTGTCATCATATGATCATTCTATCAAAGAGTGAATCCCAACCAAGGTGGATTCTTTAAAATAGTGAATCCCATCCAAGGTGGAATTCGAGATACTTTCTTTATCCAAGAGATGAACCTTCTGCATTTCTTTGTCATCATATGATCACTAGAGACTTTCTTTATCCAAAAAGATGAACCTTTTATCATTTTACAAATTTTCCCTTCTAATGTATAATGATGATATCTTGATTATCCTCATCTTACAAATTTTCCCTTCTAATGTATAATGAGATCTTCTAATGTATAATGAGATCTTGATTATCCTCATCCAGCCAATTCTCCTTTCTAAGATCTTGATTATCCTCATCCAGCCAATTCTCCTTTCTAATAATGTATATCCAGCCAATTCTCCTTTTTAATAATGTATAATGAGATCTACACTAGATAATTTTCATTTACCAAGCAAGTACCACTTATACTTTCTAATGAAGTTACCACTTATACTTTCTAATGAGGTTAGAAAAGCTACTTATAACCCTTTGACATTTATATTTAATACATACAGCCCTACTAGTTGACATTTATATTTAATTTATACCGCCCTACTAGTAATCTGTAATTTGCATAACCCCAATTGACATTTATATAGCTCCTTAAACATTTATATAACCGTACTAATAATCCCCAATTGACATTTACATTTAATTTATATAAGTGCGCTATTCATTCTCCATTCATTTTTCCAAACCACAGAAAAAACAGAAGAGTAATCCCCAATTAACATTTATATTTAATTTGCATAGTCCGCTTTATGAGGGCAAATCAATGCCAGCTCGCGAGTCCGACGCGCAGTTAGTTCTGGGTGCTGTACCGTTAATTGGTGACGCCGTGGGTAGTATCTTTGTGAAGTTCTAAAATGGTGCGTTGTTAGTAATGTGGGACAAAATCAAGCGTAGTCACAGGAATTCGGCCTGCTATTCCGCTTGATTATGGTGATGTCGCTCACAAGGCGCTGAACCATGTTTAGTCGAAAGTTTATTTTCATTCATGTAAATGGCAGGCTCTGTTTACCAAGAACATAACTCTATGCGCCAAATTTTATTAATTTCAATGAAATTTATATTTTTATATATAATTACAAAGAGTAGAAGTGTTGTGTAGTAATGTGCGTTGTTTAAACAATTTTGGAGCGATCGTTTTTCATGTTAAACAATATCATTGGGTCGAAGGTATGGTCAAAGGGTAAATTTTTTCATTATATCGTTGTGTTTTTTTAACAAAGATAAATCAATTTTTTTTATTGAAATGAAAATTCTTTAAATAGGAGATGTCACTGCAGGGTTTAGTGAAATATTCCTATTCACTAAATATTCAATATTAATTTAATTTTTATCTATTTATATGTAGAAAGGAAATTATAAATAAATAAAAAATAATTATAAATAAAATATAAATTTAAATAATGTGTTTATTAACTTAATTAATAATTTTAAAAATATAAAAAACTTATTAAACATACATTATCCATTAAAAAATGTTTAGAAATTTTGTATTGTCGCTTCGTTTTTATTATTTGTTTCTTATTTAAATTCATTTAGGGATAGTAAAAATCTTAAAAAGAAAAGTAATATAGGTTTTTATAATTTACGTACAAATTATTTGACCGCTTCCAAGATTGTTTTCTATCGTTTTAATTTTTCCATCTAAATAAATTAACAAAATCTAATTATGATTTCCTCAATTGTAATTAAAATATGATTTCCTCAATTGTAATTAAAATAGAAGATATTGAACAAACCACTACATTAAACCACACACCAACATTGAGTCGAGGTTGTTGGAAGAATCACTGCACCTCTATGGAATCCGTAATTTCCACCCTGGATGTAAGGACCTACGGTTCCACCTGAGGTGCGACCGCGTTCAACAATGGACAAGCAGTTGGGAAACTTGAACGAACGAGCTCAGAGTTGATGTGCGATGGAGACAAGTAAAAATGCGCACGAATAAAGGAGAGCGAACAGGTTTATATACGCATGGGAGCATGGATGATTGCCCACAGGCTGACCCACATTTGGAGTAAATTTGACATGTATTTTGATGGCGTTTGCGAAGTGTAGGGGTGTGTAACTATGTGGAGGATGAGTCGGTCTGGCAGCTCGACTTACCCTTCCACTCGTATAAGTAAACATGTGTGAAGGCTCATTTGGATATCGCAAGTTCGACCTTCGATCTTGAAGGATAAGGCATAGTTCGTAGATACAAGGTGCAGGTTCGTGTGTAGCCGAATGCACCCAAGACTTGGGCAAGGCTACACGAGTTAAATGCACGAAGGTATCGAGTGAACAATGTAGGGCGAGGAGCGCCCGCCGGTCGAATGAGGGCATGCATGAGTAAGGCGTGGGCGCCCGATTGTGCAAGGCGTGCATGGGTGAAGGTGTGGGCGCCCAGTTGTGCAAAGGCACACGAGTAAAGGCGTGGACGACCCGGTTGTGTGGTTGTGCAGTTGGGTGGTTGTGCACGGGTTGTTGGGCAGCTCAGGTGAGCACCCACCCGTTGTGTAGAGGTAAACGCGGAAGGTGTGCACGGTGGAACAAAGATAAGCGATTGTGCGAAGGGGGTGTCTTGGTGACTTGGTGGAGCCACCCGCCCGTCGTGCACGAAGACAAGGTTCGGTAATGAAGTGCGGAAGGCAGCTCTTGTGAGGGCACACCCGCCTGCCTTGGGCAAGGAAATTTCGGTTGTCACATGGTGGTGTGACAAGGTTGTAAATTTGGCTAAGTATGAAACTTGGAGTTTCCAAGTATACTTGTAAAGCATTGTAACTTTCTAAAGTTGTATAATATATTATTCGGGCAGACTCATTTTTCAGGGAGTTGCCCCTCCCTTTATACTGTGCAATTTTGTTCTCGTTTATAATTGCTGTTGATAATGAATGTGTATGGGTGTTCATTGGTATAAAGGAAAACATAATAATACTTGGTTGCGAAACACAAACAAAGTAGGATAAGTGGTCAGGCGTAGTCCACGAACGTAAGTATTGGTGAAAAGAAAGTGTTCGGTGGTGCCGCACCTCACCAAGAGCGTTTGAAAGACTACCGCCAGCCTGGGGGCGTGATAGTTGGTATCAGAGCAACTAATTTGGGCATTGAAGGTTGAAGCTGCTACACAACTCCACTAAAGTCAAGTTGGTATCAGAGCTAGTTTGAAGACTTGCAGAAGTCTTGCAGGAAGCAGGGTGAAGCAGGTGTGTAGACACTTGACCATTGGTGACAGTGAAGTAGGTACTTGCAGGTGAAGGAAGCTGTTTCACATACAAGTGGGACAAGAGCTGGTTCATGGTTGCAGGCAACTTGGTGAATCTGTTGGATGGTTGAAACTAGATCGCAAAGAATAAGGAAACTGTTAGCAATGGCAGCTGAATCTCAGGTTGGGTCTAGTCATGGTGTGAAGGATGCTACTATGGCATTCATGGAAAAAGTGTTGGAAAATATGGAGGGCTTAGAGGCTTACTAGAATAAGAAGATGGACTTGGTCGAGAATGATCAATAGGCCAATTCGAAGATGAGGGAAGAGCTCAAGGAACTCCGGACTCAACACGAGTACACTGATCTTTTGTGTACACAACTTGAAGTAAGGGTCAAGGAGATTTAAGAGGCAAGAGATCGATGCTTGGTAGAGATCGTGGACTTGGAGAAATCTCTTGACGAAGCCAGAGATGAGATCGCGGTGTTGAAGAAATCTGTGAGGCATAACTCAGGTGGAGGAGTGCCTCATGTGAAAGTCAAGGAACCAGAATCTTATGATGGTACAAGGAGTGCAAAGACTCTTGGCAACTTTCTATGGGACATGGAGCAATACTTGGAACACTTGGGTCTATCTGATGATGAGACAAAGGTGAAGGTAGCTGCTCAGTTCTTGATAAAGGATGCTAAGATGTGGTGGAAAAGGAGGATGGATCAGATTGCCAATGGCAGTGATGTTGACATTACTTCGTGGGATGAGATGAAGAAGGATTTGCAGACCCATTTCAGTCCTCAAGATGAAACGTGGGAAGCAAGGATGAAGATTAAGTTCATAAAGCAGACAGGGAACCAACAGACATATCAGCGGGAGTTTGCAAGTGCAGTTCTCGAACTTCCTGACATGGTGGAGAGAGACAAGGTTTTCAACTTCATCATTGGATTGAAGCCTTGGGCATGCAATGAAGTGAAGAGGCAAAAGATTAAAACACTTGAGGAAGCTTTTGTAGAAATTTTGAATAATATGACACTTATTCACAGAGATTATCTCGATTATACACTATTGCCGAATACATGCATAATACATAACCTCCTCTACATTGATTATCAATTTAGCAGCATTAAAAACAATGAAACATCAATCGCATGCGCACATTAACACAATATGTAACCCGGGGAAAGCTTACAGCTGAAAACCCCACACTATCTGTATATTATAATGATTGAGAACATGTAACAATACATAGTACAATACTCCTCACAAGTACTCAGTACTATCTCCACCTGTTACACACAAAACTAGCTCAGATCCGAGCAAGTCACAGCTGAAATCCCCTCCACTGCTTTGCCTGCCTCCACTGCACAATCCTGCAAGAGAATGAATGATTATGGATGATCCAAACTCGCTTTTTTCTTGGCTGAACCAGGCAATCCTCATTGGCATTACTCAATCCATGCATGTGAAAAATCTCATGCACAACTAATAGTCACAACTCACCCTTTCACTTACCTCTAACACCTATCTCTGTTGAACTGTCCATGCACTGAGTTAACTACTGTATTATTCAGTTGCTTTATGAGTTAATAATTAGTGAATTAATTAACAATCAATTCACACAAATCATCACTAGTGTATTCTTTAGTTAGACTAAATACAACTAGTTCAACTAAGTCAAACTGAACACAACTCCATCAACTCCACATCCAACTCCACATAACTCACATGCATGAGTTCTAACTGAAGTCCTCCATGCAATAGCTCAACTAACACATAAGAAACCACATGATTCCTTTTTTCAACTGCATGTGCCACATCCGTAGCTCGAACTGAAGTGCTCCAAGAGAATAAGATAATGTTTAGAGTCTAGATATTACTAAGGGCTAATAATATTTGACTGTTTCTATTTTTAGCCTGGCAGTCTAAAAATAGACTCTGATCACTCCACTGTGAACCAAAAATAGAAGTCCGTCTATTTTTCCCAACACGACCAATCATCCATAAACAACATACTGCAACTCATAGACCATGATCCATATGTCTAAAAATAGACTTTGCACCAAAAATACCTGCGGACCAACTTAGTGAAGGTGACTCCTTTCCACTAAGCTCCATCATCTTGTTGCATTTTCAACATCTTTTGCTGCTGTGGACAGGTTGGTGGAGCATTATGATGAGACTTCTGATGAGAGGAAGAAGAAGTCCGCTAAGCTGAAAGAAAAGAAGAAGGATGATGCTTCGAAATCAGATGATAAGTCGAAGACGAAGAAAGCCTTGAAGTGTTGGATATGTGCTGAACCACATACGGTGAAGAATTGTCCTTCAAGACTAAAAGTGGCTGCTATTGCACAATCTAATACGAAGAATGAAGAAGCTTCTATGGGGATGATGCAGATCCTTGCTGGTGGTGCTGCTACGGAGGTGGTCTCTCAGAGATATCCTGAGAGGAATAGTTTGGAGTATGTTCGGATGAAGGTTGGGGGTGCTGATATACTCACTATGGTGGATAGTGGGGCTACTCACAACTTCATGTGATGATACTGCGAGAAGGATTGGAATGAAATTTGTATCGATGAAGGCACGGATGAAGACAATGAATTCTCCTCCTGATTGTGTTCTTGGTGTAGCTGAAAAAGTGGACACAACACTAGGTGAGTGGACAGGGAAAGTCGACTTCACTATAGTGTGAATTAGTGACTATGAAGCTGTGTTGGGAATGGAATTCTTGAAACAATTTGATGCTATGATTGTTCCACATTTGAAGAGGCTGTACATTTATGATGGAAGGGAAGATGTACACATCAGTGTTCCAACAATTGGAGTGACAAATCCTGATTGTAAGTTGGCAGTGATGCAAATGGAGGATGAGAAGCGAATGGAAGACATGAGTAAGCGGTTGTCTATGGTTGAGACAGCTTACCGAGTAGTCATTGGTAATCAGGACACTTTCTGATAGTATCTTAGATTTGTCAAGAAGGCCAGAAGTGGTTAACGATGATGATTATGATGAGGAGGCATATGTGAGGCCGAATGTCCGGGAGGAGGATTGGGTCACTTATCTACAGAGGGTGGAGATAGAAAATCCTAACAGATGGATTGAGTTGATTAGTGAGGGTGAGCCTTCAGGCTCTACTTCCTCTACATCTTCTTAGATGGGAAATAAGATGGGGCTCATTGTTAGCTACTCATGGCAATGAGTCCTTAAAACAAGTTGAACAGGTATGGCAGATGGTGCAGGGATGGTTCAGCATCAAGCATCATGACATGTTGCAGATGAGATGGAGTTTGCATGGACCTGAGCATGGGAGAGATTCTTTGTGAGTCCAGGATGTGGCAGAATCCGAAATAGGCTGGTGAAGGCGTAAGGATGGACATTCTTATGATTTGGGCATGACAGTTGGACTGATCACCCAACTAGTTCAAGTCATGGGGGCTAGCAGTGTACTAGAGAGATGTAGGCATCAGGAAGGAAGGATGACAATTCACAAGATGGAATGACAAGTGATGGAGATGGCAGTTCTACGTATGTTGCAGGGATGTTTGCAGTATGTGGAAGAGTTGACATCATGGACCGAGGATGAGACAGTTGTTGATGATCTTGGTGGATGGCTACCAGGATGGTATGTTGTCGAGGATGACAATGACTTCAGGTGGAGGAGGATGAAAGGACCTGCGGTTCCACCTGAGGTGCGACCATGTTCAACAATGGACGAGCGGTTGGGAAACTTGAACGAACGAGCTCAGACTTGATGTGCGATGGAGACAAGTAAAAATGCGCACGAATGAAGGAGATCGAACAGGTTTATATACGTGTGGGAGCATAGATGATTGCCCATGGGCCGACCCACATTTGGAGTAAAGCCGACATGTATTTTGATGGCGTTTGCAAAGTGTAGGGGTGTGTAACTATGTGGAGGACAAGTCAGCTTGGGCAGCTCGACTTGCCCTTCCACTATTTTAAGTAAACATGCGTAAAGGCTCATTTGCATATTGCAAGTTTGACCTTCGATCTTGAAGGATAAGGCGTAGTTCGTAGATACAAGGTGTAGGTTGGTGTGTAGCCGGATGCGCTCAAGTCTTGGGCAAGGCTACACGAGTTAAATGCATGGAGGTATCGGGTGAACAGTGTAGGGTGAGGAGCGCCCGCCGGTCGAGCGAGGGTGTGCACGGGTAAGGCGTGGGCACCCGATTGTGCAAGGCGTGCACAAGTGAACGCGTGGGCGCCCAGTTGTGCGAAGGCACACGGGTAAAGGCGTGGACGACCTGGTTGTGTGGTTGGGTGGTTGTGTATGGGTTCTTGGGCAGCTCGAGTGAGCGTCCGCCCGTCGTGCAGAGGTAAACACGGAAGGTGTGCATGGTGGAATGAAGTCAAGCCAGTTGTGGGAAGCGGGTGTCTTGGTGAATTGGTGGAGTCACCTGCCTTTCATGCATGAAGACAAGGTTCGGTTGTGAAGTGTGTAAGGTGGCTCGTGTGAGGGCGTGCCCGCCCGCCTTGGGCAAGGAAATCTTGGTTGTCACATGGTGGTGTGACAAGGTTGTAAATTTGGCTAAGTATGAAACTTGGAGTTTCCAAGTATACTTGTAAAGCATTGTAACTTTCTAAAGTTTTATAATATATTATTCAGGAAAAATCATTGTTCAGGGAGTTGCCCCTCCATTTATACTGTGCAATTGTGTTCTGGTTTATAATTGTTGTTGATAATGAATGTGTATGGGTGTTCATTGGTATAAAGGAAAACATAATAATACCTGGTTGTGAAACATAAACTAAGTAGGATAAGTGGTTAGGTGTAGTCCACGAACATAAGTATTGGTGAAAAGAAAGTGTTCGGTGGTGCCGCACCTCGCCAAGAGCGGTTGAAAGACTACCGCCGGCCCGGGGACATGACACAGGGGATCCTAGTTACTGGGTTGTAATGTTTACCAACACCTGCAGGTTTTGGTGTATTGGCAAACCTCCACATGGTATCAGAGCTTATAGGTTGCTAGATAAAAGGTGCACCAGTACTTTATTTTGCAGGTATTATAGCTTGGAGATCTAGATCGACAGAAAAATGGAGTTTCCCAAAGCATCGATCCTAACACCGTACAACTATCACGAATGGAAGGACCAAATGGTTCGATACCTTAGTCAAAGAGGGTTGCAGGATTACCATGGTTGTAGAAGTGGAACCCACTTAAGCCATAGAGAAATCCAAGTACCTCAACTACATGGATGACGCCCACAGATCCATATGCATGTGCATCTCCCCAGAGTTGTTGTTTCATCTATCTGCCTGCAATACTCCTAATGAGATTTGGAAAAAGGTTGAAGAACACTACGAAAAACAAGATGAGATGAAAGGACATCTGCTCGAAGTGGAGCTGCTATCATTGGATCCACGGAACTATGACATAATTCAAGACTTCTTCACCAAATATAATGATCTATTGCTACAACTCAAGGGTTGTGGAATTGATAAATCCAACGAGGAGAGTTGCCAAGTTCTCTATATTATGTCAAAGCTCGAACCGAAATACTCCATCTTTGTGTCTACATTTCATTCAGTAAGGCTCACAATAGGTAAATCCTACACTATGCCTTCTCTCAAAGAGTTCATGGAGTCCCTTACTTTTGAGCAAGATAAACTAATTGGCATGGAGAAAATCGAACATCCAAAAGCGCATGCACTTGCTGTGCATGATGGCAGCCACAATAAAAATCACAGATCTGATTCAAATCTGAAAAATCAGCAGCAAAAAGACAAAGGAAAAGTGCATTCCCATCCAAAGAAGGAAGGGTACACCAAGCCCTTCAATGACTCCTCCAGCTCGAGAAATGAGAAAGGGAAGAAAGGAAACAAATGCACGTACTGTCATAGAGGATTCCATCTAGAATCCTCTTGCATGAAGAAAAAAATTGACCAAATGGCAGAAATCCTTCAGAAGCACAACCTTGGGGACCACATCCCTCAGGGCGCCAAGAAGAACACTGAGGATCCGCCACGTAGGAAAGGCAACAATTTTCATGCTTTAGTTGCAATTAATTCTTCCCCTGATCCATGGATTATAGATTCTGGTGCATCACATCATATGGTTGCTGTAAAGGAAGTTTATTCCTCTTTGGATGCATGCAAAGGACCTCCCATCCTCATGGGAGATGACTCACCTATTGAGGTCACTAGAAAAGGTAGAGTGGAACTTTTACACGAAAGCTTTGAAGATGTGCTTCATGTTCCAAAACTTTTGGTAAACTTGCTTTCAGTTTATCATATCACTCATTCTGGCACCAAAAAGAGAGTGGAATTCACTCCAGATGCAGTAAACATATATGACCTACATAGTAGCTCCAAAATTGCAATAGGTGAGGTAAACAATGGAGCCAGACTGTACACATTTTCTGAATTTATTGAATCTGAATCCTCCTTATTGCTTACATGTGCTGATGATAATAGTAGGCTTTGGCATGAGTGGTTTGGTCACTTAAATTACAGGTATATGCAACAGCTAAGCAAGCATGAGATGGTGGAAGGCTTGCCAAATATCAGCTTCTCCAAAGGAGTTTGTGAAGGATGTGTCCTTGGCAAACATTCTAGAGAAAATTTTGACACCGGTAAGACTCACAGAGCATCCTCTCCTCTAGATTTGATCCATAGTAATATCATGGGGCCTTTTCCTCATCCTTCCATCAACAAATCAAGGTATGTTCTTACATTTATTGATGATTTCTCACGGTATACTTGGGTGTATCTTCTTAGGGACTAATCTGAAGTTTTTGCACAGTTTGAAGATTTCAAAGCACTAGTTGAGACACAGTCAGAGAGAAAGATCATAAGCCCTCTGTACAGACAATGGGGCAGAATATGTTAACACAACACCTCAAAACCTTTTCTTTGAGTCCAGCATACAGTTGCAGTACACAGTTCCATACACTCTGCAGTAGAATGGGGTTGCTGAGAGAAAGAACCGATCTCTCAAAGAGATGGCTTCCTGCATGTTGCATGCTAAGTCATTGCCTCATAAGCTATGGGTTGAAGAACTTAATTGTGCTAACTACATCCAGAATAGATCTCCTCATAGGTCTGTCAAGGATCAGACCCCCATTGAGGCTTGGACTGGCACTAAACCAGAGGTCACCCACTTCCATGTTTTTGGCTCCCAAGCATGGGCCAGGATCCCCTCTGAAAAGAGGAAAGCTCTTGATCCACAGAGCATTGAGTGCATCTTTGTTGGATACCCTGATGGTGTGAAGGGATACCTACCCCTGATTTCCTCTATGGACAAGCTCATCTTTGAGCGAAGTGTCAAATTTGAGGAAAGTCTCTCGCATTCACCTCAATTGTGTTAGGATATTACGACACATAGGAAATAGTTAAGTTCAACTTGGTCTAGTATAGAGTTAGGTATAGAATTAGGTAAAGTGTGTTTTTTTACCGTTGTACATTTTGTAACTTACAATCCGACGGTCACGATATGTAGTGATCCGACGGTTCACTCTCTCCTCGGTATTACCGACACTTGATCCGTGGCTTGACACCCGATTGGTCCATGAGTTCTATTTAAAGCGCATGGAGGGTAATTGTTCGGGTAATCCGTGCATGAGAGAAGATTATGTAAATTTTCATTCTTTGATTAATAAATTGCCTGTAGTAGCCACGTTGGCGCAGGCCGTGGATTGTTTCCCTATTTGAGGGTTTTAACCACGTTAAAAATACTGGTGTATTGATCTGTGATCTGGTTGTGAGCGGTGTCCTTTTGGTTTTCTTTCTGAGGAACTTACCCTGTAAATTCCTACATGGTATCAGAGCTATTTGAGGGCCGCGTCCGTTGGTGATCCAAATCTGAAGCCGGTAGAACTGCATCCGACTGCCGTTTCCTAGATCTGTTGTTTCTGACTGCTTTCGGGCCGAGAGGACTACTCTGTTGTGTTCGGAGCATCTGTTTCAGTGAGGAACCCCTTTCGTTTCACGCGAAAAGGTTTTCGGTAGCCCTAGCTGCGTCATTTTTAAGATCTGGAGGTATACAGTGTTTATTTGCAGTTTACTGTTATTTTCTCTCTGCTTATTTCGGTTTCGGTTTATTTAGCTTTTTTTTTAACCGGATCTATACCTTTTATTTTTGCGTATGCTCTTTGCCCTGCGACTCTGTGCGATCTGGGAAAATCAGAAACAGAAATGAAGGATTTTTCTCATGCGTATGCTCTTTTCCCTGCACCTTAGTGTGATCTCGGAAAATCAGAAACATTGAGAAAAATATTTAGTTTTTCGGCTAAATCTAACTTTGAGCCGCAAGGTTCATTTTTGAAAATATCTAGTTTTTTGGCTAAAGCTAACTTCGAGCCACAAAGTTCGTTTTCTTTGCATGTCCGTGTTGGGTTTTGTGTTGTGTGTTTTGTAGGGAAAAAGAGTTTTCTCAAGGCAAGCACGCAAACCAAGGCCCCCCCCTCCCCCGCTCTCTCTCTCTCTCTCTCTCTCTCAAATTTTTTGTATAGATCAATTGGTTCAAAGCTATTTTAAGAGAGTAGAGGTCTTGGGTTCAAGTCTCCATTTTGTGGGGGCGGATTATTTCATTCCCGCACATTCGCGCACTTTGCCGGCAACTTCAACATTTTTTTTTCAAAACGCCATAACTTCTTCATCCGGAAGCCTTTTTCAGAGCCATTTTTTTTAAAACAACCTAATTTTTCGAGATCTATCCATTGGAACACTTAATTTCAACATCTTCAGCTTCAGTTTTTTTTAAAATGGAAAGTCCATGCCAAGTCATTCTTGATAGCACTAACTACTTCCAATGGATATCCTACATGGAAGATTTACTTAGAAGTAAAGGTCTCTACAGAATAGCCACAGGCCAGGAGAAGAAACCAAAAGATGAAGACAAGGCTGCAAAATGGGAAAATAGACAAGATCAAGCACATGGTTTGATAGCGATGTCTATTTCTCCTAATCTTAGATTCCATATTGCAGAACTTGAAACTCCTCATGAAGCATTGGAACAAATCACTAAAGTTTTTGGGATTAAAAACGAAATTAGAGCCCATCAAATTGAAAATGAGTTGCTTACATTGGATCCTAATAATTTTTCTTGCATTGAAGATTTCTTGTCCAAATTCAAGACCCTTAGATATCTCTTGGAAGGTGTTAATGTTAAGAAAGAAGATAGTAACCTTATTTATTCCATCCTTACTAAGTTGGGACCAGCCTACTCTGTATTTTTTTCCACCTTCCATTCTACAAGGGAAGCTTTCATTTGTCAAGGAAAAGACTACAAGGTCCCTTCCTTTGACTCTTTTTGTGATTCTTTAATAAGAGAACAAGAAAAACTCTTACACCTTGGTCTTCTTAATCTTGGAAACTCTTCCAAGAAAGCGTTAGCCGCCCAGCAGCAACCAAATTCAAAGAATCCTAAGAAGTCATATCCTAAAAAGAATGGTCCTAAACCAAACAAGGGTCCTAAGCAAACTCAGCCTCAAAATGAAAGATCATTTCAGCAAAATGATAAGACCAATAAAAACAAATGGAAGAAGACTGATAGACATTGTAACTTTTGTAATCGAGATGGCCACTTAGAATCTAAATGCTTTAAGAAGATGGAAGCCTTGGAAGCCGCAATGAAGAAACATAACATCCATGTGGAGCATTCTTCAACTTCAACTTCAACTTCATCTTCAGGAATGGCACTTTCTGCATGTCGCTGTCACTCATCTCAGTCCGGTTATGCATTAAATGTATCTTCTTCTTCTCATTCTCACGAGTGGCTCATTGATTCTGGAGCCTCTTATCACATGGCCAAAAACCAAGCCATGTTTTCTTCTTTAAATGATTGTAACACCAAAAATATATATGTTGGTGATGATAGATCTCTTAATGTTGTAGGGACTGGAACTGTTCATCTAGACAATGGTCAGTTTAATGATGTATTATGTGTTCCAACCTTATCCTGCAACCTTCTATCTGTATATCAGATAACTCATTCAGGTGAAGGTAAAATTGTTGAATTTTCACCTCATGATGTTGTAATCAAGGATCTGAGAGATCCTAAACAAATTCTAGCTACTGGTATTGCTGATGATTCCACAAGGTTGTATAAGTTTCACAACTTTGGCTCATCAAATCTTCCCTCAGTATTTGTTTCTCATAATGATGAAGTGAGCAAACTTTGGCATGAGCGATTTGGTCACTTAAACTATCGCTCCCTTCAGCATCTATGTAAAGAAAATATGGTGACAGGTCTTCCTATGGTATCTTGCAGAGATGGTGTTTGTTCCGGATGTGTACCCAGAAAACATCATCGGGATCGTTTTGAAAAACGTGCCTCTTGGCACGCCTCAGCCCCTTTACAGCTTGTGCACAGTGATTTATGTGGTCCACTTCCTGTTGCTTCATTCTCTGGCTGCAAGTATTTCTTAACTTTCATTGATGATTTCTCCAGACGCACTTGGGTATACTTCTTAAAACTCAAGAGCGAAGTATTTAACACTTTTTTGGCCTTCAAAGCCTTTGTTGAAAAACAATCTGGACATCAAATTCTTAAGCTAAGAACTGATAATGGTGGAGAATATGTTAAAAACACATTCATCAACTTTTGCACCGAAAATGGAATTCAAATGCAACATGCTGTTCCATACACTCCACAACAAAATGGTGTAGCTGAAAGGAAAAATCGCACCTTAAAGGAAATGGCTAATTGTATGCTGCAATCTAAAGGACTCAGTCTTAGTTTTTGGGCCGAAGCAATTAATTGTGCAAATTATATAATCAATCGCACTCCTACTAAGGTTATAAAGAATATCACTCCAGAAGAAGCTTGGAGTTCCATTAAACCAGATGTAAGTCACTTTTGTGTTTTTGGAAGTGAAGCATGGGCCCATATTCCAGATGAAAAGCATAAAACTTTAGAACCTAAGAGTGAGAAATGTACTTTTGTTGGATATTCTGAAGATGTAAAAGGTTATAGACTTATTCCATTTAAGTCCAAAAATGTTATCATTAGAAGAGATGTAAAATTTGATGAAAATAAATCGGCCTGCGAGCCTAGTCCAGCAGATGTGCCACCTCTTCCTATCTCTTCTACTTTTGAAAAAATTTCTTCTTCAGATGATGAAAGTGAGAATGACAATCCTCCCCCACCTTCTCAGGATCCTCAACTTCCAAGATGGGTCCGTGCTACTCGGGATGCAGCAGGTGATCTTGCCGGTGATCCTACATATCAGCGACGTACACGTTCTCACTTTGAAAGAGCCTATTCTTTACTGGCTCAAGCTCCAGTAAATCATGATCCTGACACTTTTGCAGAAGCTTCAGGCCATCCACATTGGGAAGCAGCTATGAATGAAGAATATCATTCATTGTTGGAAAATGATACATGGGATCTTGTTCCTCTGCCAAAGGGACGCAAACTTGTTAGATGTAAATGGGTTTACAGAACCAAGTATGGACCAGATGGGAAAGTTGATAAACATAAAGCTCGTCTTGTTGCTAAGGGCTTTTCACAGATTGAAGGCATTGACTACACTGAAACCTTCTCCCCTGTTGCCAAAATGAACTCTATCCGCCTTGTTCTTTCCCTTGCTGCCTCTTTAAAATGGGAAGTCCATCAGATGGATGTTAAATCTGCCTTCTTGCATGGGGACTTGCATGAAGAAATCTATATGGAACAACCCATTGGCTTCATCCAAACAGACTCCAGCCTTGTATGTCGTCTTAAGAAATCTCTTTATGGTCTCAACCAAGCTCCTCGGGCTTGGTATGCCAAAATGGATAGCTTTCTTTTAGAATCTGGCTTTTCTAGGTGTTATTCTGACAATACTGTCTACACCAAGAAAGTGGGCAACTCTCTTATCATCCTTGTTCTTTATGTTGATGATCTTATTATTACTGGTAGTGATCCCAACCTTATAAACCATGTGAAGTCCAGCCTTAAAAAGAAATTTGAAATGACAGACTTAGGACACTTACACTATTTTCTCGGTCTTCAAGTCTTGCAATCCAAGGAGCGTATTTCCCTTTCGCAGTCCAAGTATGCTTGTGATATTCTTCGTCATTTTCACATGGAAGACTGTAAGCCAACCCCTTCTCCCTTTCAGTCTGGAGTCAAACTTTCAGTCTCTTGTACTTCTCCTGAAGTTGATGTTACCTTATACCGTCAACTTGTAGGAAAACTCTTGTATTTAACCCATACTCGTCTTGACCTTTCCTTTGTTGTTGGCCTTGTTGATCGTTTTATGCAAAACCCCCGTGAAAGTCATTGGAAAGCAGCCAAAAGAATACTTCGTTATGTTCGAGGTATAGTACAGTTTGGGATTCATTACAGTGCCAAAGCAGCTCCTCTCTTAGTTGGTTTCATTGATTCTGATTGGGCTGGTGACCCTGATGATCGGAAGTCTACTGCCGGTTATGTCTTGTAAAGTTTTGTAGATGTTCTATGCTAAGAGCAATTTCACTTTTCTCACAGCAATCATACAAGTAGATAAACAAAATGCAGATAGAACATATAAGCAGATCTTATAGAAGACAAATCAGAAACAAGAAAAATGTATGTGTTCGTTTCGGCGGTCAGCAGGATGCTTCAACCAGCAAAGTCTCCTTTGGTCAGCCAGCCCAGCATGTGTTACAACAACCCTCTAACCAGCATGTGTCACAACAACCCTCAACACTGGTCAAACTTCTGCGAAACCCTAGCAGCAGAAACCCTAGCATGTGAGTTGTGTTATCATCAAATTCTCTCCAACTTTACCTGTATATATATCCATCAATGAGGGTGTGTGACACATCTGTTGGGCATGTGAGCCTACATTACAAAACTGGCTGACCTTGCACATATAATTTATTAAGAATAATAAATTCAAAATATAAGTTCTGCTCATCGGATTAAGACTATTTTTATATGGATTTTACACCTCTCAGAAAGAGGAATCCAAAAAAAATATTAGCCTCTTAATCTGAGCATCAGAACATGGAGTTTGGACCTAGTTGTCCAAATTTAACACTCCCTCTCAACTAGGGAGAACTCCATCTATTTGTGCAATTAACATCGTGAGTCATCCCGCCGAAACTTGCTTTGCTGGCTTCTTTATTTCAGAACAGAAGTGGGTCAGTCACAAAGACATCATTCCCCGACTGACATAATCAGTCCAGAGGTCCCAGACCTCACAAATCTTGATCCCAGATCAAGTGGTTGGACCATGCCATCCTAGATAGAGAGTACGGCAATCTCTGATGCGTCCATCAGTCTTTGCTAATAGTCTCTAGCTTTTCCACACCTCATTGGCCAAATGAGAGGTACTTCCCATGAGCCCTGAACTCAATGGGTAGGATGCATACGGGGCACAGATTAAATGAGTGGCGAACCAGCTCAATAATCACAAGGGTGGGGCAGAAGCATTATGAGTGCTTATAGCTTCGAGAAGCTATCCCCAAAGCCCCCCAGAGCTCCCAGAGCTCATCGTCCAACAGGACCCACATCATAGGGTCTTTCCACGACACCAAGACTCTCACGGAAGGTTAGGAACTTGACCTTCCCCAGGGGCTTAGTGAGAGTATCCGCGACCTGCTCATCAGTTCCTATATGATCGAGCCTTACGGCGCCTCGCTGTACCATATCCTGGATAAAGTGGTACCTGATATCAATATGCTTGGATCGGTCGTGGAACACAGGATTCTCAGTCATATGAATCCCACTCTGATTATCACAGAGTATTACAGTGGTATCTAGCACATGTTGGAACAGCTCACTAAAGAGCTTCCTCAACCAAACTGTTTCACAACAGGCCATACTAGCAGCAATGTATTCGGCCTCCGCGGTGCTCAAAGCCACCGACTTCTGCTTCCTGCTCATCCATGAGATCGAAGCAGAACCAATATTGAAACAGCATCCAGATGTGCTCTTACGATCCACCACACTGCCAGCCCAATCGGCATCAGTATATCCCGGAGTATCACACTCCTGGCAGTGTATCTCAGCCCATGGTTTATCGTGCCCCGAAGATATCTCAAAAGATTCTTGGCACCAACCCAGTGAAAATGATGAGGCTCAACCATCTGTTGGCTCAAAGTATTCACTGCAAAACATATGTCTGGACGGGTGTTCACTAAGAACATCAAAGCTCCTATGAGTTGACGATACTCAGTAGGATTGGCCAAGATAGGCCCTGCAGCGCTGCCACTCAACTTCTTAAAGTTGAGTTCCATTGGTGTCGACACGGACTTACAGTCCACCATCCCAAATCTTTCCAGAAGCTTAACAATATACTTTCCTTGAGAAAGGAAAATCTCTCCAGGTCTCTGCCAGACCTCCAGGCCTAGGAAATAGTGCATCAGTCCTAGGTCTTTCATCTCGAACTCAGCAGCAAGCTCCCTCTTACATTGATGAATGAGAGGGTCACCACCTGTCAGGAAGAGGTCGTCCACATACACCACTAGAATGAGAGGCTTTCCTTTCACAACCTTAAAGTAAAGGTTTGGATCAGCATTGCTTCGAGTGAAGCCCAGCTTCATCAAGTAACTATCCATCCTCTCATACCAAGCTCTGGATGCTTGCTTTAACCCATAGAGGGCTTTCTTCAATCTACAGACATAAGTGTCTCGATCTTGAACTTCAAATCCCAGAGGTTGTTCTACATACACCTCTTCCTTTATTGCACCATGCAGAAAAGCGGTCTTGACATCCATCTGATGAAGACTCCATCCTTGCGTAGCAGCAAGGGCTATGATGGATCGGATGGTGGTATATCGTGCCACAGGTGCAAATATATCGTCATAGTCAATTCTCAATCATCATGGATCTGCACCTCAATGACTGTAATGTTGCTCTCATTATACAACATCACATTGCTACCCCAAATCAACAAGAATGACAGATCTGGTCTTTTCATTGTAATATACTCCTAGTGGAGATTCATATCTTCTTTGCTGTCTATGCATCATCACGCTGCAACACTACAACACTGTCAGATCTGCATTAATTGGGGCTTACGATCACCCAATCAAGCCTCCAAATTTGCTCCCACATGTTGCCCAACCATCTGATCCAAAACTGATCAAATTCCTTGACCCAACACAAGGCATAAATTGTTGTTCCAATCTGTTTTCGCTGCTGCTCCTAATTGTGACTGGTTAGGGCATCCATATGCTGCAACAGCCCTTAACCAAGTCACCAAACAGCCTTCAAAAACTACGTGCTACCCTTGTATAAGTCCTCTGCATCCACGCTGTTGATTAGGGCTCAATCTAGCCCCAAAACAGTCCCACGCAATGCCTTTTCAATGGGGTAAGGGCCTGCGGCCTACCACAGGTGGCTTCCTGTACCCACGGCCTACTGAAACAGAGTTTCCAGCCCGCACATAATATTCAAATCAACCCAGAATTTTGTCTCCTTTATTGAGGCCTTTCTGCTGGTTAATTTTCACTCCAAAATAGTCATAGGAGTGACCTAAACGTCCCCTCTTCCTTCACTGGAAATGCCCTTACCTGCACCCAATAAAATAGAGATTTAGGGCTTCTATTCTTAGCGTGTAAGGGGCCTCTTGGGACAGCGTATGAGGGCTCTTTAGAACTGCGGATTCTCCTCTAGATCTCTCTGTCCACAAAACCCAAACACGTGGAGAGAGTGCAGTGGTAGTCTCCCTCTTAATGCCAGCTTCTCTGCAGAAGTCTTTGAACTCATTTGACTCATATTCAGTGCCATTGTCAGTCCTCAAAATCTTGATCTTCTTTCCGGTCATATTTTCCACCAAGGCTTTGAAGGTACGGAACCACATGAAAGCCTCATCCTTCTTTTTCAAGAAGTATATCCGGGTTTTGCGAGAGAAGTCATCAGTAAATGTCATATAGTAAGAACATCCCCCCAGGGATGTTACAGGCAACATACCAGAAAGATCAGAATGGACCAGTTGCAATATCTCAGATGTCTTTGTGACACTTGAGGGGAAAGGTCCCCTTGTATGTTCTCCTTCAGCACAGCCCTTACATACACCTTTATGATTATTTCCAAAATCAGGCAGCCCTTCATGTTCATGATCTTATAATGCTGCCTATGCATCATCATCATGTTGTCTTATATATCATTGTCACATCACAGCCATATAAATCACTGTCATACAAGAATCACTTCCATACATCAAGAAACATTGTCCAAATATCACTAAAGTCGCTGCCCAAACATTATTGTCATAGGAACAAATATCTCTTCCATATATCATCTCCATTCATCACTTGTCAAGAGAACAATATCACTGCTATGCATAACTGTTATAAGAGTAAGTGACACTACAATGAGTGCAGAAGATCACTGTCAAAAAACTCTGTCATATTGTCATATTTCACTGTCATACGTACAGAAGATGGGGTCTGATAATAAGCCCACTTGACTACCCTTAAGCTCTTCCATATATCCATTTTTAAGACTCCAAATCATCTACCTTCTAACAGCCCTTGTTGTCCTTCTCAAGGGACTATACTTGGAGCTTTACCAAGCATCTTCTTACAGCCCATTATACCAGAATTGCAAACTGTCTAATCTGGACCATAGTATCTGGCAAATTCATCATTATAAAAGACAAGCACATACCTGTGATAGACGTCATATTTCTGTCCACAACTACATTTTGACCAATGCACAGGACCCTGAAATTTCAGCCCTGGTTAGGGCTTTCTGTGGCTTCTACGACAGCCCACTATACAGCCTTCAAACTTCTTTTCAATAATACATGTACATGAGTATGCCGGCTAACACACGGCCATACTCATAACCAATACAACAAGGCACGAGAGGCCTTAATAATAATACATCAAAACTGCAGCTTTCTATGTAAGCGGGTACCCACCGAGATGCTTACATAAACCTGCACCAAACTGTGTATAAGACTGTCATAAACCAGTCTACAACCAAGGCTATAACCTGTCCACGTGTTATCTCAGCAAACCCGCGTTATCTCCTTCGCTGTTTGCTCCAAACGTCTCAACGTATATATATAAACCTACGTATATATATAACTGTCCACGCGTGTGTCAACGATTTTGTTCTTGTCCACGTGTCTACCGGCAACCATTCAACTGTAGATCTGTCAACCAATAACCCGTGGACTTATAAAATCCCGTGTGGTTGTCCGAACACACCAGCACCTGTAAACCTGTGTAAATTATATATCTTGGTCTACGTAGCAGCCCTCTGGCCTGTCCACGTGACGGCTCCACAGCAGTTCACCGATCTCTTGCTTCGACGACCCACCGTTCACATATACCTCTGCGCGTTCATGCATGCAAACTCCTGTCTTTAACCGAAGTTATAACCGCCACAACCGCAGCTGTAATTTGCCCGCATCTGAGACTATAAAACAGTCTTACCCGCAACAATAAACTGTTCTTATCGCCGCGTGTCCCTACGTCGTATTTATCCACCTCTGTTCACAAGGTTATGTCACGGATAGTCTGCGCAACCCCTGCGCTTATACCGTAAGCCGACACTTATGAACAGTTTCCCAACGACCACGACAGTTCGTTGTTCGGATATAAACTTCTGCGCTGTTACCCCAGATAAATCTGCGCATTTATATGTACCAACAACTGCCCACGTCTTAATCTTCAACAGACCTTTCGTCCCTCCACTGCGCAACCATAAAACCAAGCCTGAACCTACGAAGTTACCTTGGCTTTATGCGCATAAGACATGCGCATTCTCCAGCCTTATTCGCACGTCCTCTTGTCTTTTATGCCGAGATCAGAGAGTGAAGATCGATGGATTGATTGCTATAGATAGAGTTTGTCTTCACCTCAGCTCTGATACCATGTAAAGTTTTGTAGATGTTCTATGCTAAGAGCAATTTCACTTTTCTCACAGCAATCATACAAGTAGATAAGCAAAATGCAGATAGAACATATAAGCAGATCTTATAGAAGACAAATCAGAAACAAGAAAAATGTATGTGTTCGTTTCGGCGGTCAGCAGGATGCTTCAACCAGCAAAGTCTCCTTTGGTCAGCCAGCCCAGCATGTGTTACAACAACCCTCTAACCAGCATGTGTCACAACAACCCTCAACGCTGGTCAAACTTCTGCGAAACCCTAGCAGCAGAAACCCTAGCATGTGAGTTGTGTTATCATCAAATTCTCTCCAACTTTACCTGTATATATATCCATCAATGAGGGTGTGTGACACATCTGTTGGGCATGTGAGCCTACATTACAAAACTGGCTGACCTTGCACATATAATTTATTAAGAATAATAAATTCAAAATATAAGTTCTGCTCATCGGATTAAGACTATTTTTATATGGATTTTACACCTCTCAGAAAGAGGAATCCAACAAAAATATTAGCCTCTTAATCTGAGCATCAGAACATGGAGTTTGGACCTAGTTGTCCAAATTTAACATGTCTTCACTCTTGGTTCAGGACCTATTACATGGGCTTTTAAGAAACAGGCTGCCATTTCTCTTTCGTCAGCAGAAGCAGAGTATCGTGGTGCCGTGGAAGCTAGTAAGGAAGCCTTGTGGCTTTGTCAGATCCTATCAGAGTTTGGCTTTGAGCAGCAGCATCCAACCACACTTTGGTGTGATAATCAAAGTGCCATTCAGCTATGCAAAGATCCAGTCCAGCATTAGCGCAACAAACACATTGAACTACACATGCACTTCATCAGAAAGCTCATTCATGACCATGTTTTTGAAGTGCAATATTGTTCAACAGATGATCAGGTTGCAGACATCTTCACAAAGGCTCTCACAGAGGCAAAGTTCACTAAACTTCGATATATGCTTGGAGTTCAGGAAGTTGTCACTAAGGGGGGATAGGCTCTAGTGCCTCCTTCCTTCTCCTATTGTGTCATATTTGTAAATCCTTCAATCCTATCCCAAGTTGTTCTTAAGGGGGGATGTTAGGATATTCCGACACATAGGAAATAGTTAAGTTCAACTTGGTCTAGTATAGAGTTAGGTATAGAGTTAGGTAAAGTGTGTTTCTTTACCATTGTACATTTTGTAACTTACAATCCGACGATCACGATATGTAGTGATCCGACGGTTCACTCTCTCCTCGTTATTACCGACACTTGATCCGTGGCTTGACACCCGATTGGTCCATGAGTTCTATTTAAAGCGCATGGAGGGTCATTGTTCGGGTAATCCGTGCATGAGAGAAGCTTATGTAAATTTTCATTCTTTGATTAATAAATTGCCTGTAGTAGCCATGTTGGCGCAGGCCGTGGACCGTTTCCCTCTTTGAGGGTTTCAACCACGTCAAAAATACTGGTGTATTGATCTGTGATCTGGTTGTGAGCGGTGTCCTTTTGGTGTTCTTTCTGAGGAACTTACCCTGTAAATTCCTACAAATTGCCGCATGCAGACACCTTTTATCTCCCTCATGTCTGAGATGGTGACTCAGTACACTGAGATGCAGATACAGAGCATGGAGATGTCATGGTAGAGCATGCAGATGTAGAGATAGAGTCTTCACATATAGTTCCAGTGCATGCATATGATGATCCACATCCAAGCCCAGATCGGGCTTTGAACAGTGAATCAACTTCCCCTATCATAAATCAGAGAACAAGGAGCTTACGTGAGATATATACACAAGACCACCCAGCTGCTAGAAATGGTCTTGTGGGGGATAATTTTGATCTGCGGAGGACTAGCTCAGAGTTTATTGAGCCTCCTCTTGCCCTCACTGCCACTAAACTAATGCCATCCTAGCATTGTCATTTGGTTCAGTCTTCTGATCTGCAGTTCTATGCTGAGGCTGCTGGGCATCCATATTGGGAGTCCGCCATGGAGAAGGAGTATAACTCCCTCCTCGAGAAGTAGACCCGGAATCTGGTCCCCCTTCCTTTAGGAAGGAAACTTGTCCGATGCAAATGGGTCTACAGGACCAAGAGTGTTGCAGATGGGCAAATCACTAGACAAACAGCTAGGCTAGTAGCTAAAGGCTTCCAGCAAGTGCATGGCATTGATTATGATTAGACCTTTGCTCCAGCAGAAAAGATGGATTCCATATGCCTTGCACTTGCCATTGGAGATGCCCAGGGGTGGGAAGTACATCAGATGGATGTGAAGAATGCCAAGTTTCTTCATGGAGACCTATCTAAGGAGATCTACATGGAGCAGCCACATGGTTTCATTCAAGATTCATCTTTGGTCTGTAGACTGAAGAAATCTCTCTATGGCCTTAAGCAAGCCCCGAGAGCTTGGTATGCGAAGATGGATTCTTTTCTCTTATCACAAAACTTTGAAAGATGCAAGTCTGATCTGAATGTTTACATGCTCAGGACACATGATTCTCTTCTTATCTTAGTTTTGTATGTGGATGATCTCCTGATCACTGGCAACTCGGCTTCAGCCATTGCTACAGTCAAGATGGCCTTGCATGATAGGTTCTTGATGATAGACATGGGTCCATTACACTTCTTTCTTGGTCTTGAGATCAGCCAGGATGCCACAAGCATCAAGCTCTCTCAGTTTAAGTATGCAGGGGATCCCCTCGAGAGATTTCACATGACTGACTACAAGCCAGCACCAACTCCTTTTCTATCTGGGGTCCGCCTTGAGGATGGAGGTGACACTCCATTAGTTGATAGTACTCTCTACCGACAGCTAGTGGGGAGCTTATTGTATCTCACCCACTCCATACCTGATCTCTCATATGTAGTAGGGGCAGTTTCTAGATACATGCAAGAGCCGCATGAGCTACACTGGAATGTTGCCAAGCGCATCCTCCAATATGTGCAGGGCACCATCACCTTCGGGATCCGCTATGTAGTAGGCACTGCATTGAATCTCCTTAGCTTCATTGATTCTGACTGGGCGGGCGACAACATTGACCACAAGTCCACCTCTAGATATTCAATCAATCTAGGGTCTGGCCCTATCTGTTGGTCAAGCAAGAAGCAGGCTACTATTACTCTCTCTTCAGTTGAGGCCAAGTATACAAGAGTAGTCAGCATCACCATTCAGGCTCTGTGGCTACAACACTTCCTCACTGAGTTGGGCGTCTAGTTCCACCAGCCCATTGTCATCTGGTGTGACAACCAGAGCACTGTCAAATTTTGCAAGGATCCAGTATAGCGATAGCAGACGAAACACATAGAGATCCATATGCACTACATCAGAGACATAGTACATGATCGGGTCATTGATTTGTAGTTCTATCCTTCAGCAAAACAAACTGCAGACATCTTCGCCAAGACATTCACTGAGTAGATGTTTCGCTCTCTGTGTGATTGTCTTGGAGTAAAGGACACAGTTGCTTAGCAATTGTCTTTTCTTCCTCTTTTATTTTGATTACATTGTATTTTGGGGGGGGGGGTTCCCACGAGGTTTTCCCTCTTTCCTCAATTTTAGTACAAGTTGCACTGTATTTTGGGTGACCTTTAGCCTTAGTTTCCAGGGCCCCTTTTCTATTTCTTCCCCATAGTGATGTTCAGGGGGGGTGTTGGAGGTACTACACACCTGCATGCAGACACTTAGTTAGAGCATGGGACTACATGCAAGATTCCTTCTGCATGATTTACTCCCTAATTTGCTCCTTCTTTAACTCAGCAACTGGCTAGTTCTTCTGCATGATTTACTCCCTGATTTGCTCCGCAACTGGCTAGTTTTGTCTAGAACTTGTTGTAGGTGTTGAGTCCTCTCATTGATCAACACTATGCTACATTACCTTGGGATCTTCATCGAGTAATGCTATATCATGAGCATTGTAAACTATTTTCTAGTGAATCATTCTTTTGTTCTTTCAATTTTCTTTTAGTGTTTTTGCTCTGCAAAGCTGTGTGTCCAACATTTACTAGCTAGATTCATTAGACCTCCATATGGTATCAGAGCTCGGACCCAGGTTCGATTCTCGCGAGTTGCATTTGAGGGGGGGTGTTGGAAGAATCACCGCACCTCTATGGAATCCATAAGTTCCACCCTAGGGATCCTAGTTACTGGGTTGTAACGTTTACCAACACTTGCGGGTTTTGGTGTAACGGAAAACCTCCACAGAGGTTAGCCACGAAGTACAATACTACCACATCAACGTTAGTGTCATATAAAGGTGACCTCTGCGTATAAGACAACACCAATTTTATCACCTATTTATCTAAAATTACCTGAACATGATGCGGGAAAAAAATATTATTTCATCATTTTCATCTAACATTACAAACAAAAATTTAGACCACACATCACCATTGAGTGGAGGATAGAGCCGAAGTACAATACTACAACATCAATATCAGTGACGTATAATGGTTGGTTTTGTCGCTGCACCTTGCCAAGCTTATCCACTATCCATCCAAAATAAAATATGACATAGGAAAATAATAATAATAATAAATCATCCTTTTCACTCAACAGTGGAAACACAAATTGAGGCTCAATATAGCCCATCACCATTCTTAGAACATTATCACCTAACTCCATCACACTTATATATGAATTTTCTTATATTAAAATCAACATAGAAAGCATTAGAGTTCACAAATGATTTGTCATAGTAACGATACTAATAATGTAATCTAAAATTGAGAAAGGCAAATTAGAGGTGATAAATGATGATTTTTTTTAATCAAGAATATTTACAAGAAGTTATGATTAGTTAATTGTATGTTTTTTTTAACACAATTATTTAATTTTTTTATATGAATGGATAATAGAGTTGGTTTTTATATATTTTATTAGGAAAGTATTTTTTTCGAACTTCTGTCACAAAACAAGTGATTTATTTTACTTTTTTGTTATAATTTTATAGGCATTAACTTTAGTTTTCAACTGTTTCTTTTTTCGATCTCTAGCAAAGATAGTAATAGAGCACCATCCTCTGTTTTCCTCTTGGAGATGACCTTATCGTTGCACATGGAAATAGAGATTATAATAAGCATCACACCTACAAGGCCACTTCAGTGAAGGAAACTTTAGTTAAATCATAACATATGCAATTTTTTCTATAGTAGTATCTATAGATTTTCCTATAGATTGAACGGCTCATGTAATTTTCTAAAACAAAAGACAATAATGTACTCTATGTTCAACAGCGTAAACCAATATATCGATAAAAATAATAAACAGCAAGAGAAAGAATATTAATGGCACATAACACAATTGTTTCTCTAGGGAAATCAACAGGTCAAATCCCTAACTATCTATTTCATTAATCATAAATATGAGTGATAATACAAAGCTTGTTTTCACTAGAACAATTCATGCACAAGTATCACCAACTCTCTGGTTCATAAGCCTACACTGACCAATACTTAGCCAATTTGTGCTGCCTGCCAAACCCCTATTTCCTTGCGCAATTCCTGTGATGATCAACCCATATTTAATTGGGAAATCCTTCCTCCATAACTGCACAATCCAAAACTAGGTCCTTCTCTGATTGCATGCATGATATGTACAACTCGGTAAATCATACAAATGATAGTACACTATCCCTACACTCTAATCCTAAGTAGGTATTCCTTTGATCTAACATGCATGAGTTTCTCATGAGTGAATCTTCAGTTAGCGGGAGTAGCACTGAGGATGCACCAGTGCACCAAATCACTATTAGGCCTCGATTCGTTCCACCAACAGTTAGAACTAGTTTAATTGTCTATAACTCAATCAAACTAATTTATCTAATTACAACTCAAATAAACTCAATTTGGACCCATAAAACTTATGGATCACACTTACATGACTTCAGATAGACATCCAACTCAAAATTCATAAGTTAACTTAGTCAACCTAACTTAGTTAACTATTACAAGTTGTTATGAGAGAAGAATTACAATTTAATTCAAGGAAAAATTAAATTGGAATTTCTAGATGTTATTTTTAACATTTCTTGTTGCTATTTTCAACAGTATCATTTGATTCAAGAGTAGAATCCATTCTTCCATCAACATGCCCACATGACTGATCCACCAACTATAGAAGCTATAGATAGGAAGCTAAGCATCTCCACACTACTATATGGCTTATGGTAGGACAATAAATTCTCTCTTCAACTACTTACTAATGATTTTGGTTGTAGCCAACTCACATGCTAGATGAAAACATTCTCCCTTACAATGATAAATCAGTTGACAATGAAAATGCATGATAAAGTCACAAAGGTAGTCTATCATCTTCATGGCTAAGGCATTTTAATGGTGGGAGAACAACAAAAAAAAACATGGAGTTTGAAGGTGTTCCTTTGTGTGGAACCAATGATTCAAGGTGATGTTCCAAACTTATATCCCTATTCATAACTAGGGTAATTTCTACAAAACACTATAGAAATATTTAATTTAGCATGTTGTATGAAAGAATTATGGATACAATGGAACCAACTCAAGTAGTCTACAATCATAATGTCCAAAATTATATCAACATTATATTGTTGTCTTCTATGATTTCCAAGCACAACTAATTTCTATTTATTTTCCAAAGATACACTTTTCATCATATTTAGTTATTGATTATTACTTATTCTCTATCTTTAATTTTCTCTAATGCATAATTTATCATTTTCCACAACCTTGCAAAATGTTATAACCACTAGAAAGAAATTGGGTGAGGACTAGTTATGATCAATTGGCCATTTTGACTGTTATGAAACCAGCTCACAAAAAGATAGAAAAGAGAGATCCACGCCTTAGAATTCAGCCTCTTCGAGGGGGAAACCTCCTTTACATTACATAAATGAACAATTCTTGGATGATACAAATGACAAAACCTCCTTTCTATATATAGGAGTCTAAGGAGTCACAATATAATCCAGCCGACCTAACAATAATAATATAAAGCCACAAAAATAACAATAGAGGGATTCTATGGGGCACAGAAATAACAATATGGGGGTAATAGGGGCACAACAATATAAATAGGGGGTATAACTACAATAGTAATGGGGTAATCACTAGTATTATAGGGACCCAACATGCCCCTCTCCTTCAAAAAAGTGTTGTCCTCAACGCTTGAGTAGTTTTGGATACTTCTGCATAAAATTCTCATCCTCCCATGTGGAATCTTCAGCGGATAAGTTCTTCCACTTGATAAGATACTCTGAAATTGATCGATTTCGTAGCTGTCGAGTTCTTGTTTCTGTGACTGCTTCCGGTTCCAATATAATTTTTCCTTCCTCGTCAAGTTCTGGCAATATTGTTTGAATTGGGAGCTTGTCACCTATAACCTTCTTTAAACATGAAACATGGAAAACTGGGTGCAATCGAGAAGCTGCAGGAAGCTCCAATTTGTATGCCATAGTACCAATCTTTTCCAACACCTTGTACGGACCATAATACTTTGGTGATAATTTATTATCCTTCTTAGCTTGCTTTAGGGACATTTGCTTATATGGTTGTAGCCGTAGGAATACCCAATCACCTACATCAAAACTTCTTTCACTGCGATGTTGATCTGCCTGTTGTTTCATTCTATTTTGTGCCAACACGAGGTTATCCTTTAAGAGTTGGAGGACTTGTTGTTGATGTTCGATGTGATGTTCCACTGCCTGAACCTTAGAATTTTCTCTTAAATATGATGTGATGGATGGTGGTTGATACCCATAAAGTGCCATAAATGGGGTCATTTTTGTTGCTGTATGGAAGGAAGTGTTATACCACCATTCAGCCAGAGGCAACCATTTGACCCATTGTGTCTGTTTATCAGATACAAAGCAACGAAGATATCCTTCCAAACATTTGTTTACTATCTCAGTTTGCCCATCAGATTGAGGATGATAAGATGAGCTATGAGCTAACTGAGTACCAAGACAAGAAAATAATTATGTCCAAAAATTTCCAGTGAAAATGGGATCTCTGTCACTTACAATAATCTTTGGGTTTCCATGTAGCTTTTGAATTGTTTCCATAAATGCAGTAGAAACTGTACTGGCTTTAAATGGATGTGATAATGCACAAAAGTGTGCATACTTGGTAAGTCTGTCAACTACCACCATGATGACACTCTTTCCCTCAGACTTGGGTAAACCTGTGATAAAATCCATTGAAACCTCCTCCCAACGTTGGCTTGGAATGGATAAAGGTTGTAATAGACCTGGTGTCTTAATTGTTTCAACTTTATTTTGTTGGCAAACCAAACATTCCGCCACAAACTTTTGAATATCTGATTTAAGGCCATCCCAAAAAAATTCCTTCTTAACCCTGTGGTAAGTTTTTAAAAATCCTGAGTGCCCTCCTAAGGGAGAAGTGTGCAATTCCATAAGAATCTTTTGTTTTAGCTGGGAATTCTTACAGAGGTATAAGCGATCTTTGTACCATAACGAATCATTTTGCCAGCTAAATGTATCAGAAGTACTGGAATCTTGTTGTAGCTTTCGAATAAGTGCCCACACTTCTTCGTCATTCTTCCATTCCTCCCTTGCTTCGTTTATCCAATCTGGTTGGATAATAGAAATGGCACACAACAATGCTTCCACATCCTCATCCTTTCTTGAGAGTGCATCTGCCACCACATTTTGCTTCCCTTTTTTGTAGATGATTTCAAAGTCATAACCCAACATCTTTGTGACCCACTTTTGTTGCTCTTCAGAGGATAATCTTTGTTCTAAAAAGTATTTAAGGCTATCATGATCCGTTTTTACCTTGAAGTGTCTTCCCATTAGGTAGGGTCGCCATTTCTTAAGTGCATGGAGTATTGCCAACATTTCCTTCTCATAAATAGCTTTGCTTAAAAACTTTCCCTTGATTGGACGACTTTCAAAAGCAATGGGTCTTTCATCTTGCATTAGAACAGCACCAATTCCATTTCCTGAAGCATCACATTCCACAATAAAGGTTTTTGTGAAGTCCGGTGTAGCTAAGACCGGTGCTTGGCACATTGCCTCTTTAAGATGTTCAAAGGCCTTTGTTGCTTCCGAAGTCCATGAAAATGAATCTTTCTTCAATAATGTTGTTAGAGGTGCTGCTATTCTCCCATAATTCTTAACAAACTTGCGATAATACCCTGTCAACCCAAGAAATCCTCGCAGATGCTTTATGGATGTGGGGATTTTCCATTCCTTAATGGCTTTAATTTTGCTAGGGTCTACCTTAACTCCTTCATGAGATACAATATGACCCAAATATTCCACCTCCTGGACTCCAAAGAAACATTTGGATCTTTTTGCATATAATTGTTTCTCCTCCAATAGTTGTAGCACCCTGTCAACATGTTCAACATGATCCTTCCAAGACTTGCTGTAGATTAGTATATCATCAAAAAATACTAACACAAATTTTCTAAGGAATGGTTTGAAAATTGAATTCATCAAACCTTGAAATGTTGAAGGTGCATTGGTAAGGCCAAAAGGCATGACCAAAAATTCATAATGACCCTCATGAGTTCTAAATGCCGTTTTCGGAATGTCTTCAATCTTCATTCTGATTTGATGATATCCCGAACGAAGATCCAACTTGGTGAAGTAAATTGATCCATGCAATTCATCCAGTAATTCATCAATAACAGGAATGGGGAACTTATCTTTAATAGTGAGCTTGTTGAGCTCCCTATAATCTGGACACATGCGCCATGATCCATCCTTCTTGTGCACCAATACTACTGGAGCTGAGAAAGAACTTTGACTCGGTTGAATTATACCAGCCTCTAGCATTTCTGCAACCATACGTTCAATTTCACTTTTTTGGACATAGGGATATCTGTACGGCCTGATGTTTGGAGGAACACTTCCTGGAATCAGATGAATAGCATGATCATGATCACGCATAGGTGGGAGACCTTTGGGAGTCTCAAATACCTTGGAATGATTGTCCAGGACTTTTTGGAGATCTGGAGAAATAGATGATTCCAATGTGGAAACATCTAGCGAACATAATTGTGCAATTACACCTCTTTGCTCCTTTTTTAGAAGCTTTGTCATGCCATTAGAGCTGATTATCTTTCCTGGTTTCCCTGCAATACCCCTTAATTCAACTTCCTTTCCTTCCACAGAAAATTTCATGAAAAGTTCTTGAAAATTAAAAGCTATTGTACCCAAGGATTGTAGCCATTGGACTCCTAGTACAACATCAGCACCTCCCATTGGAATGGAAAGCATTGGGCTAGTCAATACATATTCTCCCATGGATAGCTTGATATTATGGCACTTTCCAGAACAATTTATTGTTCCTCCATTTGCAATCATCACTTGACACTCTGGTGCTGGATATAGGAAGCAATTCAATTCTTTTGCTACCCTACAATGAATAAAATTGTGGGTGCTTCCTGAATCAATCAACACTATTACCTTTTTCTTCTTGATTTGTCCTTCTATCTTGATGGTTTGAGGAGTGGTAATTCCCGCCAATGCATTACAAGATATGGTCGGATTTATTTTTCTTCATCTAGGCTTTGTTCCTGGAATATATCCTCTTCTTTTGACCTTTCTTGCTCCTTTTCTTCTTCCTCTTCACAATCTATGTAGAATAATTTCTTCTCAGCACACTTATGACCTTTTGTGTATTTGCTATCACAATTGTAACAAAGCCCTTTTGCTCTTTTTTCTTCCAATTGTTGTGGTGTCAACCTTGTAGGTTGTGGAAGACTATGGGCAACAACACTTCCGTCTTTATAGTTGTGAATGGTATGCTTCCTAGTTGCCATAATTTTGCTTTCCATTTTTCTTGCTAACCTGAATGCCTTCTCTAATGAATCAGGTTCCCAAAGGCGCACATCATGTTGGATATTATCCTTTAAAGACCCTATGAACACATCAATCCTATGCTCCTCTGGAATATCTTTTACCCTTATGTTCAATTTTTGGAACTCCTCAATGTGCTCCATTATTGAACCCTTTTGTTTGAGACTTATCAATTGGCTAAAAAAAGTGTTGCTTTTTGTATCCTCATAATGTGCTATCAATTCTTCCGTAAAAATTGCCCAAGTGATAAATTGTTTACGAGAACAAAGCCATTGATACCATACAAACTGATTTGGTTCCAAATATAAAGTTGCCATACGTACCTTTTGTGTGTTTTGCACATTATTGAGATCGAAGAATTGCTCCATCTGTAATATCCATGTGGCGGGATCCTTGCCATCAAACTTCCTCATATCGATTTTTGGAACATGGTGAGTCTTCGATCCAACATTAGAGTCTATGGAATCATGATTAACATTTCTTTTGTTCTCATCATGAGTTTCCTTTACTACCTTTTCACCATTAGTGACCCTTTCTTGTAGCAACTTCTTCAATTCTTCCATGTCTCTCTTCAAATCTATCTTCAAATTTGCCATCGAATCCTCCATCTTAGCTTCCATGCCATTTAACTTAGCTTCCACACCATTTACCTTAGCTTCTGTTAGCTTTTGTGAGCGTGACATTTGTTGCACTTGTTCTTGTAATTTTGATATATCATGTAGCATTTCTTCCTCTTCTTCATGAGTCATGCTAGAGCTTTCAGGTTCCTTACTAGGTGTTTGCATTTTCTTTCCTCGGGGCATCAGTTACCGATAATAATGCTTTACTATGCCCTTTGAATTCCGTTAAACCAAGCTTACACAAAAATTTAAAAAAAAAAACTACACACCTTTTTTCACTTTATAGAAGCCTGATATTGAATCTGATGTATCTCTGTAATTTCGGATCATCCAATTCTGAAATTTCTACCTGTAGTAGCCTTCTGCGTCCTCTTTCCAATGCCACAAGTCTGAGCCAAATTGGATTCTCCAAGGAAGAGTTATGTGAAATCTCCCACAGTGACTTGCTTTTAGACTGGTTCAGTAGAGCGAACTTGTACGACGTGCCACGAGTCACTGTTTCAACCTTTGAATCTGAAACACACATACAAGAAACTACAGTCCGTCCTCTTTCTGTACCTTCTTACGAAATTTCAATCCGATCCCCAGAGAGAAAGTTATGACGATTTTCCCCAGGTCACCTGTTTTGAATGTAATTCAGGAGTCTGCAAAAAGACCAACTTCCTCAGATCATATCTCCGCAAATATCGCGCGAAAAGCTCTGAAATTTGGACCCAAGGTTCAGCGTGATTTCTTCTCAAATGGGTTTTTTTGCGACTTCTGAAACGTCACAGAAAAAAATTTATAGCGAAAATGCCACGATGACCTGTTTGGAGCAGCGAAACCCTAGAATCCAAAGCTCTGATACCAAATGTTATGAAACCAGCTCACAAAAAGATAGAAAAGAGAGATCCACGCCTTAGAATTCAGCCTCTTCGAGGGGGCAACCTCCTTTACATTACATAAATGAACAATTCTTGGATGATACAAATGAAAAAACCTCCTTTCTATATATAGGAGTCTAAGGAGTCACAATATAATCCAGCCGACTTAACAATAATAATATAAAGCCACAAAAATAACAATAGAGGGATTCTATGGGGCACATAAATAACAATATGGGGGTAATAGGGACACAACAATATAAATAGGGGGTATAACTACAATAGTAATGGGGTAATCACTAGTATTATAGGGACCCAACATTGACCCTCACCCATTCCCATGATGTCCCCATGGCTACCAAATCCCAACATATTTAAGGCCTTAACACAACATTAATATAATTATTAGTTAAGACAAGCGATAATGCTAGACATGGATGACCAACCTTTATTCTTCGTCCATCTTTTATCCCAAATACTAAACAAGCACCCACTACTTAACAACTTCCCATTTTAATAGAAAACCTATATATAACAATGTCATTTGGGTATGAAGATAAGGTGGAAACTCTCCTTAGTAACTCACCTACCTTCCTATTGCATCCTCTTAATATTTATGTACTTGTTGTAATATTGTATTTGTGTATTTATTGTTATATTGCAACGTTTTGTTATAGGTCTACTTGCTTTTAAAACATAGAACCAACAAAATACTTATCGCTCTATCATCCACACCATATTATAGTGAATAGTGAACAAGAAACCATTTGTAAATTTTACTTCAAACCTTGTAAACATATATTAATTATTAAAATTGTAATATTTTTTTAAAAATACTTTTATAATTAAAATTAAAATTTAATTTTATAATTAACCATATTTACTATCTTAAATAAAAATAATATAATATAATATATAGATAAATAAAACATATTAATATCATATAAAAAATAAAATAGCAATATTAATGATAGGTAATATAATTGCTCATACAATTTCAAGTATGAA
Organism: Pinus tabuliformis; assembly: GCA_031772625.1. NCBI lineage: Eukaryota > Viridiplantae > Streptophyta > Pinopsida > Pinales > Pinaceae > Pinus > Pinus tabuliformis. The sequence goes on along the minus strand of CM062814.1, from coordinate 357,702,953 downwards.
TATTTCACCACAGTTACCAAAGATTACCAAGGGAAGACCTAGCACAGTTACTCTACAAGGACTTTATGAGTATATAGAGTCTTTAGAGAAACGTAGAGAAGAAAGAGAAGCCAAGCTACAAAAAGAGTTAGAAGCCATGCTGGAAAATAAATTCGCATCTCTTGAAGACACGATCCAAAAACAGATAGAAAATAAAATAGAACTACTGGAGAATAAAATGGAGGCAATGGAGACTAGATTGCAGGTTATAGAAAAACAAAACCAAGATACTAACCAACCATCCTAACAAGGATATGTTGATACTTTAGAGAGTCTTAAAATAAAAGACATGATTAAAGAACTAGAAGAAAAAGTTAATAGCCGCCTCACCCTAAATAATGTGGTAGATAAGTTAGATATCAAACCAATTAAAGATGAAATGAAAAAATTAATAAAATTAGACCTCGAACGTAAAAAAAGGGCCTTGAACCTTATAATCTTCAGTTTAAAAGAGGAAGTAGATGATGATACTTTAGCTTTAGCCCAGACAGAATTACATAATAGATTACAAATTGAAACAGTGTGTCTCACAGAAGCAACAAGGTTGGGGAAATTAACCAAGAATAAAGGAAGACTAATCCACATAAAGGTGAGCTCCACTGATCATAAGCATGACATACTTAGTAAAACCTCAAGTCTAAAAGGAACGGGAATATTCATAAATGAAGATCTCATTCTAGAAGATCAAGCCGAATTAAGAAAAAAGGTTCAAAAGGTAAAAGAAGCTAGAAAGGAAGGAAAATGGGGAATAATCAGAAATAGAAAAGCCTTTATTCGAGATAGAAACCAAAAATATAGTAATCAATAGCAATTAAACATGCTCCGGATCCTTTCTTGGAATTGTCGGGGCTTCCCATGGAACAAAGACCCCAAGCTAAGTTGGATTTCAAATGATGTTGATATTATTTTGCTTGTTGAAACTTGGGAGCATGAAGAATCTAAGGTCCCAAACATAGATGGCTTTACATTATGGTCTACCTCGAACAAGAGAACCTTCCATAGAGGCATTGGGGGAATAGATTGTTACATTAAGAAGAACATCTCCCCCCATGTTAGAATTTATAAAAACGACCCTCACAACCTATATAGTTGGATAGAGATCAGATACATTAATAATAACAAGTCCTACATAGCAATATGTTATTTTCCCCCCATCAATTCTAACTTCTATAAGAAGAAGAATCTAGATAAGACTAACCCTTACAATGGTTTAGAGAATGATATTTCTAGCCTAAGGAATGGCGGTAATATCCTTTTAATAGGTGACTTTAATGCTCGAACTTCAAACAACCAAGCTATTATTCTAAGCAATCATTCCAACCCTAATCCTCTTTGGTTAGACGAAGACCCTACTCTAGCTAGCAGGTACAAAAGGAGCTATGAAGACCTCAAGGAAAATTTGTTTGGGTCGGAGCTAGTCAAGCTCTGTAGTGCTCAGGATCTCATAATTTGCAACGGTCTAAAGAAGTGGACCAATTCCAGCAAGATGACCTGCATTCATGGACTTGGTAGCAGCGTGGTAGACTACTTCATTTCCGATCTCCAATTATACAACAAAATAATAAATTTTGACATCTTAAACAACCACAAACCTGACTGTCGCCATAGGCCTTTACTTATAACTCTCAATTTTGTCATGCATAGAGTTCCCATAGAAAATAATACTTACAGCCAAAAGAACTTAATATTTGATAGAAATAAAAATGATCTCTTTCTAAATGTATTAAAAACTAATTTGCTTCCTTTATCTAGTATAGACAACATAGAAGACCTCTATCATAATTTTACTACAACCCTCTCATATTCTATTAACAAGTTCTCAATTGAGGTTTCAAATAATAAAAGAAATAGCAAAACTAATCCATGGTATGACAAAGATTGTAAAAGTGCTAGGAGAGCAATTAAGGAAGTTGTTGATCAATCTCTTAAAATGGACAAGATAAAAAATACAAAGCCCTAACTAAAAGGAAAAAGAGGCAGTACATTCGTCAAAGATAGGAGAATCTCTTACACCTCTCTAAGGTAGCTCCTAAGAAATTTTGGAGGCAGATTCTAACTAGGAAGACTAGGGATAATAATAAAATTGCTCTTCACGACTGGAATTCCTATCTTAAAAAGCTTTCTGAATCTCCAAATATCATGGATAATTTGGAAACCCTGCTCACAACGAAAGAAATTTTCTCTTTAGAAGACATTAAGTTTGGGGTTAATCGCCTCGCTAATGGGAAAGCTAAGGACATTGAAGGTTACCAGGCGGAAATCTTAAAAATTGGAGGTCATCTCCTCATCCCCCACATCCACAAGCTTTTCAATCAAGCAGTCAAGCAAGGGTTCCCTAAACCTTGGACTGAGAGCCTCATTATCCTTATTTTTAAAAGTGGGGATACAAATAACCCCTCTAATTATCGGAAAATTATGATCAGCCCTCTCTTAGCCAAGTTATATGGTAGTATTCTGGAAAATAAGTTAAGCATATGGCTTGAAAGTGAAGGTAAGCGGGCTAAAGCCCAAGCAGGTTTTAGAAGGCATCACTCAACAATTGACCACCTTGTTACGCTTAGGATCATTGCGGAGGAATGTCGTATTGATAAATCCAATTTATTCTATTGCTTTGTGGACTTTAGAAAGGCTTTCGATACGGTTCCTAGATACAACCTTTGGAATAGGTTAGAAGAGCTAAAGGTTCCTCTTGAGTTGAGGGCTGCGATAAGCTCGAAGGCTATTTAGAGGAAGCAGGATGTGATGGCACGATCTTAGCTGGGATAGTCATTATCCTTCTTCTCTATGCTGACGATATTGTTATTTTGGCAAGGTGACCATCTGATCTTGATAAGCAAGTCAAGCTTCTTAAGGATTTCTGCTCTACCATGGGTATGACTGTTAACACTGACAAAACAAAAGTTATGATTATCAAATGAAAGAAGGACACTTACGCTAATTTTATGCATGACAATAATAACTTGGAGGAAGTGTATTCTTACAAGTACCTAGGAATTGATATCCATCACAAGCTCAACTGTAACCATAGCATTGAGAAAAGGATTAATGGGGGGTGGAAAGCTTATTTTGGTCTTGAAAATAATTGTAAAACAACAAACCTCGTAATGTGGGATAAAAAGAAGGTCCTCTTTGAAACTTTAGTCTCTCATGTTATCTTATATGGCTGTGAGGTTTGGGGTTGCAGCATCTCCAGAGAATCTTGGAGAAATATTGAGCAAATCTAGAAGCATCTTATAGCTTATAACCTGAAAATTAAAAGTAATACACCCTATCCTATTCTCCTTATAGAAGCATGTCTTTCCCCTATTGAGAGCCTAGCTATGCTTAGGTTTCTGTTGTAAAAGCACAAACTCAATAAGATAGAAGATCATAGACTTCCTAAGCTAGCTTTAAATTCCAGCCAAAACCACCTAAGGCTCAATCGAGGGCGGCATAAAGACACAAGGGCCTAGTTAAACTATTGGGAGATCAACGAGAATGATGCATTGCAAAACATAAATAACATTATAGTTATTGTTACTTCTAAGTGCAAAGAAAATTTGGGGTGTGAGAAAGATTTAGCGGCTAGAAGAAAATTAAGTTATTATAAGAAGGTCATCAACCCCACCCTAGAAGATCAAAAGTATCTCTGTATTTTAACTAGCTCAAAGAAGAAAATTAATATAGAAAACATTAGAACGAATTCTCATGAGCTCCATAGTGAAACAAGTCGTTGGGCAGTTCCTAAAACGCCATCGATGGAAAGGATCTGCCATATATGTGAGAATAGGAGCATTGAGGATGAAAACCACTTCCTCTTAGAGTGCCCTGCGTACAACCACATTAGATCTCAGTTTCATAATCTTTGTTACAATACTGACCTTCCTAGCCTTTTACAATGTCAAAATTATAGTGAGCTCGGGAGGCTTCTCTCCAAGCTTTTTGAGCATAGGAATAAAATCTTAAATCAAAATAAATAATTTGTTTATTTAAGTCCGATAGATCATTTTTTGGTCTCAGCGGACGTTAACTATCATCATCATTATCATCATCATCATCATCAAAAAAAAATATTAATAATAGGTAATGAAAATACGAAATAGTAATACAACTTTCTTTTGCTTTTCCAAAGGCAATTCATGCATATGACATCTGTTTTTTTTGTTCTCGTCTACCCATTTTCAATCATTGGGATGACTCTAAGATATTATATCTTACACATATCATACCCCACACAATTCTTTCTTTATGAAATATTTGAATAATAAAAAAAATAATATTATAATATTATAAGAGAAAATAATAATGAAATTTTAATTAGTATTCAATAAAATTAATAAATCATAATAAAAATAAGAATGGTAAAGTTAAGTCTCACTGCCACAATTAGTCGAGATAAGTTTATTTTGTAAAGCTACCGGGATCAATTCATCCATAAAGTGATTCATAATGATAAACATGCTAAAAAAATCCATTTAGCATGTTCACAGGAGAAGGTTTCTAATGGAATAACTAGTTCAACAGCACGATCCTGTAATTCTAAAAGATCCGCAGCTGGAGCTGTGAGGGTGACCCATATTTCAAACCCTACTACCGTGGTCAAAGCAAGCACATCACAATTTCGTGCTGTTGTTCAGTCCCTTACTGGACAGAAGGGATCCGCCCCTTCCAGCAGTGAATATGAAGAAATAAATTTGTGTTCTGATAATGAGTACAGCCCTCGAGGAAAGGCACCGAAGCTGCTTAATGATGAATTGCAATGCTGGAATGACGTGAAGTCGTCGGAGTCTGCAATTATAGATTATAAGGTCACCGCGGGAGTTTGCTGCAAAGACAGATTTCTTGAAGATGTTAGCATATTCGAGGAATTAGGGGTGCAATTATAGATTATAAGGTCACCGCGGGAGTTTGCTGCAAAGACAGATTTCTTGAAGATGTTAGCATATTCGAGGAATTAGGGGTCCTGCCCATTATAAACCCTGTTTCTGAAGTGTCGCATCAGGTGTTTGAGACGGCGGAGAGCAGAGGAGACATAAGGCATATTTTGTTTGACATTTTTTCTCCATCGACTCAATTCTCCGAGTTTGAGCACTTGCAAAAGGCATGAATTTCCAGGGCAAGGATTGTACTCTTGCTTTGCGAGATTGGTAGGTCGTGCCCTAGTGCTTGGTTTTCATCATTTGTAACCACACGCCTATGTATACAAATAAATTTTACCCTCGTTCTGAGGGAAGTCGTGCAAATACTGCTATCCTAATGTTTCTAGACATTCGCTTAAAATCGTTTGGGCCTTGCGAGGCTTATACCTTGGGTCATTCACCCATTTAATGCGGGGCAGGTAATAGTTACTAAGTTTAAATTCTAATACTGCAATTAATTTTATTGGAATTTTTTAATTAAAAAAAATTACAGTTAATCATAATCTACTAAATCTACAAATAATTGAGTAAGGGTGATTTTATTTTGGCTTGCTACCGTGTGAAAGCAGTAATTTATTAATGTTTTTTATATATTGGTGATTTTAAAACTCATTTTTAATCAGTATAGATTCTTCTTAAGTACAGATGTAATATGAGTCAAGAAAAACAAAATTTCTTTATGTCCCAATTTCTTTTGGAGTGAAAAATACAATATATTATTTTTCATTGTTTAAATTGTATTTTTGAATGCTATATAGAGTATATATAGGACCAAATACACTGGTTAAAAAACTTAATAGTTTATTAAAATGATTTTTTATTAGTATATTTTTAAGTATCTGTGAATATTAATTTGTATTAAAATATTTTATTGATATATAGATATGTTTGAAATTGACATCAACATAAATTAAGTAACATAGATCTTCAAATAATTCATCTAAATATAAATTTTAAATTTTTTACTCACACATTTGTTCTTACTACTAATTATTTTACAACATATTATTTCTTATTATAATGCACGTTATTTTCTATTTAAAACATAATATTTTATTTTTGCTTTTATAAGGCGCACGTCTCAATCACTTTTATAATCCCCATATTGAGCTATAAGATAAGTCTCTCGACTCAATCACTTTTATATCTCATCCTCAATTTTGAAAAATAATTAAGTATAAAAAACAATCACTATAAAAAACAATCACTTTTTATAATAATTTAAACGAACTAAAAAACATATATATTCAAATTTCTTTGACCGTAACTATAATATATACTACTCATTACGTTGTAGAAAATACATGATCTAAGTGGAATCATATACTACCTCCCCACATTAATATGTCCATAGCCCAAAATATATTAGTTGCCCCTTGCTATCTCCGCACATGTCTGTACTTTCTTTTATGGTAGAAAGCGTTATCGTCGTTAGAATATCGTAACATGTCTGTACCATCCTTTAATGTAGAAAGCGTTAGCGTTGTTAGAAATAAACATGATTCTTCACAAAAACACCGACACCGACACCTACGATATCAACTTCATTGCTATATCGTTGGCCACTCCGACTTTTACAACATAGTAAACAAGGCCCTATAAATATCTTTTCTAAAAAAAATTAGGTCCATGATAAAATTAGGTCCATTGTAAAATTAGATATAAAGTTGTCTCTAAATGTATGAAGGACTAATTCTAATATTCAATCCCTCTTTCCTAATTAGTTCTTAATCCGTGTTTATAATTATTTAAAAATATAATTTTAATATTGATTTTACTATTCTAAATATATGAAGCATTAATTCTAATATTCCATCCTTTTTTCCTAATTAGTTCTTAATCTGTGTTTATAACTATTTAAAAATATATTTTTAATATTAATTTTACTATCCAATTTATGTTTGTTGATTTATGGTTGTAGTCCCAATGATGTTCCCGAATTTCATTTCCTCGATTATTTTTAAATTCGTTGTCTCATTTAGTTAACAATGTTTTTTTATGGCTTCATTATAACAAATATGCTTAATCACGATAAAATTAGTACCTATTTTAATAATATGTTTATGATAAATTAGATATAAAGCTTTTCTATATTTATGAAAATAATATATATAGTGATGATGATGATGGTTAATGTCCGCTGAGACCAAACATTGGTCTATTGGACCTAAAAAAACAAATTATTTATTTTGATTTAAGATTTTATTCCTATGCTCAAAAAGCTTGGAGAGAAGCCTCCCGAGCTCACTATAATTTTGACATTGTAAAAGGCTAGGAAGGTCAGTATTGTAACAAAGATTGTGAAACTGAGATCTAATGTGATTGTACGCGGGGCACTCTAAGAGGAAGTGGTTTTCATCCTCGACATTCCTATTCTCACATATATGGCACATCCTTTCCATCCATGGCGTTTTAGGAACTGCCTAACGACCAGTTTCACTATGGAGCTCATGAGAATTAGTTCTAATCTTTGCTATATTAATTTTCTTCATTGAGCTAGTTAAAATAGAGAGATACTTTTGATCTTCTAGGGTGGGGTTGATGACCTTCTTATAATAACTTAATTTTCTTTTAGCCGCTAAATCTTTCTCACACCACATTTTTTCTTTGAACTTAGAAGTAACAATATCTTTAGTGTTATTTATGTTTTTCAATGCATCATTTTCATTGATCTCCGAATAGTTTAACCAGGCCCTTGTGTCTTTATGCCACCCCTGATTGAGCCTTAGGTGGTTTTGGCTGGAATTTAAAGCTAGCTTAGGAAGTCTATGATCGTCTATGTTATTGAGTTTGTACTTGTATAGAAAAAACCTAATCATAGCTAGGCTCTCAATAGGGGAAAGACCTGCTTCTATAAGGAGAAATGGTTTTTTAACTATTTACAATATTTTTTATGTTGATTTTATTAATTAATTTATATCGGTTGAATTATGGTTTTAGTTTTAGTTTTATTTATGTTTTCAAATGTATATATAGTTTATTGGATTTTTTTTGTAAATGCAGAAATGTGATAAAAGATGTTTCTATAGAAAGAAATTCATTTATGGAGATATATGGATGCTAATTAATATACTTATTAATTTTCTAGGAAATATCTTTACTTACTTGGTTTAACTTAGATTATTCTTTAATCATAACATGGTGCCAAATACTTAATATTCTAAGATTATTTATCACTTTCCCTATTAAATCAAAGACTCAACGCCTTTAACAACATAATGTTAGCATTCACTTACCACCCTCATACCTCAATGAAGGGGAGGACACCATGCCCTACCACACTACAACACATATGCTTGAATAATAGAGCCTATAGCATAAAAACCTACCTAAGGCTACATTTTGCATCATTACCTAAGGAAATTTAACTTGCATGGGGAATGAAACCTACCACCTACAACATAACATCATTTCAATTTAGGTACAACTATTTGAATGCTTTACATAAACATCAATATTAGCCTAAGCATGTGCTAAAAACAAGATCTGATAGAAATAATATAATTGGTTATCAAGGTTCCCACCCAATCTTGATCTCATCTGCTAGATATCATTCCATTTAACTTCATTACTAACTATGTATAATAATAATTAGATATAATGCCTAAAATGAAGATCTTTCTCAAGGCACCCGCAATTTGATCGCATGTATCCACTTCAAAAACAAAAAAATGTTTGCCAAAAATCAACCTATGTTTATCCAAAATTTAAATAGAAAACTTAGAAAATTTCACAAAAAATGGTGAACACTAAGGACAATACCAAAATAAAATAGACAATTGATTTGATAAATACTAATTGAAAGTTTTTTTGATCTACCTTAAAACCCTTGCAACCACAGCTAGATTTGGCAGTCCCTTTAATGAACAACACTTACTTTGATCCATGGCTCAAGCCTATAATATGAAACTACATTTACCAAACAACAAACAACAACATGTCTATAAACCTTCACTCCGCAACCTGTATGATCCTCTCTTAGCCTTCTCCATCTAGAATACCCTATTGTGTTTCATCGGTCTATTTTCTCTACTCTATGTATTTGAAACCATTGATGTAAGCTCTCTCTTATTATCTAGGTTTTGTAATAATAAATAATGTAGATCTAGATAATGACTTCTACAAGAACATATTCTTTAATTATAATGAAATGATGTTCTAAGAGACTATCCTTTAGGTTGACAAATTTAGGGGGAGAAACATAGAATGATTTCCCTTGCTTTATAACTATTTCCGATGTATTTTTACTGCACTTAATTAGCTTGTTATTATTTAGATTACAATTAGAGTTTTTCTTCATCAAAAAAATACCAAATCACAAAGGACAATAAGAAAAAAGGCACAAGATATAGATGATCAGCCAAGGCCAAAACCTCTCCAACTTGACAGGGAAACCCACAAGAATTCTTCTTCTTATAGAATCTTCAATTGACAAATTTCAAGACCTCGACCCTTGACAAAAAACTCCTCCAATACCAAGTCAATCCTTGCCTTTACTCAAATCGAACTTTCCTTCAAGTAGCGTCCTATTTTCCTTTGACCAAGAATTCAAACCTGCAACCTTGGCTGTAAATTTGACCCTTTCTTCATGCAACTTTCAACCACCTGCAATTCTCGCACGTGTGACCAAACTAGTGCAGATTGGAGAGATATTCTTCTTTGATGGCCTTATACTTCTCTTCTTATAATTTCAGCTTGCAAGCGAGATTCTTCAGATTGAATATTTCGGCTTCCTTGATGTTTGAAATTAGGTATTTCCTACAATGTATATTCCCTAATTTACCTCGTGCGTGTGAGAGATATCAACCCAAAAAAAAATCCAAAATATTGATTTGTTCTGCTAGTTTCATCTCCTCTTATTCACTATTCCTTGGAACCCTTCCTTTTCCTTTATCAAACTTTTTGTTACTTCTTAGATGCTCTACAAATGTGATCCACTTGCCTTTTATATATAGTCTTCTTTTCCATGCTTGAAGGAAGACTTATCACTGTCTTTTAGGCCGACTTGTCACTTGATAAGACGAACTTGCTATTTTCATATTTGACAAGTTCTTGGAGGGTCTTTTAACTCTATTTGACTCAAATAAAATTTTATTTACAATATGTAACATTCCTAACTCAGCCTTCCATACATGTCAATGACTCTAGTGATTAGTTGACTCAATGAAAAACCCTCAAAGCTCACAATGGGAGCTTCACCTAAAAATAAATTTCTTTGAGAATGAAACCCATGCTTCAAGGTCAACAATAATAAGTTTATTTTTATTTTTACATCAAATACATAAAATCATGATTACATATATCATTATGAAGACTGAACCTAGTTACATATTTCAACACTCCCTCTTAACTAGGGTGGTATTCATAATCCATACAAGGTACCTGGACATTCTCAATCTGAAGAATTCTCGTAAGAAGAGTCATATTGATCACCCATATGTTTAACATCATATCATCTAGCATTGTCACATAGGAATGCCTTTACTAACAACTCTACCTATGAAAAAGATGAGAGCACAATTTTGGCGAGACCAATAACCTATAGACATCATCATCATTGTTGCTCAAGGAACATACCCCTTGTGGGTGTACGCAGGGTATGTCCTTCTAGGACTATTCTTATCTTGCATTCATCCTCTACAACTACTTGTATGTTGTATTCCCTATCACATTGTCAATGAGTATCAGATTTCATATGCTTACCCAATCTTCCATTTTTTCTTCCCAAGTGAAGACAATAATGATGTGCCTATATCCCCCTCTCAACTAGGGAGGATATACCCATTCATATGAAGGAATGTACCAATTCCCATAAGAGGAATGTACCCAATATCCCTCTCAATCAAGGAATTTCTTCCAAGTTCCTTCTTAACGAAAAACTTGCTTCAAGGATCCCTCTTTCCTAAGGAACTGTTTCCAGCAACAACTATCTCTTCTTTGGTGGAGATCACGGGACCTTCAACTGCTTGTATAGATTCTCCATTCATTGCCATGCTTTCTTTATCTTCATATTTAGGAGCCTTCATATTGTAGGGCATTGGCCATCCATCACTTTTGTCAAGTTAGTCATGTCATCCTTCCTCTTGTTTGAAAGTGATAATCTAATCCACATCAGGCTTTCCTTCAAACAACTACCTCTTCGACGTCATGTTTCCTTTAGGATATTCCATCCAATCACATGAGTGGTACTTGTAGATAACATCTATAACTCTCTTTCGATAGACTTGTATGAACCTATCTAGACGTTGTTCAAAAATAAAAAATGAACATCAAATCAAAATTACCTTTTGTGGGGGCCCTTCATCATGGCATCTTCTTATTGTAAAATCAATATTCCTACATACATATTGACACATCTCCAAGATATTCAATTGTCAAGGGTCTTCTTTCTTTCCAAAATTTCCCAAAGTATTCATATTTTTCCCATGGAGATATCATGGCCAAATTATTCTACTCATCAGATGTTGATTTCTATTGACCATAGTTTCATCATTCATGATCTCTACTTCTCTCTTCACATATTGCTTTCTAGGAATTTCCATTCATAGTTCACGCATTTTTGTCAACCACCTCATATTCCGTATGAGGACATATTATGTTGATTTCATCTAGTCAATATGTGAACCACTTCTTCATGATTTCCTGAAAGAGATTTCTTTTTTTTGATCATACTCATAAGGTTGAGTATTCTCCCATTTTATGATGACATGACTTAACTTATAAAACATATGCAGACATACCCCTTTTATTATTTTGTTTATCGAGACTACCTTCAACAGTTTCTTTCTCTTGATTGAAAGTACTTCAATCATCTCAACATGTTTTCATTCCTCTGTCATCATACCATCAGTCTTCCAAACAATGAATCCCATCCAAGGCGAGATTCCCAGCAAGGCACTTGCTTCTCCCCTTTGATAGAATCGAAGGGGGGAAAACATAAAAAAAACATGCCTTCAATAGAAGCAACTGTAGTCATTCTTAGGTTTGAAAAGAATATATTTCCTATGAGTACTTAAAAACCTTTAGTTCCATGCTAAATAACAAGAAACCAAAAAAACTGAAAAAAGAGCTTAGGTGAAACCCTTAGGCTATAAAACAAAAAATAAATCTTTACCACGGATCGACCCCCACCCACTCTAAGATCCTACGAAGTAAAGCGCCAAACCAAGTCGATTTCTAATGAATCGATGTTATGAGTTGCAAACATCTTCCACTGTAGTTCTTACACTCATGTCTCAGTAGTTCCTTGTAGACAAATTGACATGGAATGAGTCATGACAGGAGCATTAAAGAAATGACAAGAAAAGTTAGAGAAATGGTGGGACTGTGATAGCAGGGAATCTGTGAAACAATTGAGGTCAAGTGTAGATGTCTGACATGGGATGTTATGGAATCCATCATAAAGGAGTTACAAAGAGGGGGGAATTTTTTCTTTGATACCATGTCAGGTCACGATGGAATCTCCTGAATTTGAATTCCATTGCATTAATGAGAATACACTTATATATCATAAAAAAGTGACCCTTAGCATTCATCATCCATGAAAAATCTTATTCAAATTGTTCATATTTCCCTTAATATACATATTTACATCTTATTCACCTAATCCATGAGGGTTAGGTGTCTAATAGTGACAAAGAAATTTTTTTGTTGCAATCATGTGGTTGTGGAAAAATAATGACATGAAAATTCTAGAAAAAAATATTAAGACAATGTGATTAACATAAAATAAAAAAGGAAAAAATAATCATGATGCCATTATCACAAATATACCAACATCGTATTGCAATAAGAAAACAAAAACTAGCATTGCAATATAAAATGACAGAAACATGGTATGAAAAAATTTAGTTCACAATGAAATGAAGGACACACAAAGACACAATTGGCCTTTTATTTTTTTTACCCATATATATATATATATATATATATATATATATATATATATATATCGTTTCTTTCAATGTGATGAACACAAATCTACATCTATATGAGAGCAACAAAATATCCATATGCCATTATGTTGAAAAAATCATCATTACAATATAAAATTACAAAGCAAGCATCATAATGAAGTTATAGAGATAATAACAAAATGTAAAATGGCATGAAGAGGATATGAAAAATTGTGTTGGAGTGTAAAAAAATACATCCAAGGGAACATTGTGACAAACAATTGTTTTCGTCACAATAAATGTAAGAGTATTTTTGAAAAACACAATAAGAAATTAAGAAGGAACAACATAAAGCAAGGACAACATTGACCAAAAAAGTGGCACACAACTAACATAATCTAAATGTGAAAACTAAAACAATTAAAAAAAAACAAAGAAGAAATAATCATTGGCATAATGTTATACATGCAAAACTCTATGTCAAACTTCGGAAAAATAGTCAACCATCATCAACATTTACAACTATGTTGAAGATGACTAGCTATTATCAATATGAGTCAATGGTAGTCTAATATGGTGAACATGGCTAGCTGTGGTCTACTATTTTTAACTATGCTTAACATGGTCAACCATATTCAACTACATTCAATCATTGGAAACATGTTCAGCCATGTTCAACCATAACCAATGATACTTTATCATAAACAACTTTAGTTTAATGTGGAAATCATGGTGTACATTGCCAATATTCTCAACATTGTCACAGAAGGTCACCGATATTCAACAAGGGCATTATAGGAGACCATGGATGGCCACATTTATCTATACTCAAATGCTAACAACCCTATCTATCTCCACCCTTAGTAAACCATATTTTGACCATAGTTAATCATGGTATAACGAGCTCAATTATGGTCAAACATGGTTTTAGCATGGAAATTATTGCTCACTATCATCAAACATGGTCAAGCATATTCAACTATAGTAAACCATTTTAAACCATGATCAACCACAGTGAAACAAAGATAATTGTATTCAACCATAGGCATCCATATTCAAACTTCTTCACAAAGGTTAACTATTGCTAACCATGGTCAAACACTATTAACAAGGTCAACTAAAGATAACCATGGGAAACCATGGGCAAATGCATTCATTTGCTGGGAACATGGTCAAGAATGTTCACCCATGGTTGAAAATGTTAATGAACAATAAATTCCATTGCAATGTGATGCATAAGCAATGACATCAAATTCTGATGTACATCAAACATCATTATTATTGGAAAAAAAATTGATGTTTCAATACAACAAGCAGAACCATTGGAAATCATCGTTAATCATGATTAACTATGCCAACCATGATCTTCCCTTAGTTGAACGGGATCAAAAACAGTCAACCATGGTAATCATGGTCAAGATGGATGACTATGGTCGACATTGGCATCATGGTAAGCCATGGTCAACCATAGGAATACATATGCAAATGTTGACAACCTTAATTTGTGATGTTTAACCATTGTTAGTCATATGTTGACAATAGTTAACCATGGTCAAATGACCCAAACTATGGTAAAACATATCCATCATAGCTTAACGATGGTGAGACCATGGGGAATTCATCTTTTTTACCAATAACTTATAATGTTAATTCATAAGAAGACTTTTTCATATTGTAAACATAAAAATAATATATTGTGCATATTGTGGGAGGAATGTGGAGTAGAGGAAAATTATGGAGGGGTATAAAAATGGTTTTTTAATAAAATAGGGTTACTTTCAATATAAATTTGGATTGGGGGTGGGGGAGGGGGTTCAACAAAATGATTTAGGGAGGATTTTATAAATGTATAGTGAGATTAGGGTATTCTTTAATATCCCATGAGCACGAGCACTATAACATAGGTTGACTAGGTGGAAACATTGTGTGTCAAACATAGTGACCAACTTCAACAATGGTCAGTAGTGTTCATCCATGCACAACCGTAGTCAACCATGGTTAACATGGTCAAACAATGGACATCTATGGTCAACATGGACAATCGTGGCCAACGTGGACTACCATATTCATAATCAACCATAACTTGACCAAATTTAATCATAGTCAACCATGTTCAATTGTGGTGAAACAAACTAAGACCATGGTCACAAAGTTTTTCCATGGTCGACCTTGTTCAACAAGGTAACATAAATACGTTGCTATATTAATGGTTGGCCATTTACAATCATTGTCATTGTTATATTAATGGTTGGCCGATTGGTCAATCTCATTAACGCTCTTCACCCATTAATGCAAACATTAATGTAACATTAACATTAGCACCAATGTGACACCAACATGGTCAACTATGTTGACAAACATTAATGTCAAAATACATGAGATTAATGTGACATAAATACATTTTTACTTTAATGGTCAATCTTCGTCAAACATGGTCAACCCCTTCAAGTCTTTGCAACCACCTCTTCAAGTCTCTGCAACCATAGTCATTTGTCAACAACCCTCGAAAACCATCATGAACCATTGTCAACCATGGTGAACCCTCATCAACAATTTTTAACCATAGTCACACAATGTTAAACATTTCTCACTACCAACTAGCACAACCACATTAATAATATCTAATATACAACCATGATTAATATATAACATATCATTTTCTAGTATTTATAGACACATCAATAACATTATAACTAAAAAGAATATCCATCAATATATATCAACCATTTTAATAATATAATTTTACTAATTTATGTTTTTAAAACACCATCTAATATTCAATATTGTTCATTCATGAAACTCACACATGCTTACTTCTACTCAATTTTTGAGTGGAATGATCTTGAATAATTCAGACTTACATACACTGGTGTTATATTTTCACTTTTCAATCATGAAAATTGTTGGGCCCTAACGTACACTCATTTTGGCAAAAACATCATATAATCCTAAAAACATCATATAATCCTTTTGTCCTATCTGCATTATATTTATAATATCTTTGATTTTACTATATTTTACATAGGAAAAATGTATTTCATTATTTTTTGAGTTGTAAGTTGATATTGAGTATTTTTTTTATTTTTGATCAACTAAATTACAATATTACTAACACAGTCACATTAATAAATGTGGTTGATATATGTAATAGGCATATACCAATAATTTACTATTGAAAAGAAAATAAAAATGAAAGAACATATTAGCCAAATACATGAAGTAAACTACCTTTAGAGAACTCTAAAATTTTGTCATAAATATATAAATAATTTGCTGCATTTTTTCCAATTATTATGATAATTAATAATTTAATTATTAAATATTAAAAAAAAAAATCAACTAAAAACTATCATTGAAATATTATTGTAATTACGGCCATAGAAATTTGACTCATTATGACCCTAATATGTCATAGATCTACCATAATATGTCATAGATCTACCACTTAGTAGTTTTGATACCATTTATTGAATTCATAAATTAAGCCACCTGTAAAAATTGCCTTAAGAGTATATAGTATTGAATTTTCAAATAATCTATTCAATTCATAAGTTAAGACACCTGTAAATTGTCTTAGGAGTATAGTATAAAATTATCATAAATAATGTTTATCTTATAAATAATTTAGGAGAAATAATGTTTATCATAGTTACTATTATGATTGTGTATTACCCAGGGGAAATTATTAGAAAATAGACCATATGAGTTATAACAAAATGTTGAGGCAACAATCTACTATTTTATTTTGAGTCAGCAATATGCAAATGTTAGGTAAGCTAAGTATCAAAATTTATATTTCACCGGCAGTTATCTCTTACCAGGCGGTCCCATTATATCTAATCATTATATTTGGTCAAAGCATGTAGCAAGTTTATTCGGTCTGGTTTCAAATTCATGAGTTTAATTCTATAGGTTTTATATTCTGATACTTTGGAGTGGTATAACTATGAAATATTTTTTAGAAGTAAATGGAACTCAGAGATCAGAAATTATAGAGGTGCTTTCACCATATATGGTTCACATTGTGATGGATCAAGTGGGAAACAAATTTGTTACATAGGATTTGATCGCCGTTATATAATCTTTACAATTCGAGATTCAATGACGTAAATCTCTTGCAAATTGTATATCATATTTATACCCGTGAAAATAACAAATATATCATTTTATAATCTTACCTAGCTTTAATCTAGTAAAAATATATTTTTAATTCTAGAACATCTGATGAAAAAATACAATATAACATAATACTCATCGGAGTATATTTCCTTCACGGTTTCCACTGCATTGAGGCCGTCGGTGCTAATAGAAGGCATGTGGAAAGCACCTCCAAGAACCCTCCTCGGAAAATGATGGCTAACAATATGTCATTCTTAGGAATTTTTCAACTCTCTTTTTCTGAATTGTAAAGATTATATAATGATTAAAAACTAAAGCAACAATTTGTTTCCCACTTATCCATCACAATGTGAACCATCTAAAATGAAATTGTGCAAATATACCATTTCAAATCATGCCCAATTCAAGATTTCTTCTCCGGGGCTTCTGCGGTCGACACTTTTTTCTCCAGGGCTTCCATTGTATGTGTTGCTCCCTTTTTCTGTCGCAATTTCTTCTCCAAAGCTTTTAGCTTCCACAATTTCATTGCATACATATAGTGTTTGATAGGTTTGGAAGCCAAATCAGAACAAAGCAATTCAAGAATTCACTCATTAAGACATTTCCTTAGGAAATTCACTCATTAAGACATTTCCTTAGGAAGGACGTGCTAATTGATTGAGTGGTGATCGGCTCGAATGGAAACAGAGAGAGGCTGTGTTGGCCTTATCCAAAATGACTAGAGAATAGGTGGCAAAAGAATAATAATTTAATTTATTTTAAGTTGTTATATTTTCTTTGCAAACTGAAATCCTTCACTTTTCATTTCTAAAACTTATAATCTAATTCGTTAGATTGTCTCTCAAACTTTGAATCTAATTTGTTAGATTGCATCTAATCCGTTAGATTACGACTTTTCTCAAACTTTTAATCTAATCTATTCGGTTAGATTATGACTTACACGAAGAATCCCACATATATATTAAATCAAGGCCATCCAAACAATTTTTTATTCATGAAATATTAAAATTCTTTGAATGCAATGCAATTTCTCTACACGAACCAAACACTTGGCATATTCTCTGATACAACTTTACATTCAAAAGTGATAGGGAAGGGGGGTGAATTTCATCTTGGGATATGCAACACTGGATTCTATGGCCATTTAAATTAATATCCACGTGATTGAAAATTCGGCGCAACTTGTAGGATAGTCAAAGTAACGTTTAATTCCAAAACATTGAAACTGTAGGTACGAAAAATCAGAGAATGCCCTCGCATTGACCAGTGCCTGACTTGAAAATTCATGCAGAAGCTGTTTAATATTGACCAAGGTTCTCTCCATGACCTTAGACTGGATGTTTTGAAATCTGTTTACTTCAAAGGCGGCTTTAATATTGAAATGATTAATATATCCGAGTCCTCGCTTTTAATTCATTATCATATCCAACTTCCATAGATAATTTTAAAAACTTGTGGGGCCGGGATCGATTCCTGCGGGATGTTTCGCTGAGGACCCCACGAAGGATATTTGGTCATCTGCTGGCTTCGGTTTTATGAAGGATATTTGTTACGGCTTCGGTCATATGTTGTAAAAATTTGTTGGTTTTGGCTTTATGAAGGATATTTGTTACGGCTTCGGTCATATGTTGTAAAAATTTGCTGACTTCGGTCATATGCTGTAATATCTGCTGGCATCGGCCATATGTTGATTTTCTCTTTGAAAAAAAAATGATGGCATTACCTATTAAAGCAGGATCCACGGTTTGGCCATTAAATTTTGAGCTTTGACCAGCAAAATTACAAATAGCAATCATTTGACTAATACTCGCCATAGTCGCCACACTTTATTCCGCTTGAGAAAATCGATCCGGCTTTCCAAATATAAGTCCCTTTATTAGATCGTTCGTTAGATTGCCAAGATTGATCATTTAATATAGAGACAAAGTTAAATTCTTTATTAGATTTGAGTAATGTGTTTATCAACCTAAATATAGCCTAAGTTAATAATTTTTTGAAATATTAAAAAAATAAAATGCTTAATTATAAATTATCCATTAATTTTATTTTTTTTAAATGTTATATTTTAGTTTGGTTTTTATTATTTGTTATTTTTATTATAGTTGTTATTAGTTTTTCATTGATGTGTTGTTAGTTTGTTTTGAAAAAAAAATATAAAATCTATTTAAAATTTAACTCTATGAAATGAAATTTATTGTTTTTAAATATATTTTTTTATTTATTTTAAATATTATTAATTAAAATGTCTCCGCTTTTATTGTATAATAGTAATAAGAATTGATTTTACTATGTTATATCATTAATTACTATACACTGTATCACTAATTACTATATACAATAAATACAAATTTGAAAAATAATATTATATATCATTAATTACTATATTCCATTGACACAAATAATTTAAAAAATAATATTATATAAAACATTATTCTAAACGCAGCCTCTCCAGTATCTGGACGCTAGAAAAAAAAGGAAGTAATGCTCAGAAAAGCATTAGTTCGTGACCAGTCTGATGCGTGTCATGAATCCACCTATTAAAATTAACTATACATTAAAAATAACTTCTTTTACCATCTATTAGTGCAAAGTAAATACACATCCATTTATTTTAGCTGAGCGATAATCATTAAATTTGTCATTATATTTATGCAATCTGCTGATACATAACGCGTTACAGCTTGACTGCAGCCTTGCTATAATTTCATTCCTTTTTTCAAAGATCTCTAGGTCAGATTTGATGCTCCTCAGTCATCCTTGGGATTCGTTAGTACTAAGGATATACAGTCGTATTAATGTCGTATGCGGTTTCTAAGTTAGAACATACATGTTAATTTTCTGAGTTTATTAATCAAAGTTTTAATGCTGTACTTATCGCGCCACCTGGCCTTCATTAATGCTGAGATTACTGCCTGCTGTTGTGGCGGCCTGGGTAATAGGTCCGGCCTCCCTGAATCTTCAATACAAAGTGGCGCCTCTATCATCCTTGGACTCCGGACCCCATCTACGGCCTTCAGGCTTTGGCACTGATCCAACGGTGGGTAGAATCTTTGGGTCCTTTTGCCTCAGATGGCTTGGCGATCTTTGCTCATTGTTTCTCTCCTCCGCAGGAGGTCTTCGGCGTGATCTTTCGCCTGGTGGCGATGTGGTTGGGTGTCGAGGCCACCCTTCCCTACCATGGCGGTCCTTGCTGTTGCCTTGACGGTTGTCTGGTGTTCTCTGTCTCAGCGATTCAGCAACGCTTAGAGCTTTCAAATGTACAGGTATTATGGGTAATTTACTTTTATTGTTTGCAAACTACAGGCTTATTCATATGCATTTGGTTTTACAAAAACGAATTTCTAATTTGTGGTCTCCTCCTGGTCGGGAGGAGGTGGTTTGCAGGTGGAGTGGATTCCCGGATAAAGTGTTGATGGAACCCTTGCCCATTTCGTGGAGTTTCAAGCTAAAAGTCCAACCCCTTTATTGGGTATTTGAACTAGTCTAGGGTTTTCCTAAGTCAGGGTTTTACTACTGATAAAATTCGTCTTTAGAGAATGTAATGGGTCTGAGTATGTTTTTTATTTACTCGCGGTCTTATCTTTATTTGAATAGAGGGTTAGCCAACCCTAAATGGTATATGTAATGGAATTTGGATGAGGGCGAGGCCTGTTGATTTCTGTTCAAAACTGGCTCGGCCTTCACCGTCAAGTTCTTGAAGCCAGTCTTTAGATTTGATATTGAACCTATTAACATATTCAGAGGTTTTAACTATGACTAATATTGTTCAGGAGATTTTACATGATTATACAATGTTTTCCATTTAAGTCGCCCTTGTATCTCTCTGGTCACTATGGTTAGCCATTCTTTAGATTTGATACTGAACCTATTAACATATTCAATGTTTTAACTGTGACTAATATTGTTTAGGGCATTTTAGATGATTATACGATGTTTTCCATTTAAGTCGCCTTTGTAACTCTTTGGTCACTATGGTTATAGTATATTATTTTATTTCTGTTTCCGCGTGTTAAGGCATTAATTTTAATATGCAAATGGCCAAGTGGAAATGCCTATCAAGCCTTCTGAGATTGCTATTGTTTTCCGCACTGATTTCTCTGGTATTTAGAGTGTTTTATTCAGTTATTTCCCTTTTTCTCTGGCATTACCTAGAATGAATTAAGAAGGGCTTTTTGCAGATTATGTGGCTCGTTTTGCTTTTACCCTAACCCCAGGGTTTCACCGCGATCTAAAATTATACTTATATTTATATGCGGTTTTTGTATGAACCGAGAATGCATAAGATTGCTCTTACTATCAGCGTTTGTCCTGTTTTAGCTAGAGTTTTGTGTTAACGTTTAGAGAAAGACTAATTTTGGGAAAATATAATCGTGAACTATAAGTCTTTGCTCTTTAATTCTGGCAGGGTTTTCATCATGGAAATTTACCGTTTTAATAGCTTAATCTTTAATGCTAGCATAATTTCTATTATCTCCTTAAATTTGTTTTCTGTCATTTGATTATTAATATATTTTTACGGGATTAGTTTTTTTTGTTAATCGGTACCTATACCAGTTTCGTAATTATCATTCTATTTCTTTATTTTTTGATAAGGGTTTTGCATAATAGCCTACTCATTTTAAGGGTATTTTGTCATTTTCTACAGTCTAAGAACATGTGATTCATACATAAATGTGTATGAAGTTATGTACACTTTCCTTCATGGTAATAGCTCTATATATAAGAAATACATAATAGATTTTTAGAATCACTTGCCAAATAATTTTACTTATCTGGCTCACAAAGCTTTTCTAGAGTAATCCTGGAACCAAACTCGCTGCTCAACAATATGCCTACCAACCTTGAGACTACTTATGTTGTAGTCTCTCCCCGAGCCGTGCCTTGTAGTTGTAGTCTCTCCCCGAGTTGTACCAAGAAACTTTTTCTTACTATTTTTGGTTGAGATCTTAGTAACAGATGCTGCCTAACCTCTAACCACAGAGTTTCTCTTTTCCGATGCCCCTATCCTTTTGATCCTTCTTGAGTATTTCTCTTTTCCGATGCCCCTATCCTTTTGATCCTTCTTGAGTAAATACTCAAGAAATTAGTTAGGGCCAATAACTATTTCCTAATCACTTAACAAGTAAAACAATATTTACAAGTAACTTCTAATTCACTTATGCATAAAAATTTTAAAAATAATTTTATAATTAAAATAATATCAAATTGTTAAATTTGCAGTAAATTAAATATTTACATAAAGCAGCATGGCATTTTCATAATTTTGAATTAAATTGAGATTATTTTAATATTTTCTTAATTTGAGAAATGTATTAATAAATTAAACATTGTTTTATTTGTTTTACAAAGCATTTATTCGATAAGTAACATTATTAGATTTCACATTTAAAATTTTGAAAAATTAGAATTAAAATTAATTAAAAATGGTGTAATTAAAATTTAATTAAAATTATTTTTTAAATTTTCATATTTTTTAAAAATATCTGAGTCATTAATAAATATTTGATTGCATGATAAGTTGGAGAATGCACCGTAATATAAAGAGTATTAAATTAAATATGACATAATATTTGTAACATTTTCACATATAATTTAAGAGACAATCTTTAAAGTGGTTTTTAGAGTTCATATTTTAATGTAGAGAGTGTTAAATGTTTAGTGTGATATATAAATTATTTTGCAACATACAATAATAAGTTTGTTTCTCAATTTATGTTAATTTTTGGCTTGATATTGTTTTGTTATTTGATATGATATTATTATACTTACTATATTATATATTTAGTTTTTTTTTCATTTGCTATTAGTTTTCTTTTGACTAAAACCAACCCATATCTATCTAACTTTGGATCCAACGTAAGCCCAAAAGGATCAAATTCCTTGAGGTGCAAACTTATTTTAGAGTGCAAAATACAATGTGTAATTTTTCATTGTTTAAATTGTATTTTTGAATGCTACATATATTGAAACTTAAATGTGTGGGTCCAAAAAATCTTTGTTGGATTTGGATAAAAAACATATAGCTAAAAAATGATTGTATTGTAAAATACTTAAACCTAAACCGTTTCAAACATTTTAATCATAATTTTGTTTTTCAATAACTTTATATAATATATACATATTTTTTTAACTAATATATAATATATACATAATTGACATTAAAATATTTGTATAACATGTGTATACATTTTTTAGTTATTAATGTAATTCTAAATATACGCCACATTGAATATTTTATTATATACAACTTTAAAATATTTTCGTTTAACATTTTTTATATATATAGACAAATATAAAGTTGATATCCACATGAATTAGTTAACATTTCTTGTCTATGTAGAAAACAGGTTATGTTTTATTTTAACATTGTTTTCCTATTTAGAAAATGAGTTATTTTTAATTTAAGAGTGGCATTTGTCAATTCCATGTTGATCGCATACCAAATTACACATCTTGCTCATATTGCACTCTAGAATGAACCTATCGGCTCAAAAAAATAAAATTTATCTGAAGTTTAACATTATGAAACGAAAATTATTATTTTTAAATAAAATTTAAATTCATTAATTAAACATTAATAATGTGTGTATGTGAGTAGAGAATTAGTCTAGTGAAAGTTTATGAGCCTAGGTAAAAGTCTCGAAAATGAAAAATTATAAAAGAAATATATTTTTTATTAATATATTGAACTTTTCAATTAATCAAAGTGTTAAAATAAATAAATATATATGAAAAAATGATGAGTATGTTGGAAAATAATCACAATCTCAAAACTAGAAAAATGAAAATTGATATTGAAAGGGGGCAAACTATGCGTAAAGCATAATATAGATTCATCTATGTGAAATACTTCATATATGCTGGACCATAGCAATATAAGTCCTTAAGATAATAATAAACAAAACACTTTAGTATAGTCTAACTTTGAATAAACTTTATTTGTGTCAGGTAATTTAAATTTTATGAAAAAAACAAAAATTGTATAAGGAGAAAATAATTAATAATTTGTTATCAAAATCTTTAAAATCTACAAATAGCATAACTTGTTCCAAAACCATTTATTCAAAAGAATTCAAATTAAATGTAAAATTATTTAACTTTATAAGTAAAAGCTATAAAATAACATTTCTGAACATCTATTTCTAATTTTAAAAAAAATATAGGATATCATTGTATATTTAGACTATGTATAATTAAATATAGCTCTGTTTTTTTTTTCTTATTTTTTTTTTAAATTTTAAATTTTGATTTCATGTATTTATGTATTGATAGGGGCTTTTATTTTATCACATCTTCATACTTTTTACTTTAATTTAGTTATATTAAAACTAAAAAACACTCACTACTATGTAACTTTTTTTTAATTTAATTAGAAATACATTTATTACAGATAATCAGTTTTTTTCGTAAACATCTACTTTAAAAATAAACTAGCATTTGCACCAGATGTTGCAAAGAAAACGCCGTAAGGCATAAAGTGCGGAAATCCATTATCCATGTAGTGTGTGCATTATTCAACAAGGTGGATCTCTCTAAATTTGTTGCAAACATCTATGTTGTTGCATTGCTAATTTATTTAGAATCTACTACTACCTCCTCTTCTTGGAATATTAAATTTCTTATCACTCCATGATGACAATCCCTCTAATTATTGGCATCACAATTTTTGCACTTTAGTGGTTTTACCTTCAACCTAAAGAAACATGAATTTAAGTCACTCCATTATAAAGAAATTACTAAATTGCTATTTATCAGATTTTGAGTAAAAACAATTAATAACTCATATTTACAACACTTTAAATATTTACAACCTATTAAGTCTTGTATTTATAACTCATATTTATAACCCTTTAAAATAAAACTAACTATCTATATTTTTATTAATAATAAAAGAATATTCTTTATAAATCTAACACTCACATGCTACTCTTATATATTTATCTTATATTTAATATTGAGTGTAAATCATAATATGACTCATCACAAATTATTTTTTTGAGATTCAGAAGGTCACAAGCAAAGGCAGCAACTCTACCCCAAGATTTCTCTAGGTGTTTCTCTATCCATTTTCATTATATTCAAGCACAATACTGAAAAATTATTTGAAATATCTCTCTACGAGGACTATTACAAACCTTCCAACTCAATGATCTTTCAATTTGACCTACCCATTTCAAAGAGGAGAAACGCCTTACGGCGTAATTAAACAACATTATTACCCCGCCAAAATTACGTTGATATTTTCATCGGTAGCTTTAAGTTAATGAGGTTTGAAGCATGAACGATCAACTTCCAAGGTAAGGCTTCCGATAAGGCATTTGGGAGAAGCTTTAATGCAGGTTACTCTCCTTGTCACAAGCATATGTTTGCAGAGAAAGCGACTTTTGGAGCTAAGTTCAATCATAGTGGCTATATATAGATATTGAATATCTCTGGGACGAACAGATCTGATGGAGAGCAATTTGGAGAAGCGTTTTTGCCATAATAAGGCCGAATAGAAGAGGTTTGATTTGTTCCATCCATGTCCATGGCTTATGTAAACAACAATGATTTCAGCGGTACGTTTATTGTACCCAGCAAGCCCCCCAGAAAGGAAATATCATTGGCAGTTGCATTGTTAATCCTCGCCACCATCGTCATTGCCATTGGCCTCTTCATGTTCTCTCAGCAAATCGGTGGTGACAGAACCCATGGTTTGTCTATGATTTTTATCCGGAAATAAAGCATTTCATTTTTCTTCTATTTCTCAAATCCGTTTTTGGATTTTTTGGCCTCTTATATCGGTGTTGCCTTACTGCTGAAGATTGAGGGTTATATCTGATTTTATTTTTGTGGGATTTTTATTTATTGTTTTTCAGGTATGTTGTTTGCATTGTTGGGAACAATCCTGTTTGTCCCAGGGTTTTATTATTCGAGAATTGCAGGGTATGTGTACAAGGGCTACGAGGGCTTCTCTTTCTCAAACAATCCAGCAGAGCTTCTAATGTCGGGCTGTGTAAGGCCAGGATGCCCTTTTTGCTGCTTTTTTTTTTTTTTTTTTTGGGTAAAACAAGGGACACATTGTACCAGAAGACATATAGGGATTCCGCAGAGGATTCTGTTAAGGTTAAAGTCAAATAACTATGAGTAAAATTCATAGGTACTTTTTTGAAGTACTTATTCTATTTCAGGAAAGATCATTCTATTGTACTAAGCAGTGTGAAATGACCCCGCTTAAGTAAATACTGTGTTAGTTCGAATAAGTTTGATAGAATTTAAAATAGGCCATGAACTACTAAGATTTGCGAGAGCTTTATGAATGTTCAGTTAAGTTAGCAGGTTGTTGTCAAAGAGAAAATGCCATCTGAAATGAACACTATTTATTTACTTGTGGAAAATAACCATTAAATAGTCCAATTGAGAGGCAAATGCCAGTATGCAGCCTGCATTTTTTATTATCAAAAGAAGTTAAAGCTTGTTATGCATACCAAATGACAAATACTAATCATTCACATCGCAATAAGGGTTGGAAATTAATAATTCTGGAGGCACCAAATACAAGAGTTCAATACAACGATAAAGCTTATTGATAAACGCAGGGTAGCATTGTCATGCAGGGCACACCAATCACCCATTTGCTACATGAGTTTCCAAAGCATCACTGGACTCTGGCATGATTAGCATTCAACTTGCATTTTACGAGATAGTAAAGATACATGGACAGGGTATCTCTAGAACATGACATCATGCCCCTGAGTAACAAATCTAAACGAAATCTGTATAAACAAAACAAATACATTTCCAACTCGCTTATCACATATTTCCTTAAAATTTGTGATAGATAACCTACCATAAACAATCCAAAACTCAAACTGGACTGGCCGATCTCTTATATCTAAACAAGACTGGGGACTTGAGGCTGTTGTGCAAATTACTGCATACACATTCCATGACAACCTATACTACAAACTTTCAAATATAATCTCAAACTTTCAAATATAATCTGAGCTCCCATATCCCTCTCAAGGAATTATAAGTTTTTCTCCAGCATAGATGGCGTCATCAGTGTACTTATTTGCAGATTTTATATGATCAACTGAAACCTGCACTCAACCAAGGAAACAGAACCAGTTACACAAGTCTTATACAATGGATAGAAGGGAACAAGATGGCAACTTTAGTTTCACATGCATTCAAAAAGCCGAACAACAACTACGCTAATAAATGCTCTACAATAAGGTGGAACAAAGAATAAAGATACTTGATAAATAGAGTCAAACCACTCACCAAAATACAAGAGTTCAATACAACGATAAAGCTTATTAATAAACGCAGGGTAGCATTGTCATGCATGGCACACCAATCACAAAGAAACCTGTATAAACAAAACAAATACATTTCCAACTGGCTTCTCACATATTTCCTTAAAATTTGTGATAGATAACCTACCATAAACAATCCAAAACTCAAACTGGATTGGCCGACCTCTTATATCTAATCAAGACTGGGGACTTGAGGCTGTTGTGCAAATTACTGCATACACATTCCATGACAACCTGTACTACAAACTTTCAAATATAATCTGAGCTCCCATATCCCTCTCAAGGAATTATAAGTTTTTCTCCAGCATAGATGGTGTCATCATTGTACTTATTTGCAGCTTTTATTTGACCAACTGAAACCTGCGCTTAACCAAGGAAACAAAACCAGTTACACAAGTCTTATACAATGGATAGAAGGGAACAACATGGCAGCTTAGTTTCACATGCATGAAATGAACACTGTTTATTTACTTGTGGAAAATAACCATTAAATAGTCCAATTGAGAGAAATGCCAGTATGCAGCCTGCATTTTTTATTATCAAAAGAAGTCATATTAGGCATCTCTTGTTAAACCATGAAATGCATTTGACATTATTAAACAGTAAGTTAGAAAAATGCACCTGCCTATTTTAATTGCATTTATATTTGATAAATATGCTTACCAATGAAAAATTAACAATTTAAGATTGTACAGATTATTGCAGAAAACATTTAACGATAACTAATTTGAACCACAACTGACACCCGTAGAATCCACTGTTATCAGAACCAGATTTAAAAGATTATGATATTGGGTTTAGCAAGTTGCATTCACCATTAAATATATACAGGAGCGAACCTGTGAGATGATCAGGATCCAATTTTCATTTTTATAGAGATTAATTTTATTTCAAATTTATTGGGTTAATAATTTCAATATTCTAAAATTTATAATAAAAACAACCACTACAGTAAATTAAATATTTTTTCTAATTCAATTGTGTTAGATTACCAATTTTCCTAATTTAAACAAATTTCTAAAATTTGTAACCAAAATGGAAAAGGAAAATAACTAAGGATTAATGAATTAACACACCAAAACTCAATAATTTGAAGAGCTACAACGTTTTATGTAGTACTATAGGTTTATAGCTTGATTTAGAAAAGTAACATTTAAAAGAATTTAAAACGAGAGACATACGATATAGAAACTTAGATTGAAGCACAGTGTTGCATGGTTCTTGCTTATGTCTAATGTTGATCCCACAACTAAAGCGGATCTAAGTCGTCCACAACAATTGGTTCTTGCTTATGTCTAATGTTGATCCCACAACTAAAATGGATCTAAGTCGTCCACAACAATTGAGCATGGGCTCGTTCGAGAGTACCTTTTTTCAAGATAAGTAACCTATTATTAGGATTTGCAAACATGAAGGAGGATACCAAACGATACAAGGTGTTCAAGGGTGACATAAATACCCTCAACCATAACAAATGTAATTTTTTTCAATATAATTAATATATATATAAAATACGTAACCATAACAAATGTAATTTTTTTCAATATAATATATATATATATATATATATGTGTTAGTTAGTTGCTGTATCTATATGTGAAAATTTTGAAAATAAGATATAAAAATTAAAACAAAAAACTAAATATATTTAGTTAAATATCAAATTGATATTTATAAAACATTTTATTTACTACTCATAACATTCCTCCACATAAAAAAAAACTTAATTAAATAATAAAAATCTACTCTACTCACTTTTGGTTACAGAGCTTAAAGTGTGTATCATTGCCTGCAACTAGTAGGCCACCAAATCTGTTCCCCATTTTTTATTACCGGCCAAAAAGTGTCTTCGTTGGGACGTTGACGATGGCAAGGGCAGTACGCATTCAGTGCATTTTATGTTGTTTTTTCTTTTCTAAAATTTTATGTTGCTGACAGTGCACCGGGACAGCTTAATTTGATTGCCTATTCCATAATTGAGTGCAGTGATAGTAGTCGTTGTGAAAGCATGATACACTTTGAACGTTTCCTGAAAAAATGGCCGATCGACCAGAAAGCTGTTTCGCTCTTCTCTGAACCCAATCTTTGTTTGTTACACGCTCCCTTCCACATTATATATATATGACGAAACTCCCGGGCAGATGATGAGGGCTTGAGATCTCTATCTCTGGAAGCTTGTCATTCCAAGAAAGCTCGGTATTTTGCTTGACATGATCTGCAGCCATCTTTTTATCTTCTGGAGTAAATTCTACGTTCGTTGGGTCCATTATGTGGCTAACCATTGAAGCCATCAGAATTGTGCTCCAGTTAGAGATATCCCATTCGGGATATCTCTAACTGGAGCACGTATAGTGAGAACCATAATTCAAATAGTTTGGAAACCCGATGGTCTTTCCACTCGGATCAATTTCTCCTCTCAGCTGTAGCCATGTCTCCATATATAATATCATGTGAACCAACGAAAGAGCCCAAGAGTCAGGTGAATTGAACAAATCACCAAAACAATTTTTTACAACCTCTGATATTCGTTTATTATCTTTATTAGAATTAAATTAAAATTAAAAAGAAATAAGCTATCATAAACGAACTGTCTGTATTGTACAGGCTTGGATTCAACAGCAAAGCTTCCCTGCACACGTGCTGTATCTAGATTGCTAGTTCTTACGACATCATTGCTACCCCGGAGAGATGTTAATCGCTGGTTGGCACGCTAAAAACAGATGGTAGGTGAAAAAAAAACCTGAGAAATAGACAACCCGATCTTCTTACGACATCATTGCTACCCGGGAGAGATGTTAATCGCTGGTTGGCACGATAAAAACAACAGATGGTAGGTGAAAAAAAAACCTGAGAAATAAAGTCTAACATTTTTCACCGACGATCTAACGGTGGGAGTTTATTCCATCGTCTAACAATCGATCTAAGGGCTCATAACGAGACACCGCGGCATGGTGGGGAGTTCCTCTCAGAGGGAACGCCTTTACGGCGTAATAAATATATTTAGGAAGGATAAAATTCATAAAAATAAAAGTAACGTAAGTTTATATAATTTGCGTACAAAATATTTCACCCTTTTCAAGATTGTTTTCCATCTTTTTACAATTAACAAAATCTCATTTTGATTTCCCCATGGTAATTAAATAGAATACATCGAACAAACCCGTACGTTAAACCACACATCAACATTGATTCGAGGTTAGCCACGAAGTACAACCCTTTTCGAGGTTAGACCACACATCACCATTGAGTGGAGGATATGGCGAAGTACGATACTACCACATCAATATTAGCGACACATAATGGTTGGCTCTCTCTCCACCTTGCCAAGCTTATCCCCTATCCATCCAAAATTAAATAGGTAAATAATAGTTATAATAATAAAATCATCCTTTTAACCTAACAGTGGATATCCAAATTTAGGCTCATTTTAGCTCCATCAGCGTTTTTAGAGCTTTATAATATTAAAAAGGTTGACGAATTTATTTATTTATTTTTAACTTGAGAATATTTATAAGGAGTTATGATTAGTTAATGGTATATTTTTTCTAATATAAATATTTATTTATTTTATATGAATTGATAATAGAGTTAGTTTTTATTTTATTCTATAAAGAAGGGATATTTTTAATTTTTTTAAACTTTTGTCATAAATATAGCTGATTTCTTTCTTTCTTTTGTTATAATTTTATAGCCATTGATTTTAGTTTTTAATTGTTTGTTTTTCTGCTCTCTAGCAAAGGTAGTAGTAAAGCACCATCCTCTCTTTTCCTTGTGCACGTGAGCTCATCATTGCATATGGTATTAGAGATTATAATAAACATCATACTTATGAGGCTATTTCAATGAAGAAAACATTAGTTAAATATTAACATATGCAATTTTGTGGGTAGTAGTATTAATTGATTCAAGGGTGAAATCCATTCCTCCATCAATATGCCCAGGTGATCTAGTTGTAGAAGCTATAGATAGAAAGCTAAGCATCTCTGCACTATTCTATGGCCTATGCAGGGGCCATAAATTCGCTCTTCAAATAATTATCAATGATTTTGGTTGTGACCAACTCACACTCTAGATGTAAAGATTCTCCCTTACAATGATATATCAATTGACAATGCAAAGCCATGATAAATTTGCAAAGGTATTCTATCATCTTCATGGTAAAGATATTTGATGGTTGGAGAACACCAAAAACACATGGAATATGAAAGTCTTCCTCTGTGGGAGTCAATGATGAGTTCATCTTCCAAACTTATAACCCTATCCATAACTAGGGTAATTTCTACACAACACTATAAAAATATTTAATTTAGCATATAGTATGGAAGAATTATGGATACAATGTAACCAACTCAGGGAGTCTACAATCATAATGTCCTAAATTATATCAACACCATATTGTTGGCATCTGCCATTTCCAAGCACAACTTTCTATCTATGTTCCAAAAAAACAATTTTCATCATATTCAGTGATACTTTATTACCTATTCTACATCCTTAATTTTCTCTAATGCACAATGTATCTCTTTCCACACCGTTGCAAAATGTTCTAACCACTACAAAGAAATTCACTGAAGCCTAGCTATGACCCATTGGCCATTTTGACCCTCTCCCCTAGGGAAAATTTGAAGGATGGAAATTTATCTTAAAGTTTAGAAACCTTAGCGAATCTTACTAGTCTCTAACATGCAAACTATAAAATGTTTAGCAATATGTTTATAAAAATATTCAAATTTGTAATGATTTTATATACTATCTATATAAGTTTGGCAATTTTTCAAGTAAATAATTTTATGATATAAAATTTTAGAATCATTTATAGGAAAAATGGAAATTGGTGAATCTTTTTTTGGGAAAAAACATAGAAAATTAGCCCACCTACAAATATTAGCCCCTAAAATTTCCTGTGCTCGCCCATTAGTATGCGTCTCCCATGGCTACCAAATACCAACATGTTTAAGACCCTATCCCAACATTAACATCATTGTTAGTTAGGGCAAGAAATAATGCTACAAATGGATGACCAACTTTTATTCCCCATCTATCTTTAAACCCAACTACTAAACAGTCACCCACTACTTAACAACTTCCACCATACAACAATGCCATTTGGATCTTCCGACAAGGTGAACACTCTCCTTAGTAGCTACCTTGCTATTGCATCCTCTCAATGTTTTTGATACATGTCTAATTACTTTTAAAGTATGGAACCAACAAGATCTTTTTCTCTTTACCAATCCACACCACAATCCACATCACACTATACTGAACCATAAACTATCTGTTAGTTCTTTTATTCTTGATATTATGATGTTTTACCGAATATATAAAAATGTATTTGTAATAAAAATTTTCACCTAAATTTGTAATTAATAATATTTACAATCTTAAATAAAAATAAATTAATATAAAATATAAATAGATAAAACATATTAATATCAAATAATTTTTTATTTGAATCGTTATAAAAAATAAACATATTAATGATAGGTAATAAATAAAAATAAATTAGTTAAAAAAACATATTAATTAATGCTAATGAAAATACTAAATATCAATACAACCTTCTTTTGCTTTTTTAAACGCAATTCATGGTCATAGTATGTCATCGGCTGTTTTTTGGTCCCCGTCCACCCATTTTCAATCATTGGGATGATCCTCAAGATCTTTTATCTTAAACATATAACACCTACCACGCAATTATTTTTTTTATGAAATATTTGCATAATCAAAAAATAATATTATATTTTATTAATATTTAATGATATTAATAAATCATAATAAAATTTAGAATGGTAAGTTTTACTAGTATAATTTGTTGAAGATAAGTTTCTTCCATAAAGTCATCAGATTAAATTTTGCAAGATAGTTGTGTTTTAAATTTTGCAAGATAGTTGTGTTTTATTAGAAAAAAACATTTTATCAGAAAAAAAACATATTAAAAAATTCAGTCAACTTGATAGTTGTATTTTATCAAAAAAAAATATATATGTTAAAAAATTTAGTCAACTTAATAATCTGTAAAAAAACATATTTAAAAAACTAATTTGATCAATTAAATACCCCAATAGTTATATTTTATCAGGAAAAAAAACATATTAAAAAATTCAGTCAACTTAATAATCTGTAGAAAAAACATACTTAAAAAACTAATTTGACCAATTAAATACCCCAATAATCGTTACTCAAGCATATGAGTCACATATTGAGTCAATGGAATCGACTCTCTAACATATTGGGTCAATGGAATCCACTCTACAGTGATTTTGAATGGATTTCCTTTTATGTCCAACGATCCTATAAGAAAGCAGATTTATTTGCTAAATGCTTGAAATGCGAATATTCAATTCTCTTCTTCTTGTTTTCCCCAGCTTATCTGCGTATCAGATATACAGGTTTCTTTATGTAACCATATAACTTCAGGAGAACCGCACCTCCAAAGTTACATATTTGTATTAGACGAACCTGCATTCTGGAGCTTGTACATTCAGAGTGATGATGAGTTCTGTATATGGTGTAAGGCTGTTCTTGAGATTTGCATCTAGTTTGTTTTGTTAGATTCCTTTATATAAAATCTACGGAGAATTCATTGAAATTCTTTTTGAAATTTAGAGACCATAGAACAATGGCGGAGAAGGTTTCTAATGGAATAAGTAGTTCAATAGCACGATCCTGTAATTCTAAAAGATCCGCAGCTGGAACTGTGACGGTGACCCATATCTCAAACCCTACTACCGTGGTCAAAGCAAACCCATCAGAATTTTGTGCTGTTGTTCAGTCCCTCACTGGACAGAAGAGATCCGCCCCTTCCAGCAGTGAATATGAAGAAATAAATTTGTGTTCTGATAATGAGTACAGCCCTCGAGGCAAGGCACCGAAGCTGCTTAATGATGAATTGCAATGCTTGAATGACGTGAAGTCGTCGGAGTCTGCAATTATTGATGATAAGGCCACCGTGGGAGTTTGCTGCAACGACAGAGATCTTGAAGATGTTAGCATATTCGAGGAATTAGGGGTCCTGCCCATTTTAAACCCTGGTTGTGTAGGGTCGCACCAGTTGTTTGAGGCAGCGGATAGCAGAGGAGACACAAGGCATATTTTGTTTGACATTTTTTCTCCATCGACTCAATTCTCCAAGTTTGAGCACTTGCAAAAAGGCATGAATTTTGAGGGCAAGGATTGTACTCCTGCTTTGCGAGATTGGTAGGTCTTGCCCTACTGATTGGTATTCATTATTTAAAACCACACGCCTCTGTATACAAACATTTTTTTCCCTCATTCTGACGGAATCGTGCAAATACTGCTCTCCTCGTTTTTTCTGGACATTCCCGGAAATTCGTTTGCGTGTTGCTTATTTGTATATGTCGTTGAATGAGGAGTGGTTTAAAGAGGTAGAGGAATTATCTGGACGGTTAAAGGTGGTTGGAATTGGGGTAAAATTAAAAAGAAATTGTAAAATGTTATGTTTGAATCATGTTTTTTTATAGTAAAGATAGATTCACCATTATCAAAAATACACTTAAAATAGTGAATTTTAATTTTTATTTAGATTTATTTTTTTTTTAAATATAATCAAAATTTCCATAATTTTTAGAAAAAAAAAACATAATTTATAAGCTATTACATTTAATTATAATAAATAAATACATTTAATTATAATAAATAAATAAATTAATCACATAATTTAATAAGTGGTATATATTGCTGCTCTCCATCAATGAGTGATGGCCTTATTAACGCGGGTCATAATATATATCACTTAATAGATACATAATTTAATGAGTATCATATACTGCGGCTCCACCTTGATGAGCCACTGACCCAATATATATTGGTTTCCCTTGCCACATTTCTGTACTTTCTTTTAATGTAGAAAGCATTATCGTTGTTAGAATCTCATCACATATCTGTACTATCCTTTAATGTAGAAAGTGTTACCATTGTTGGAACTAAACATGACTAACACAGAAATAATTGACCACTAACACAACCACACCGACGATATCAACTTCATTGCTATATCCTTGGCCACTCCGACTTTTACAACATAATTAACAAGGCTTTATAAAAGATAGGCCCATGATAAAATTAGATATAAAGCTTTTTCTATATATACGAAGGATTAATTATAATATTCAAACCTTCTTTCCTAATTACCTCTTAATCGGCGTTTATAACTATTTAAAAATATATTTTTAATATTGATTTTACTATGCAATTTCAGTTTAATATTGATTTTACTTTCTAATTTCTGTTTGTTGATGGGTGGTTTTAGTTTGAATGATGTTTCCGTCTTCCTTTTCCTCCATTATTTTTGAGTTTGTTTGCTTATTTAGTTAAAAAGGCTTTCTGATCAACTTATTATCTATTTAATAATAGATTTATGATAAAATTAGATATAAAGTTTTTTCTATCTTTATGAAAAAGTAATTATAAAATTTCAATATTTTTCCCCAATTTTTTTAATCAATTTTTTTTAACTATTTACAATTTACAATATTTTTTTATGTTGATTTTATTATCTAATATATATTTGTTGAATTATGGTTTTAGTTTTATTCATATTCTCAATTTTCTATTGTTTTTCTTGAGCTTATTGGCTTTTTCCTTTTGTAACTGCAAAAATGTGATAAAAAAATGTTTATATAGAAATAAATTCATTTATGGAAATATATGGATGTTAATTACTCTACTTCCGAATTCTTTAGAAAATATTTTTACCCATTTGGCTCCGTTTAGATTATTCTTTAGTTGTAACTTGGTACCTGACATTTAACATTCTAATATTACTTTACATATTTTCCATTTAATCAAATATTCAGTGTCTTTGAAAACATCATGTTAGCATGCACTTACCACCCTCATGCTTCTATGAAGGGGAGAACAACATGCCCTACCACACTACAAAACATATGCTTAATAATAGAGCTTATAGCATAAGTACCTACATAAGGCTACATTTTGAATAATTACCTAAGGGAATTGAACCTACATGGGAAATCAAACCTACCACCTACAACATAACATCATTTCAATTTAGGTACAATTATTTGAATGCTTCAAATAAATATCAAGGTTAGCATAATCATGTGCCCAGCTAAGATCTGATAGAAAAAATATGATTGGTTATCAAGGTTCCCACCCAATGACAATCTCATCTGCTAGATATCATTCCATTCAACTTCATTTCTAACTATGTACAATAATAATTAAAGATAATGCGTACAATGTAGATATTTCTCAAGACACCTCCAATTTGATCGCATGTATCCACTTACAAAAAAAATATATCTTCCGAAAATCCATCTATATTTATCCAAACTTTAAATAACATGCTTGGAAAATTTCAAGAAAATGGTGAACATTAAGGCCATTACAAAATAAAATAGAGAATAGATCTCATCAGTGCTAATTCCAAGTTTCTTTTATCTACCTTCAAACCCTTGCAACCATGGCTAGATTTGATACATGACTAAAACCTCTAATATGAAACTACACTTATCACACAAAAAACAACATGTTTAGAAAACCTCACTTTGCAACCACTATGATCCGTTGTTCTCCTTGTCCATCTAAAATATCCTATTGTGTTTCGTCTGTCAATTTTCTCTACTTTATGTATTTGAAGCCACTGAAGCAAGCTCTGTCTCTTATCTAGGGTTTACAAGAATAAAAAATGTAGATATGGATAATAACTTCTATAAGAACATATTCTTTAATGATAATAAAATGATGTTCTAAGAGTCTATCCTTTATGTGGAGAGATCTAGGGGTAGCAACATAGGATGATTTCCCTTTCTTGATAATTGTTTGTGATGTATTCTTACATTACTTAGCGATCTTCTTCTTCTTTAGATATTATTAGTGCTTTTCTTCATCAAACGACTACCAAATCATGAAGAACAATAAGACAAAGGACACACGATATAGGCGATCAGCCAGGGAAGAAACCTCTCCATCTTGAGACAAAAACCCACATGAATTATTCTTCTTATAGAATATTCAATTGATGAATTCCAAAACCTAAAACCCTGACCAAAAACTCCTCCAAGGCCAATTCAATCCTTGCCTTTACTCAACTCAAAGTTGCCTCCCAGTAGCTTCATCTTTGGCTTTGACCAAGAATTTAGACCTGCAACCTTTGCTGTAATTTCGACCCTTTCTTCCTGCAACTTTCGACCTCTTACAATTCTCGCACATGTGACTAAACTAGGGCAGATTGGAGAGAGATTATTCTTCATTTTCCTTGGATTTCTCTTCTTAAAATTTTGGCTTGTGAGAGAGATCTCGACTTCCTTGAGGTTTGCAATTAAATATTTCCTGCAATGTGGGTGCCCTAAATTACCTCGCACGTGTGAGAGCTATTAGCCCAAAAACAAATCTAAAATATTGATTTCTTCTATTGGTTTCATCTCCTTTTCTTCGCTCTTCCTTTGAACCTTTTATTTTCCTTTATCAAACATGTTGTTTCTTATATTCTCTAAAAATGGGATTGACTAGCCTCTTATATATAAGATTCCTCTACATGCTTGAAAGCTAACTTGTCACTAGATAAGGCCGACTTGTTATTTTCATATTTGACAAGATCTTGGAGGGTATTTTGACTATATTTGACTCAAATAAATTTTCTAGACAATATGTAAACTTCCCAAATGGGTCTTCCATACATTAAAATGACTCTAATGACTAGTTACCTCAATGACAAGTGTAGGAGATCACAGTGCGAGCTTGACCTAAAAATAAATTTCCATGAGTATGAAACACATGCCTCAAGATCAACAATAATAAATTTATTTTTCTCATTACATCAGATACATAAAATCATGATTACATAATTCGGTATGAAGACCAAACCTAGTTAAATATTTCAACACTCCCTCTTAACTAGGGAGGTATTCATAATCCATACAAGATACCTAGACATTCTCAATTTGAATAATTATCATACGAAGAGTCGGCTTGGTAACCCATGTGTGTAGCATCATATCATCTAACATGTCACATAGTAAGGCCTTGACTAACAACTCTATCTCTCCACAAGATCACAACACAGTGCTGGTGAGACCAATAATCATTATCTCTCAAGGAACAAACCCCACCTGAGTATTCATAAGGTATGTCCTTCTAGGACTATTCTTATCTTGGATTCTAAGTCCTCAAAGAATATAAATCCTCTACGACTACTCTTATCTTGAATGCCCTACCACATTCTCAAAGACTATGGGATGTTAGATTCTTACCAAATCCTCCATTATTTCTTCCCAAGTGAAGTCAACAATTATGCGCCTATCTCCCCCTCTACTCTAGGGAGGATATACCCATTCCTATGAAGGAATGTACCCAACCTCCCTCTCAATTAGGGACTCGCTTCTAAGTTCCTTCTTAACTAAAAACTTGCTTCCAAGCTTCCTCTTACCTAGGGACCTGTTTCCAGCATCAACTATCTCTTGTTTGGTGGAGATCATGCACCTTCAACTACTTGTATAACTCTCCATTCGATGTCATGAATTTTTTATCTCCATATTTATGGAGCCTTCATGTTGTAGGGAATTGGCCATCCATCACTTTCCTCAAGTTAGTCGTGCCATCCTTCCTCTTGTTTGAAAGTGATCTTGTAATCCACGTCTAGGTTTCCTTCATACAATTACCTCTTCCATGTAATGTTTCCTTCAGGATTTTCCATCCAATCACATGAGTACTAGTTTTAGGTAACATCTACGAGTCTCTTTCGGTAGCCCTATATCAACCCATCCAGTTTTTGTTCAAAAATAAAAAAATTAACATCAAATCAAAATTAACTTTTATTATGGCACTTCATCATGACATCTAATTGTTGCAAAATCAACATCCTACATACATATTGACACAACTACAGGATATTAAATTGTCAAGGGTCTTCATTCTTTCCAAAATTTCCCAAAGTTTTCATATCCTTCCCATGGAGATATCATGGCTAATTTCTTCTAGTCATCAGATGTTAATTTCCTTTTACCATAGTTTCATCTTTCATGATCTCTTCTTTCTCTCTTCACATATTGCTTCCCAAGGATTTCCATTCATAGTTCCCTCATTTTTTTCAGCCACCTCATATTCCACATGAGGACATATTATGTTGATTTCATCTAGTCAATATGTGAACCATGCCTTCATGCATTCTTGAAAGAGATCCCTTTCTTTGATCATACTCATGAGGTATATTATTCTCACAGCTATGATGACATGACTTAAATTATCAAACATATGCATACATACCTCTTTTCTTATTTTGGTCATTCAAACTTCCTTCAGCAATTTCTTTCGTTTGATTGAAAGCACTTTAATCATCTCGACATGTTGCGTTCCTTTGTCATCATACCATCATTCCTTCAAACAATGAATCCCATCCAAGGTGGAATTCTTAGCGAGACACTTTATTTATCCAAGATATGAACCTTCTAATGAAGATTCCAATGGATGATCTTCATTATCATCATCTTGCAAATGCTCCCTTCTAATGATGTATGATGAGATCTACGCTAGATGATTTTCTTTTATCTGCGGTTACCACTTATAATTCCTAATGAGGTTACCAAGAGCTACTTATAACCCCTTGAAATTTATATTTAATTTATATAGCCCTATTAGTAATCTGTAATTTTCATAACCTCAATTGACATTTACATTTAATTTATATAGCTCCTTAGACATTTACATTAAATTTATATAGCCGCCCTAGTAATCCCCAATTGAGATTTACATTTAATTTATATTGTGCACTATTGATGCTTCATTATTTAATTTATATAGGTGCATTATTGACACTCCATTCATTCTTCCCAACCAAGGAGATAACTCCAATTAACATTTGCATTTAATTTATATAGCTGCACTATTGCATTCCTCTAACTCCAACTAAAATTTACATTTAATTTATATAAGTGCACTATTGCATTCCTCTAACTATGAAGATAACTCCAATTGACATTTACATTTAGCTTATATAGTTACACTATTGATGCTCCATTTATTCTTCCTAAATACTAAGATAACTCCAATTGACATTAACATTTAATTTATATAGGTGCACTATTGATGCTCCATTCATTCCTCCATCTATGAAGATAACTCCAATTGACATTTACATTTAATTTAATAGGTGAAATATTGATGTTCCATTCATTCCTCCTATCTACCAAGATAACTCCAATTAACATTTACATTTAATAATTTAGTATATAAATGTCAAATAACTCCAATTGATTTACATTATTTATATTATTTATAGGTGTAATATAAATAACCTCGAGATAACTCCAATAATTTAATTTATTTATATAGCCTAAGATAACATGTATAATTACCAATTAACATGTACAATTACATTAACTACATTTAGGGGAGGGACGCCAGTACCTATGCGCCCTCCCCTCCACCTCAACTATGGGCACGTGGATGCCACTACCTGATGTACGACACCTGCCCGACGTGTCCTACGACGTGTTGTGGTGGGCGGAAGCCTTAAAAAACCCTCATTTATCTCCTTTGTTCGTTTTCTTCCGCTTGTTTGTTGCGATGTCCGTTCTGCTCTGTGTAGTTTTGTTCGGGTCCGGTGTGTGGGCAAACCGCTCTACCGACGTTGGCACAGGATGGCTCCATTACCTGTGTGCCTTGTCTGCCATTGTTGACCTGCTAACCCGGCTAGTTTGCTTGCACACACTCATTAATAGAACAGGGTTTCTGTTATTCTTGTTTCATTCCACCTGCTAGTGTTGTTCGTTCTGGATTGACGAGGGTTTATAGATACCTTGGTGGTTGTTTCATTTGCGTGGCCTATTGTTTGGGAAGGATCCAATACTAATTTCTATCATGTTCGAGGTAGAAGGTAAATTTATAGGTTTTTATGGTTTTTGTTTCGAATTGTCTATGTATATTTATGTCATTGGCTAATTTGATACTTTTTTCATGTTTTCCAAGTTTTGTTGCAGGTCTGACGAGCTCTAGAGAAGGTTTGGACATGGAAGATGCTTGGACATAGCTTCTACATCTATCGAGTAGGAAAAACCCTACCAGCCATTTCCACTGTGCTTTTCAAGACCTCACCTTCAGTGTTTTTCAACACCTGAACTTGTTGTTGGAATTTTTTCTCTTAGAGTTTCAATTTCTTTGCATTCAGCTAGTCTCCCGTTTCATTTCAAAGGGTTTTGCAGGTTTAAGGTTTTGCGGGTTTAAGGTTTTGTAGGTTTAGGGTTTTGAGGGTT
Organism: Pinus tabuliformis; assembly: GCA_031772625.1. Classification (NCBI taxonomy): domain Eukaryota; kingdom Viridiplantae; phylum Streptophyta; class Pinopsida; order Pinales; family Pinaceae; genus Pinus; species Pinus tabuliformis. The sequence goes on along the minus strand of CM062814.1, from coordinate 357,661,467 downwards.
TTGTAGGTTTTGCAGGTTTAGGGTTTTGTGTTTGTTTGAATTTAGGGGAATGTATTTAGGTATTTCTTATGATATTTATGTTTCCTCTTATGTCTGCTCCTAAAGGGCCGCGCCATCTACTTGTGTTGATGATGAATGAACTCTCTGACTATCTTGACTAGCATGCATAGTTCATTGTGGGTGTTGCCTCCTCTTAGGGTCTTACTGCTTCGTTGAGCTCTTTTAATTGACTATTGGGATGATCTCTTCTTGTTGCTTCATATAACCCTACTTTTTCGTGTGCCTTTAAGTGTTTTCTTAACTTTCAGTGTTCTTCACAAATTTGCTTAGTTTTTTTATTTTTATTATGGTTTTGTGTGCATTGGCTTTCCCACTTCGTAAATTTGTGGTTTATACTTAAAATGGAGTGTGGAAAAATGATTTGTTGTGAAAATATGCTACTTCTGTTGAGTTTTACAGCTGATAAAGCAAGCATCAGGATAATGCAACGTTTCTATTATATTTTTTCATCTTAGTATCTCTTGTAGACATATATATTCAGCAAATAGTGTTGTTTCTTTTAAAATTTACTCTAACATATGTGTTTTCTTGTTGCTACTATTTTATGAAAAAACAACTTTTCTACTTCATTTCTTGGCTTGTATGTTCTCATTCTTTAAAATTTTATACTTCGTAACTCTTATTTTGTGAAATTCAACCTTCTTACTTGATTTCTTTGTTTAAAATTTCTAGCAGAGAGATGTTTTGCATCAAACTGCCCCGTTTTCCTTAAATTTTATCTTTTCTACCTGTTATTCTGTGAAATACAACGTTTCTACTAGTCTTCCTGCCTTAATATTTCATATGGATAGTTGTTTTGCCTAAAGCCAAACGGTTTTTGTTCAAGTTTATTCTCCATTTGTGTTATTCTTGGATGTGCAATATTTCTACTTGAATTTTTTCTTCTAAATTTTCTGTGCAGAAATGTTTCCCTAAGATTGCATCGTTTTTGTAAAACTTTGTCTCTATTGTTGTTCTTATTCGAATTCTAAGCCTATACGTAAAAATTCCGATGGAGAATTTTTTCTAAACAGTGCCTTCTATTTTAAACTTTAGCCTAGACAACTATTAGTTTGTAAAATGCAATGTTTCTACTAGATTTCTCCATGATTTTATCTTAGATGGTTATTGCTTTGGACATGCTAAGTTTTGTGTTGCCTTCCTAAAATTTAAGTTCCTATACCTTTAACTTTGATCGTTTGTTTTATTTTGTGAAGTATGCAGTTTCTAATGGTATCAATAGGGGATTAGTGGGTTTTCTTAAATTGTTGCATGGATAATTTTTTTAATTTTGGTACTTTTCTAAGTGAGTTATTTCGGATTAGGTAATTATCTCATTTGTGCAATGTGTTTATAATTGTCTTTCGCTTCCAAATGTAAAATTCTAGTATTGTTATCTCGCTTACTAATTTTACTAAGAAATGTTTCTACAATCCTGCTTTCAATATCCTGCCTCCTATCGCCTACTAGCTTATAGTATATACACGCGACATTTCCATCTAATTAGGTATGATTTCTATTTTTTTAAACCTAGAGTTTGTGATTGGATATTGTTTTTGATGCCGCTAATAAGTTTATGACCTACAGTCTACATCAATTGGAGGTTGGTGCATTGAGGACAGAATGCACACCTTTGTCTAATTGATTTTGTTTTTTTTGTAGTAAATGGATGCCGATTTATGTCTGTCTTCATACGTAGAATTATTAGCAAGATCTTGATATAAGTCTGGGTTATGAGTCTTGAAGCAAGCGTACAGATCGAATGAAGTAATGTTCCTGTGATATACCATTTTTGTAGGGATAACAATATGTTTATGCATGGCCTTCCAATGTTACTTTGATACCAATGTATTGTGGTGAACATGAAGTAAGCAATGATCAGTGATTTTTCAGGAAAAAGGATTAATATTTTTTATTGTAACCATGTGTCTCTTTTATTGTAAAGTAATCTGCATTTGTAACTTAGTTAATCAATCAATAGATTTCTCAGAGGTTGGCTAGGTGCATTAGTTGTATTACCAATTTGTATTATGTTTTAATTATATGTATTATGTGCATTATCTGTTGTTTCATCATGAAGTATTACTACAATCTCATGAAATGTAAACTAAAAATGTTGTCATTGTTTCACTTGTGTAAATCATTTGGTGTGTAGATGTGTAACAGAAAATCCCATTTACATTCTCACGTCAAATTTCTACATTTTAATAGACTATAGATGTTCCTCCTAAAATGGGTTTTGGTTACAATGCCACACACAGTATGAAATAAAACAACCTAGGTTGTAAGCCAAAATGTTTACGTGACAAGAAAAAGGTACAATCCATCCAAAATCCACATCATAATGTGGTTACAACCAAAAACATATGACACCACTATTATTTATGGCCCTACGAATCTTGAGTGCCAAAACTCCCCAAGTTACCTTCTTTAGCCAGGTATGTTGGCCTACCTAAAAAGGGTTGATTAGGAAATGGTTGATTTTTGCCATATGATTGAGTCCAATTTGTAGCTTCCAACCATGGAGGAATTGAGTACCCAGACCTCACATTTGCACTACTAACCCTTGCATTAAGTGGAGGTGTGTAATGAGCATACTTAGAATTAACACCTCCTCTTGTAGGAATAAGGCAAGTGGGTAGCCTCAGTTTAATAGTGAGTCACTTGAATGTTTATGAGATCTTGGAATAATGGCGTGTTATCTGCAATATGGTCCAATGAGTTTGAAATAATCCCAGTTTCATCAGCTATGCTTGCATCATTGTCAACCATATTGATCATCCCTTGTTCCTTTTCAAGCATTTGTTGTGTCTTTCTTGATTACTTTTCCTATCTTTCCATTTGATTTTTTTGGTCCTTAACTTGCGTTGCTTTATCTCTTTCAAGCCTTTCATCTGCTCGATGTTGCGTTACAAAAATCCTTGCTACCTTCTTCTCCTTAATTAGATCCTTATTTTTCTTTTTTAATTCCTGCATTTCAAATTTATTTTTTTCAGACTTAACTAATAGGTTTATATAGTCTTTTGATGTGAGTAACTGTGAGCTTTGACCCAAAGAAAGACTACTCGGTGTACCTTGCATTTTTTTCATTGATACTCTCTCTACTGGTAGCTTTAGGAACTGGCCAAGTATCTTCTCCACCCCTCCCACCTGCATGTCATTGCTTGGTACTTCCCTTTCAGTATCTAAGACAATTGATTGAACTATCTCATTATCTTCATTTGATGCCTCATCATGTGCTTCATCTTCTCCATTGATCTGATGTCCACAAAATAATGAACAATTTCACTGTTCAATTCTGCTGATTGTGAGGGCATGTTCATGCTTTGTTCATTGGTTGTTGAGACACTATGTTCATTCATATTAATCATTACTTCTATCAGCCATGACGGTGGGGTTACTTGGCTTAGCAATGTCAATTGGTCATTGTCAACTGCATGTTCAACAATGTCATTAACAATATCAACAACAGGAGTTTCATGTTGTTGATTTGGTAGAATGATCTCCATGTTATTGTGAATTTGTTCATGATTATAATGTGTTTCACATACAATTTCATCATCTTCATCATATAAGTGTCCTTGAGAGAGGGAAATCATATTACCATTTGCAACCACATCATCTTGGTCACCTACTTCATGCACTCCAACACTTGTTGGGCATTCCCCTCTTCCTTACCATCCACATGAAACACCTAGCTACAACCAGTATCATGCATAAGAGAATCATAATTCAATGGGCAGATTCATGTCATCCTAAAGCTAGCCTTGATATTTGATGGTGTGAGAGCCCTTTTAGAAGCTTTTCTTGCAAGCTCTGCTAGTTCAAACCTTTTCACCTCAACCCTTGGATTCTTTGCCATCCATGCAACATGCTCTGACCTGAAATAGTTCTTGGAAGGGCCAAACACACTAACATCAAGGGGTTGTAGTCTGTGAGTAGTATGAGCTGGTAATGTCAATAGGTCGATGCCTAAATTGTTTGCTTCCTCAATTGTTTGTACATCCATGTGGCTCCCATGGCCATATAATATCTATAGGTGTTTGTTATTAGGCGAGACGACACCTGGCACCGATGCAACAAAGTGAAAAATCCAACTTAAAAATAGTTCTTTAGTCATCCATGCTTGGGGATGTGCATCCATGCATGCACCTGGTTCACAGTTCTGTATATAGTTTTTTAGTTGATTTTTACCTTTGAATAGATAAAATCCTGGGATTGAAGTACCAATTACATTGACACAACATAAAATATTTATCCACTCCCTACTCTTAGGCAAAATCTTTGGTAGATTTCGGCTCCCTCTCTTGGCAATTACCTGCATGCAAGAATTCCTCCCCGCCTCTAAACCTATTTCATCACAGTTCCATATATGGTCTACTCCATAAGAATTTTTATCGTAATCACTACAAAGTGTGTCATAGAACTTCTGCACAACTGCAGGGCGCAAATTTAATGCTCTATCTCTTTTAAGGCCCTTAGCAGTACACAATACAAGGTTTGGATGCCTTTTCTTAAACCCAAACCACCATCATTTACCAGGAAACTCATCTTTGAATGGGTTTGGCCTCCCTTGAGAGATTTGAGCAATTGTGGATTTGATTTGTATCAACTCTAGCCGATGTCCCAATTGGGCCATCTATTTACACCACTCAACCACCTCGGCTTGCTCCTCCTCAGTCATAACTGTAAGAGGCCCTCTACGTTTTGTATGAGTCAGTCCATTTATCCAATAATGTATTGATGAGGGAGGAATAACATGTTTTTTTGTAGATGCTTGAACTGAGTATCCATTAAACTCTATGTTGTCAATTGCAACTAGCATTTCTTCCTTTTTCCATCCTCTTATAGCATTGATATTTTTAGTTGAACTTGCCCCTTGGACTGTTGTTGACGGTGGTTCTGTGGGTGATGCTATGAGAACATCAGTTTCAGTCACATGGTCATCCTCAACAATTTTCCTTGGGGCATTGTTGACATTGACATCACCTGTCCTATCCTCATCTGATGATGGGTATCGCAGCTGCACACCTCTTGTCACTCTCTTGCCACTTCTCCTTGTAGATGCAACAACCTGTAGAATTATTGCATGCTTTTAGATAAGAATATTTGTATATTATGATTTCATACAAGGCAAACATACTTCTACTTTATTACTAGAAATTATCAACATCTATGTTAGTATTCTTGAAAAATCAAATATACAGAATCATTTTGTTGTATCTCTTCAAAATTAACAGTGATTTTTGTTTTGATAACTTGTCTTTACACTTAAAATACCATGACTGTATTGATTGGTTTTGTTATGCATTTTCCAACAGTGCCTCTTGTTCAATTTGACTACTTAAAATATGATTTTGTTGTTTTGATAACTTGCCTTTATAGTACTGATACCATGAGAAGATCTAGTAGTTACTATTGTTTGAATCAATTTGTTTAGACTCATGTTTGCTATCGCAATTGAATTCATTCACGGCCCCCACTGTCTCACCAAGTGGACTTGCATAATGCCTTCTAGGTATGTTCTAGGTCTATTCTTTGATCTTCAAGAAGACTCTTTGCGGGTTCACAAAATACACAGAGAGACTCTTTGTTGTTACTAACTCCTTGATTAGGATTTAGGATTTCATGCCCAACATTTGCTTTAATGTATTAAGGAGCTTGGTCCTGGGAATGTTTATGATTTTTGAAGAAATGAAGCCAAAGCTGGACTTCTCCTTAATCATGATTTCAACTTTCACGCCCAACATTTGATTTAATCTCTCAAGGAGCTTAGTCCTGGGAATAGCCATGATTTTTTATTTATGATTTTTTGATGTGTTATTCTTATGATTTTTATATGTGTTACACTGCTCTAGTATTGTTCTGATATTTCAAACATATACATTGCATTCAGAGCAACTTTAATATCTTTGTCAATTGCAGAATAATTGTTTTATGCATCTTCTCATGTTCTTGAAATAAACTAGGTGATTTCTTATTTAGGTTTAGCATTTTTATTTCTCACATGTTTTAGTACTAGTCCCCATCCAATATTGCTTGCATATATTTCCACAAGTTTGGGTAAACCATCATCTACAACATGTAAAATTGGAAGTGTTTTTACCTTTGTTTTGGTGTTTTATGCCACTCTAGTATGCACCAGAGTCCATGGATGAGGATCCTTTTTGAGCCTATCATTTAAAAAATTTCTATCATTATCATAGCCCTTGTAGAAGTGCCCCACACAGTTCAGGCTACCTAGAAATTTTGGATTTGTGTTTTGTTTGTGATCTTGTTATGGAAATTGTCAGTAAATTCTCTAACATGTTGTAGTATCAATTGACCATTTAATATTGTATGAACAAGAAACCTGATTGAGGTTTTAAATTATTCATCTTCTTTTTTGAGAGAATGATTCCATCAACCTAAAATCTTGAATTTATTCCACTATTAATTTAATGTCTCATAGATAGTTCACACGGGGTGGACTACTTTTGTATTGTCTTGACAATGAGACACTTTTTCCATTCTCTTGTGTATTCAAGCCTCTAATAATGCTTCTAGTTAACATGTGGATTTTATACAATGCACTCAAATTTTCTTCATTAATTTCAATTGTTTGGACATGCATGCCACCAATAAGCAATGCTCACTACATGCCTTACATTTGTCACCAGCCTCAAATTTCCTCCCACTACAACCTATCCCTCTTAAAATTCATTATCTAATTTTCTTTCTATAAGGATGCACTTCTCCATAAATGGATCTCTGGTCCTCAAAGAGTAATCATTAGCCAAACCAAGCATGGTATTTAATTTGACCAAGGCTCCAACTTGAGACCCCCTGAAGCACTCTTGATCACAAATTGGCACCATAACAATATTTTCCTCATGTCACTTACAGTTGAAGTTTCTAGTCATGTAAACATTCATTTCAACTACAACTCTTATTTCTATCTTGTCTCCATATATAAGAGAGGACATGCCTTTTTCTCAAATTAGGTAAGCATATTATCAATTTGTAAAGCTTTGAGTAATTATTGACCTCATGTATCAAATTAGATAAAGTGAATAGGAGTAATTAGGGTGCAGTTAGATAGAAATATAGGTTGTTTTTTGGTAGAGGGTGCATGCATGTGTCACCTTCAGTGAATTAGAGTGTTGCTTTTGTAGGTCTTTAGATCAGCCTCCCATTCAGTTCAAAATCTAGTTAAGTTCTAAGTTCAATTCAGTTCTAGTTTACCATGTGTGATCTATCAAGGGGAGGGTGTTGCTATCTATTTTATTAGATTGTGCTTGTATAATAGTTTCCAATTATGCAAGCTTGACTTCTTCCAGTTGAGGTGTGCTTATTTGGTACTAGGTTTGTTTACAAGGAAGTTATAGTTGCCAGTTATAAGAGTGCTTTGATTAACAACATGTTTCTAATGCTTCGACGTCTGGATTTTATATTGGATCCTCATCAATGGTGTAACAGTGACGAGCTCTCGATCTCGCTTTTAATATAGCCTGTAGTTCACAAGGGAGCTTCTATCCATAGGATTCAGTTATGGAAACCAAGTGTCTTCACCAACAGTTATAGAAAAATAGAAAAAATATATATTTTCATGAAATTGAAACTGATAGTTTGAAAGCATAACATGCAACTTCAGCAGTGGTTGAACTCCTTTTATAGTTTTTGGCACTTGAATTTAATTGGTGGTAAGGATGGACATGGATTGCAATGGCTTGATTTTGAATATGTGATTTGGATTTAATTTGATGTAATCCAATGGTTGTGAATTTGTTATTTGTTGATCCATGTGCTTTGATATGTTTTAATGAGAAATAGAATGGGTTGTGTGTCATTTATTGAAGTTATTGTGTTGGGTGTCATTTATTGAACAAAGTGAGTTTAAATGTTATTTGGTTGGTTGTCATTTATTGAACGCAGGGGGTTTAAATGTTGGACAACACAACAATTATGGCTGACATACATTCAATTTTATTATGTGCAGGTATGGATATTTATTTGGGATACATAGCTTCAGTGTTGATGAGTGAGGGTTGAAGTGACTGCTACTTTGTACTTGTGGAATAGACCATTTTGGAAGGATTTATGGTTTTATCTGTTTTCTAGTTGGGTCAATTGTTTGCACTCATTATTAAGATACTATTTATGGACATTTGTGGGCCTAGTCAATGTGGTCAATAGTTTGCACTCTTAATTATTAAGATACTATTTATGGACATTTGTGGCCTAGTCAATGTTTTGGAAAATTTTGGACATAAATTAATACTTATTTGCACTTAATGTTATTTATTTTTGTTTAAATGTTGGTTGCAAAAGCCTTTGGTGGTTTGGTGGAACCAATACCATATCAATTACGGTCCCTGCACAATGTTAGACATCTCTCCCCTACATTCTCTTACATCTGAAATCTGCATTACGAAAGCAAATCAATGCCACCTCACGAGTCCAACGCGTTGTTAGTTCTGGGTGCTGAACCATTAATTAGTGACACCGTGGGTAGTAGCCTTGTGAAGTTCTAAAATGGTGTGTAGTCAACAATGTGGAACAAAATCAAGCGTAGTCAGAGGTATTCGGCCTTCTATTCCGCTTGCCTATGGTGATGTCACTCACAAGGCGCTGAACCATGTTTATTTTTATTCATGTAAATGGCAGACTCTGTTGACCAAGAACATAATTCTATTTGCCAAATTTTATTAATTTCAATGAAATTTATATTTTTATATATACTTACACAGAATAGGAGTGTTTTGTAATCATGTGGGTTGTTTAAACAATTTTTATATATACTTACACAGAGTAGGAGTGTTTTGTAATCATGTGGGTTGTTTAAACAATTTTGGAGATATCGTTTTTCATTTAAAACAATATCACCAGGTCAAAGGTACGGTGAATAGGTAAATCTTTTCATCTTTCAAAATCATTTTGCTTTTAAAATGAAAATTGTTAAATAAGAGATGTCCCTACAGAGTGAAATATTTTTATTCACTAATATTTCAATATTAACTTAATCTCTATCTAACTTAATCTCTATCTAAATAGATAGGGAGAAAAAAAAAATACCTTTTTAATTTTAATGATAAATAAAATATTTCAAAAATAGATATAACTATTAAATATATAAATTATTTAAATTTGAGTAATATATTTATCAACTTAAACATAAATTTAATTAATAATTTTAAAAATATTAAAAAATAATGTTAAGGATACATCATCCATTAAAAAAATTTCTTTAGAAATATTATATTTTCACTTCGTTTTAATTATTTGTTGTTTTTATTTAAATTCAGTTAGGGATACGTTTACTGCAGGCAATCGGATTTTTTTTCGTGAACATTATCTACTCCAAGGATAAATAAATCTCCCACAAATATATTGAGGAATAAAATTCATAAAAAGAAAAGTAACATAGGGTTTTATAGTTTACGTACAAATTATTTGACCGATTCCAAGATTATTTTCCATCTTTCTAATTTTTCCATCTAATTAAATTAACAAAATCTCTTTATGATTTCCTCATTTGTAATGAAAATAGAAGACATGGGACAAACCAGTACGTTAAACCACACATCAACATTGAGTCCAGGTTAGAGTCGAGGTTAGCCCCGTAGTACAATACGACCACATCAACGTTAGTGCCGTATAAAGGTGACCTATGCCAGATAAAGGTGACCTCTGCCTATAACACAATGCCAAGTTTATCACCTATTCATCCAAAATTACTATGACACAGGGAAAAAATATTATTTCATATTTTCACCTAACATTGGAAACACAATTTTAAACCACACACATCACCATTGAGTGGAGGATAGCCCCGAAGTACGATACTACCGCATCAATATTAGTGACGTATAATGGTTGGCTCTCTGTACACCTTGCGAAGCTTATCCCCTATCCACCCAAAATAAAAAATAAAATATGAGATAGGAAAATAATAATAATAAAGAAAAATCATTGTTTTCACTTAACAGCAGAAACACAAATTTAGCCTCATTATAGCCCCGTCACCATTCTTAGAGCATTATCGCATAACTCCATTCCCACTTATATATGAATTTTCTTATATTAAAATCAACATAGAAAGCATTAGAGTTCAATTTAAAATTGAAAAAGGCAATTTTGAGAAGAATTTTTGGCGAAAATCACATAAATTTTTGTCACGGGTTTCGAACCAACCAGTGTGGTTCATCGTCAGGACAAGTTGAGTGAGCAGATCTTGCTATGCATTATAAATAGATAAGGCAGAATATCCAATGACCAAATTTCTGGATCAGGTAACGGCTAAAATGACAACAGCTAGATTTGACTGGGAAACGGCTAGCTTGTTTGAAAAACGCAGACTAGAGATGCTAGATGATGACTTTTTTTAATTAAGGATATTTATAAGAAGTAATGGTTAGTTAATTGTATGTTTTTTTAATATTATTATTTAACTTTTTATATGAATGGAAAATGTAGTTGGTTTTTTAAGATTTCATAAGGAATGTATTTATTTATTTTATTTTATTTCTAACTTTTGTCACAGGTGTTTTTTTGTTATAATTCTTATAAGCATTAATTTTAGTTTTTCAATTGTTTGTTTTTTTTTATTTCAAGCAAAGATAGTAATAGAGCACCATCCCCTCTCTCCTCTTGCACATGATCTTATCATTGCAAATTGTAATAGAGATTATAATAAGCATCACACGTACAAGGCCACTTTAATAAAGGAAACTTTAGCTACATAATAACATATGCAATTTTGTGAGTAGTAGTATCTAGAGATTTCCCTGTAGATTCAACAACTCAAGTAATTTTTTAAAACAAAAGACTAGAATCTACTCTACTTTCAACAACGGAAACCAATAGATCGATGAAAACAATAATCGGCAAGAGGAGTAACATCAAACATCAATGGCACATAACACAATTGTTTCTCTAGGGAAAGCTACTCCTCAAAACCCCGAATATCTATTGCATTAATAAAAAATCTAAGTGATAATACAAAGTTTGTTCTTACTAGAACAATTCCTGCACAAGTATCATCAACTCTCTGCCTCACAAGCCCACATTGACCACCACTTAGTCAATTTTTGGTACCTGCTATGCCCCTATTTCCTTGCATAATTCCTGTGAGGATCAACCCATATTTAATTGGGAAATCCTTCCTGTATAACTGCTCAACCTGAAACTAGGTCTTTCTCTCATTGCATGCATGATCTGTACAACTCGAAAATCATACAACTGATATTACATTGTCCCTATACTCTAATCTCAACTAGGTATTCCTCTGAACTGACATGCATGAGTTTGTCACGAGTGAATCTTTAGTTAGCTGGAGTAGCACTGAGGATGCACCAATACACCAACCCACTACTAGACCTCTACTAGTTCCACCAACGGTTAGAACAAGTGTAACTGTCTATAACCAAGTCAAACTGATTCATCTAATTACAACTCAAATAAACTCAATTTGGACCCCTAAAACATAGGTATCACACTTACATGACTTCAGATAGAATTCCAACTCGAAATTCCTAAGTTAACTAAGTCAACTTAACTTAGTTAACTATTACAAGTTGCTATGAGAAAAGAATTACAATTTAATTAACAATTTAGTTAAGGGAACAAATAAATTGGAATCTCTAAAAGTTATTTTTAACATTTCTTGTTGCTATTTTCAACATATCAATTGATTCAAGAGTGGAATCCATTCCTCCATCAACATGGCCACGTTATCGATCCACTAGCTATAAGCTATAGATAGGAAGCTAAGCATCTCCACACTACTATATGGCCTATGGTAGGACAATAAATTCTCTCTTCAAATACTTACTAATGATTTTGGTTGTGACCGACTCACAACCTAGATGCAAACATTCTCCCTTACAATGATTTATTATTCGACAATGCAAAGGCATGATAAAGTCTCAAAGGTAGTCTGTCATCTCCATGGTCAAGATATTTAATGGTGGGAGAACACCAAAAACACTTGGAGTTTGCAGGTGTTCCTTTGTGTGGAACCAATGATGAGGTCATCTTCCAAACTTATATCTCTATTCGTAACTAGGGTAATTTCTACACAACACTATAGAAATATTTAATTTAGCATGTTGTATGGAAGAATTATGGATACAATGGAACCAACTCAAGTATTCTACAATCATAATGTTCAAAATTATATCAACATTATATTGTTGTCTTATGCGATTTCCAAGCACAAACTTCTATCTATTTTCCAAAGATACACTTTTCATCATATTCAGTTATCATTTATTACCTATTCTATATGCTTAATTTTCTCTAATGCACAGTGTATCTTTTTCCACACCCTTGAAAAATGTTCTAACCACTAGAAAGAAATTTAGTGAAGGCTAGCTATGATCCGTTAGCCATTTTGACCCTCCCCCATTGCCATAAATTGTATTTATACACTTGTTATGCTATTGCAAAATTTTGATACATGTCTACCTGCTTTTGAAACATGGAACTAATAAAATCATTTTCTCTCTACCATCTACAGTATACTATAGTGAACAAGAAACCATTTGTTGATTCTTTTATTCTTGATATTACTAAATTTTACTTCATATAAATTAATTATTAAAATTAAATTTTAATAATTTTTTAAAAATATATTTGTAAATAAAATTTTCATTTAATTTTATAATTAACAATATCTAAAAAAAATGAATTAATATAATATATAAATAAATAGAACATATTAATATCAAATAAAAATAAATTAATATAAATAATAAAGTAAAAAATATTAATAATAAATAATAAATAAAAATGAATTAGTAAAAAAAACATATTAATAATAAGTAATGAAAATAAGAAATATCAATACAACCTTCTTTTGCTTTTCCAAAGGCAATTCATGCACATAGTATGACATCGGTATTTTTTGTCCCGGTCTACCCATTTTCAATCATTGGGATGACGCTCAAGATCTTTTATCTTACACATATAATACCATACTCATAATTCTTTCCTGATGAAATATTTGCGTAATAAAACACCAATATCCAATGTCATTAATAAATCATAATAAGAACCTCGTGAGCTGGGTCGCAGAAACTGACATTTTGGTGTTCCAATAGGGTCGTTCACTAATGGCTCTGCCCATAGCACTACCCCTTACACTATAGCCTTAACCCCACTATAGCCTTAACCCCTCCCTTCAAGCGACCCTGCCTCTTTCCATGCCTCTTTCCGGATGGTTTTTTGGTAAACACGTTTACGATCAAATTTTAAGGGGTGTTTGTGTTTTGTGCTAAAAACAAGACATCTTAAAAAAAATTATTTAGCTTAAACGGAATAATATTGACAGATTAGGTACTTTTGAATCAAGGCTCTGTTAGCTCCATTAATTTTGCACAAGTTGCTGCCTACAATTATGGAGTTGCAGTCTTTCCTTAACTTATGGAAACCAACTGCAATAGTTTCCTTAAGTTAAGAAAAGGCAACTGCAATTACTAATTTTGTAATTAGGAGCTACTAAAGTGGTCCATCACTTTGATTCGAGTTCTCTGCCTTGATTTGTGGACATCTAAACACATAGCTATGAGAAGCTTGATGGAAGCTTAGCTATATGTTGATCTGTTTGGTCCCCAAGCTCATCTCTCAACCCCTTCAGTTTTACACCATCTAGCTGAGATAGCAGAGCTTGGAAGTGCCTTCAGAATTATTGTGTTCTTTTTCTTTTGCTTGGATTGTAGCTGGAGTGCTGAAGAAGAAGCAAGCAAGTGGACTGTGGCCTCCATCAGAACATCACCAATGGCTGGAGGTAACTCGTATCCCTGGGCATTAAGATTTAATGATTCTTTGAGTTTATTCCGCATGAAGAATCGTTGTTGAAACTGTAGAATATCTTACATTTGGTATCAGAGCCCTTTTACCTCTGCCTTGCTGTGTGTTGGCCAAGAAAACGTCTGAGCGCTGTTACTGTTGTAGCTTTTGTATACCATATCGAACAAAGCGCAAATAAATAAATTAGTCATTTGTTGTACCGTTATTGTTTTGCAATTTGGGTTTGCCATGGATTTTAATGATTGCAGAAACGTTTGAAACGGCCCGAAGGGTATTAAACTTGTTTTCTTTTGCATCCTTTAATCATTGCTTCCACGGCTTTATTTGTTTCTCAAATTAAATTCCTATGCTTGTGGCATCGTTAGAGCACGCACTTTGCAGAAAAGTTCATTTTTATTACCAGGTGTTTAAATTCATAAAATTTAAGATACGAGTTTATTTACATGATGGTATTTTAAGATCGAATGTTTTAAGATCGATCTTATATATTTTAAGATCGAATGTTTTAAGATCGATGGTATTTTATATTCGATCTTAAAATTTAATTTGAGAAGGATAACGAAGAATGTTCCATGTCATAATATCGAGTCTCAAGCATTCGAAAATTCAATGGCATAATGACCAGGAAATTCTGTTTTTTTTTTTTTTTTGTTTTGTTTAATTGTTAAATAAAATACAATATAAAGTTCCCTCGATATTTTGTTAAACTTCAATATATGCTGACATGTTTTTGAACAATATATGATCCACCATCTTTTTAGAAAATGAAAATCATTTTACTTAATAATTTTTTGACATATTATTATTTTGTTGTTCTGATTTCTTTTGTAAGGTCTTTATTAATTTTTGGGTTTAGGAACTGCTTTGTGATGCGTTTCTGAGCCTCGTCCTCTGTTAGTTTTTGAAGTTTTGAAAAAGAAGGTTTAAGGTCATCAAAAGCAGTTTTTGCAGCTGAAACTAATAATTTTCTGTTTGAAATTTATATGGGGGCAGAAATGCCTGTCCTTGTGTTTTAATTTTGAGTTTTTGCTTTTGAATTACATAGCCATCAGAAGTGGCCCTCTTTTGCTTGCCTTTTCTTTCTCCACACTCGCACATTGGGTGCATGTGGTGGGGACGTCATGAGCATATAATTGACATATTCTAATATATCAGACACATGATGGTATAGTCTAGTACTTCTTTTAATGTTTTTGAAACATGTTATTTTGTTAAAATGCCCTCTCGTGAATTACATGATAGGCATACATGTTGACAAGCTGATTATTTTATAAATGTATATGTTTAAAGTAAATGGCAAGGTCAATATATGACCTGATTCATTCAAGAACATACACATGACATGAAGGCTCTCACCAAAGTCTCGGGTATGAACATGAAATGTTTGTGAAGTCTATTCTTTTTGATATGAGTCATGTTAAAGGAAATAGTTTATGCATTCTTAAATATTTCAATATTTGAAATGGTTTAGTCTTTTGTTTCAAATTATTTCAAATTTGCAGTTTTTGCAAATTATTTAAAGAAATAATTTATAACTTTTTAGAGCCCATTTTGTAATTAATTTAAGAATTACTCTTAAATAAATTATGGGACGGTTAGACTAAGGAATGTAAATTTAATTTTAATTTTATTTATCTTGTGAGCAAAATAGCTTGTTTGCTGGTCAATTTTTGTTGTTTTATAAACTTAAGGACGGAGCCTGAAGTCAAGCCAACTAGCCTTCGAATTGCATTTGCTATGCAAGTGCAAAGTAGATCAACGCTGCTTCAGTCAATCTCCGGGTTAAGTTTATAAATTGAACAATCAAATTTGTAGTCATTTTCGGTAATGCTGACTGCTTTAACCTTGATTTTGATTTTGCTGGAAAATTATTACAGTTATATGGAGTTTATTAAAATGTCATTTTGACTTACTCCTTTCAGTAAACATTATTTTTCTCTCTGGTTAAGTTTTGTTTATGCAGCAAAATAATGTCTAGTGATCCATATAATTTTAATTAATTAGAGAATAGCCACAACATCTTTAATTAAATAAAATTATATATTTTGTTTGATAAGATCACATAAAGATTATTTAGACATTGAATTGTAATTAATTACACTGAATATAATAAATTTTATCCCACAAGAATCTTTATTATATTTATGTAATTAATTAGGATAAAATTTCATAACCTACCCACAGGAGTTATGAATTAATAAGTTTTATCATAAAGTTTTATTGAATCTGTTTGAATTAAAAATTTGGCCCACAGGCAATTTTTATGTCATTTGATTCAATTCTTTTTAGCATGGTTTACATTGGTAAAACATGAAAGTTTATTAAGCCTCAATTTTAACATAAGCATGTGATTCTTTATTTTGATGCAGCAGTACGACCTGGAAATTTCTCTGAAATTCGTTGTGACATTCCCGAACTTAAGGAAATAATCTCATTTGTTTGTTATGAATCTAATATGGTCAACGTTAATATTAACACATGGTGGATTGATTCTGGATCAACAATTCACATTTCGAATTCCTTACAAGGTTTTCAAAACCTAAGGAAGCCAGTGGGGAGTGAGCAAAGCATCTTATCAGGAAACAAGATGGGCTCACATGTGGAAGCTATAGGAACGTGTTATTTAACTTTAAGTAGTGGGTTTGTTTTGGAATCAGAAAAGACCTTTTATGTTCCAAGTTTTTCTAGAAACTTGATTTCAGTTTCAAGGCTTGTACCTTTCGGATATTCCTTAAACTTTTCATAAAAATCTTTCAGTCTATTCTATAAATCTGATTATGTTGGGAATGGTATTTTGTTTAACGGTCTTTACTGCATTAATTTACAAAACAATGTCACTTATGATTCAATGCATGTTCACACTGGCACTAAAAGATGTGTTATCAATGAAGATTCCTCTACATTATGGCACCGGAGACTAGGTCATATCTCCATAGATAGAATTAAAAGATTGGTAAATGAAGGAATACTTAATACTCTAGATTTTACTGATTTTGAGACTTGTGTGGACTGCATAAAGGGAAAGCAGACCAACAAGTCAAAGAAAGGTGCCAATAGGAGTTCGGACATATTAGAGATCATACATACTGCTATATGTAGTCCAGACATGGACTCACATGGTCAGAGATACTTCATCTCCTTTATAGATGATTACTCACGATATATGTATCTCTACATGCTTCATAAAAAGAGAGAAGCATTAGATGCCTTTAAGATCTTTAAGGCTGAAGTAGAGAAACAATGTGGCAAGCAAATTAAGATCGTGAGATCAGATAGAGGTGGAGAATATTATGGTAGATACACAGAAGATGGACAAGCACCTGGGCCATTTGCTAAGTTTCTTCAAGAGCATGGGATTGTTGCCCAATACACCATGCCTGGTTCACCCGACCAGAATGGTGTAGCAGAAAGAAGAAACCAAACATTATTGGACATGGTGCGGAGTATGCTTAGCAGCTCCAATCTTCCTAAATCCTTGTGGACTGAAGCACTTAAGACGACAGTGTATATATTAAACCGAGTTCCAACCAAGGCAGTTCCTAAAACGCCATTTGAATTATGGAAAGGTTGGAAACCGAGTTTGCGACATATGCGCGTTTGGGGATGCCCGTCTGAAGTGAGAATTTATAATCCACAAGAGAAGAAACTTGACCCAAGGACCATTAGTGGGTATTTCATTGGATATGCTGAAAGGTCTAAAGGTTACAGATTTTATTGTCAATCTCACAGCACTAGGATTGTGGAATCAAGAAATGCAAAGTTTCTTGAAAATGACTTGATCAGTGGGAGCGATCAAACCAGAAACATAGTTTCTGAGAAGGATCATTCAGAATCTCAACCTTCCACTTCAAGTGATAGATTGGTTATTGTTCATAGCACCCCTCAAGTACAAACTGGTGTTGAACAACCAATTGTTGAAGTTCCACAAGCTGCTGACGATATTCCAGTAGATCAAGGAGTTCAAGAGTTGCAAGGAACTTTTGAACAACAAGTTGAACCACATACTTCTCAGGAAGATGATGGTAAAACATTAAGAAGATATACTAGACCTAAGAGATCAGCAATTCCTAATGATTATGTTGTGTATCTACAAGAATCTGACTACAACATTGGAGCCGAAAATGATCCTGAGTCATTTTCACAAGCCATGAGTTGCAAAGAATCAGAACTATGGTACAATGCCATGAAGGAAGAGATGAATTCCATAAAGAGTAACGAAGTCTGGGATCTTGTTGAGTTGCCTAATGGTGCAAAAGCCATTGGATGTAAATGGGTCTTTAAGACAAAGAAAGACTCATTGGGCAACATTGAGAGATACAAGGCAAGACTTGTTGCTAAGGCATTCACTCAGAAAGAAGGAATCGACTACACGGAGACTTTTTCTCCTGTATCTAAGAAAGATTCCTTGCGCGTTATTATGGCATTAGTAGCCCATTTTGACTTGGAGTTGCATCAAATGGATGTGAAAACGACTTTTCTTAATGGAGATCTAGAGGAGGAGGTTTACATGAAACAACCTGAAGGATTCCCCTCTAGTGATGGTGATCAATTGGTTTGCAAGCTCAAAAAGTCATTATATGGTTTAAAACAAGCATCCTGCCAATGGTATTTGAAATTCCATAATGTAATTTCTTCTTTTGGTTTTGTAGAAAACATTATGGATCAATGTATATACCTGAATGTTAGTGGGAGTAAGATTTGTTTTCTTGTTTTATATGTGGATGACCTTTTGCTAGCAACCAATGATAAGGGTTTGCTACATGAGGTGAAACAATTCCTCTGTAAAAATTTTGATATGAAGGATATGGGTGAGGCATCTTATGTCATTGGCATTAAGATCCATAGAGACAGATTTCGAGGCATCTTGGGTCTGTCACAGGAAACCTATATTAATAAAATTTTAGAGAGATTTCGGATGAAGGATTGTTCACCAAGTGTAGCTCCCATTGTGAAGGGTGATAGGTTCAATTTGAACCAATGCCCGAAGAACGACTTTGAAAGGGAACAAATGAAGAACATTCCATATGCTTCTGCTGTCGGAAGCCTAATGTATGCTCAAGTCTGCACAACACCTGACATTGCATTTGTTGTGGGAATGTTGGGACGATATCAGAGTGATCTAGGTTTAGACCACTGGAGAGCTGCAAAGAAAGTAATGAGGTACCTTCAAGGAACCAAAGACTACATGCTTATGTATAGATGGACGGACAGCTTGGAAGTAATTGGCTACTCAGATTCTGACTTTGCTGGATGTGTTGATTCACGCAAATCAACATCAGGATACATTTTTATGATGGCCGGTGGAGCTGTATCATGGAGGAGTGCCAAGCAGACCTTGATTGTCACTTCCACTATGGAAGCCGAGTTCGTCTCTTGTTTTGAGGCTACTTTACATGGTGTATGGCTTAGGAATTTCATTTCTAGGCTTAGAATTATGGATTCTATATCTAAGCCATTGAGAATATATTGTGATAATTCAGCTGCTGTTTTTATGGCTAAAAAAAGGTGGGAGTCGAAATAAACACATCGACATTAAGTATTTAGCTATAAGGGAACGTGTTAAAGAAAAGAAAATTGTCATTGAGCATGTTAGCACTGAGTTAATTATCGCTGATCCCTTGACTAAGGGCATGCCACCGTTTAAATTCAAGGATCATGTATTGAATATGGGACTTGGTTCCATTATGTAGTTTTTCATTGTATGGACAATGTTATTTTTAATGAAATTCTTAATTATTGTGATGTTTTTTCTCATATTCATGTGCACCTTAAGTTGATTTGAGAAAATTCATTTAAGAAGGACCAAGAATAAACATAAGGTTTATTCATTAAGAAATTGTTGCCACATAAATTATAATAAGAATAAATGCATAGTAATACATGGAAGATAACACTCGTCATTAGAGGACTTATCGCCATGATTCATGTATCTATTACTTAATACAGATTATCAATGGTTTTTACGTTGAGACATTAAGTTTGGAAGTATGGACCAAGTGGGAGAATGTTAGCTCCATTAATTTTGCACAAGTTGCTGCCTACAATTATGGAGTTGCAGTCTTTTCTTAACTTATGGAAACCAACTGCAGTAGTTTCCTTAAGTTAATAAAAGGCAACTGCAATTACTAATTTTGTAATTAGGAGCTACTAAAGTGGTCCATCACTTTGATTCGAGTTCTCTGCCTTGATTTGTGGACATCTAACACATAGCTATGAGAAGCTTGATGGAAGCTTAGCTATATGTTGATTTGTTTGGTCCCCAAGCTCATCTCTCAACCCCCTTCAGTTTTACACCATCTAGCTGAGATAGCAGAGCTTGGAAGTGCCTTTAGAATTATTGTGTTCTTTTTCTTTTGCTTGGATTGTAGCTGGAGTGCTGAAGAAGAAGCAAGCAAGTGGACTGTGGCGTCCATCAGAACATCACCAATGGCTGGAGGTAACTCGTATCCCTGGGCATTAAGATTTAATGATTCTTTGATTATATTCCGCATGAAGAATCGTTGTTGAAACTGTAGAATCTAACATGCTCCTTAAGTAACAAGTCAAACCTAAAAAACCACAAACAAATCAAACCTACAAGTCAAACGTAAAAGATCACAGACAAATCAAACCTAAAAATCACCACAAATAACATATTAGAGCAATGGAATCCACTCTCTATTAATTATAATTGGATTTCCTTTTATGTCCAACGATCCTACAAGAAAGAAGCTTCAGCTTTATTTGCTAAATGCTTGAAATACAAATATTCAATTCTCTGTTCTCCTTGTTTGCCCCAGCTTATCTGCGTATCAGATATACAGCGTGCTTTCTGCAACCATATAACTTCAGGATAACCGCACCTCCAAAGTTACATGTTTGTATTAGACGAACCTGTATTCTGGAGCTCGTACATTCAGAGTGATGATGGATTCTGTATATGGTGTAATGCTGTTCTCAAGATTTTCATTTAGTTTGTTTTGTTAGATTGTTTTATATACAATCTACGAAGAATTCATTGAAATTCTTTTTGAAATTTCGAGACCAGAGAGCCATGGCAGGGAAGGTTTCTAATGGAATAACTAGTTCAACAACACGATCCTGTAATTCTAAAAGATCCGCAGCTGGAGCTATAAGGGAGACCCATATCTCAAACTCTACTACCGTGGTCAAAGCAAGCGCATCAGAATTTCGTGCTATTGTTCAGTCCCTCACTGGACGGAAGAGGTCCGCCCCTTCCAGCAGTGAACATGAAGAAATAAATTTGTGTTCTGATAATGAGTACATCCCTCGAGGAAAGACACCGAAGCCGCTTAATGATGAATTGCAATGCTTGAATGACGTGAAGTCGTCGGAGTCTGCAATTATAGATTATAAGGTCACCACGGGAGTCTGCTGCAACGACAGAGATCTTGAAGATGTTAGCATATTCGAGGAATTAGGGGTCCTGCCCATTATAAACCCTGTTTCTGAAGTGTCGCATGAGGTGTTTGAGACGGTGGAGAGCAGAGGAGACATAAGGCATACTTTGTTTGACATTTTTTCTCCACGGACTCAATTCTCCGAGTTTGAGCACTTGCAAAAGGCATGAATTTTGAGGGCAAGGATTGTACTCTTGCTTTGCGGGATTGGTAGGTCTTGCCCTACTGCTTGGTCTTCATCATTTGAAACCACACGGCTATGTATACAAACAAATTTTACCCTCATTCTGAGGGAAGTCGTGCAAATCCTGTTCTCTGAATGTTTTTTTGACTTTTGCTTAAATTTGTTTGGGCTTTGCGAGGCTTATACCCTGGGTCATTGACCCATTAATGCAGGTAGCAGTGTAGGTAATAGTTAATAAGTTTGAATTTGAATTAAAATAATATGGAAATAATTTTATCAGATATTTTTCAATTTAAAAAAAAATTGACAGTATATATCAAAATATTTAGCTAAATATCTCATAATTTACTAAATCTACAAATAATTAAGGTTGACTCTTATTTTGTCTTGCCATGCTGTTACTACTTTTTGGGTTGTGATGAATATAAGTAGTGATTTATTAATGTTTTTTCACAGTTTGGGTGACTCTAAAATTAGTATTAAACCAGTGTAGATCTATCTTAGGTACGGATATAACATGAGTTGAGAAGGAAAATTTTTTTCCATGTCCAAATTTCTTTAGAGTGCAAAATACAATGGGTTATTTTTCATTGTTTAAATTGTATTTTTAAATGCTATATAGAGTATATATAGGACCAAATAACTTTTTAACCATACAAATTTAATAGTTTATTAAAATGGTTTTCTATTAATATATTTTTAAGTATATGTCAATATTCATTGGTATTAAAATATTTTATTGATAACCCACATTGAATATTTTTTATATGCAACATTAAAATATTTTATTTTAACAAAAAAAATTCAGAGTTGTCTTTAGTGGACTTTTTGGAAAATTTTGAGGTGAAATCTTCATTTGTGTTATTTAAAGTGGTTTTTTGATTGTGTGCAAAGGTTAGCCATTGAACTTGTGATTTCAATAAATTTCTGCCCGATTTTAGAGAAATTAGACCAGAAAAACCCGCCGCAAGAGCTTTCAAAAAAATGGCACTAAAGACAACTCCAATTTTTTCTACATATATATATATATATATATATATATGAAGTTGACATCAACATAAATTAGCTAACACAGATCTTCAAATAATTTATCTAAATCTCTTGTTGAAATATTTTTTTAAAACTATAAGGGCTAAACATTTTACTCACATTTTTTTTTTTACTTCTAAACACTTTACAACTTATTCATTTTTTATTATAGTCCATATTATTTTTCTTCCTAAAGCATAATTTTTCGTTTTTATTTTTATAAAGTAACACACATCAACTTGACAAAGATAGAAAAACTTACATATCCCCTCACACTGTGTTGTAAAAAGAATAAGCATTTAGACTCAATTACTTTTATCTAGCAAAAATTTTTAACAAATTTTTAACAAATAATAATTAAATATCAGAAAACGAATCATTTTTTTTATAATAATTTAGAGAAACTAAAAAAAATCATGTATATTCAAATTTCTTTGACCGTAACTATGGTATATACTAATTAGATTATAGGAAATACATAATCTTACCGCGTATCATATGCTACAGCCCCACATTAATATGTCAATAGCTCAAAATATATTAGTTGCCCCTTGCTCTATCTCTGCACATGTCTATAATTTCTTATCGTTATAATGTAAGGAGCGCTAGCAGCGTTAGAAATAAACATGATTTGACACACAAATAATTGACCACTAAAGCAACCACACCGACGATGTCAACCTATATCCTTGGCCACTCCGACTTTTACAACATAGTAAACTAGCAATTGTCCCAAAAGGTATAAAGAGAGGCCGATAGGATTATTAAATTAGAGTTGTTGAATTTTTCTATAGTTTTCCTTCTTGGTAGCCACTGGAAGAGAAGGAACTTTTGGTTATCTTCTTATGTGAACCATTTCTGAAAATTAATGATCTTTCTATGGATCATATTAATTCAAATTGTCTTATGTCAACTATAAAAATAAATCAAATCTCAGCCCAAGGGTCCATTATCGTCTTTGACTTTTCACAACATTGTGTCTAGTTGAAGCCATGATTTCTTAACCGTCTCTCCTTGTGGATCTTCTCTTTGATTATGGCGTATTATCTCATTGAAACACTGGAATGCTGAATTGATACGGGCCTTTTATCGAAACCTACATTGAATAAGCACAATTTCATTGTCCTCTCTACAAAAGGATAAAGGCGTTGAGAAATTTTAGCCATTTGTTTCCTTTTTGATAACTACCAAAGGAGAAGGAACCTTTGCTGCTCTGCATAAGTGTAAGGTCATCTAAGTTTTTTAAAACTTAATGATCTTTCTATGGATCATGTTAATTCAAATTGTCTTATGTCAACGATTAAAAAAAAACCACAACCCAAAAAAACTTCAATTTTGAGATGATATGAAAATTTAAATTAATAAAAAAAAAAACTAAATGCCATTTTATTTTGCAATTATTTTTTGGCACTTTCATGCGTATAGACATAATGGGAAAAAAAGTTTCAATTTTGGGATGCTATGCAAATTTGAATTAATAGAAATATATTTTCACTAGTGTTTAAAAATAAATAAAACGAAATGCCAAACTAACAGAGATGACTTTGACCTTCATAGAAAAAGTACGCAGTTCACTTATTTACTTTAATCATGTTGATGACTTTGACCCTCATAGAAAAAGTAGGCAGTTCACTTATTTACTTTAATCACGTTGATGACTTTGACCCTCATAGAAAAAGTAGGCAGTTCACTTATTTACTTTAATCATGTTGAATGGCTGAAATTGAACATAATGATACGATCCAAAGGTATTTTTTCGAAGATTATTTACTATTATACATCTGCATTTTCAACAGCCTTTAATGTACAAAGTTTTCTGATGCAAGGAAAATATCATCTCAAAACACCAGAAGAACACTACAAAGCTTTCTGCTCAACCATTTTAGACGCTGAGAAGGAATTTCCATATGTGCAGCGTGTACAATAATTCACAGGAATTCCGCCCCAAATACGATCTAAGATTCACAAATAGACAACCGAACAACTGCCACATGCCTACTCAATTGTATGCAATATATCTGCAATTTTCAACCCTCTCCTGTACACGTTCTCGTGTACGAGGGCTCATTTCACCTCAAACACACCGTAGACACTGCACGGTATACCAAATCTTTGTGGCCCAAAAATCGATAATATGATACGTGACCAGCTAGAAAGGTGCTATAGAATATTAACATATAGATTATATTATTTGATTCTAGCTTTTTGCCGGAGTCAATATTTACTGCAATACAAAGCAGTATTATCAAATGATATTATTATGCCAACTATTGCAATCTCAATCGCAAACAACACACCAGCAATCTAACCTTGCAATCTGGAACCTTCACAGAATCTGAAGAAACAAAAAGTGTATTTTCAGGCTTTAAATCCGTGTGAATGAGTTTCAACTCATGCATATCTGCCACAGATCATTGGTAATATTAGGAGAAGAAAATCCTGGATAATGTTGTTAGTGCCCTTGTAAAGGCCCAGTCCACTGTTATAAATTGTGATATATCATGACCAACTAAGCAATCTAGTTAATGGCAGCAGACAGTCATTCACTATAACATTAAACTATATGTTTAAGCCCTCGCACTGCAAATGCAAAGATATAAGTGCGAGTATCGTCTACACACATGCTACAGATTCCAACAGTTGCCTTCCAACCTCCCATACAAGATCAATGGGAAATGGGCTGTAACTGTTTTTGCGTAGGAAATCATATAAGCTTGGGCCAATCTTCTCAAAGACCTGTTTTTGCATCCATCAACAATCTTAAACACACTAACAACCATATACATAACAGAGAATAGTCTTGGGCGCTAAGGAAAAAAATAAACGGAGATATAAACTACTACAGAATACTGACTATGCAAGTGTGATTCCGGTAGTCAAACCATTCGCGCATCTGCACACAGCTGTATTGGGAAAGGGCATACATCTCAGGGAACCGTTTCCAAGTTCTAAAAATGTCTAAATCAAGGAATCATCCTAGTATGTTACCCAACATGCCCATCTATTAAATTATGCAAGTAGAACTAAGACAGCGAAGTCAAGCATCAAGAAAAAGAAAAAAACTACTGTCATACCGGGTGCCATTCCTGTCATATTTGCCGAATTTACGAAGTACATCGACTTCTATCATTGCTGCCTCTCGGTACTTCTGTAATCCACGGACAATTTTTATGGCAACAAGATCCTTTGATTTTCGATCCCAACATTCCAACACTTGACCAAATGTTCCTGTAAACATTGGTCATGATTCCATCACGATAAAATCCATCCATCTCATGTTCAAGAATCTAAAAAAACATATACACGTTGGAGAAACTAAATAAACTAAAATAATTGCCGCTTAAGACTCTTGATATCCCATCCATCTAACAAAAAATGCATCTACATGTTGAACCTTGTAACTCTTAATGTCCCAGCCATCTAACGCCTATCAAGAGGTGGGATTTGATGTCACACTTTATGGGCATGACAACACCAGCCCGATTTACCAGGCATGACAACACTAGCCCGACTTACCAGGCATGACAAGCCAAGCCCAACTTAACAGGCATGACACATGATGTGAGAACAAGTCACATCTTTGGAGATCTGAACTCCTGGACGAACAATAACTAACACCCCACTTTTCACTCACCTAGGAAACCCATGTGACATGTTGAATAATAACAAAAAAAAAACAAGAAATCTGGATTCCTAAATGCTTACCTTCACCCATTTTACTGAGTATTTTGTCTGCAAAACAACAGGATATTTTGACAAGATTTAGAGTAGATCAGGTAAGAAGGCTATTTATAAACAAAGTTTTAATATCAACAGCAGAACCCTCCTTTAGATCTAAAGACTCCAAAAGGCAAAACCCATCACAAACAAAACGAGCAACACCGTTACGAAATACGTATTCTTACATCGAGGCGTCAAATTCTCTCCAAGTTCGAACATGTAGTGGCCATCCTTGTCATCACTGCGCCATGGTGGTGAGCCAGTGCGGAAGCCCTCTTCTTTGGGCTTTATATTGGAAGAGGTAGACCGACTATTGTCTGAACCGGAGGTGGAGGGTTCTGCCCCACCTATCAAAGGGGCGTTCTCTCCTTCATCTCTACTTCCGATACCAGAAATTTTCCCAGTAAATACTAGTGTTGGCTGGACCTACAGACAAACCCATTTCTTCATTTCCCAGAAGGATGAAAAACCCTTTAAACGTATTTCATGAACGCTTGAATGTCAGGGTAGTGGAAACCCCGTGCTCTAAATGCTAACAAGTAGATCTGAAAGAAAACCAGTTACAGATCAAGATATTCAAAAATAGAAAACTAACCTGAAGCTGTGACGGAAGGACGTCCCACGATGATGTTAACTTGTGGCGCTTCCTCGGGTTTTCGTCGAGCATATGAGGAGGACGCTGATATTTTGCAACACAAGCCATGGGTGCCCCACGCGATCTGAATCCTTCCATGGCAACACCAGCCGAAGACCTCTTCTGTGTCTTCTTGTTCTTCGGGGGATCCGACCTCAGCACCACCGCCCTTTGAAGGCGTCGTCCCGTAAGCAATTTTGATCCCGCGACGTCTCGCACTCACGAACTTATGCGCTCGAGGCACCGCATTTAACCGGAAACGAGCATTGGAAAATGAAGGTACCCACGCAAGGGAATAAGCATAACACTGCGACTTGTAACGGCCGGTAAAGAACTCTCCACGTGTCAGCCCATAACGCGATTGCAGAACTCTCCACGTGTCAGCCCGAGGAACAAAGGGACGACGAAAGTTTGTTTCAAAGGAAGGCCTATCGGCCTAACAAGGCTCTATTAAAAAAAAAATAGGTCCAAGATAAAATTAGATATAATGTTTTCCCTAAATATATGAAGGATTAATTATAATATTCGAACCTTCGTTCTTTATCCGTGTTTATAACTATTTAAAAATATACTTTTAATATTGATTTTACTATCCAATTTCTGTGTGTTGATTTGTGGTTATAGTCTCAATGATGTTCCGAATTTCATCGAGGGTTTTTTGTGGCTACATTATAACAAACATTCGTAATCGTGATAAACCTATTACCTATTCTAATGATAGGTTTATGATAAATTAGATATAAAGCCTTTCTATATTTATGAAAGTGTAATAATAAAATTTCAATATTTTTTGCTAATTTATTTATTTATTTATGTTGATTTTATTATTTAATTTATATGGGTTGAATTATGGTTTTAGTTTTACTCATGTTCTTAATTCAATATTTTTTTTTCTTTAGGATTATTAGATATTTTATTTTTAAAGAAAAAAATGTGATAAAAGATATTTATATGGAAATAAATTAATCTATGGAGATATATGGATGTTAATTACTATACACTTCTATTCTCTAGTAAATATTTTTACTTATTTGGTTCAGCTTAGGTTATTTCTTAACCCTAACGTGGTGCCAAACCCTTAACATTCTAATATTACTTCACACATTTATCACTTAATCAAAGATTCAATGCCTTTAATTACGTCATGTTAGCATGCACTTACCACCCTCCTACCTCCATAAAGGGGAGAACACTATGCCCTACCACACTACAACAAATATTCTTGAATAATAGAGCCTATATCATAAAAACCTACTTAAGGCTACATTTTGCATCATTACCTATGTGAATGGAACTTGCATGGGGAATGAAACCTACCACCTACAACATAACATCATTTCATTTTTGTTACAAGTATTTCAATGATTCACATAAACATCAACATTAGCCTAATCATGTTCCCAAAACAAGATCGCATAGAAAAAATATGATTGGTTATCAAGGTTCCCACCCAATGTTGATCTCATCTACTAGATATCATTCCATTTAACTTCATCACTAACTATGTATAATAATAATTAGATATAATGCCTAGAATGTAAATCTTGCTCAAGGCACCTCCAATTTGATCACACGTATCCACTTCCAAAACAAAAAAATGTTTGCCAAAAATCTGGCTATATTTATCCAAAATTTAAATAACAAGCTTGGAAAATTTAAGAGAAAATGGTGAAAACTAAGGCCAATACCAAAATAAATTAGAGAATTGATTTGATCAATACTAATTGCAAGTTTCTCTGATCTACCTTCAAACCCTTGCAACCATAGCTAGATTTGGCAGCCCCTTTAGTGAACAACACTTCCTTTGATCAATGGCTCAAACCTCTAATATGAAACTACATTTACCACACAACAGACAAAAACATGTCTACAAACCTTCACTTTCCGACCCCTATGATCCTCTCTTATCATTCTCCATCTAAAATACCCTATTGTGTTTCATCGGTCAATTTTCTCTACTCTATGTATTTGATGCCAATGAAATAATCTCTCTCTTCTTAGCTAGGGTTTACAAGAACAAATAATGTAGATCTAGATAATAACTTCTACAAGAACATATTATTCAATGATAATGAAATGATGTTCTAAGAGACTATCCTTTATGTTGACAAATCTAGGGGCAACAACATAGAATGATTTATGTTGCTAGATTATAACTATTTCTGATGTATTTTTACATCACTTAATTAGCTTCTTATTGTTTATATTACTATTAGAGTTTTTCTTCATCAAACAAATACGAAATAACAAAGAAAAATAAGACAAAGGGCACAAGATATAGAAGATTAGCTAGGGTCAAAATGTTAGGAAACCAACTCACAAAAAGATAGAAAAGATAGATCAACGCTTTAGAATTCAGCCTCTTTCAGGGGGAAACCTCCTTTACATTACACAAATGAACAATTCTTGGATGATACAAATTACTAAACCTACCTTCTATATATAGGAGTCTAAGGGGTGACAGTATAATCAAGCTGACATAACAGTAATAACATAAGGGCAAAAAAATAACAATAGTGGGTTTTTGTGGGGCATACTAATAAAAATATGGGGACAATAGGGACACGATAGTGACAATAAGGGATACAATGACACTAATAATGGGCGAATCACTAGTATTATAGGGGCCTAACATGCCACTCTCCTACCAAAAAACATTGTCCTTAACGCTTCAGTAGTTCTAGATGCTTCTATATAAAATTTTCATCCTCCCATGTGGAATCTTCAGCGGATAAGTTCTTCCACTTGATGAGATACTCTGAAATTGATCGATTCCATAGATGTCGAGTTCTTGTTTCTGTGACTACTTCTGGTTCCAATATGATTTTTCCTCATCGTCAAGTACTGGAAATATTGTTTGAACTGGGAGCTTGTCACATATAAGCTTCTTTAAACATGAAACATGGAAAACTGGGTGCACTCGGGAAGATGCAGGAAGCTCCAATTTGTATGCCATAGTACCAATCTTTTGCAACACCTTGTACAAACCATAATACTTTGGTGATAATTTATTATCCTTCTTAGCTTGCTTGAGGGACATTTGTTTATATGGTTGTAGCTGTTGGAATATCGAGTCACCTACATCAAAACTTCTTTTGTTGGGATGTTGATCTGTCTGTTTTTTCATTCTATTCTGAGCCAACATGAGGTTATCCTTTTAGAGTTGGAGAACTTGTTGTTAATGCTCGATGTGATGTTCAACTTCTTGAAGCTTAGATTTTTCTCTTAAATATGATGTGATGGATGGTGGATGATATCCATAAAGTGCCATAAATGGGGTCATTTTTATTGTAGTATGGAAGGAAGTGTTATACCACCATTTAGCCAGAGGCAACCATTTAATCCATTGTGTCTATTTATTAGATACAAAACAACGAAGATATCCTTCCAAACATTTGTTTGCTATCTCAGCTTTACCATTAGATTTAGGATGATAAGATGAGCTATGAGCTAACTGAGTACCGAGACAAGAAAAAAATTATGTCCAAAAATTTCCAATGAAAATGGGATCTCTGTCACTTACAATAATCTTTGGGTTTCCATGTGGCTTTTGATTTGATTCCATAGTAGAAATTATAATGGCTTTAAATGGATGTGATAATGCACAAAAGTGTGCATACTTGGTAAGTCTCTCAATTATCACCATGATGAGACTCTTTCCTTTGTACTTGGGTAAACATGTGATAAAATCCATTGAAACCTCCTCCCAACGTTGGCTTGGAATGGATAAAGGTTGTAATAGACCTGCGCTTTTAATTGTTTCAACTTTAGTTTGTTGGAAAACCAAAAATTCCACCACAAACTTTTGAATATCCGATTTAAGGCCATCCCCAAAAAATTCCTTAACCCTGTGGTAAGTTTTTAAAAATCTTGGGTGCCCTCCTAAGGGAGAAGTGTGCAATTCCATAAGTATCTTTTGTTTGAGTTTGGAATTCTTACATAGGTATAAGCGATCTTTGTACCATAAAGAATCATGTTTCCAGCTAAATGTATCAGATGTACTAGGATTTTGTTGTATCTTTCGAATGAGTGCCCACACTTCTTCGTCATTCTTCCACTCCTCCCTTGCCTTGTTTATCCAATCTGGTTGGATAATAGAAATGGTGCACACCAATGCTTCCACAACCTCATCCTTTCTTGAGAGTGCATCTGCTACAACATTTTGCTTCCCTTTTTTTATATGATTTCAAAGTCATAACCCAACATCTTTGTGACCCTTTTTTGTTTCTTTTCAGAGGATAATCTTTGTTCTAAAAAGTATTTAAGATTATCATGATCCGTTTTTACCTTGAAGTGTCTTCCCATTAGGTAGGGTCGCCATTCCTTAAGTGCATGTAGTATTTCCAAAATTTCCTTCTCATAAATAGCTTTGTGTAAATACTTTCCCTTCATTGGACGACTTTCAAAAACAATGTGTCTTTCATCTTGCATTAAAACATCACCAATTCCATTTCCTGAAGCATCACATTCCACAATAAAGGCTTTTGCGAAGTCCGTTGTAGCTAAGACCGATGCTTGACACATTGCCTCTTTAAGATGTTTGAAGGCCTTTGTTGCTTCTGCAGTCCATGAAAATGCATCCTTCTTCAATAATGCTGTTAGAGGTGTTGCTATTCTCCCATAATTCTTAACAAACTTGTGATAATACCATGTCAACCCAAGAAATCCTCATAGATGCTTTATGGATGTGGGGATTTTCCATTCCTTAATGGCTTTAATTTTTCTAGGGTCTACCTTAACACCTTCATGAGATACAATATGACCCGGATATTCCACCTCTTATACTCCAAAGAAACATTTGGAGCTTTTTGCATATAATTGTTTTTCCTCCAATAGTTTGAGCACCCTATCAACATGTTCAACATGATCCTTCCCAGACTTGATGTAGATTAGTATATCATCAAAAAATACTAACACAAATTTTCTAAGGAAGGGTTTGAAAATGGAATTCATCAAAACTTTAAATGTAGAAGGTGCATTGGTAAGGCCAAAGGGCATGACCAAAAATTCATAATGACCCTCATGAGTTCTAAATGCCGTTTTTAGAATGTCTTCAGTGTTCATTCTGATTTTATGTTATCCTGAACAAAGATCCAACTTGGTGAAATAAATTGATCCATACAATTCATCCAATAATTCATAAATGACAAGAATGGGAATTTTATCTTTAATAGTGAGCTTGTTCAACTCCCTCTAATCTGGATACATGCGCCATGATCCATCCTTCTTGTGCACCAATAATACTGGAGGAGAGAAAGAACTTTGAGTAGGTTGAATTATACCAGCCTCTATCATTTCTGCAACCATACATTCAATTTCACTCTTTTGGGCATAGGGGTATTTGTACGGCCTGATGTTCGGAGCAAAACTTCCTGGAATCAAAGAATAGCATGATCATGATCATGAATAGGTGGGAGACATTTGGGAGTCTCAAATACCTTGGAATGATTGTCAAAAACTTTTTAGAGATCTGGAGAAATAGATGGTTTCGATGTGGGAATTTCTAGTGAACATAATTATGTAATTACACCTCATTATTCCTTCTTTAGAATCTTTGTAATACCATTAGAGCTAATTATCTTTCCCGGTTTCCCTGTAATACCCCTTAATTCAACTTCCTTTCCTTCCGCACAAAATTTCATGAAAATTTCTTGAAAATTAAAAGCTATTGTACCCAAGGATTGTAGCCATTGGACTCCTAATACAACATCAACACCACCCATTGGAATGGAAATCATTGGGCTATTCAATACATATTGTTCCATGGATATCTTGATATTATGGCACGTTCTAGAGCAATTTATGGTTCCTCCACTTTAAAACAACACTTGACACTCTGGTGCTAGATATAGGAGGCAATTCAATTCCTTTTCTATCTTACAATGAATAAAATTATGGGTACTTCCCAAATCAATCAACATTATTACCTTTTTCTTCTTGATATGTCCTTCTATCTTGATAGTTTGAGGAGTGGTAATTCCAACCAATGCATTACAAGATATGGTCGGATTCATTTCTTGTTTATCTAGGGTTTGTTCCTGGAGTATATTCTCTTCTTTTGGTGTTTCTTCTTCCTTTTCTTCCTCCTTTTCACAATCTATGTAGAATAATTTCTTCTCAGCATACTTATGACCTTTAGTGTATTTTCTATCACAACTGTAACAAGGCCCTTTTTCTCTTCTTTCTTCCAATTCTTGTGGTGTCAACCTTGCAGGTTGTGGAAGGCTAGGGGAAACAACACTCTCATCTTTACAGTTGTGAGTGATAGGCTTCCTAGTTGCCATATTTTTGAATTGCATTTTTCTTGCTAACCTGAATGCCTTCTCCAATGGATCAGGCTCCCAAAGGCGAACCTCATGTTGGATATTATCCTTTAAAGTCCCTATGAACACATCGATCCTATGCTCCTTTGGAATATCTTTTACGCTTATGTTCAATTTTTGGAAGTCCTCAATGTGCTCGATCATTGAACCCTTTCGTTTGAGATTTATCAATTGGCTAAAAAAAGGTGTTTCTTTTTGTATCCTCATAATGTGCTATCATTTCTTCTGTAAAAATTGCCCAAGTGACAATTTGTTTATGAGAGCAAAGCCATCGATACCATACAAACTGATTTGGTTCCAAATGTTAATTTTCTTTATTTGGGGCATTAGTTAATGCTAATAATTCTTCACTATTCCCTTTGAATTCCTTCAAACTAATGCTTCAAACCAATCTTATGAAAAATAAAAATAAAAATACACACCTTTTTTTCACTTTGTAAGAGCTTGATATTGAATCTGTTGTATCTCTGTAACTGCAGATCTCGAATATCTGAAATCTTGTCTTGCGGTAGCCCTTTGAGTCCTCTTTCTAGCCCTGCAAGTATGATCAAGATTGAACTTTCCAAGCAAGAGTTATACCAAATCTCCCACAGTGACCTGATTATAGACTAGTTCAATAGAGTGAAATTGTATGACATGCCATGTGTCGCTATTTCGACCTTAGTACCTTTCTGAAACAGCTTACGAAATTTCAATCTGATGCTCAAAACAAAAGTTATGACTATTTTCCCCAGGTCACCTGTTTGGAATGTAATTCGGGAGTCTACAACAACCCTAACTTCCTCAGATGATATCTCTGCAAATATAGTGAGACAAGCTCTGACATTCAGACCAGAAGTTCAAACTGATTTCAGCGTAAATGGATTTTTTTTGTAGCTTCTGAAATATCGTAGGAAAAAAGTTATAGCGAAAATTCCACAATGGCTTGTTTGGAGCAGTGAAACCCTACAATCCAAAGCTCTAATACCAAATGTTAGGAAACTAGCTCACAAAAAGATAGAAAAGATAGATCAACGCCTTAGCATTTAGCCTCTTTGAGAGGGAAACCTCCTTTACATTACACAAATGAACAATTCTTGGATGATACAAATGACTAAACCTCCCTTCTATATATAGGAGTCTAAGGGGTCATAATATAATGACGCTGACATAACAGTAATAACATAAGGGCACAACAATAACAATAATGGTTTTCTATGGGGCATACTAATAACAATATGGGGACAATAGGGGCACAATAATAACAATAAGGGATACAATGTCAATAGTAATGGGGGAATCACTAGTATTATAGGTGCCTAACACAAAATCTCTCCAAATTGAGAGGAAAATTCACAAGAATTATTCTTCTTATAGAATCTTCAATTGACAAATTCCAAGACCTAGAGCCTTGACCAAAAACTCCTTCAAGACAAAGCCAATCCTTTCCTTAAGTCAAATTTTCCTTTGAGTAGCTTCCTCTTTGCCTTTGACCAAGAATTCAGACCTACAACCTTGACAGTAATTTTGACCCTTTCTTCCAGCAACTTTCGACCTCCTGCAATTCTCGCACGTGTGACGAGACTAGGGCAGATTAGAGAGAGATTCTTATTTGATGGCCTTATACTTCACTTCTTATAATTTCAGCTTGCAACAGAGATACTTTATATGGAATATTTTAGCTTCCTTGATGTCTGGAATTAATTCTTTCCTACAACGTATATGCCCTAATTTGGCTCACAAGTGTGAGAGATATCAACCCAAAAACAAATCTAAAATATCTATTTCTTCTACTAGTTTCATCTCCTCTTATTCACTCTTCCTTTGAACCTTTTTTTTCCTTTATTGAACTTGTTGTTACTTCGTATATGCTCTACAAATGTGATTGTCTTGCCTTTTATATATAGGATTCTTGTTCATGCTTTAAGGATGACTTGTCACTATCTTTTAGGCTGACTTGTTACTTGATAAGGCCAACTTGTTATTTTCATATTTTACAATTCCTTGGAGCGTATTTTGACTCTATTTGACTCAAATATTTTTTTCATTACAATATGTAACATGCATAAATCAATCTTCCATAAATGTTAATGACTCTAATGATTAGCTGACTCAATGACAAGCCCTCAGAGCTCACAATGGGAGCTGGACCTAAAAATAAATTTCCTTGAGCATGAAACCCATGCCTTGAGATCAAGAATAATAAATTTATCTTTATTGTTACATCAAATACATAAAACCATGATTACATATATCATTATGAAGAATAAACCTAGTGACATATTTCAACACTCCCTCTTAACTAGGGAGGTATTCATAATCCATAAAAGGTACCTAGACATTCTCAATCTGATGAATTCTCATAAGAATCTTAGTCAGATTAGTAACCCATCTCTTTAGCATCATATCATCTAACATTGTCGCATAGTAAGGCCTTGACTAACAACTCTATCTATAAAAAATATCAGAGAAAAATGTTGGCGAGATCAATAACTTATAGACACCATCATCATTGTCTCTCAAGGAACATACCCCATCCGAGTGTTCATAGGGTATGTCCTTCTAGGACTATTCTTATATTGGATTTCCAATCCTCAAAGAATAACGTTCCTCTACGACTACTCTTATCTTGTATGCCCTGCCACATTCTCAAATAGTATTAGATTCCAGACGCTTACCTAATCCTCCATTCTTTCTTCCAAGGTGAAGACAAGAATGATGTGCCTATATCCCCCTCTCAACTAGGGAGAATATACCCATTCATATGATGGAATGTACCCATTCCCATAAGAGGAATTTATCTCTTATGCAACCAGCACACAAAATAGAAAATAGAACAAAAGATAGAGAAACGTCTTCAAAATAAGCCTCTTCGAAGGGGCAACCTCCTTTACATTACACAAATGAAAAATTCTTGGATGATACAAACGAAAATACCTCCTTTCTCTATATATGAGTCTAAGGGGTCACAATATAATCAAAGCCGACATAACAATAATAATATAAGGGCACAAAAATAATAATAGTGGGCTTCTATGGGTCACAATAATAACAATATGGGGGCAATCGGGGTAGAACAATAACAATAAGGGCTACAATGATAATCGTAATGGGGTAATCGCTAGTATTATAGGGACCTAGCATGCCTCTCTCCTTCAAAAAGGTGTTGTCCTCAACGCTTGAGTAATTCTAGATGTTTCTGTATAAAATTCTCATCCTGCCATGTGGAATATTCAACAGGTAACTTCTTCCACTTTATGAGATACTCCAAAATTGATCGATTTCATAGCTGTCGAGTTCTTGTTTCTGTGACTGCTTTAGGTTCCAATACGGTTTTTCCTTCCTCATCAAGTTCTGGCAATATTGTTTGAACTAGGATCTTGTCACCTACAACCTTCTTTAATCATGAAACATGGAAAACTGGGTGCACTCGGGAAGCTGCAAGAAGCTCCCAATTGTATTCCATAGCACCAATATTTTGCAACACCTTGTATGGACCATAATACTTTGGTGATAATTTATTATCCTTCTTAGCTTGCTTGAGGGACATTTGTTTATATGGTTGTAGTTGTAGGAATACCCAGTCACCTACATCAAAAGTTCTTTCACTGCGATGTTGATCTTCCTGTTGTTTCATTCTATTCTGTGCCAAAGTGAGGTCATCCTTTAAGAGTTGGAGAACTTTTTGTTGATGCTCGATGTGATGTTCCACTGCTTGGACCTTAGAATTTTCTCTTAAATATGGTGTGATGGATAGTGGATGATGTCAGTGCCATAAATGGGGTCATTTTTGCTGCAGTATGGAAGGAATTGTTATACCACAATTTAGCTAGAGGTAACCAATGGACCCATTGTGTCTATTTATTAGATACAAAGCAATGAAGATATCCTTCCAAACACTTGCTTACTATCTCAATTTTCCCATCAGATTGAGGATGATAAGAGGAGCTATAAGCTAACTAAGTACAAAGACAAGAAAATAATTTTGTCCAAAAATTTCCAGTGAAAATGGGATCTTTATCACTTACCATAATCTTTGGGTTTCCATGTAGCTTTTGAATTGTTTCCATAAATGCAGTAGAAATTGTACTGGCTTTAAATGGATGAGATAATGCATAAAAGTGTGTATACTTAGTAAGTCTGTCAACTACCACCATGATGAAACTCTTTCCTTCAAACTTAGGTAAACATGTGATAAAATCCATTGAAACCTCCTCCCAAAGTTGGCTTGGAATGGATAAACGTTATAATAGAACTGAGGTCTTAATTGTTTCAACTTTATTTTTTTGGCAAACCAAACATTTCAACATAAACTGTTGAATATTCAATTTCAGGCCATCCCAAAATAAATTCCTTGTTAACCCTATGGTAAGTTTTTAAAAATCCTGAGTTCCCTCCTAAGGGTGAGGTGTGCAATTCCATAATAATCCTTTCTTTGAGTTGGGAATTTTTACATGGGTATAAGCGATCTTTGTACCATAATGAATCATTTTTCCAGCTAAATGTATCAGATGTACGGGGATCTTGTTGTAACTTTTGAATGAGTGCCCTTGCATCGTTCTTCCATTCATCCCTTGCTTCGTTTATCCAATCTGGTTGGATAATAGAAATAATGCAAAGCCATGCTTCCACATCCTCATCCTTTCTTGAGAGTGCATTTGCCACAAAATTTTGCTTCCCTTCTTGTAGATGATTTCAAAGTCATAACCCAACATCTTTGTGACCCATTTTTGTTGCTCTTTTGAAGATAATCTTGTTATAAAAGGTATTTAAGACTATCATGATCTGTTTTTACCTTGAAGTGTCTTCCCATTAGGTAAGGTCGCCATTTCTTAATTGCATGTAGTATTTCCAACATTTCCTTCTTATAAATAGATTTGTGTAAATACTTTCATTTGATTGGATGACTTTCGAAAGAAATGGGTCTTTCTTATTTCATTAAAACATTACCAATTCCATTTTCTGAGGCATCATATTCCACAATAAAGGTTTTTGTGAAGTCCAACGTAGCTAAGACCGGTGCTTGTCTCATTGCCTCTTTAAGATGTTCAAAGGCCTTTGTTTCTTCTGGAATCCATGAAAATGAATCTTTCTTCAATAATGTTGTTAGAGGTGCTTCTATTCTCCCATAATTCTTAACAAACTTTCGATAATACCTTGGAAACCTGAGAAATCCTCGCAGATGCTTTATGGATGTGGGGATTTTCCATTCCTTAATGGATTTAATTTTTCTAGGGTCTATCTTAAGACCTTCATGAGATACAAAATGACCCACATATTTGACCTCTTTTACTCCAAAAAAACATTTGGATATTTTTTCATATAATTCTTTCTCCTCCAATATTTTCATCACACTATCAACATGTTGAACATGATCCTTCCAAGACTTGTTGTAGATTAGTATATCATCAAAAAATACTAACACAAATTTTCTAAGGAAGGGTTTGAAAATGAAATTCATCAAACCTTGAAATGTAGAAGGTGCATTGGTAAGGCCAAAAGACATGACAAAAAATTCATAATGACCCTCATGAGTTCTAAAAGCTATTTTTAGAATGTCTTCAGTCTTCATTCTGATTTGATGATATCCTAAATGAAGATCCAACTTGGTAAAGTAAATTGATCCATGCAATTCATCCAATAATTCATCAATGACAGGAATGGGACATTTATCTTCAATAGTGAGCTTGTTAAGCTCCCTATAATCTAGACAGATGCAACATGATCCATTCTTCTTATGCACCAATACTATTGGATCAGAGAAAGAACTTTGACTAGGTTGAATTATACCAGCCTCTAACATTTCTGCAACCATACATTCAATTTCACACTTTTGGGCATGGGGAATATATTAGGCCTGATTGTTGGAGGAACACTTCCTGGAATCAAATGAATAGCACAATCATGATAATGAAGACGTGGGAGGCCTTTGGGGCTCTCAAATACCTTGGAATGATTGTCCAAGACTTTTTTGAAATTTGGAGAAATAGATGATTTCGATGTGGGAGCCTCTAGAAAACATAATTGTGCAATTACGCCTCATTGTTCTTTCTTTAGAAGCTTTGTCATTCCATTACAACTTATTATCTTTACTGGTTTCCCTGTGACACCCCTTAATTCAACTTCCTATCCTTCTGAAAAAAATTTCATGAAAAGTTCTTGAAAATTAAAATCTATTGTACCTAAGGATTCTAGCCATTGGACTCCTAGTACAACATTATCACTACCCATCGGAATGGAAATAATTGGGCTATTCAATACATATTCTCCCATGGAAAGCTTGATACTATGGCGCTTTCTAGATAAATTTATGGTTCCTCCACTTGCAACCATCACTTGACACTCTAGGGTTGGATATAGGAAGCAATTCAATTCCTTGGCTATCTTACAATGAATAAAATTATGGGTATTGCCCGAATCAATCAATACTATTAGATTTTTCTTCTTGATATGTCCTTCTATCTTGATAGTTTGAGGAGTGGTAATTTCGACCTATGCTTTACAATATATGGTCAGATTCATTTCTTCCTTCTCTAGGGTTTTTTCCTGGTGTATATCCTCTTATTTTGATGTTTCCTGTTCCCTTTATTCATCCCCTTCACAATCTATGTAGAATAATTTCTTCTCAGCACACTTATGACCTCTAGTGTATTTGCTATCACAATTGTAACAAAGACCTTTTGCTCTTTTTTCTTCCAATTGTTGTTGTGTCAACCTTGTAGGTTCTGGAAGGCTAGGGGCAACAACACTTTAATTTTTCTTGTCAACCTGAATGCCTTCACCAATGAATCAGGTTCCCAAAGGTGAACCTCATGTTGGATGTTGCCCTTTAAATTCCCTATGAACACATCAATCCTACACTCCTTTGGAATATCTTTTACCCTTATATTCAATTTTTGGAAGTCCTCAATGTGCTCCATCATTGAACCCTTTTTTTTGAGATTTATCAATTGTCTAAAAAAGATGTTTCTTTTTGTATCCTCATAATATGATATCATTTCTTCCATAAAAATTTCCCAAGTGACAATTCGTTTACGAGAGAAAAGCCATCGATACCATACAAAAATGATTTGGTTCCAAATATAAAGTTGCAATGCATACCTTTTGTGTGTTTTTCACATTATGGAGATTGAAATATTGCTCCATCTATAGTATCCATGTTACGGGATCCTTGCCATCAAACTTCCTCATATCGATATTTGGGACATGGTGGTTCTTCAATCCAATGTTAGAGTCTATGAAATCATGATTAACATTTCTTTTTTTCTCATCATGAGTTTCATTTACTATCCTTTCGCCATTAGTAAGCATTTCTTGTAGCAAATTTCTCAAATTTGTCTTCAAATATTCCATGTTGCCTTTAAGGTTTATTCGCCATTAGTAAGCATTTCTTGTAGAAAATTTCTAAAATTTGTCTTCAAATATTTTATGTCGCCTTTAAGGTTTTATTCTATACCATCCATCTTCGCTTCCATGTCATTCATCTTAGCTTCCACTCCTTTCTTTAAACCATCCACCTTAGCTTCCACACCTTTCTTTAAACCATCCATCTTAGCCTCCATGCCATCCATCTTAGCTTCAATGCCATCCATATTAGCTTCCATGCCTTTCTTTAAACCATTCATATTAGCTTCTGTTACGCTTTGTGAGAGTGAATTTTGTTGCACTTGGTCTCGTATTTTTGATATTTCATGTTGTATTTCTTCCTCTTCTTCATGAGTCATGTTAGAAATTTCAAGTTTCTTACTATGTGTTTCCATTTGCTTTCTTCTGGACATGAATTAATGATAATAATGCTTCACTATGCCCTCTGAATTTTTTCAAACTATTTTTTCAGCCTAACTTATGAAAATTTAAAAGAAAACTACAATTTTTTTTTTCACTTTGTAGGAGCTCGATATTGAATATGTTATATCTTTGTAATTTTGAACCTCCAAGGCCTGACATTGGGTCTTGCAATAGCCCTCTGAGTCCTCTTTCCAACCCAGCAAGTCTACTCAAGATTAGATTCTCCAAGGAAGAGTTACGCCAAATCTCCCATGATGACTTGATTATATACTAGTTTGAGAACTTGTACAAAGTTCCACGTGTCACTGTTTCGACCTTAGGACTTGAAACCAATACACAAAAAACTAAACGTCATCCTCCTTCTGTAATTTTTTACGAAATTTCAATTTGATGCTCAGAGAGAAAGTTATGACGATTTTCCCTAGGTAACCTGTTTGAGATATAATTCTGGATCCTACACAAACCCTAACTTCCTTGGATCCTATTTCTGAAAATATAGCTAGAAAATATCTGAAATTAGGATCATAGGCTCACCGCGATTTCAGCTCAAATGGGTTTTCATTTCATCTTCTGAAACGTCTTAGAATTTTTTTTTTAGTGAAAATTCCATGATGACCTAATTGGAGCAGTGAAACCCTAGAATCCAAAGCTCTGATGCCAATTGTTATGGAACTAGCTCCCAAAATAGAAGAAAATATAGAGAAAAGGCTTCAAAATCAGCTTCTTCGAGGGGGAAACCTCATTTACATTACATAAATGAACAATTCTTGGATGATACAAATGACAAAACCTCCTTTCCATATATAGTAGTCTAAGGGGTCACAATATAATCAAAGCCGACATAACAATAATAATATAAGGGCACAACAATAACAATAGTGGGCTTCTATGGGGCACAATAATAACAATATGGGGACAATAGGGGCAACAAAGTAACAATAAGGGCTACAATGACAATAGTAATGGGGGAATCACTAGTATTATAGGAACCTAACAGTACCTAAGATCCCTCTCAATCAAGGAATTTCTCCCAAGTTCCTTCTTAACTAAAAACTTGCTTCAAGGATCCCTCTTACCTAGGGACCTATTTCCAGGAAAAACTATCTCTTCTTTGGTGGAGATCATGGGACCTTCAACTATTTGTATAGCTCC
Organism: Pinus tabuliformis; assembly: GCA_031772625.1. Taxonomy (NCBI): domain Eukaryota; kingdom Viridiplantae; phylum Streptophyta; class Pinopsida; order Pinales; family Pinaceae; genus Pinus; species Pinus tabuliformis. The sequence goes on along the minus strand of CM062814.1, from coordinate 357,619,428 downwards.
TCCATTCATTTTCATGATTTATTTATCTTCATATTTATGGAGCGTTTAACTTGTAGGGAATTGGCCATCCATCACTTTCATCAAGTCAGTCATGTCATCATTCCTCTAGTTTGAAATCAATCTTCCAATCCACATCAAGATTTCCTTCATACAACTACCTTTTCCACGCCATGTTTCCTTTAGGATATTCCATCCAATCGCATGAATGCTAGTTGTAGATAACATCTACAATTCTGTTTCGATAGACGTGTATGAACCTATGTAGATGTTGTTCAAAAATAAAAATAAAATGAACATCAAATCAAAATTACCTTTTGTGGTGGCCCTTCATCATGACATATTCTTGTTGTAAAACCAATATCCTGCATACCTATTGACACATCTCCAAGATATTCAATTTTCAAGGGTCTTCTTTCTTTCCAAACCATCCCAAAGTTTTCATATCTTTCCCATGGAGATATCATGACCAATTTATTCTAGTCATCAGATGTTGATTTCTATTCATCATAGTTCAATCTTTCATGATCTCTTCTTTCTCTCTTCACATATTGCTTCCTAGGAATTTCCATTCATAGTTGCCACATTTTTTTCAACCTTCTTATATTCCATATGAGGAGATATTATGTGGATTTAATCTAGTCAATATGTGAACCACACCTTCATGAATTCTTGAAACAGATCACTTTTCTTTTATCATACTCATGAGGTAGAGTATTATCCCATTCTATGATGGCATGACTTAATTTATAAAACATATGCATAAATACCCCTTTTATTCTTTTTTTTTTTTTAATTTAAACCTCCTTCAACAGTTTCTTTCTCTTGATTGAAAGTACTTCAATCATCTCGACATGCTGCATTCCTCTGTCATCATACCATGATTCTTCCAAACAATAAATCCCATCCAAGGTGAGGTTCTCAGTGATACACTTGCTTCATCCAAGAGATGAACCTTCTAATGAATATTCCAATGGAGGATATTGATTACTCACATCTTGCAAATGCTCCCTTCTAATGATGTATCCTGCGATATACACTAGATGATTTTATTCTATCTAGAGGTACCACTTATGCTTCCCAATGAGGTTACCAAGAGTTACTTCCTTCTAATGATGATTTCCATAGTCTTCTACCTTAGATATATTTATTTTAATGATCTCATGAGCTTTTCCTTTAATTGTATCCCATAATGATGCCATATCATAAATGACACATCTGATCATAATTCTTGACTGCCATGGTGGAGACTTTTTTCATCTTATTGTTAACCAGACATTCATAGTCATACAATTTCATTCTTTTATCACGTTTCTTAAAACAAAGGCTCAAACCATCCATTTCTACTTCTTGTAACTACAAGATTTATTGACAAGTGCCCAAAGCAATGAATACAATACTAAAACATGATGCCAAGTTTTTCATTCCAGGGTTTTTCATTACGTCATCTTAGGCCTTCTTCACTTCAAACCTTAGATTTGATTCTTTTACTTCTTTATGCCATATTAGGGTTCATCGTTTTCTTGGAATACTAACAAAGCCCATAATAATATCTCCAAATCTAAAACATCTTATAAAACATACCATGCATACCTTATGGTGTCAAGATCACATGCAATTCTAGATGCCATCTTTATTGATCTGCTTTTAGGGTGTGAGAAATTCTTCGCTGTACTCATTTTCTCCTTCCTTAAAGTATATGATTGCCTCATAGCTCTTGTTCATTGAACTTGAATTGATTTCCTTGTAACTTCATAGGTTTTTCACCTAAAAATCATAGCTACTATTGTAACAATATTTCTCAAGAAACCTCTAGAGATGGTACAGTTTCACCTTTTCCTTGATCAATAGATTGCCTCAGGGCCTCTTCCTTAGTTCTTTCAAAATTATACATAGTGAATGGATACTTTTAAAAATTTAGAACCTTCTATGGTATTTCTTTTTATTGATTAATTTTGAGAGAGAAAATGATATTGGTGGTTGTATCTTTTGTGCTAGAGGGACTCCATTTTAGACAATCTTGTAGATTCACAAGCTCATGGAATGTACTAAAGCACATGACAAGAATCTACTTCTACTTTCAACCAATGGAATCCAATAGTTCGATGAAAACAATATTAACATGAAGAAGATAAATGAATGGAACATAACCGAAGATGTATCTAGGGAAAGCCACTGCTCAAAACTCCACTATCTGTATTGCATACATCAGAAATATGAGTGAAGATACAATCTTGTTCTCACTAGAACAATTCAGCACAAGTACGCTCAACCCTCTCAGCTCACAAGCTTGCTTAAGCCAAACCCTTAGCTTATTCAGTAGCTCTACAAGCTCCTAATCTCTTGCATAATTCCTAGGATGAATAGCTTGTATTTAAAGGGAAGTCATGCTTCCAAAATTGTGCAATCCAAACATAGGATCAATCTTTGATGCATGCATGATATTTACACTCCAGTAAATAATACCACTGGTAGTACACTATCCCTGCACTCTCGTCTCAACTATGCATTTCTCTGAACTGACATGCATGAGTTTCTCATGGGGGAATCTTCAGTTAAGTGGAGTAGCACTAGCTAACTATTAGTCATCTATTAGTTCCAAAAATAATTTAGAACTAAGTTAACTGAACTTAACTCAGTAAAATAAGTGATATAATTTCCAACTCAATTTAAACTCATACCTGACCCCTAAAACACAGGGAGAACATATACATGAGTACAAAAAGACTTCCAACTCGAAAATCTTAAGCTAATTAAGGTAATTAAACTTAATTAACTATTTACAAGTTTCTATGAGAATAGAATTCAATTTTAATTCTCAGTTTAATTCAAGGAGAAATTAAATTGGAATTTCTTGTTTCCATTTCTCAACACTCCCTCTCAACAAGAAAGGGATTATCAACTACCCCAATTCTATCTTCGTGAAACTCGAATTTACATCTTGACAATGCCTTTTCCAAAATGTAAGCATATTTCTCCTCCGTGGGAATGTACTCTAACAACATAATTTGCCTCAATACATAATCACTGTGATGATGATATCAGATATCAAAATGCTTGGACCGATCATGAAAAACTGGATTTTGAGAGAGTTTGATACAACTATGATTATCACGGTAAATCAAAGTCGGATCCAATCGCTAACCAAACAAACCAACCAGGATCTTCCTCATCCAGATGGCCTCACATGCTGCCTGACTCGCAGCCATGTACTTTGCCTCTGTCGAACTGAGTGCAACCAGTCTCAGTTTCATCCTGTACCAAGAAATTGTCGCTGAACCAATAATGAATATCCCTCCTAATGTGCTTTTCCAGTCAGATAGACTCCCTTCCAAATTTGCATCGCTGAAGCCATGAAGCTTCACTCCCTCTATCTGTCTATACCATAATTCGTGTTGAGTAGTGCCCCTGAGCTATCTCAACACATTCTTTTTCACCTTCTAATACATTTTGGTAGGTCTAACCATCACTTGACTAAGCTAGTTAACTACATAGTACATATTCGGTCATTTGTTCATGAAGTACATGAGTGAACCCACAAGCTACCTAGAAGTAGTAGCTTCAATTACTTCTCCCAAAGTAGCATTCTCCTTCCTCTAGTTACCCGCTAGAGGAGTCTCCATGGCTTTTCTTCTCTCCATGTGGAATTTCATGGGTACCTCATTGGAACATTTACCCTGAGACACAAACAACTCCCCATCTCCCTGCCATACCTCCATGCCAAGAAAGCAATGCATGGGCCCCATGTCCTTCATCTCAAACTCTCTTGCAAGGTCCTCATTGCAATACTTTATCAATTGATCATCACTTGTCAGTATGAGATCATCAACATAAAGTATAATGATCAATAGTTTACCTTCCACCACTATGCGGTATAGGTTCACATTTGGTTCACTCTTCGTGAAACCCAAATCGGTGAAGTAGCTATCTATCCTGGTGTAACAAACATGATGTGCATGCTTCAGCCCATACAATGCTCTCTTGAATTGGCACACATGTGACTCACGGTCAAAGGTCTCAAAACCTTCAGGCTACTCTATGTACACCTCTTCCTTAATCATGCCATTAAGGAAGGTTGACTTCACATCCATATGATGTATCTGCCAACCCATTTGTGCTAATAGTGCCAATATAGATCTGATTGATGAGTACCTTGCAACAGGAGAAAAGGTCTCATCATAGTCAATCCCCTCTACCTGTGAAAATCTATGGGTCACAAATATATCTTTATGCTTCTCCACACTACCATCTACAACTTTCTTTACCTTATAAAGGCAACAAGGTCTCACCACTGACTTGTCCTTTGGTGTCGAGACCACATCCCAAACATTTTTATGAACTATGGAGTCATACTCCTCCACCACGACTTCAAACCAAACCAGTTGCTGCACTTCTTCCTTAAAGGAAGATGGGTCTATCACAAAAAATTTGCCCATAAGAGCCATGTATCTAGTGTATCTCTTAGGTGACCTCCTCTGCCTACACTAAGAAATGGGTGCTCCCACATTCGCCCATGCATCATCTAGAAATGTTTCAGCCTCTCTGGTGCGCTTTCTTCCATTTCTAGAAGACTCTACCTGAGTGGATGTTTCCACTCCCAGATCCTCTGCATGTGGATGCTCCACATCAATCTAAGGCTCCTCAACCTTAGGAGCTAAAATATCCTCATACACATGTAGCTTAAGCTCCCTCTCAAATGAAACTTGCATGGCCTTCTCCTCATCGAATCTGACAGGCCTGCGAACCACTGTCATCCTCCAGGTCAACAAGTACACTCGATATTTGTGAGGTGTATCAATGTACCCCACAAATATCCCCAACTCTGTTGTTGGCTCAAGCTTCTTTCCTGCATATTTGGTCACATGGTAATATACTGATGACCCTAAAATCCTGAAGTGACCAACATCTGGCCTCTTACCAGAATAAGCCTCCTCTGGTGTCTTCATCTCAAGTACCCGATGTGGTCTATAGTTCTGAACATAAACCGCTATGTTGCATGCCTCAGATCACAAGTGTAGTGGTATGCCCTAATTATGCAACATTGCCCTTTCCTCCCCTACTATTCTTTTGTTCTTCCTCTCGGGCACCCCATTCTGCTGAGGGTTATGGGGTGTCGTCAACTCTCGTTTAATCCCTTCCGCTGCACATAAGTTCTTAAACTTGTTTGAGACATACTCACCATCATTATCACTCTGTAGAGCCTTAACCTTATTGCTAGACTCTTTATCAGCCAATTATTTAAACTCACAAAACTTCATGAAAATTTGATCCTTTTTCTGCATGAAAAATATCCAACATTTTCGAGAATAGTCATGTAAAAGAAAAACATAATACATGTGTTTGGCCATGGATGCTGTCGATAATGGTCCAAAAACATTTGAATGGATTCACTCTAGAATGACCTCTGCTCGACTATCTTTATCATGAAAGGAACACTTGGTGTATTTTCCCAAAGTATACCCCTTGCATGTGTCAACCTGCTCAAGCGTAACTTTGGGAAGACCGCTAGAGATCTCCTGCAATATCTCCAAAGATCCATCGTGCAAGTGGCCCAATCGCCTGTGCCACAACTCACCAACGTCTTGGCTCTGCACCCTTTCTGATTTTTGTGCTCAAATAAGCACACTCCTCTACCTCTAGCTTATAGAGATTCTTCACCTGAATCCCTATCTTCTTTACTTGACCCGTGCCTATGTGTCAAAGGAATGCCATTCCTTGTGAGAATATCACATCATAGCCTCTATCCTCAAGCATGGAAATGGATACCAAGTTCTTCTTTAGCCCATGAACATACATAACATTCTTCAAGGTAAGTGGGGCCCCATACTCCCTCTAAAAAGTAATCGTGCGCAATCTAGTAACACTATACTTCCTGTCGTCACCCATATTGATATGCATATGGAGATATTTCTCCTCTAGGTCACTGAATAAGTCTTTGTTGCTAGTCATGTGGAATGAAGCTCCACTATCTAAGTACCATACACTTCCCATAATTGATGATAGCATGCATGGAATGAGGGAAAAGTCCAATTCAAATTGAGAGGCCAAAGCCTCACCCATCGCTTGTCCTCAAGACTTCTTCTTGGACTTCTTGAGCGGACAATTTGTAGAAAAATGGTCGAACTCATGACAATGGAAGAAATTAACTTGTGTCATGTCTTTATTCTTACCTCCATGATAAGAATCCGATTTGGAATTGGAAGCTTTCCCTTTCCCATTCTTCTCCTTACCCGCTAAGGCACAATTCTCTTCATCATCAGTCTTTGATGAAGAGTCATCCTCGGTGTTCCTCTTGATCTCCTCCTGCATCAAATCTGACCACAATCTTTCCCAATATGGAAACTTCTCCTGACCATTGAAAAAGTCATGATAGCTATGCCAACTCTTTGGGAATCCTAGAAGAGAAAGAATCACCATATCATCAATGACAACCGTGATTCCAACACTTCCAAGTTCATCACGACAGTGAGTGAACTTGGTCAAGTATTTTAGAATCGTCTCACCTTTGTCCATTTTGATTTTTCGAAGTTTGTCCTTCAGTGCCAATTTCCTTTGGTCACTCCTGTTCTGATACAAGTCTATCAATGTTTTCCACTCAGCATGCGATGTTTCCTTTCAATGGAGGCTCGAGACAATGTGGTCTCAAACTCCCTCAAGGATTATATGCCTCGCCTTTGCCACACACTTCTTCCATTCAGCCAAATTATTTGTATCCGATGTTGTTGACTTAGGAATTTCTTGATCAATGAATTCCTTATAGTCATTATCCTCTAGCACAACCTCCATTCTGTCCCTCGAGGCTATAAAATTTGAGCTGCCTTCCAAGGCATACTCGAGCCGCAAACCCTAGAATGCCATCTTCTGATCCTGAAGTATGTATTTCAAACTCGAATTTCATCTGTAACCCAAAACTCAAAACTTTGAAATCTCCTCTAGTATATTGTTCTCAACTCTGATACCATGTAGAAAATCATGTAGATTCACAAGCTCATGCAAAGCACAGGACAAGAATCTACTTCTACCTTCAACCATCAGAAGCCAATAAATCGATGAAAACAATATGAACAATAAGAAGATAAATAAATGGCACATAACATAATATGTATCTAGGAAAAACCAGTGCTCAAAACTGCACTATCTATATTGCATATATCAGAAATATGAGTGAAGATACAAATCTTATTCTCACTAGAACAATTCCGCACAAGTATGCTCAACTCTCTTAGCTCACAAGCTAGCTCAAGCCAAATCCTTAGCTTATTCAGCATCTCTCCATGCTCCTAATCTCTTGCGTAATTCCTAGGATGAATAACTCGTATTTAAATGGAATTCATGCTTTGAACACTGCACAATCTAAACATAGGATAAATCTTTGATGCATGCATGATATTTACACTCTAGTAAATAATACCACTGATAGTACACTGTCCCTGCACTCTAGTCTCAACTAGCTCTTTCTCTGAACTGACATGCATGAGTTTCTCATGAAGGAATCTTCAGTTAACTTGGGTAGCACTAGTGGATGCATTAGTGCACCAACAGACTGTTAGTCCTCTATTACTTCCAAAAATAATTTATAACTAATTTAACTTAAGTTAACTCAGTAAACTGAGTGTGTTATGAAACCAGCTCAAGAAAAGATAGAAAAGATAGATCAACGCCTTAGAATTCAGCCTCTTCGAGGGGGCAACCTCCTTTACATTACATAAAATGAACAATTCTTGGATGATAGAAATGACAAAACCTCCTTTCTATATATAGGAGTCTAAGGAGTCACAATATAATCCAACCGACCTAACAATAATAATATAAAGCCACAAAAATAACAATAGAGGGATTCTATGGGGCACAGTAATAACAATATGGGGGCAATAGGGGCACAACAATATTAATAAGGGCTATAACTACAATAGTAATGGGTTAATCACTAGTATTATAGGGACCCAACATGCCCCTCTCCTTCAAAAAAGTGTTGTCCTCAACGCTTGAGTAGTTCTGGATACTTCTGCATAAAATTCTCATCCTCCCATGTGGAATCTTCAGCGGATAAGTTCTTCCACTTGATAAGATACTCTGAAATTGATCAATTTCGTAGCTGTCGAGTTCTTGTTTCTGTGACTCCTTTCGGTTCCAATATAATTTTTCCTTCCTTATCAAGTTTTGGCAATATTGTTTGAACTGGGAGCTTGTCGCCTATAACCTTGGCAATATTGTTTGAACTGGGAGCTTGTCGCCTATAACCTTCTTTAAACATGAAACATGGAAAACTGGGTGCAATCGAGAAGCTGCAGGAAGCTCCAATTTGTATGCCATAGTACCAATCTTTTGCAACACCTTGTACGGACCATAATACTTTGGTGATAATTTATTATCCTTCTTAGCTTGCTTGAGGGACATTTGCTTATATGGTTGTAGCCGTAGGAATACCCAATCACCTACATCAAAACTTCTTTCACTGCGATGTTGATCTGCCTGTTGTTTCATTCTATTTTGTGCCAACACGAGGTTATCCTTTAAGAGTTGGAGGACTTGTTGTTGATGTTCGATGTGATGTTCCACTGCCTGAACCTTAGAATTTTCTCTTAAATATGATGTGATGGATGGTGGTTGATACCCATAAAGTGCCATAAATGGGGTCATTTTTGTTGTTGTATGGAAGGAAGTGTTATACCACCATTCAGCCAGAGGCAACCATTTGACCCATTGTGTCTGTTTATCAGATACAAAGCAACGAAGATATCCTTCCAAACATTTGTTTACTATCTTAGTTTGCCCATCAGATTGAGGATGATAAGATGAGCTATGAGCTAACTGAGTACCAAGACAAGAAAATAATTCTGTCCAAAAATTTCCCGTGAAAATGGGATCTCTGTCACTTACAATAATCTTTGGGTTTCCATGTAGCTTTTGAATTGTTTCCATAAATGCACTAGAAACTGTACTGGCTTTAAATGGATGTGATAATGCACAAAAGTGTGCATACTTGCTAAGTCTGTCAACTACCACCATGATGACACTCTTTCCCTCAGACTTGGGTAAACCTGTGATAAAATCCATTGAAACCTCCTCCCAACGTTGGCTTGGAATGGATAAAGGTTGTAATAGACCCGGTGTCTTAATTGTTTCAACTTTATTTTGTTGGCAAACCAAACATTCCGCCACAAACTTTTGAATATCTGATTTAAGGCCATCCCAAAAAAATTCCTTCTTAACCCTGTGGTAAGTTTTTAAAAATCCTGAGTGCCCTCCTAAGGGAGAAGTATGCAATTCCATAAGAACCTTTTGTTTTAGCTGGGAATTCTTACAGAGGTATAAGTGATCTTTGTACCATAACGAATCATTTTGCCAGCTAAATGTATCAGATGTACTGGAATCTTGTTGTAACTTTCGAATAAGTGCCCACACTTCTTCGTCATTCTTCCATTCCTCCCTTGCTTCATTTATCCAATCTGGTTGGATAATAGAAATGGCGCACAACAATGCTTCCACATCCTCATCCTTTCTTGAGAGTGCATCTGCCACCACATTTTGCTTCCCTATTTTGTAGATGATTTCAAAGTCATAACCCAACATCTTTGTGACCCACTTTTGTTGCTCTTCAGAGGATAATCTTTGTTCTAAAAAGTATTTAAGGCTATCATGATCTGTTTTTACCTTGAAGTGTCTTCCCATTAGGTAGGGTCGCCATTTCTTAAGTGCATGGAGTATTGCCAACATTTCCTTCTCATAAATAGCTTTGCTTAAAAACTTTCCCTTGATTGGACGACTTTCAAAAGCAATGGGTCTTTCATCTTGCATTAGAACAGCACCAATTCCATTTCCTGAAGCATCACATTCCACAATAAAGGTTTTTGTGAAGTCTGGTGTAGCTAAGACCAGTGCTTGGCACATTGCCTCTTTAAGATGTTCAAAGGCCTTTGTTGCTTCCGGAGTCCATGAAAATGCATCTTTCTTCAATAATGTTGTTAGAGGTGCTGCTATTCTCCCATAATTCTTAACAAACTTGTGATAATACCCTGTCAACCCGAGAAATCCTCGCAGATGCTTTATGGATGTGGGGATTTTCCATTCCTTAATGGCTTTAATTTTGCTAGGGTCTACCTTAACTCCTTCATGAGATACAATATGACCCAGATATTCCACCTCCTGGACTCCAAAGAAACATTTGGATCTTTTTGCATATAATTGTTTCTCCTCCAATAGTTGTAGCACCCTGTCAACATGTTCAACATGATCCTTCCAAGACTTGCTGTAGATTAGTATATCATCAAAAAATACTAACACAAATTTTCTAAGGAATGGTTTGAAAATTGAATTCATCAAACCTTGAAATGTTGAAGGTGCATTGGTAAGGCCAAAAGGCATGACCAAAAATTCATAATGACCCTCATGAGTTCTAAATGCTATTTTCGGAATGTCTTCAGTCTTCATTTTGATTTGATGATATCCTGAACGAAGATCCAACTTGGTGAAGTAAATTGATCCATGCAATTCATCCAGTAATTTATCAATGAAACTTATCTTTAATAGTGAGCTTGTTGAGCTCCCTATAATTCAAACACATGCGCCATGATCCATCCTTCTTGTGCACCAATACTACTGGAGCAGAGAAAGAACTTTGACTCGGTTGAATTATACCAGCCTCTAGCATTTCTGCAACCATACGTTCAATTTCACTCTTTTGGACATAGGGATATCTGTACGGCCTGATGTTTGGAGGAACACTTCCTGGAATCAGATGAATAGCATGATCATGATCACGCATATGTGGGAGACCTTTGGGAGTCTCAAATACCTTGGAATGATTGTCCAAGACTTTTTGGAGATCTGGAGAAATAGATGATTCCGATGTGGAAACATCTAGTGAACATAATTGTGCAATTACACCTCTTTGCTCCTTTTTTAGAAGCTTTTTCATACCATTAGAGCTGATTATCTTTCCTGGTTTCCCTGCAATAGCCCAAGGATTGTAGCCATTGGACTCCTAGTACAACATCAGCACCTCCCATTGGAATGGAAAGCATTGGGCTAGTCAATACATATTCTCCCATGGATAGCTTGATATTATGGCACTTTCCAGAGCAATTTATTGTTCCTCCATTTGCAATCATCACTTGACACTCTGGTGCTGGATATAGGAAGAAATTCAATTCTTTTGCTACCTTACAATGAATAAAATTGTGGGTTCTTCCTGAATCAATCAACACTATTACCTTTTTCTTCTTGATTTGTCCTTCTATCTTGATGGTTTGAGTAGTGGTAATTCCCGCCAATGCATTACAAGATATGGTCGGATTTATTTGTTCTTCATCTAGGCTTTGTTCCTGGATTATATCCTCTTCTTTTGACCTTTCTTGCTCCTTTTCTTCTTCCTCTTCACAATCTATGTAGAATAATTTCTTCTCAGCACACTTATGACCTTTAGTGTATTTGCTATCACAACTGTAACAAAGCCCTTTTGCTCTTTTTTCTTCCAATTGTTGTGGTGTCAACCTTATAGGTTGTGGAAGACTAGGGGCAACAACACTTCCGTCTTTATAGTTGTGAGTGGTATGCTTCCTGGTTGCCATAATTTTTCTTTCCATTTTTCTTGCTAACCTGAATGCCTTCTCTAATGAATCAGGTTCCCAAAGGCGAACATCATGTTGGATATTATCCTTTAAAGACCCTATGAACACATCAATCCTATGCTCCTCTGGAATATCTTTTACCCTTATGTTCAATTTTTGGAATTCCTCAATGTTCTCCATTATTGAACCCTTTTGTTTGAGACTTATCAATTGGCTAAAAAAAGTGTTGCTTTTTGTATCCTCATAATGTGCATCAATTCTTCCGTAAAAATTGCCCAAGTGATAAATTGTTTACGAGAGAAAAACCATTGATACCATACAAACTGATTTGGTTCCAAATATAAAGTTGCCATACGTACATTTTGTGTGTTTTGCACATTATTGAGATCGAAGAATTGCTCCATCTGTAATATCCATGTGGCGGGATCCTTGCCATCAAACTTCCTCATATCGATTTTTGGAATATGGTGGGTCTTCGATCCAACATTAGAGTCTATGGAATCATGATTAACATTTTTTTTGTTCACATCATGAGTTTCCTTTACAACCTTTTCACCATTAGTAAGTATTTCTTGTAGAATATTTGTCAAATCTGCTGTGTCTGTCTTCAAATATGTCTTCAAATCTGCCATGTCTCTCTTCAAATCTGTCTTGGAATCATCCATATTAGCTTCCATGCCATTTACCTTAGATTCCACACCATTTATCTTAGATTCCACGCCATTTATCTTAGCTTCTGTTAGCTTTTGTGAGCGTGACATTTGTTGCACTTGTTCTTGTAATTTTGATATATCATGTAGCATTTCTTCCTCTTCTTCATGAGTCATGCTAGAGCTTTCAGGTTCCTTACTAGGTGTTTGCATTTTCTTTCCTCAGGGCATCAGTTACCGATAATAATGCTTTACTATGCCCTTTGAATTCCTTCAAACCAAGCTTACGCAAAAATTAAAAAAAAAACTACACACCTTTTTTCACTTTGTAGAAGCCTGATATTGAATCTGATGTATCTCTTTAGTTTCAGATCCTCCTGTTCTGAAATTATGCCCTGTTGTAGCCTTCTACGTCCTCTTTGCAATTCCACAAGTCTGACCTAAATTGGATTCTCCAAGGAAGGTTTATGTGAAATCTCCCACAGTGACTTGATTATAGACTAGTACAGTAGAGCGAACTTGTACGACGTGCCACGATTCGCTGTTTCGACCTTTGGATCTGAAAAATGCATACAAGAAACTACAGTCTGTCCTCTTTTTGTACCTTCTTATGAAATTTCAATCCGATCCCCAGACAGAAAGTTATGACGATTTTCCCTAGGTCACCTGTTTGAAATGTAATTCAGGAGTCTGCAAAAAGACCAAATTCCTCAGATCATATCTCCACAAATATAGCGGGAAAAGCTCTGAATTTTGGACCCGAGGTTCAGCATGATTTCTTCTAAAATGGGTTTTTTTTTGCAACTTCTGAAACGTCGTATAAAAAAAGTTATAGTGAAAATGCCACGATCACTTGTTTGCGGCAGCGAAACCCTAGAATCCAAAGCTCTGATACCAAATGTTATGAAACCAGCTCAAGAAAAGATAGAAAAGATAGATCAACGCCTTAGAATTCAGCCTCTTCGAGGGGGAAACCTCCTTTACATTACATAAAATGAACAATTCTTGGATGATACAAATGAAAAAACCTCCTTTCTTTATATAGGAGTCTAAGGAGTCACAATATAATCCAGTCGACCTAACAATAATAATATAAAGCCACAAAAATAACAATAGAGGGATTTTATGGGGCATAGTAATAACAATATGGGGGTAATAGGGGCACAACAATATTAATAAGGGGTATAACTACAATAGTAATGGGGTAATCACTAGTATTATAGGGACCTAACAGAGTGATCTAATTGACAACTCAATTTAAACTCATACTAGACCCCTAAAACTTAGGAAGAACATATGCATGACTACAGAACGACTTCCAACTCGAAATTCCTAAGCCAATTATATTAATTAAACTTAATTAACTATTTATAAGTTGCTATGAGAATAGAATTCGATTTTAATTCTCAGTTTAATTCAAGGACAAGTTAAACTGGAATTTCGTGTTTCCATTTATCAACATCCGTCACCATAGGAGTGAACTTGAAGAGTGGAGTATATTTGTCACAAGTTCATGTCTTGAATATAGGATTTATGATATCACCGAGATTTAATTTAAATTTTAATAAGCTCGATTTTTCATGAAGTGAAATTATATGCATATCCATAGGGTGATAAGGTCTATGTATTACAATTTCAAAATGTTGAGAATTAGATCTTATGAATTCCTGTAAGAGGACGTGATCTTAGGAATGAATTTCGATTGTGCCTCCTTTTAGAATTTCCTTTATCACTTTTTCTAGAAGATTCAGTTCTTGAATGGAGGAAGAAATTGTACTTATCTCAGAGTGTCAGTTTTGTTGTCGATATAACTTCTTTGAATGATGAAAACAATCCTTCTTTGATGCCTAAGAGCTCACTTTTATTGCCAACAAATTTTGAACTTCCTATGGCTCAAGGATTAGGTTTTCATCGTCCTATGTGTAGGGATCATAACATACTGTTGAGAGTTTTAATTGATGAATTAATCCTCCAATATTTATATGTCAATCCGGGCTCATAAACACGAACTGCACAACACTTCTTGATCCATTTTGTAGGTCAAATCTTCAATGTTTCCTTTATAATGATCATCTAAGTAATGGAATACACAAATGCTCATAAACACACAACTTCAAAAAGGAAATCAATCCATCTTTCTAACGCAAGCAGAATCAATAATCAAATTCAACTTAAAGTCTTGAAACCTCTATAAACTTAACCTATTCTATTCTAGGACTAGAATCTGGTCTCAGGCGAAGGCCTAATTCTTTACCGCAGATTCTACCTTGACAAACTCTGAAAGAAAAATCCTAATTAAACAAACTCCACACATCAACTCAACAGTTTAAAGTAACATTCGAAATCCAAACCCTAATTTCTTGCTCTTACAGTTTACAGTTGAAAGAATTAAAAGATCTAATCTACTTGCAATGGCAATTCGACTTTAAACTAAGAAATAAATCTTGCACTCAATATTTGTTCTTTGATTCAAACCCTAGAATGAGAAAGGCTTCACCTTAAATACAATGTCTTGACAACAAGTAAAAGATCTTTATGTTAGGAACTAATCTGAGTACTTTGTCTCATATACTTAACCAAGAAAACTTGATCTCTCACACTCAACTAATCTGTATAGATATTACCTAATCTGTAATAACCTTAGGAACAAGCTCAAATATCAAACACTAATTCTATTTTCAAGAATGAAAAGCAAAACAAGACAACTATGAATTACTATAAGACACACAAAACTGTACTTGAGAGGCTATGCTACAGTTGCATTTAACATGAATCAAATCTCAAACTAAGCTCAAGAAAACCTTCTTAAGACTTCAACAAACCAATGCTCTTTCTTCTTAATGAAAGAGGTAAATCTCACTGCTAATTGCGACCTTAACTACTTTTAAATCTAACAAGCACATATTATACTAAGGTAATGCTAATAGAAAATACCTCAAGCTGGAAACTAAGATTTCAACCCACAATGCTAATGAAATTCACACTTAACTGTTCAATCAAATCAAAACTAGCTGATCGATCTAATGCTCCAGAGTCTAATGAGGAAAAGACACTTCAAACTCAAATTGCAGAGACTGTGAATGGAAACAACATTAACACACATAATATCAAATTTCTTTTTTACAGATGATAAAAAAAAAACTTAAATCAATTGTTCAAGAATGAATTTTAATCAAATTGCAGGAATTAACTAAAACACACACAAAGATTACCTATGCATATGATTACAGAAGTTGGATCCGGATTGTAGTGGGCCCTTGCAACACCTGGAGTTAGCCTGGAAGCTTACAGGAAAGAACTAAACTTCAACACATTCAATTCAGAGACTCAATGAGTTCATAATTTATCTGAAATCAAATCAGTGACTCACCATGTTGAATCACAAAACTGAGCTTAATTATTGAATAACAGAGTTTACAATCTTAAGGTTTGATAGAAAAATGAAATGGCAATCACCCCCCTTTCCACATTGTTTGGTATAGGATTTATAATCCAGTTTACATATTACAATTAGTAAAAATCAAATCATGGAGATGCCAATCTTATTTCCATTATAATGAGGGCTTAGCAACCAACAATTTGCTATACAAGATCTAAATGATAAGACAAAATTCCTTTTTGGAAGCTGAAAGCTGGCTATGTATAAGAAGCATCAATCATCCTTGTTTAATTCGATGAGGTTGTGTTGACCATATTGCCCATCCTTAACTGCAAATCTTCAAGTGTAATTTCCTAGAGTGCAATTCTAGATTATTGCCTTAAGTACAGTTCCTTCTTTGAGTGCAAAATTCTCTTTTGATGCAGAAGTCTTGGGTCCCTGTGAGAGCAATCTTCACATCTATCACCCATAATTATTAGTAAACAAACAAGCACACATTCAACTACCTAATATTGATCATCAAAATAGTTAAAACAACACCATTTGTAATGCTTTTACCTTGGATGGGAATTTGGTATAGTCCACGCACAAGGAGGTCAAAATGACATGAAAAGAGTTTAACTATAGCTTAAAACAGGGAAAAAAGTACTATGAAAAGTATATGAGAAGAGACAAAAATGGAGTCCAACATCTCCCCCACGCTTTAGGTGATGCATGTCCTCATTCATCTCAAACCAAAAAGAGATTGAATCACCTAAGTGTCTGGTCAAAGGCCAACTGCTTAGACCAAGAATTCAAGTCCTGTTTTCACTGGAACTGAACATTTGGTGAACTTCCTGGCTAATTTTTGAGCATTGATCCTTTTTGCAGGACGAGTCCTGACAGCTTTAATGTCAAAAGTTGTCTATTATTTCTCTTTAAAGCATCATTTTGAGCAAAGAGTCTCAAGTTACTATCTCGTAGTTGATTATTCACTCTGCTGACATAGTGAAATAGTACCTTAAATTTATGAGCCTGATCTTTGAGTTTACCAATCCTTTTCTGGATTCTGATCAAATTAATTCTTAGGTTCTCTTCTTCTTCAAAAACAGGTTTCATTACTGGAGCTGTGGATTGTTGGGAAGGACTTCCTCTAGGCATCTCACTTACACTATGTTTAGTTGAAGAGAATTGTTGTTTATGATTGGTTGAAGGCTGAGTGGAAGTGTGTAAATCTTGGGCAATGTCATCAGGAATTTGGGACTGAAATGGAGGTGAAGGAGACTAAGGGAGAGATAATGGATATTGAGTAATTAACTTTGGAGATGAGGTTACAAACACTTGTTGAGGATTGGAAGCTTGAGATGTAGATGGGGTTTGAGGAGGTTTGTTCATGCTTCGAGTCCTTCTTCTACCTTGTATAGAAGTTTCTATAGTAGGAGATGAAGTTTTGTAAGTAAGAAACAAGGTTCTCCTAACTTTGTTCTTGGGCTGGTGACTTTGTTAACCTGTTGAGGGAATTTCAGTTGGTTCATTTATGGAGGTTAAGGTCTCCCTTCCCATTTTCTCCTTTTTCTTCTTTTCTAACTGTATTTTTGAAGGCTTAGCTGCCTCGCTAGAAGAGGGATCAGGAATTTTAGAATTCTTTGGAGGAGGTGACATAGAATGGGAAAGAGAAGTGGGGGAAGTAGAAGTAGTTTGTGAGGTAGGTGCAGGGGTTTTTCTCCTACATTTCAAGGTTCTATCAATAGGCCTCTCTCTCCACTTGACCTGTGTCTCTTCTCCTGGAATGTTCTCTATGAGAAAGTCTTCCCAAGACTTCTTTATCTTACTTAGTTCAGCCACAATCACAATTTTAATCAAGCTATGGTGGTAGAGAGAAGTCTTTGGTTTATTACCCTTAGATTGCACTCCCTTGCGCATCTTGTGGAGACTTAATTTCAAGAAGTGGGGAATATTTATGGATAAGTCCTCCATAAAATGCATCAAGAGCGTGATATGATCTAGAAAAATGATGTCATACCTTCCTTCATGGGTTAAGAAACGCTGGATCATAGTTAGCAAGGGATGTCATTGATCCTAAATGCAGGTACAGAAGACTCCTTTGGCCCAACTTAGTAACTGATAAGCTTGTTTTAGAAACGTTGCACAATTTGGAATGTGTAATTTCCCATGCTTGAAGAAATGCTCCCCACTTGAAGGTAGCCCTATTACTTCACTGAGAGACTGCTCTGTGATCTTGAGTTTCAGGTTTCCAACTTTGGCTCTCTTCCCATCAAATGTTTGGGCAAAGGCCAAAGCAACTCCATCATTGTACCCCTGAAACTTTTGGAGAAACACTGTGCATCCTTTCTCTTCGATGAATGCCTTACAAGATTGATACTCAAGGGTCCGCGAAAACTATCCAAATGTTGGCTCGTGCTTATCCACCCCCATGGTCAAATTATGGGCCTGTAGAATTCGCCGACACAGACATGTGATCAATTTCACCAATGAATTGACTCTCTTATAGAAAATGTCACTCCACAATTAACACCCAATCGAAATTACGAGACACCTCTATGGTGAGAATAATTTGTATGTAGTGATTATGAATAAATAGGAATGATGTAGCAATTAAAAATTCGGGAATGGAACTTAAGGTAATGCACTTAGAAAGGAATGTGTATTTCATGCTGGAGTCATGGCCATCGAGAGAAATAATGCTCTGGCTGCCTTCTGGAGCGAGAGGTGACAATTGTTCATCATTACAACATCATACCTATGAACAAAAGCCGGCAAAGGACTGTTGATATGGAATAGACTCTGTGTCGACCTCAACCAAAGACTTCTCATCACATCATACTAACACGTATGTGTACTCTAAGGAATAATACCCTGCATCCAACCCACAGATCGGTTTATTTCGTGCCCATTAAGGGAAATCATTCCCGAATTATGAACATATGTGAGAAAAGGATAGGGATCATAATCATGAGGAAGCTGAAATGGGAATTGGTTCAATTAAATCCAGGAATACAATAAGAAGTGGGGGTGGAAATAGGAATAGAGCCCATACTTTTAGGAAATTAGGTAAAATACACTTACATTTGGTGAGCATTAGAACTATCCGAGACCAACTTAATTAGGTTAAGTGGAATACCTATGTTATTATAATGATCTTGGGTATAGAACATAGTGTGAACGCCTTCTAGGTCCATTGGTTGAAACATGTTTCCTCACTGTGCAAAGAACAATGATTTTTGCAGTGAATTGAGAGATCTTCTTGGTGCTTTAGCAGCAGAGCTTAGATATTTTTGAGAGACTGATATGTTTTTAAGAGACTGATGGTACTGCTCTCAAGATTAGCAATTAAACATTCATATCATTACTGCTCTCTAGACCATCATTAAGTACTTGAGAACAAAACTAGTTAAACATACGAAATAGAACATAGATATATAATTCTTTTGACAAATTGGCATCAAATCTGCTGAAGAAGGCTAAAATGGAGATAGTAAAGGAGGCTGAAAAATGAAGGTCCCCTTCTACCCCATTCCTGAGGAGTTTTATGTCCCCAAGCAAAGAAGGAAGATGACTGCTGCAAATGATGATCAAGATGCTATATGGCAACCTTTATTAAAACAATATGTCTACTACAAGAGAAGGAAATGCTTCAATAGATGTCTACACTACTACAAATCTGTGCTAAGATCACAAAACCATATAGTCTTCAACCGCTACACACCGTGTGCAATCTTGCTTATGTGAATAAATGGTGTCGATGTTGAACATAAGCAAGAATCATTGGATCACCGACCACTGAGGAATTCGTTAACCAATGCGAGATATCCCACCTTTGATGTCAATGGGAATCAAGGCACTAGGTACATTCTACTAGCCATTAATAGATTTTGTGAAGTCGAATGGATTGCAGAATTCATCCACCAAGAAACATTGATCTATTCCCTTGGTAGATGATAAGGATACCTGCCATTAAGCCATGCAGGCTCCTAAGTACCTGATCTAACCCTGGCCTTGATCCCAGTTAATTTGTTGATGTCAATGGGACAAACCTTGTTGGCAGGTGGGCTTTAAGGGATCCCACATCAACCAACACGAGTACAAGACATAATGATTTGAAATATACATGATTTGAAGGGCTCATACAAATTTACAAACGTTATTGGGAACTTTTTCTGCCAGTTACTTGGTTTTCAAGCAAGGTTCCTACCCAGTTGCGCCAAACAAGCTGGTTTTCACAAAAGGACTTATTTTTCTCTTTACTATTTCATTTATTTACTTACAATACTAACTTTACTACTATACTAGAGAAAATATGTCCTCCTTCAAGTGAAAGAGAACTTCCAATGAAGCCATGTGGGGATCAAGTACAAAGATATAATCATGACCATATTTAACATATAAACTTTGGATGGTACATGAGCATGAACAATCAACATCTTTGAAAGATATGATGCAAAGAGTATTTGAAGATGAGAGTGGTACTTTGACTGAATTGTAGCCTGGAACCAATGCTCGATGTAATCCTGGTGGTAGTGGCTCATTTCATCATCTAGACCACTCTGAAAGTCCTCCTCGATTATGCCAGGAAAACTTGAATAATTGGTCTCTGGAATGCATACACAGCTTGTTGCTAGACATGGTGAAATTTCTTTGATCTCAGGTTCAGCTGGATGCTCCTCATTAGATTTGTTATATGATTCATCGATCTGCTTGGTAGATAGGCAAGAGGAATCAAGGGAGGCTTCCAAATCCTTTTTTGGCTCTGGAGAGACATATAATTTCTTGAATCTGGTGAAGATGAACTATTACTGAGAGGCAGATATCCCAGCTACTACTAGGATTTGAGAAAGTATTTGAGGGACATTTGTCAAGCTCTCGGTCGTTCTTAAATTTCTCCTGTTGGTTGATGAGCCATGTCTCGCAACATGGATTAGTACAAAAAGAGGGGGGTTCTTATAGCACACAAAAAATGTTTTGTCATTCAAATATTGAATTAAAAACTGCTAATTGCAAGAAAAATAGCACTGGAAATGAATCCACCTTTACTATCCCTAGGTCTACCTTTACTTCTATGCATAAAGAAAAAGGAAATAAAAACTCAAGAACAAGCAGTAATCGGTCATAATTTGGAGCAACCCCACAAAAGTGGATGTGTGGCTCTTCACTCAAGTCCTAATACACTCTCCGCCCTCTTACATCCTTGCAAGATCCTGAAACTTTGATAATAGTTACCTGAATAAAAAATTACATCTCCCTGGCAACGACAACAAAAATGTTGAGAGTTTTAATTGATGAATTCAACCTCCAATATTTATATGTCAATCTGGGCTCTTAAACACGAGCTGCATTGCACTTCTTGATTCAGTTTTTAGGTCAGAGATGTAATGTTTCCTTTATAATGATCATCTAAGTAATGGAATACACAAATGCTCATAAACACACAACTTCAAAAAGGAAATCAATCCATCTTGCTAACACAAGTCGAATGAATAATCAAATTCAACTTAAAGACTTGAAATCTCTATAAACTTAACCTATTCTATTCTTGGACTGGAATCTGGACTCAAGTGAAGGCCTAATTCTTTACCACAGATTCTACTTTGACAAACTATGAAAGAAAATTCCTAATTAAAAAGAATCCAAAAATCAACTCAGCTGTTTAAAGTTACAATCGAAATCCAAACCCTAATTCCTGGCTTTTACAATTTACACTTGAAAGAATTAAAATATCTAATCTACTTGCAATGGTAATTCAATTTTAAACTAAGCAATCAATCTTGCACTCAATAATTGTTCTTTGATTCAAACCCTAGAATGAGAAGGGCTTCACATTAAATCTAATGTCTTGACAACAAGTAAAAGATCTTTATGTTAGGAAGTAATCTGAATACTTTGTCACCTATACTTAACCAAGCAAACTTGATCTCTCACACTTAACTAATCTGTAATAACCTTAGAAACAAGCTCAAATATAAAACCCTAATTCTATTATCAAGAATGAAAATAAAAATAAGACAATTATGAATTTCTATAAAACACACAAAACTGTACTTGAGAGGCTCTGCTACAGTTTCATTTAACATGAATCAAATCTCAATCTAAGCTCAAGCAAACCTACTTAAGAATCCAGTAAACCAACACTCTGTCTTCTTAATGAAAGAGGTAAATCACACTGCTGATTGCAACCTTAACTACTTTGAAATCTAACAAGCACACATTGTGCTAAGGAAATGCTAATAGAAATTACCTCAATATGGAAACTAAGATTTCAACCTACAATGCTAATGAAATTCACACTTAGATGTTCAATCAAATCACAACTAGCTTATCGATCTAATGCTCTAGAGTCTAATGAGGAAAATACACTTCAAACTCAAATTGCAGAGATTGTGCATGGAAACAACATCAACACACACAATATCAAATTGCTTTTTTACAGATGATAAAAAAAAAACTTAAATCAATTGTTCAAGAAAGAATTTAAATCAAAATGACAGAATTAAAAAAAATGCACACAAAGATTACCTACGCATATGATTATAGAAGTTGGATCCGGATTGTGGTGGGCGCTTGCCACATCTGGAGTTAGCTTGGAAGCTTACAGGAAAGAACTAAACTTCAACGCATTCAATTCAAAGACCCAATGAGTATATAATTGATCTGAAATCGAATCAGTGATTCGCCATGTTGAATCACAAAACTGAACTTAATTATTGAATAATAGAGTTTACAATATTTAGGTTTGATAGAAAAATGAAATGGAAACCATTCCCCTTTCCACATTGTTTGCTACATGATTTATAATCTAGTTTACATACAATTAGTAAAAATCAAATCATGGAGATGCCAATCTGATTTAAATTCTAATCAAGGCTTAGCAACCAACAGTTTGCTATACAAGATCTAAATCATAAGACATAATTCTGTTTTGGAAGCTGAAAGATGGCTATGCATAAGAAACATCGATCTTCCTCATTTAATTTGATGAGGTCACGTTGACCATATTGCTCATCCTTAAGTGAAAACCTTCAAGTGTAATTTCCTAGAGTGAAATTTTGGATTGCTGCCTTAAGTACAGTTCCTTCTTTGAGTGAAAAATTCTCTTTTGGTGCAAAAGTCTTGGGTCCCCATGAGAGAAATATTCACATCTATCACCCATAATGATTAGTAAATAAACAAGCACACATTCAACTACCTAATATTGATCATCAAAATAGCTAAAACAACACCATTTGTAATGATTTTACCTTAGATGGGAATTTGGTATAGTCTAGGCACAAGGAGGTGAAAATAACATGAAAAGAGTTCAACTATAGCTTAAAATAGGGAAAAAAATAGTATGAAAAGTGTATGAACAGAGACAAAAACGAAGTCCAACACATACCTATATATGCATGCTAATGTTTCTCATCTTATGGGATATATCCCAGAATTATGTCCCAGCTTCTAATGGTTTCGCTCTTCAAAGTATCTTTATCGTAAACTTCTTCACTACCTCTATTATGGATCTTGTAAAGGAAATGAGCTCAAATTTTGATAAAGTCCACTTAGTAATTTCCTTGAGCTCGTCCTTTGAGTAACCCTTCATTAAGATTCAATGTCCTCCTTCATGCGTTGTCCTTTATTTGATTCTTCTTTTAGTAGTTATTTTTCAAGATCCCTTCCCTTGAATTGTCACCTTAGCTCTGATACCATGTTGAGAAATTTAGTGGAAATGACATAGGATGATTTCTCTTTCTTGATAATTGTTTGTAATGTATTTTTACTTCACTTAATTAGCTTCTTATTCTTTAGATTATTATTAGATATTTTCTTCATCAAACAAATACCAAATCATGAAGAAAAGTAAGACAAATGGCATGATATATTGGCAGTCAGCAATGGCCAAAACTTCTCGAGCTTGAGAGGAAAACCCACAATAATTCTTCTTCTTATAGAATCTTCAATTGACGAATTCCAAGACCTAGACCTCTAACCAAGAACTCCTCCAAGACCAAGTCAATCCTTTCCTTTAATTAAGTAAATCTTTCCTTCTAGTAGCTTCCTCTTTTCCTTCGACCAAGAATTCAAACCTACAACATTGACTCTAATTTCAACCCTTTCTTTCTGCAACTTTCAACCTCCTACAATTCTCACACATGTGACCAAACTAAGGCAAATTTGAGAGATATTATTCTTCGTTGGCCTTAGACTTTTATTCTTATAATTTCGGCTTGAAAGATATATCCTTCACATGCAATATTTGGTCTTCCTTATGGTCTAAAATTCAGTATTTCCTACAATGTGGATTCCCTAATTTACATTGCATCTGTGAGAGATATCAGCTCAAAAAGAGATTCAAAATATCAATTTATTTTGTTGGTTTCATCTCCTCTTCTTTGCTCTTCCTTTGAAAATTTCTTTTCCTTTATCAATTTTTTTTCTTCTTCTTAGATGCTCTAAAAATGTGATTGGCTAGGCTCTTATATATGGGCTTCCTATCCATGCTTCAAGGCCAACTTGTCATTGTCTCTTAGGTTGACTTGTAATTGATAAGGCCAACTTGTTATTTTCATATTTGACAAGGTCTTGGAGGTTCTTTTGACTCTATTTGACTCAAATAAAATTTATTTACAATATGTAACATGCCCAAATGGGTCTTCCATACATGACAATGACCCTGATGACTAGTTGAATCAATGAAAATCCCTATGAGCTCATAATGGGAACTTGATGTAAAAATAAATTTCCCTAAGCATGAAACCCATGCCTCAAGATAAACAATAATAATTTTTTTTTTCTTATTACATCAAATACATAAAATAATGATTACACATGTCATTATGAAGACCAAACCTAGTTACATATTTAAACACTTTAGTCTTTTCTCACTTTTGAATATCACATATCATGATCTCACAACTTTTTTTTTTAAGCTAGATTCTCCAAAAAATTTGCAATTATCTTTAGATATTTATACTTCCAACCTTTTCACTAGATTTTATCCAAATGAATAATGCAAGAAACCAAATTATTGACTAAATTCTAGATGCTGGAGTAGAAGTGACTCCACACTTATTTTTGACAATCATGGATCTAAGATTTTTTAAAGAAAATATAAACATAAAATTTTGTAACACCTCATATTTTAAATGGTTTTTTTCTATGTTTTCCTAGGGTTAAAGCATCACATTGCTTCAATTTCCTTGGAATAGTTGGAGAACTTGAAACATCAATATCTTTCAACAAATAAAGACTCTCATAATTAAAATGTCCAAATCTTGTATAGCATAGAAGAGTACATGGAAATATTCCTTCATTGTATTGAGAAAGATATCAAGGGTTCAGTGCATTAGAAGATGTTCATTGTAGCTTCAATAATCTTTCCTCCTCTGCTCTAGTGATGACAATTCTCTTGTCAAATGCTTTAATTATCTCTACTTCCCATCAAACATGTGAATAGAATAGCCTTTTTGGCAAATCTGAAGAAGCGATAGTAGGTTTCTCAACAACTCTAGAAGGAAGAGTGCATCATGCATAAGAATATAAATACGTCTAGGTAGTTTAAGCATGATGGTGCCAAGACTAGATTCCTTGACACTTGACATGTCTGTAAATTAAACTAATCCATCCAAATCTCTGTTTAGGTCTTCAAACATTAGGGAAATTTTGATGTCTAAAATGGGTCTCCTAAGAAAAATGTACAACCAAAATAAACTTTATAAGAATCAATAGGATTCAATATGACAATGTCAACCATGGGGGCCGATTCACCATTTTTGGAGTAAAAAAGTAAAAAGATTAAAAAATAATAAAATAATAAAACTATGTTTTCAACTCATATTTTCAACTTATCTCCCTAAGGTTTTAGTCAAATTTCAAGAGGAAGTACTCATTGGATGAAAAAATTAATTTGTCATCCAATCATTACCCCTGTTTGTTATAGACATATTTGGGCATTAGAACCCCAAAACTCATATGTCCATAAACCAAGGGCTCTTTAGTTCGTAAAAGTGTTGTTTCATACCCTAAAGGATCATGGTCAACTGATTACATCATTTCCCAGAAGTTCCACCTGAAAAACTACTCAGAACTTGCCAAAACTAGACCATACTGACTGCTCCATGGTCAAGGTGCGATGCATACTGGTTGCCACACTAGCCAGGTGTGATGCATACTGAAATGGCCTTCTGTAGGGTGCGATTAGTGAGAATAGACAAATGGTAGAGACATTTTGCTAAGTGGAAGCTCATGGAATCTTCTAGAAACTTCTCCTATGACACTTGCCTTTCTGAATTTGCCCAAGGATGAGTAAGAGATCAATGAAATCTCCAAGTGGAACCCAGAACTATTAGTGGTATGACACTAATCAAAAACCCAAAGCTGACTCACACCCTTGCAAGACATCTATAAATGGATCCCTCATCTAAGAGATCTAGAGGCTGGAATTTTGTAATTTGTAAGGAAGTGCTATTGGTTTATCTATGAGAAGAGACATTGCATTGTTGGGTGATCTTGTTTTTCATGAGGTGAAGAGGGCTTTTATGCTGGGAGGATGATGCTGGATCAGAAAACTAGGTTGCAATCCTCTCTTCTACTATTAATAAAGTTCTTTGAGTTTTCCTCCATATAATCGTGTATTTGTGAATCTTATTGTTTATGAATGCAATTGTATGGTCAATGCATTTCTGATTCTGCATTGTTTATGATGTTTTAGATAGATATTCTTTGATGGTTTTATGTTACTTTGACTCTACAGGTACTCTTTGAAGTGGGACAAGTAGGAGAAGAGTGGAAAATTCTATAAAGGGAAAGAGAAATCAAGCAAGGATCAAAGCAAAAGATCTAGGTTGGTCCTCTTTTATTCCCTCTTATCTATTACACCTAAAGGAAATCTCAAATTGCTTTGATTGTTTTTTTCTAAGATAGCTACCCATCTTAGTGGGACTAGCAGTTCGAATCGACACTAGTTTTCCCTGAAACACTGTTTCATACTTTCGATGGACACTGCTACACGAAAAATGAGAAATACATGAAAAAAACGTGATTGCAATCATGTTTTCTTGTATTTTTCATTTTTCCTGTAGCAGGATCCATCAAAAGTATGCAACATGGGTACACCTTGGATGAGGAATAAAATTCTACATACAAATAACATTTCCTCTTAAAATTTGAGTAAACTCATAGGGAGATAAGTTGAAAATACGGCTTGAATATATATATATATATATATATATATATATATATATATATTTTCATCTAAAATTTGATGATGTAATGTAATCTTATTTTATTATTTCCACTATTATTTTATAATTTCCTTAGGAGGCCCATATTAGACCTTAAAATTCTCGTAATAGAAGTATTTTTAAAAGGTTATAAGGCATGTTGGACTTGTATCAAGAAGCCACACATCTCTCTAAGAAGAAAACAAAGTATGACACAAATATTAAGCTACCCCAATACTGCAATTGGAAGCAATAGAATGAGAAATTTGAATTTATTTAAATTTAATTGGATCTAATTTTTTACCTTTATCTTCTTTCTACTTTCAATTGTCCTTGATTTTCTCCTAGTGGATTATGCATGTTTTCACATCATGTCTATCTTTGTTGCAACAAATACAATGAAGATCATATCATTCTCCTAGATGGTGTTTATGTCCCCCGCCTCACAAGTTATTTCCGCCATGTACCCTTGAGGATGGAGTTTTGATCAAGTCACACTAATTTTTCATATGATGGAGTTTTTTCTTTATCTTGCTAAAATCACGTTCTTCTTTTTTGCAAATTTTTCCAGTAGGTTATCAAAAAGTAATGGCCTTGATTTGTGCACTAGCTTGTGGGAACTCAAGCTAGTGAGAGTACCTAGGATAGAGTTCTTTCACAAATTTTATGGAATTAATTCTCATTTTAACTCTAGTGGGATCTATATCATGCATGATGACACTAATATTTGAAGCTAGGCCTAAGGGGCATCATCTTTCAACTTGTGTTAAGGAGTTTGACCATCAACTAAACATTTTATTATTCTCAGTGTGAGTCACATAGATATTCTAAACTCTTAAATGAAAGTTAATAATTTGTAATTCAAACAGTATGGAGTCTCACCACTTCACTTATAGAAGAAACAACAAGGGCATAATATTTTTTGTTCTTGTTCTCTCAAATGGATAGCTCCTTATATGATTTGGTCTTCATGGGTGAATTCTCATCATCCCCTTCATGGATTCCTTTCCATAATTCATTAAAATGAGAGTGTGCTTGATAATTTTGGACCATTCTCTATAATTATCCCTACCAGTTAACGCAACGCTAACAACAAAGATGAGAGAATGCACTTTCAATAAAGTTCTATGCTCCAAGTGATGATTTCAGTGAGGATCAAGTTCACTCATTCTATTTGTATGATGAATGAAAAATTATTTTATATTCTTCTTTGACATGTTTGAGGAAGCATCTTATCAAGCTTTGATATTAAAAATAGATACAACCAAGGATGGGGAAAAATATATCTTGGACCTCACATGGAAGTAAAAATAAAACCATACCATGTAATAATGTCAAGCACCATAAAATTTTAAATGTGAGAGGGGTCCATGGGAATATAAGTAATTTCCACAACTAAATAAGAGTCATAATTAGTTAATTAACACTTAAAAAATAAACAATGTCTAAGGGTCGCCAATCCACCAGAAACCCCTTTGCAAATCACTGCATATTGAGGCCATTAATGTAAATAAGAAGCATATCAACTGGAAAAAGCTCATCTTACATATTGTCGTGGTTACTAAACATTATTTTTTACATCCCATAGCTTATTTGAAATGTTCATATCAATGTAATTGAAAATCACAAAACTAATCAATTAATATGTGCTTAGAAGTGACAGAAATTGGTAATCTTATGCTAGAATTTAGGGTAAAAAATATGGTTTCACCCATATTTCACCACAATAAGGATGAAAATATAGTCCCTTTTTGGTCCTTGATAAAGTTAAGTTACAAATTCCTATCATGTTGTCTTTTTAATCCATCAAATAATAGAATAAAGGGGGACAAAAATTTGAAAAACATGCCTTCAAAAGTAGCAAAGTGAGTCACTCTTCGATTTAAAAAAAAAAAATATTTCCTCCAAATAGTTACAAACCTTTAGTTACTTTCCAAAGGACAAGAAACCCAAGGAGGAAAATGTAACTAATCCAAATTCCCTAGGATACAACCAAAAAAATAAATCTTGCCCACAAATTAACCACCACCCTCTCTAATATTTTGGAAAGAAAAGCTCCTCACCATGTCGATTTAGGATGAATTAGTGCTACACATTTAAAAAATACTCCAATGTACTTCTTATACTCATGTTTCACGAGGTCCTTGCAGAGAAACTCACATCGACTAAGTTAGGATAGGAGCGTTAGAGAAACGATAAGGAGAGTTAGGGAAATGGTGCGACTATGATGGCAGGGAATCTGTGAAATGACTGAGGTCAAGTGCATTTCTATGACTTGGGATGGTAGGGAATCGATAGTGAAGGAGTTACAAAGAGAGGAAAAAAAGGCCAAAATTTGTCGTAGGTACCATGTCACGTTAGTATGAAAACTCGTAAATTTGGTTGTCATTGTATTAATGACAATGGAGTTATATAACATAATAGAGTGACCCTTGGGATTAATCCTACAAGGAAGGTTCCTATTCTAATTTTTCATATTTCCCTTAATTGACATACTTACAAGTTATTCACCCAATCCTAGAGGATTATTTTTGTAGTAGTGATAAATGATTTTTTTTAGCAATAACTTGGTTTTGAAAAATAATGACAAGGAAATACTACAAAAACAAATGATAGGAGAATAAGATTAATATAAAAAATTTAAAACCATTATTACATTATCACAACTAAGACAACATAATATTGTGATAAATAACAAAAAATTACGTCACATTTTGATTATCAAAATCATCATGACAATGTCCCATTATACAACTAACGTCACATTGTAAAATGACACAAACATGGTATGGAAAAATGACTTCCTAATGCAATGAAGACACTGAAAAGGCACATTATGACAAACAAATCTTACTGTCACAATATGTCTAACAAATATTCTGAAAAATATAATTAAAAACAAAAATTAGAAATGGAAAAAAGTGATTAAAAAAAAGAAAAAAAAAATAATATACAAGTATCACCATCAAAATGCCAAAACAAAAAGAAAATTAACAAAAAAAACGAAGAAAACCTTCATGGCATATGTTGGGCACTTAAAAAAGCAATGTCCACCTTGGGAAAAATGATCATCCATTACCAACATGTTCAATATGAGTAGCCATAGTCTATTATGATTAACGATAGTCTACCATGGTCAACATGGAAAAATATAGTCAACCATGACTACCCATTGTATCTGATTTTTAACAATGCTTAGCATGGTCTAGCATATTCAACCATAGGAAACATATTCAAGCATGGTCATCCATAGTTAATATAACCTATGATAGACAAATTTAGTTTAATGTGGACATCATTGTCTACATGCTCAACATTGTAGAGATGGATAAACATGGTCATCGATATTCAACATGGACATCTTAGGTAACCATGGATGACCACATCCATGAAAACATGTGTCTTCAACCTTCTTTATACATCTTTTACCATATTCGTTATATATATTTTACTACCAATTATTTCGTACAATGTGATGAAAACAAATCTACAACTATATGAAAGCAATGAAAAATCCGTGCGGAATTCTAGTATGAAAAAATCATCATTGCGATGCAACATTACAAAAAAAGTATCTGAATGAATTTGTGAAAAAAAATGATGTGAAATGGCTATGAAAACAAAAGTTGTGACAATCTGATTAAACAAAACCATCATTACATTGTTATAAACAAACCAATGCCATATTTTGACAAACAACAAAAAAAGACATCATATTTTGATGATTAAAAAACATCATCACAATGTCATGTTATAGAATTAACATAGCAATGTAAAATGACATGAATATGATATGAAAAAAATAATGTTGCAATGTCACAAAAGACATCCAATGGCACATTGTGAGAAATAATTGTTTTCATCACATAGGTTTAACAAATATTATTCAAAAACAAAATAAGAAATTAATAAGGAATAACATAAATTCAAGAAAAAAAATTACAAAATAAAATGGCACACAAGTAACCACATTTAAATGTGAGAACCAAAAGAATAATAAAAAAGTACCAACAAGAAAACCTTGGTGGTGTAATGTTATGCATGTAAAAACCAATGACAAACTTGGGAAAAATGGTCAACCATCACCAACATGGACAACCATGTTTAAGATGGCTAGTCGTAATCAATATTATTCACTATTAGTCTACAATGGTTAACATGGCTAGCCATGGTTTTCAATTTTGAACCATGCTTAACATGTTTAACCATGCTCAACCACATTTAATCGTAGGAAACATGTTCAACTATGGGAAACCATTGCCAATGATAATTTATGTTTGAAAACTTTAGTTTTATGTGCACCTCATGGTATACATTGTCAACATTCTCAAAATGGTAAATTAAGGTTGCAAAAATTGAACATGGGAAACCATGGTCAACATAGACAACATGGACAACCATGGCCAACATAGACAACATGGACTAACATCTTCATGGTAAACCATAACATGACCATATTTAACCATATTCAACCATGTTCAAATATGGTGAAGCAAGTTTAACTATGGCCAAATATGGTCACAAAATGTTTTCCATGGCCAACCTTATGTAGGAACATAACATAAATACATTGTTACATTAATGGTTGACCACCATTGAAAATTTTAGGGGCTAATATTCACAGGTAGGCTAATTTTACATGATTTTTCCAAAGACAAATATCACCATTTTCCATATTTTCTAAAAATTATTCGCCCAAATTTAATTTACCTTAAAAATCACCAACATTATATAGAATATATATATAAAATCATTATAAACTTGAATAATTTTATGAATATATCAACAAAAGTTTTAAAGTTTTCATATTAGGGACTAGTAAGATTCGCCAATCTTTTTAAACTTCAAGATAATTTTCCATCCTTAAAATTTTCCTTGTTGACCACAGTCAATCATAGTCAACCTTGTTAACCCTCTTCAACCATTAATGTTATATTAACATTAACATCAACATGGTGAACCATGGTTCAAAAACTTTAATGTCACAATGCTCAACACTAATGTAACATAAATACATTGCTACATTAATGGTCAACCAAGGACAACCCTAGTCAACCATGGGAAATCCCCCTCAACCATGGTCAATGTTGTAAATAAAGGTCAAACATGGTCAACCTCATCAACCTTGTTTAACAGTAGTCAACCATCATCAACCATCAACCACCCTCAACAACCATCGTTAAAAATTATCAACCATGGTAAACCTCCTTCAATAATTTTTGACCATAGTAAGATAATTGTAGAGCCTCTAACTTGCAACTAATTATCCATCATTACCTACAGCTTTTCCTCACTTATCCCTCTCTTTTGCCCTATTTTCCTCATAAACCTACCCAGATCATTACATTTGATGTCTTTAAGCATGATTGGTTAACTTTGCTAATGTTTGACTGTTTGTCTAGATTTTTGACATATGCACAGAGATTCCGCAGCTGTCTGGCAATTCCGCAGCCATTCAGCAATTCCGCAGCTATCTGGTCATTCCGCAACCTTTTCATTGATCTCCATGTTCCACGTGTCATTTTGCAAAACGAATCACATGGGCACGTGGGAATGAAGGTGTTAAAGGTTCCTATGCTATTGGTTCAGTCAGCAACGCCACGCATACCTCCGGTCAACGTGGATCAAACTTCGGTCAACAGAGCCAGCTCAAACGGTGCTGCGTAAGCTGAAAGGTCACGTCACTCCAGATGGCGATTCCTCCACGCTACGCAGGTTATGGGAGACAGGATCCAACCTTGGATTCAACCTCCATGACGACCGTACCCTCCAGAACGCACACGGACCTGTTTACGTGTTGCTGAACCATTTAATCAGCATGACTATTAGTTAATTTCTCGTTTCATGTTTTACGCAGTAGGCAGTTGTTCATACACCTATAAATCCAGTGTCTGCGTACGCTTAAGGATTAGTCTTCAGTTATTTTGTTTATGTAATTGCTGCAATTTTAGCGTATCCAGAAACTCTGTTTTTGAAGCTGCTGTTTCGGCACTTTTTACTGTAATTTCTGCATATGAGTTAATAGAAGACTGTGATGTTTTGACTTCAAGTAGCTGATATCTCCTTGGGTTTTTTGGATGGAGGGCCCCCATTCATAACAGCCTTTGTACAGTAACTTTATCTTCATGTTCTTTCCATTTCCTTCTTTCGAATTCAGCAATTTTCCTTTTATTTAACGCATGTACAGTTTTGATTTACTTTCATTTCCAGCATTTATTTTAAACTGATCAACATTGTTTTCTACAGGTTTTAGCCCGGGATTGTGTGTCTTTGTGTATTTGCTTTATCTCTGATGGTATTTTCAGTTGTCATATTCATAGTTGCTGCCTTTATTCTGTTTTTCTAGCTTAATTTCTAGTTTAGTTTCTCAAGCTGTATGCTAACACATTGATGGTCTCCTTATCATAAGTTGTTCATCTTTAAGAGATCAGAATACTAATAAATTACAGCTTGCTTTGAGTAGCTTTTGACTTATATCACTAACTCTTTCTTCACTTGTTACACATAACAATGTATGTTGGAAGCAGAATGCTGGAGAAAGGCACAGTGGTGTTATAATTTGTCATTTAGAGCTTTATCACTTTTTAGACTTATCTCTAACTACTTCTTAATCGTGTTTTACATAGTACTATATGTTGGAAGCAGAGTGTTAGGAAGAGATGAACATTATCATTGGTCTTTAAAGTGGTTTTCTTACCTTTTTATTTGCAGCAGCATGAGTAGTGACTAGTGCCATTAGAAAGTGGTTCTTTGCTTTCAGTTCATTTCAAGTTATTTATTTCAAGCTCTTTCTTTGCAAAGTTTAGAAGGTAGTTAGAAACCACCAGCAACACACACTCACTCATTTAGAAATCACCTTACACACACTATCACTCATCTGTTTATAAAACCTCCATTCCATCTTAGGAAGATAGATTGACCACAGACAACACCCCCAAACGACAAAAAGATCTAAGAGGTTGCTTAAGTACATATAGTACACCTTCACTTCATCAGCTTACGAGCCCCTGGTTGACAATTTATGATAGCAATTTAGACAACACTAAATTGACTAAACATTTTGGCGCCGTTGCCAGGGAAGTGAAATTAAGTAGCCATATTCTTAGAAAAAAAAAACATAAAATTTCAAGGAAAGAAGTTGATAACCTATCAAAGTATGCTCTCCTCTTTCACTTCAAAGTGATTTGGAGGATCAGAAAAGAGAAAGTTATTGATTCAGTAGTTTCTTGAGTATGCTCTCTTCTTGCACCTAGAGTGACCTGGAAGATCAGAAAAAGAACTATTAACTTGACTTGAAGAAAAATAATAAAAAAAAATGACATGCATAGAGCTAGAGATTCTAGGGGAAGGTTTTTAGCTAGAGCTCGAAGTTCAATTTTTACAAGTCCATCTGCTTCAAGGGATAGACAAGAGACACCTCCCTTATCTCCAACCGACACTCCTAGTCCTAGAATTCCTGGAATTCAAGAGCCAAGAATTGACTCTCCCACACCTTCTATTGAATTTGAACCAGGAAAAGACTCTTCTCTTTCTCCTACAGAAAGACCAATTGTAATTGAGGAAGTAGAATCACCTGAAGAAGAAGGAGAAATCTCTTCTCATTCACCCTTTGTAGAGGAACCAGAAGATTTTGAAATCCCTAGGGGAACCATCATGGCAGAGGAAGAAGGAGATGGTAGAGGTAGAGGTAGAGGAGGAGGAGGAAATAACAACAAC
The DNA here is from genome assembly GCA_031772625.1 of Pinus tabuliformis. NCBI lineage: Eukaryota > Viridiplantae > Streptophyta > Pinopsida > Pinales > Pinaceae > Pinus > Pinus tabuliformis. The sequence continues at coordinate 357,584,924 of CM062814.1, read as the reverse complement.
AATAATGGAGGAGGTAGAGGTCCCCTTGGAGGAGGAAATAGAGATGGGGATAACTCATTTGGGTTTCCCATTGTTAATGAGGATTCCCGAGCTACTATGAAAAACATATCGCCATCTGTCCTCCCAAATATCCATGGGTTAAGAACTGAGGACCCTGAAACATTTTTATTTGAGTTTGAAGTTGTGTGTCGAACTTATGACTATCTGGATGACTCTCAGAAACTCAAACTGTTCCCTTCAACACTGAAAGATCAAGCTTTGAAATGGTTCATGGGGTTACTCACTCAATCCATTAGGTCTTGGGATGAGATGAAACAAACATTTTTGGATAGGTATTTGGACTATTGTATGCCTACTAATCACAAGGACGAGGTATTTAAAATGATACAAAGAGAAGATGAGAGCTTAGAAGATTTACTTGAAAGATTTCAATATAACCTGAAACAAGCAAAAATGAGTAATTTGGATGAAGAGACCTTAAAAGCCCTCCTATTAAAAGCCATTAGAGATGAATGGATAGATATCTTGAATATGATGGGGAAAGGGGATATATCTCAACTTTCACTCAATGATGTAGCAGAACTATGTATCCATCTCTCAAGAGGCAAATCAAAAACTCAAAAAGGGCCTAGAGATCCTTCTCTCCTTAGAGCAAACAAATCTGCAACGAGATCAGTAAGTAGGGCTGAAATCGGCAATATGCTTGATGAATTCAAAACTGACATCTTAGGGAGTCTTAGTGAACAATTAGATACCCTTAAGATTCACAATAAACAAAAAGCAGAAGCTGAGGCTTTGGCCATTTTTTGCCCGAAATGTAGAAAGAAACATGCTTTAAGGGAATGTCCCTTGGATGCACACGTTGTAGAAACATGCGTAATTTGATCAGAAACTCATGAGACCAAGGATTGTCCTTCAATTCCTGGCCTCAAAGCAGACTTTCAAGAGGATCCAAATACACTTGAATCTCTCTGTTTTGTTGCAAGGAGACCTTGGCAAGGGCAACAGAATCAAGGGTTTAACAACTCTATGAATTTTCAATCCCAACCAAATTGGAATCCTTGGCAACAACCTTGGCCTCAACCTTAAAATGCTTTTCAAGCATGGATGCAAAGCATGCAAAATCCTTATGGGAGACTTGCTCAATTCTATCAATATCCTCCATCTTTTCAGAATCAGCAAGCTCCACAACTTCCAAATCAAGGTCAACAATTATCATTGCCATACCCTCAACAACAACAACCTCCTCAACAAAATCAAAATTCTCAACTCTTGCTTCAATCCCAGCAGAAGTCAAATCAACTTCCCTCTCAGCCATTGCCAAATCCAAATAATAGGAACCCTCAAAATGCTTACATGATGGAAGGTCAACCATTCCCTACCTATATGGTTGTTCCTCTCAATGAAGTACAACTCAGATCAGGTAGAATCCTAGATCAACCTTCTACAAGTGTTCAACAACCAAGCATTTCTGAGGAAGAATCTCTCAAAGTCAATAAGGGTTCTGAAGTATCACTTCAAAACCAAAATATCCAAAAAGAAAAAGAAAAAGAATCAACCTCTACAACTCCCATAGTTGAGCAACCTACATCTTCAGCTACACCTCCTTTTCCTGAAAGATTACAAACTGACAAAGGAGTGGAAAAGCAAATTTGGCTGCCTGACTATAGTTTTCTAGATGAATTGAAGAATGTCTGTATCAAGATTCCCTTGTTACAAGCCATTAAGGAAATTCCCATTCTAGCAAAGACAATAAAGGAGTTGAGTTTGAAGAAAACAGGAAAGAGAACCAGAGATACCAAAAGGATACATCTAGTTGGAAAAATTGCAGACATTATGATGGGTAAGATTACCATGCAAAAGTATGTGGATCCCGGTAGCCCTATTGTCAAAACTCATATTAATGGGGTTGAAATCCCAAATACTTTGATTGACTTAGGAGCCGCTATCAACATCATGAGTAGACAGACCATGGATCAGTTAAAGCTTCCTAATCTTCTCTTTACACCTACTTTAATGCAACTTGCAGATCGATTAATCATTAAACCTGATGGTGTATTGGAAGACATTCCAGTCTCCCTAGACTCTTGGGAATATCCAGTTGATTTTATGATTTTAACTCCCAAGAACAATCTAGGAGGACATCCTCTTATCTTAGGAAGACCTTGGCTAGCAACAGCTGATGCTTTTATCAGTTGTATGTCTGGAGACATGTATATATCAGATGGTAATTCCACCAAGAAATTCAACTTGTATCCTCCAGCAAAGGCAATAACAGAAATAGGAGAAGATGAGTGGGTCGATGATGAGGATACTATACAACCTGTTCTAACCATCTCTGAGATCAGTGAAGACAGTCAAATTCTAAATACATTGGAAAATTTCGAAATACCTTTAGAATATGACTCTACACAGTTTCAGTTAGATGCAGACATTGAATATCTCTCCTCTAGACAGATGTCTCTCTTCTCAATGGAAGAGTTTGGTAGTTCTACAGTTGAAATCCTTCCAGGAAAAACATTGAACATTAACAGAAACTTGGAAAGACCAGAACAAGAAGAATTAACCAAACTTTTGCAAAAACATTCCACTGCATTTGCATGGGAATACACTGACATGAAAGGAATCGATCCTAAGACTTGTATTCATCACATCTATATTGAAGAAAACAACAGACCTATTAGGCAACCACAAAGAAGGATGAATCCAAACCTTAGGGAAATCGTGAAAGAAGAACTCCAGAAATTACTCAAGGTAAACTTCATTTACCCCATTTCAGATAGCCAATGGGTTTCTCCCTTGGTTATAGTGCCCAAAAAGAATGGTAAATGGAGAGTTTGCATTGATTATCGAGAATTGAACAAGGCAACCTTAAATGATCATTTTCCTCTACCTTTTATTGATCAGGTACTAGACAATTTAGCAGGTAAAAAGTATTTCTCATTCTTGGATGGTTTTAGTGGGTATAATCAAATTCAGGTAGCACCTGAAGATCAAGACAAAACCACATTTACTTGTCCTTGGGGAACTTTTGCCTACCGAGTACTCCCTTTTGGATTATGCAATGCACCTGCTACTTTTCAAAGGGCTGTATTAGGTATCTTTTCAGATCTAATCCATGATTGTGTAGAGGTCTATATGGATGATTTTACAGTTTACGGTAATACATTTGAAGAAGCTTTGGAAAATTTGGAAAAAGTACTGATAAGATGTAAGGAAACAAATCTTTCTTTAAGTCATGAAAAGTGTTTTATGATGTTTACTGAAGGGATTGTTTTAGGACATCATATTTCAGGAGATGGGATTAAGGTTGATAGATCCAAAGTAGAAGTCATCTCTAAGTTACCTGTTCCAAATTGCTAGAAAGATGTTAGAAGTTTTCTTGGGTTTACTGGATATTACAGAAGGTTTATTGAAAACTTCACTAAGATAGCATCTCCTCTTTTCAAATTGCTTACCAAAGACTGTGAGTTCAAATGGGATCCTGAATGTCAGTCTGCCTTTGAAGCTTTAAAGACTAGAATATCTAAAGCACCCATCTTAAGGGGGCCAAATTGGAAACTCCCTTTCCACATTTCTACTGATGCTTCAGATACAGCTCTAGGAGCTGTTTTGGGACAAAAGGATTTGATCCCTTATGCCATTTATTACACCAGTAAAAATTTGACTCCCACTGAGTTAAATTATACTGTTACAGAAAAAGAGTTCTTAGCTGTGGTACATGCGATCAATAAGTTTAGACACTACATAACCGGCTATGAAACCTTTGTCCATACTGATCACTCTGCCATAAGATATTTAATGAACAAACCTGTTACTAATGGCAGAGTTACAAGATGGCTTTTACTTTTACAAGAATTCAACATTACTGTGTTAGATAGACCTGGAAAACAAAACACAGTAGCTGATTTCTTGTCTAGAATCCAAAACACTAATGAAGATTCTCCAGTAGAAGATAAGTTTCCAGATGAATACTTGTTTGCAGTAACTACCAAGACTCCTTGGTATGCAGATATGGTTAATTATCTAGTTACAGGGAAGCTACCTCTACACTTATTTCCTAATGAGAAAAGGAAAATCATTCAGGAGAGTTCACATTATTCTTGGATTTCTAATGAATTGTTCAAAACAGGGCCAGATTGTATAATCAGAAGGTGTGTTTGGGAAGATGAAATGCCTGACATCCTTAAGGCATGTCATGATGAACCATGCGGCGGGCACTTTGCTGACAAGAGGGCAGCCTATAAAATCCTTTCTCTAGGATATTATTGGCCTTCTCTCTTTAAAGATGCAAAGCAGTATGTTAGAAGGTGTGATAGCTGCCAAAGAGTTGGGAGACCAACTCCTTCAAATGAAATGCCACTACAGCCTCAGGTATGCATCGAACCCTTTGAGAAATGGGCTCTAGATTTCGTTGGACCAATTAATCCACCATCAAAGCAAAAGAAGTATATACTGGTTTGTACTGATTATGTTACTAAGTGGGTAGAAGCCAAAGCTTTGCCTTCTGCCACTGAAAATTCAGTTGTTCAATTTCTTTTTGAGGATATTTTCACTCGTTTTGGTGTCCCAAGGGAAATTGTGACAAATCAGGGAAGCCAATTTACATCTAAATTGATGGAGAAGCTGATGGAGGAATATAAGATCAAGCACAGAACATCTACTCCATACCATCCTCAATCAAATGGCCAAGTGGAATCTACCAATAAAGTTCTTGAAGGCATTATCACCAAGACTGTTCATCTTCATAGAAGAGATTGGGCGGAAAGGCTTCCTGAAGCCTTATGGGCCTATAGAACTACATGGAGGAACACAACAGGACATTCTCCCTATGAACTTGTTTATGGGAAGGAAGTCCTGCTCCCCATTGAGTTCCAAATCAAGACCTTCAAGATGGCAGTCCAATTGGGGATGAGCCTCTCGGAAGCCCAAAAACACAGAATGGACCAGCTTAATGAACTAGATGAAATAAGACAAGATGCAATTCTAAGGACCGATCTAGTTCAGCACCAAAGATCTAAATGGCATGATCGTCATATCAAAGAAAGAAAGTTTTAGAAAGGAAATTGGGATCTATTGTTTGATTCAAAGTTTAAAGACTTCAAAGGAAAATTTCAAACTCAATGGCTTGGGCCATATGAGGTTGATGAAGTCTTTAGTAATGGAGCAGTTCGAGTGAAAACTATTGATGAATTTCATACTCCTCTTATTGTGAATGGCCATCGCTTGAAGATCTACCAGAAGCCACTCTCAAAAGAGGAATTTGTCAAGTTGTTTAAAGAAGATTCTGCAATTAGGTTGGTGGAGAAGGATTCTTCTCCTCCATCAGCCTAATCTTTGGTTTTTGGAAAAAAAAAAAAAAAAAAAAAAGAGAGAAAAAAAATAAAAGTATAGGCCTGAAAACCAGTCTCTGATTGGCAGTCCTATGCAGAAAATCTGAGGTGAAAATCAGGGTCACCTGACACCTCACATTTTCCAAAAAAAAAAATCCCTCTTTTCCTTGTTCCATCTCATTTCATTATTTCATCCATTTCATTCACCATCTCATTCATCCAATCATTCTCACTCCACCTCATTTCTTTCCATCCATCCATCCATTACATTCCATCTCACCAATAAAGTCATTGTCAGATTTATTTCACACAGCTAAAGTTGTTTTGTGCAGACAGAAGGGTATCACTGCAGTTTCCGCAGCTGAGGAGCAATTCCGCAGCCAACATCCCAATTCCGCAGCCGATACACTTTCTGCACCTGTATAAAAAAAAACACAGTCTGTTTAGGAAGGAATCTGCAGTCCAAAAGTCATCAGCAAAAATTGAAAAAAAGGTCATGTAGCAGCAATAAGAAATGAAAGGTTAGCACAGATGAGCAAAAGGAATCAAAGCGCGGATACATGAGGTATGAGCTAATTTCTAAACTTACGGTTATAACATTTTGCATGGTTTACGGGTTGTGTTTTCAGCCATTTAATGTAATGATTACCAGTCCTTTCCATTACTCGACCGGAAATCCACGTATCCCTCAACCTTGATAGTTCCTATTCATCACGATTTTTAAAACTCAAGCACGGCTGCTCTTCCATTTAAATTCCTGTACCTGAGTGACGTAGACAATTGTACTACGGCTCTCTGCGTTATGATTCCGCAGCCAAATGTACACTCATCACCGATGTCTAAGGGACTTAACCGTTTCTTCCCATTATTTATAACCCTCCTACGCATAATTTCATTCACGCTGTTGATTCAGTTCCACATTTCCCTTGTTTTTCCACTGCTCTACCTTATTCACTACTCTGCCACCGTAACCATACTCTGTTTTCTCCTCTGCTAAACTTCGACCACTGTTGTGAGTGTATTACGGCTGTTGTGTTGAAGCCGTAAATCTATTGTGTTGAAGCCACTGTTGAAGCCGTATAACCCTTTCTCCAAAGTATTAAAACAGAGCCGTAAGACAAGCAGAGAGCTGATGGGTAAACTTTTGAGGGCAGAGCCAGAGGGCTCTAAATTTCTGGAAGGATATCCCCAAGTCAAAGACGCTTTGCAGAAGGCAAATTGGCTCCAGTGCATCCAAAAATTCAAGGGTTATCATAGAGAGGTCACGAAGGCTTTTGCACGTTCTTTCAGAGACAAAGACAACCAAGTGGAGATAGGAGATCTGAAATTTACAGTCACCGAAAGCAGTTTGGCACAGGCCACTTCATTACCACAAACTGGAGAGAGATGGTTTAAAAACCGATCAGTACAAGACCAGCAATGGAAGCAAATTCTGAAAAGTCCAGGTATGGACACTAGCATTTTTACAAAGGGAATCCCTGTTAGTCTTGTCAAAGAAGAATGGACAACTTTGCTTCTGTTAATACAGAAATTCTTTACATGTGAAGGAAGATTTGGAGTTTTGTATGTCTATCATGCCAAAGTTATGATGCATTTCTTAGGAGAGCATGACATTAACCTTCCATACTTTTTACTCTCAAGCCTTAGAAAAATGTGCTCAATAGTCCAAAGAAACCCAAGAAACATTGAGCCACATTTGTACCATCATGGGCTTGTCAAGATACTAGTTGAAGAACAATTGAAAGCAAAAAGAGACACATGGGAAAGATTTCTTGTAAGGAATCATTTCCAAGAGATAGGGGAAGCCTCTGGTGGTTCACCTCAAGTGCCTAAAAAGAGTAGAAGGAAAAGAACAGAGGAAATTACCCCAGAAACTGTTGTCCAAGAAGAAACTGTCCAAGACCTTGTTGAAGAAGAAATTGCTGCACATCATTCTGAAGAAGAAAATGACCCTGAGCCTGCTGTAGACATTGACCAAACAGCCCAAGAAATCATTACAGAAACCCTGCAAGAAATTGTCCAAGAGGCTGCTCAAAAGAAAAAGGAGAGTAGGAAGAGACAAAAGAAAGATAAAGGAAAAGCTATAGCCCAAGAAACCTACCTTACTCCTGAAAATTCCAGTGAAGAGGACACTCAGCCATTAGCACATAGATTGGCCCAACTTCATGAGGCTGCCCTTTCCAAGAAGATGCAAAAACAAAAGCAAAAGCAACAAAAAGAAAAACAGAGCATCACCACCGTGAGAAGGAGCAGCAGGCTACAAGGCAAAATGGGGGCCACAAAGGATAAAAAGTCACTCATTATTGACTTGAGCACACCTGAAAAGGTTGCTACAAGACTTGACTTTGAAAAAAGTCCTCCACATATTGAGCATGATGAGACTAGTCCTCCACGTGAGGAAATTCCTTTTGAGCATGAACCTGAATTTGAGCATGAGCCTAGTCCAAAGAGGTCACCAGAGATTGACCCAGATCAGCAGAAGGTTTATAATTACCTGGAGACGTTAGAACAAGCTGCTGCTGGTCCAAGCACTGTTCTACCTCTTGAGCAGCAAATTCACTCACTCAAACAGGAATATTTTGAGCTTGAAGTTTTAAATCGCCACATCATACAAGAGAATGAAAAATTGAAGGAGCAAGCTAAGGTGGACAAGATGATCCACGATAATACCATGCTTCATTTAGGCCTTTGGCAAAGGAAAAACAGAAAACTAAAGAAGAAATGCAGGAAGCTAAGCGGAGCTTTGGTCAATCTAAAATTCAGATGCTTGGTGAGGAAACCAAGAGTCAATGTGGCTACACAGAGGAAGAGGAGAAGATTAGATGTCTTAGCAGAGGCATCTCAGCAGGTAGATTAAACAATGTTTTCATTGCATGAGGACATGCAACACCCTCGTAGTGGGGGTATGTAGAGCCTCTAACTTGCAGCTAATTATCCATCATTACCTACAACTTTTCCTCACTTATCCCTCTCTTTTGCCCTATTTTCCTCATAAACCTACCCAGATCATTACATTTGATGTCTTTAAGCATGATTGGTTAACTTTGCTAATGTTTGACTGTTTGTCTAGATTTTTGACATATGCACAGAGATTCCGCAGCTGTCTGGCAATTCCGCAGCCATTCAGCGATTCCGCAGCTATCTGGTCATTCCGCAGCCTTTTCATTGATCTCCATGTTCCACGTGTCATTTTGCAAAACGAATCACATCGGCACGTGGGAATGAAGGTGTTAAAGGCTCCTATGCTATTGGTTTAGTCAGCAACGCCACGCATACCTCCGGTCAACGTGGATCAAACTTCGGTCAACAGAGCCAGCTCAAACGGTGCTGCGTAAGCTGAAAGGTCACGTCACTCCAGATGGCGATTCCTCCACGCTACGCAAGTTATGGGAGACAGTATCCAGCCTTGGATTCAACCTCCATGACGACCGTACCCTCCAGAATGCACACGGACCTGTTTACGTGTTGCTGAACCATTTAATCAGCATGACTGTTAGTTAATTTCTCGTTTCATGTTTTACGCAGTAGGCAGTTGTTCATACGCCTATAAATCCAGCGTCTGCGTACGCTTAAGGATTAGTCTTCAGTTATTTTGTTTATGTAATTGCTGCAATTTTAGCGTATCCAGAAACTCTGTTTTTGAAGCTGCTGTTTCAGCACTTTTTACTGTAATTTCTGCATATGAGTTAATAGAAGACTGTGTTGTTTTGACTTCAAGTAGCTGATCTTTCCTTGGGTTTTGTGGATGGAGGGCCCCCATTCATAACAGCCTTTGTACAGTAACTTTATCTTCATGTTCTTGCCATTTCCTTCTTTCGAATTCAGCAATTTTCCTTTTATTTAACGCATGTACAGTTTTGATTTACTTTCATTTCCAGCATTTATTTTAAACTGATCAGGATTGTTTTCTGCAGGTTTTAGCCTGGGATTGTGTGTCTTTGTGTATTTTCTTTATCTCTAATGGTATTTTCAGTTGTCATATTCATAGTTGCTGCCTTTATTCTGTTTTTCTAGCTTAATTTCTAGTTTAGTTTCTCAAGCTGTATGCTAACACATTGATGGTCTCCTTATCATAAGTTGTTCATCTTTAAGAGATCAGAATACTAATAAATTACAGCTTGCTTTGAGTAGCTTTTGACTTATATCACTAACTCTTTCTTCACTTGTTACACATAACAATGTATGTTGGAAGCAGAATGCTGGAGAAAGGCACAGTGGTGTTATAATTTGTCATTTAGAGCTTTATCACTTTTTAGACTTATCTCTAACTACTTCTTAATCGTGTTTTACATAGTACTATATGTTGGAAGCAGAGTGTTAGGAAGAGATGAACATTATCATTGGTCTTTAAAGTGGTTTTCTTACCTTTTTATTTGCAGCAACATGAGTAGTGACTAGTGACATTAGAAAGTGGTTCTTTGCTTTCAATTCATTTCAAGTTATTTATTTCAAGCTCTTTCTTTGCAAAGTTTAGAAGGTAGTTAGAAACCACCAGCAACACACACTCACTCATTTAGAAATCACCTTACACACACTATCACTCATCTATTTATAAAACCTCCATTCCATCTTAGGAAGATAGATTGACCACAAACAACACCCCCAAACGACAAAAAGATCTAAGAGGTTGCTTAAGTACATATAGTACACCTTCACTTCATCAGCTTACGAGCCCCTGGTTGACAATTTATGATAGCAATTTAGACAACACTAAATTGACTAAACATTAATGTCAATCCCAATCAACCATGGTCTACTAATATTCCCCACACACACCAATAGTGATGGTGGTGGGTCACTTTATTTCGATCAATATTCTCCAACTTGCCCACAAAACTAGTGTCCCAAGTTCTTTTCCTCATAATCGAGACTATGGGTTAGTTTGTATTATATATATGGTTGTTGTGTGCTTTCTCAACTTCTTACAATAGTCACAGACACAACACAACACAATACCCAAATTTAATAAGCCCATAAAACCGAGGGATTAATTTTCTTTAATCAAAAGACTGATCCTAGAAACAGGTGCTTAACCCAAAGGCACTAAGGCCCTTTGGCCATCATTGGTTGGCACTTTCCCTTATTCATAAAAAGTGTTAAACATAAGGAATCTAACCTAGGGATCTTGAGTCTTACCTTATGGCTTCGTATGTGACTGACACTGCTAATAAAGTGCATGAGATATTGGCATGCAATAAAGTTGATACACAAAGGATGCAATAGATGAAATAATGTGCAATGGTTGGGGTCATCAGCAGAGGGGACTTCCCAGCACTTATTGGCACTCCCAATACTTTAGTGTTTTCGAGAAAGTGGTAGAGGAAAACATAACAACAATTGATGGGAATACTTATTTATGTCCTATTTTTCATTTGATAATGTTGCATGAAGTATTCATCAAATACACTTGGCCTTACATCATAGAGGGTCTCTTTATCAAATGAGCACCTTTGAATGGCACAATCATGAGGTGACCATATATGTTGTCATATAAGATTGTGAGGCCTTCAATATGATGGGCCTCCCAATTAGGTGAAAAATAAGGTCCATATAGCCTCTTCTACTAACATAAAGGCTATATTAGACCTTACCTGAAATGAAACTTAATAACATTTTCTTAGCTTCAAATATTTCTTAGTAGGGTTAAATGGATTTTTCATGATTCAAGTTCAAACTTAGATAGATTGAAGCAATACATAATCCTCCCTCTCGATGCAAGGTTACTTAGGGAGCATGATCCAATTTTCTGAGAGTTTTCATGGGAAGGAAATCCTCCTTTAAAAAACACTACCATTATTAATTCTATATAAATAGAAGGCTCGAGTAGCCCATTAGGAAGTTCGTTCTAGTTAGTAGAAGGAGTAGAAGTTGTAGAAGCATGAGAATAACAATAAGAAGTCTAGTTTTCCATTTTTGAAACTTTTTTCCATGTACCAACAATTCTTCAAATAATGAAAGACATATTTGGTTTTAGATCTTAGTTTTATTTTCCTTCAGGGATATGAAATTCCTTGGGCTAGTGCACACCTGAGATGCTCAAAACTTCTTTTGTATCATTACTCCTTATGCATTTTGTTCATTTTTGCAATTTATTTATGAATATCATTTTATGCAAGGTTAATTACCTTGTATCTAAACAATATTTATTTTACAATATTTGATTATTAAATGATATCATTGGTAGTGATTGTAATTTTCATTTAACACCTCTATTTACGCATAATAGTTCACTTTAGTTGTTGGTATATATTTTCTTTCCATCATTGTTTTTTTGTTGTGACTGCATAGTCCCATACTTTTGTAGCTACAAGACACTATACAACCATATATTTTTCTAAATAAATAGTTCTATAAATAATGTGATTTCATGGATATGAGTGCTTTATCATTCCTTGGCCTTACCTTAGACCCTTTTTCTTACCAAGCATGCCTTTATCACATTTTATTACTTGCTAGACTGTCTCCTATAGCAAAACAAAGACTCGTGTAGAAGTTTGCAATTTTCTTTTGAAACTTACCCAATATTGTGTCGAGATCATGATTCATCTTCTTTGATGCGTTACAAAATCTCTGGAATCATGAATATGGATTTAGAAGTAAAGAGACCAAGTAGATTCTTTGACCTAGTTTGTTGTAGAAATTGTCATTTTCTTGTAAAATTAGGGGTTGTTATTTACTATCTTTTACATCAGTTATGTGTTTTATTTCTTTGCACAATATAATATGTATTATTTCATTTCATCACATTTAATATCCATTTCTTTCCTTCATTGTAGTTAGCTTAGATTTACTTATTTTCTTTCATTTCATTTTTTTCCTGTAGAATAGAACAATTAGAATGGTCTTTGTGTAACTAGATATCATCTCAACACATCCACCCATAAAAATTTAGAAAGAGAAAATGATAGTTCTTACTAAACATATAGTGCTAACACCTCTTAAGTTTGTATGAACCCTATGTTGACAATTAAATATCAAACCCTTTTGAGTTGCAGTATTGTTGTTGTGATAATGAGGGCCATAACTTTTTGGTGGCATTGCTATGCAGGTGTCAAAGTATGTACTTTCCTCTTCGCTAGTTAATGACTCTTTCTCTTATTTCAATTTTTGTTACAACAAAAATCATTAGGAATCTTTCATTTCCAAGAATAGAAAAGATGTAGTGGCATTTTCATTTCGAAAAATTACAAAATTGCAAAAATTTACTTCATTCATTTATGCCTTGAAGAGCTAGGGATAAAATAGGAAAGTTCTTGGCAATATCCCCCACTTCCATAAGTATCTAGCCTTTTTCTTGTTGATTCTAAGCCTTCAACCCTGTCCAGAGGAGCTATTAATGCCCTTTTAGGTGAGCAAGAAAGGATCTCTCGCGAGCTTGGAAAATGGGAAATACCTTCAAAATTGACAAATACCATGGCTAAAAATATGCAGCTTGAACTATTCAAACTCCCCATTAGAGAAATATATGGAGAAGCTAAAATGAAGAACATATGTACACATGTCCATCAATGATTTTATGGCTTGAAAACTAAAAATCCAAATACTTTTTATGTTTGAGTTTGTTGCAATTTTCAAGACTTATGACTACACAACTGATGATCAAAATCTCAAATTGGTCCCTCCCTTCTTAAGGATGAAGCCCTTCGTTGGTCCATGGGCCTAGAAGGGGATAGAATCACTTCATGGGAATATATGAAACAAACCTTCAATAAGTATTGGGAATATTTCAAAGAAAGAAAAAAAAGAGACAAGTTATTCAGAATGATTCAAGGAACAGAGGAATCTCTAGAATATTTCAAGGAAATATTTCAGTTGAGTTATAAAAGAGTGAAAAATTACACTCTCGATCCAAATTCCTTCAAGTTAGTTTTACTACGAATATTCAAAGAGGAAAAATTGATCCTGCAAGCCAATGGAGAAATTTGTCTCCATATTTACAATGATATCAAAACGGTATTAAAAAATCTTTCAAGGGTTACTAGAAAAAGAGATAAAGAAAACATAAGTTTGGTAAGTCTCTCATCCTCCTCCTTGATTATTAAAAAGGATATAGGAGCTATGGTAGAGGACCTAAAAACTAAGATCCTACACACCTTTACTATGGATATGGATACACTATGGATAAAGAGAAAACACGAAGAAGCTTAAAGGGAAATAGATATATTTTTACCTAAATGCACTAAAATACATCCTAGGAATGAGTGTTATTTAGATGTCATATAAATATTTTATGTATGTGAAGAAAATAACTCCCCTAACAAATGTCCATTTCAACTAGGTTTGAAAGATATATACCAATGAGAAAAAGGGAGCATGGAGCATTTATGCTTTTTCAATAAAAGGAGGCCACAAAACCTTAGGCAGTTTAAACAAGGTATGGTCTACCCCTCTCCTTTAAATACAAATTTAACCCTTGGTTTCCTCCTAACCCATCACCTAGGTTTATTCCCACTCAATGGCCCTATTCTCCTGAAAATGATGTCTCTCCTTTTCAATCATATCCAAATTGTTCTAGTAGAATATTGCAAAACCAAAATGTTAAGGATCCTATAATTAAACTCCAGTAAGGGACTAGAATTAAAGGTGGTTTTGCATGAAGAGGTCATTCTCCTGTCAAAGGAAAAGCTATATATTACAACGAAACTTGTTGTAAATAAATTATTTATCTTTGGTGGTCGTAATGGAAATTTATTTTTGATGAACTTTTTTGTTCTTTTGACCTATACTTAGAAAAATGCAATAATCAAGTTATAAATGGTTATGTTGAAATTAGATACAAGGTCATTCATGTTGTAGTTTTGCACCATTTAGAGAACAAAGCCATTATGATGCATGGAGGTTATGGAAAGGATGATCCTAACTAGTTGGAGGATTTTTCTCTTTAAATATAGGTAAGAAAATTCAATGGAGTGGAATGCAATCGACCTGGTGGTTTGTGTATCGAGTGTAGAGTTGTGAAATTCTCTTTCCCTTTTCATCTCTAGTGTGCATATTAACTGCAAGTCACGAAAATATTACAACTTTGGATCTTGAGCTTGCTCATGGTTGTGAAAATAAGCCAAAATAAATTAATTCTTCCATTGAAATTAATGAATGAAGTGAATTATCTATCATATCTAAGTCAGGAGTGGTTCGATTACAATAGTAGTGGTTATCGAGGAGGAAACAAAGAAAGTTGTTGCAAATTATTGACATCCAATACATTCTTTTCCTTATGAACGATTTATCTATGATGACAAAATCACTTGTACTCCACTTTTGATTATTCAGGGTTCTGACTCCTTAGCTTCGTAACAAGAAAACTTATTTTTGATCCTATCAAATTTGAGTGGTAGGAAGTGTTTGTACATAGAGGAATTTATGAAGCCACTAAAGTTATATATGTAGAAATATTCCATGAGGTTCATGATTATTTAAAAAACACATGGGGAGGCTTCACACTTTTGTTTTATGAGGCATTCATTAGGAGGAAGACTTTATGTGTTACTAAATTTATTTTTCCTGATAAGAGGAGTGGTGGCATTTTTGTCCTTGTTTCCATTCATAACATTTGATCACCCTACATAATGTGAAGAGGGGATTATGTATTTGAAAAAATAGGAATATCCACCAATCATGTAAAATTTATCGTAATGTATGGGAATATATATTGTGTGCCTTTATATGTTATTATTCTTATCATATTTCTAAAATTCTAAAAAGGATAAATGTTGATTTTTATAATCACGCTTGTCTTGGACAAACAGGAAGATGATGATATGATAAATGTTTGTCTTCCAGTCTCAATTCAATGGATATAAAAGGAAAATAAGAAGTTTGCAGAGGTCCACTTGGAGGATGGTAGTATACAAATGTTGTATTTTCATCTTGCGAGATAAATAAATTTTCATACAAGGAATTTAAGTTGATAACATATAAGATATCGCATGATACAAGGTTGATTCAAGGGGTTTCCATTAAATTTTTTTTTGGTACTACTTTTCACGATTATTAAAGCTTTTTATACTTATGTATATAAGTACAAGAAGGAAAAAGAATATGGTGCCACATGGCAGTCTTCACATTCATGGTTTCAATGAATCACAGGTCGATATGGTCATAGTTTTGTAGTCTATATGAGCCAGAAGTTTTCATAGAATAATTTCAAGATCACTTTGTTATTCCGAGTGACTATACATGTTCAAATTGAAGAATGTGTGGTAGTGTGATTTTTCCTATGGGGTATCAAAGACAACTTATTTGTAGTTGGTTGGTCCCTACAAAGAAAACACAAATAATTGTTTGGTGTTAGTGGAAAAAAATTTGTAAAAAAACAACTGTAAATGGTGAAAATAATTCATACATAAACATGAACTAAAAACTAAGAAATAAACGCATAAAGAATGCTTGACGAAAGAAACATGTCAATAAATTAATTGAAAATGGATCCCTTTATTCACTGCTAAATGTAGAAGAGATACAATAGATGAATATTAAAACACTTGGAGAGAATAGTTTGAGAAATGGTGCTTAAAATTCATGAAAAAGGAGGTTCCTTTCCTCAATCTCTTTGTAAGATTCTTCTCTCTCTAAAAGAAGTATGAAGACTCTCTCAATGGTGAAAACCTCTTCCCACTAGAATGTTGGATTATTGAGGAGAAATTTTTCTAGCATAACAATGCTCTACTTCTTCTTCTTTTTAGTTCTCTAATGGCATGTTTATATAGAGTTTTTAATTCTTCTTCCCTCTCTTGGTTCATTAATGGGAAAATGACTTATGAATATGACAAGAGAATCCCTTAGGGGTTGGATATCTCTAGGTTGAATTGAAATTGGTTGTCCTTGACAGGTGCATGTCATGGAATACCATATTCCAAGTTTGTGAAGTGGTCCTAGACTGTTGATTCAAACTTTCTCTTGATCGCACAACTATTGAAATAAAATTTGTGCATTTGCTAATTTCACTTGTTGGATGGGCCACGTGGGTGGATTTTATAATTGAAACCTTTGGAGAATTTTTTAATTTTGTATTTCATAATGTTTTCAGCTACAATGTCTTCACCTGTACGTTCTGTTGGACAACTTTGGTTGTCACTTGGATTTCACAAATGTGCATACGATTTTTTTGTGCTAACATAATGAGTTAAGTAATTGGCTTCCTACATTATCTTATATTATTTTTTAAGTTGGTGGGAAGGAAATAATTTCATAGCAATGTGATTCAATAAGTCGACTACTACTATGAACAAGAGTAGATCACCAAGAAAATTGGTTATTAACCTCAAAAACTATTCTCAATTAAAAATCATCCTTATGGATCATTTTTTTTGAAGATGCTTCTTTAATTAACCTTTCGAGGAAACCTGATGGTGATGTATTTATTATGATGGACAAAGAGATGGAAAAAGAAAAAAAGAATTTGAAATAACCAAGAAGAAAACAGAGAGTAACAAAATTTTTTTATGGAATTTTGTACGACATGGGTGCCAACACATTAGCTAAGAAACTAGAATATAATATGGGTGAAGTTGGAGAAATATATGAATGTTTCAAGAGTTATTTCTAGGGGTGTCATTGTGGCTTTATCAAGAATTTGATAGTTGTCACCAGAAATGGGTGTTGGTAGTATAGTTGGGTTAATGGAGTCTTTTCTCATGTGCATGGTACATGGGGTTCAAATAATTGAATTGTGTGATAAATCTTATAGAAATGGAAAAGTCGTCATGATAAGAGTTTTCAATCATTTTATAATCTCATGAAGCAAGAATAATGGACTTCCAATAAAGTAGATACTTCATGTTTGTGAGTGCTTTTCTATTGCACTCGTGTTGGGATGATTGGTAGAGGAAGTACCTCTTATAGTCTACGTAAGAAAATGTTGGAGAATTTGTCTCTATCGTTTATACTTTTTGTGGGAGACTTGAATGACATGAAATGATGGAAATATTGGTTTGAAAATTGAACAAATGCAATATACAGCGTTACTGCTTAATACCCACCTCTTATATAAAAAGTAATTGATAGCTAAATTAAAGTAAAAATAATAAGAATATGCTACATAATAATCATAAATTCTAATTTATGGTAGCCATGGAATTTATAATTTTTCTTTCAGTCAAATTATTACACATTAATTATTCAAAATATGTAATCATAAACCTTAATTTAAAATACACTTCGGATTTATAACTTTCCTAACTAATATTGAATAAAATAACTTTCCTAACTAATAAAATACGTGTATGAAATTTTATATACATGCATTTTCATTTGCTTAAAAAATGTACTATTTAAAATAACCAAATTCATGCTAAAATCACCAACTTACATATTGCATTGTGTTCGATAACCATATCAAAACACTAGGATTTGTATACTAGATACTTAAGTGATAATGTTGTATGCTAAATGTACAAGATATTTAAGTAATAAAGTTGTAATTTAACTATCTAAGATATGTTAATGGGGTGAAACAAGGACGCGATACACATGTGAGATCGATGTTACATGTGATTGTCAACATGCTTGTTGAAAATTTGGGTAATGATACTATTATTATTTAAATTTGATTATGAGTACGTATGGTTTTTGTTTAAGGGAATCTATAAAAGTCATTTGTATTATCATTAATATTTGATATATGAGGCTGGCGGTCATGATTCGCAGATTACAACGAGTGTAGTTTAGGGGAAGTTATCGTTTATGCAGATCACATGTGCATTGGTAGTGGAAAACCACGAGTTTTTTTAACAATGGGAAATGTGATACTCGACACAACATTATTGCTTTTTTTTGTGCATTGGTAGTTGAAAACCACAAGTGTTTTTAAAAATGGAAAATGTGATACTCGACACAACATTAATGCTTTTTTAGTGTTTTTCCTAACACAAAATGTGTCATTAATGCTTTTTTAATTGTTTTTTCTAACACAAAATGTGTAACACAAAATGTGTCATTAATGCTTTTTTAATTGTTTTTTCTAACACAAAATGTGTAATTTTCTTTGAGATTAAAATTTGTTCCATTATTTAATTAATATTTAATTAATTTTATAGTTATTTGGATTTCTATAAAATGCTTTTAAATTGAGAATATTAATAGCATTCAGTACATTAAAATAAGAAAACAATTTTTGAATTATTCACAAGCATTTTAGTAAAAATAAAACTTAATCAATTATTTTACTTAATATTTAATTTGTTATTTTATTTAATATTTAATTTATTTTATTGTTATTTTCTCAAATTCTCAAATTTAAAAAACAACATGACAATCACATTTATGGTGAGAAACTATTTATACAATATAAATGTATTAATGACCTTTTAATGGCCATAGTCACATCACACTGCCACAAGGATCTATTCCCTTTCGTGTAGCGGTTGATAATCACAGGTGCTGGTCCATGTCTTTTTTACCCGGCAGGAAAGGAGTAACTCGAGATTGGTTTTCAATGAAATTGATTTCAAATTAAAATTTCATTAATAATATTTACATAGTGCATCTATCAAATCAAGGTTGTAATTAATCTTTTGACAGGGGTTAAATTATGTTTTTTTTTCAATTTTATTGTTTATATATATATCTTTCACAAAGGCAATTTAAACTCCATAAAATTGGTGAAGTCTATATTGAGAATTATTTAAAAAACATAAATTTTGTTTTAAAAAAATATAAAAATAATTTTTAATTCCCAAATATTTGTTTTAATACAATTTTTTTTGAAAAACACTTATTAAAATTTTATAATTTTTTTCAGTTTAATTGAGGTCAAAGGTTTTTATCCAGAAAAACAATTACAATATAACCTATCATGGATAGTTATAAAAATTGTATTTCTTTGTTCCAAAGGCAGAATTTGCTGAGCTTATCTAAATTCCATTTGTAAAGGGAGAAGCGATTTAAAAACAAAACATATCAAGTGATTGAGAGAGCCAACCTTTGCAATATATTTAAAAAAGAAATAAAAAGAAGAATCCATTTGAAGATCAGCTGCATAGCAAACTAAATCAACCAGCTAACCAAATTGAATGAATTGGGTTGAAAGACAAAGACCGATCTAACAAGTTTTTCCCCATAGCACAATTTTGAAATGTGGTGGGGACTCTTGTTTGAATCTAATATTAATATAAGATTATAAACTTCTCAAAACTATAATTAAATATTCTAATCTAGGAAAAGTGGACAATTTTTCTAAAGCCTTAAATGATAATCATTTAAGTAATGATCCTTGGTCTGCACAAGATAATAAACACTTCCTCCAATGAATAGATCAAACTCAACATTATAAGCACCCATGAGAGCAACCTAATGGTTATTTTCATTTGAATGCAAATGGTGGATTTTACTATATGTGCACAACACTTCGTGATATAATTGACATTGCAAGGGTTATAAATGTTCTACTTGTCATAAAAACCTTAGATTATAGTTCTTGATTCAATTGAAGAACTCCACTGTCGTGAGAATTACTAAGCACTAAAGTTTACCCAGTCAATTTGGTGACTATCTCAAACTCTTCTAAGTAGAATACGTGATAATTCACCATACATTTCCCTACATCATAGTTATCAGAAATATATGCTAGCTTTTACGAGATGTACACATGGATTATCATCATAGGAAGGTGAGGAACTTAGGTAGACACGAAGTAATGTTGAACACTAGAAAGAAAGGATATTTATGGAGAAGAAAGGCGCACATAGGGAATCTTCCCTTTGACTCCTCATGAGACTAGACAACATAAATCTTATAAGCTGGAACTCATTGCAAAAGTCGTAGGTGAATGAAAGTCTCTTTGCGAAGCACATGTCCCGCATAGCACATGCCCAGATCTAACAACATGAGTTGGGCCCTTCCGCACCAAATTTTAACGAGGGGGTTGGGGTTACTCAAAGAGTTTTATTCCAAAAACTGTTGAACGAAAGATCTACGACTTATATTAAATAAGAAACCCTTCCCCTCCCCAATTTTCAAAAAAAGAGGGGGAGGGATTCTCAAAACCATTGTTGGTTTTATTACTAGGTCCTACATGACCCTCCACCCCATTTCAAACATTGTTTATATATATTTTATTTGGAGGGTTAGAAACTCCGAAACATAATTATATGCATATATTGTATAAAATGGTGGCACAATTTAATATTAAAACTTATAAACCTGTTATATTAAAAAATGGGTCATCAATAATTTAAAAAGAATAAGACTTCCTAGCATATACGAGATTCTTTTGAAAGAAACTCTCCTAAGTTTGACATTTAAGACTAGGGTCCTAAAAAACATCGTTTTTCCAATTTTAAACAAGTGTTGTCTTTTAATTTCACAATGCTCATCATTATGATATAAATAAGAAGCACTTCAAAATGAAGTTGCAACCTTTAAAAAATCATATTTTTGGCAGTTGCTTAATGTGTTCTTTCTAGAAGCGTTTTCTCCTATAGTTGGACTATATTGATGAGTATCGATGTCAAATATAAATGAAAAATACTCTATTTTGTTAAATGAATGAGGGGTTTACCTACTTTGATGAAAAGGGGGCTAGAGTATCAGTTGTCAGCTAACTTTTAGATAGAGTTATAGATTTTCCTTGAGCATATCAGTAAGTATTTCCAGCTGCACGTTTTCAGCAAATTTTACAGTTGTAAGTCTAGGTTGAAAGATGATAATACAAGAAGATGGTAATTTCTTAAAGTCATCTAATTATATTAATATTAAGGATTGGATGTATGTATATCTTTTTATTTTTTAAATGGAATCTTTCCAAAAATTATGGATCTGAAAATTGTATATAATTTCTATAAAGCTTATGTAGAAAGAAGAACCATGAGTTCGTTTTTTTGGAAAGAAAATCACTATGTGTATGTAAAGATCCTTTTGATATTAATAAAAGTATTCCAACTTAAGAAGTACTCGAATTTTTCAAATCACAGATTATTCTTTCTATATTTTCCATTTTTTCTCTCAGTGCATGTATTTCCTACTTTGTATTTCATGAGTTTTCCTTCCTCAATATTTGAATGAAATATTTATGGAAATAGAAGCCATATTATGATGCTTTAATTCATCACATTCAAATATATCTCTTCCTCATTTTGATATTATTATAGAATTTACTTTTGGTAGTGCTCTAATTTAAATTGAAAATTTTCTTTCTTCAACCACCATACTACAACATTTTTATTTCTAAGGAAATATTATCTATCATGCCTCTGTAATATTTTTTTGTGGTCAGGCACTAGTGAGTGGGAGAGTAATCGAAAGGTATCTTAAATGTTTACCTTATGCTTGATAATATAATTTAGAGGCATGACTATGAACATTAAAAATAGACCAATAAATTTCAAGTAATAAACAAGGCAATATGAGGAAATAATGAAGACTTTAGTTATACAAGCAAATGAAATTGATTTTTTTGATGAATCATGATAATATTACTATATTATACTATTACTCTATATTTGATATGTACAATTGTCATATTTATGATTTTTTGATATGACATAACTAATGAATTAGATTGATCTTGAGAGGTGGCGATTGATATGAAATCCACAAATGGGCCAAGAGTGTTGGTTTATTTGATGATCTGATGGGAGCACATAATTGCGGGGGAGAATAGGTACCACCATATGGGTTGGGGACATACTCAATCAAAACAAAACATGTAAGGGGTTCTTTTTCCTTGTATAGATCTTAATGGATAGCTCACGAAGGGCTGTGGGACCATATTGAGGAGGCCAAGATATTGATATTGGATTGAGATGTCAAAATCCAGAAGTGCGCATAAGACTTCGATGCTTTGGATGTGCATCTTACTAAATGTGGAGGGAGTTGGGCCAACCTTGTGAAATGCCAAGAGTCATTGAGTACTGGGATCAGATTTCTGCCTTAGGGAAGATGATGTTTGAGTCTTTTGGTGAGCCTTGGGGATTTTCTATAGATTGATGAGACTTTATGTCTAGTTCCAAAAGTTGGGGAAAGGGACTTGAGGTTCCTTGGAATTTCCCTAGTTGTGTAACTTTAAATGCTTGTTGGTATACTTGGTAAATAGAGGGTGTAGGTAAAATGTGAATAAATAAATAAATAAAACAATAAATAATAAATAAGAAAGAAAAGTTAGTAATAACAAATAAACAAAATAATAGATAATAAATTAAGGTTTAGAATATATATATATATAGATAGATAGATAGATAGATAGATAGATAGATAGAGTACATAAATTTAATAAATGTAAAAAATTAGAAAATAAGAAAGATTTAAATTAAGAAAAATGTTGAGTTCAGTAAAACTTAAGACAAAGAGATACAAATTGACATGTTGATATTTGTATCATGTGCATGTGGATCCGTATCCAATCTCCATCCATTTATTCAACGAAAAGGGGGATTATAAGAATTCATTCTTTTTGAAGGAGAGTTTTATGAGACAAAGGATTCCATGGTAGCAATAGTTGATTGAAGGCACAAGGGTGGCTAGTTGTAGAAAGATTCTATGCAACTGTGCCTATGGTTGGGTGCAGAGTCATACCCAAAACTTTGTTGTGGTTAGAAGGATTCAAGTAATTCCATGACACCATAATCGATACTAAGGAAAATATTTAGTGTACAAGTAAGTTTTCGCTACTTGTGGTTTTCATAAATTCTATGCTATATTAGTTGAGCGTTTTTTGCCAATTATTGATAGCATTATTTGACGGAATTAGTTTGAATATTTTAATTTAAATTCGTTGCAATATACTTATCATATTTTATAACTCCCATATCAAAAACCCTATTCATTGCAATTGCATTTATGAAAGGTTATGCCTTTCCCTTTCAATGTTTATTATATTACATCCATTATCAACCTTTAAGAATCTCCTAAAATTCTTATTATCACTAGTCAATATTATATTGTTCTCAACATCAAATATAATCACCTGAACCTATAACAAAAACTACGGCTATGTGTGTTATTATTGCCTAAAATAGTTATTGAGCTCCTCTCAAAAACTCACCACTATCAAGAATATGAGATCTTTCTATCGTCTAATAAAGGAACACAACTAGTGTTATAATCGTTATTTTTTTATTTATGTTCGCAACTTTGGGTGAGTGAAAATTTTGTTAGGACACATTTTATATATACCAAAAAGCTCAACGTTGTGTATATGGGTGAAAAGATCCTTGTTTATTAAATTAAATTCCAGTGTCAGGATATGCATTCACACTATTGAAATCCACTGAAAACTCCTTTCTAAAAGTGTACATGAGGGTTCGAAATCAATCTAAATATTTAAACATTTTATTGATATTTTCTACCTCTCGTCCCTCCCTTACTAAAACTATTGTAAATTAATTAGAATTTAATGAAACATTTATGCATTTCTATATGTATATAGATGCTAAGAAAACGAAATAATTATAATTTATAATAAATAAATTATAATGGGAAAAACTAAACCTCCACACATCCACATTCAATAATTATTTAAAAAATGGTATAACCATTAAACTTTAGAAAATTAACCTATAACCATTGTGCATACTGTGAAAGAAGCTTTTGTTCTACTTCCTTTGCACCTTCGCACTCGGTAATTATTTAAAATAACTATAACCATTAAACATGAGAAAATTAAACTATAACCATTTTGTTGAGTGTGGAGGTACAAAGGAATATTTCATTGTTCTTCCTCTATACCTCCACACTCAATAATTACTGAAAAGAGCTATAACCATTAAATCTTATAAAATTAAACTATAGTCATTGTGCATAATTTATCTAGAAAAATAATTAAAATACAGAAAAATCACAATTTGATCTAAATATATACTCATATTTTTAATTTAAAAATCCTAAAAAATATATGTGTTAATGAAATTTGATAGGGAAATTATCAGTGACAAACAATTTGAGCACCAGGCTCCATCCCTAGTTGCATTCAATTCCTTTGCTTAAAGTGTCATGTTCCATCCCAGGTTGTGTTCCATTAATATTTCATAGACATACATGTTACTGAACTCAAGTTATAATTAAAATTAAATAGGTTACATACTCAATGAAACATAAATCATGGCGAAATTAATATGAAGGGGTAAAATATAAGGGAGAACAACCATAGTAAACCCATACATGCAAAAAAATTATGACGATGAAGTATTGGGAACTATTAAATGAATTCAAAGTCTTCAATCAATCATTAGCTATTTGTGGCACTATCATAATGTTATGGTATAGGTTAGAAGGTACAATTGTACAAAGCAATTAATATTTCTAGTTGAAAGAGAGAGTAGATAGTTGGAGTTGCAAATGAAAAGGGTGGAATGTTATGACCAAGCATTCAATAAGTTTACAAGTAGGCTAATGGAAACATAAAAAAATGCATCCTATATTGTATTGAGGGCCTTGATTTTAGCTTACAGGATTATTCAGTTTGGCTTGGTTGTTCAGTTTTAGTCGTTTGGACTATCTCTTGAGCTAAATCTCCTCCACTAATATAAAAAAAAGACTAGAAGCCAAAATAAAACTTGTTGAGGATTTATCCGTAGTCAATTCTACTATGGTTCAAGCAACCTCAAAGAGGTGTTGAATTGGAGGATCATTGCTCCTGCTTCAAAAACTGGGGATGGAGAACTGCAAAGAGATCAACATTCTGCGTACTCCTACACTTCCACACCTAGTCAACAAATAAATACTTGAACAATTATGAATTTAGTCATATACACAGATAGAAATGCAACGCGAGCATGCGATAATGCTAGTTCTTAGGAAGATTCATTAGTAAAAGTTACAATTGCAAAAGGTGGAATGTGATGACAAAATGCGGACCTCATACAAAGAGATAGGACATGGCCAATTTCTCTATATCTTTAGTAGTTCAGGGAAAGTACTGGAGAAATTTAAAAATGTGCGTATCTTAGGGTTTAGCTTTCATTGTGCATAGTTTGTTAGTGTAGAAGAACCTTTCATTGTACGGAGTGCAGAGGTGAAACTTGCAGAAACAATTATTGAAACTGAGCATTCTTAAATAACGACAAAACACAAACCACACTCAAATAGGTAGGGACTATGCTGCTATGACCCTATCACCCTTGTTAAAATAAATGTTTTTACATTTTTGTCTCCTTTTAGATAGTGGAAAACATATCATAACTCAATTTTCAAACCTATTGTGTGGACAACCATCACTACTTGTAATTAATGAATGCAGATCATCTCTTCACTATTATTCAAGGAAACCATAACACCTGGAACTACCCACTTGTAGTCTATAAGGTGAGAGACTTTCACTCCTCCTTGATGCCTCTAGTTCTTACAGAGTTAACCTATTTCCTTACATTTGATGGAGACAAACACTCGACCAACCAAAATCATTTTTCTTTCTAATATGTTTATGTATTTAGAGATTTTCATATATGTTTCATAATTTTAATTTATTAATGTATTATGCATATACTTGATTATATATAGAGATTTGAACAAAAGTTTATCATTATCAAGTTTTAACATGTTTATTAATTAAATTTAAATATGAAAATTGGTTAACAAATATGATTTTATTTATTTATTTATAAAGGATTCTAATCTATATATTTATTAATTAAATTTATTTAGTTTATATATGTTTATTAATTATGTAGTTTGAAATAACATGGTTATGAATATGAATCATTTTTATTTAGATGTGAATATATATTGTGAATTTGTGTATTTTTTTAATAAAAAGAAAATTATGATATAAAAAATGGAATTGAATTGACGATGATGGTGGTGGTGTTGGTGACAACGAAAATGATGATGATGATGATGATGATGATGATGATGGAAACAACTAAAAATGTAAGAGATTAAGCATAATTGCTTAGAATTTTATTTCTATGTCTCAAAAAAAAGTGAGAGAAACATTCATAAATAAACATAGTTTTTATGATTTAAAATGTCAAGAAAGGATTTAATGCCATAAATATTTTGTAAGTTAGAGAAAATATTAGTATTAAATAGACAATCAAGCAAATGTATTTCATCTTCAAATCTTTTAGGATTAATACAAGTGGCAAATTATTTCATTCAACACCCACTTTTACTATAAAATTCTTGAGAACTAGTTGCTAAGTTATCGATGTTTATTTCCTTCTTAATACTAATAAAAACAATAATAATTTTACTTTTTAGAATAGAAGTTGATTTTTTTTTTTTTAATTACCTTTTCAACTGAGTTAACTTTATATTTTTTAATTATTTTTTCATGTAACACTTAATTTCTTAAAAAATACTATAATAGAAATCAATCTTAATATATCAATTAACATATTTTATTATTATTTATTTTATGTTTTTTCAAAAAAAAATATCTATCGGCTCAATTAACCACAAATATAAGAACTGATAATAATAAAATCAAATAAAATATATAAAATGCCTTTTATATAACATTAAATAAAGAATCCTAATGTGCCATCTCACAGTTACATATAAAACAAGGGCTACATAGTAGGCAGACAGGGAGCCACAATGTATTCTAAATATAACTTAGTTAAATTCAAAATCAATAAAGACAAAAATTTCATCACCAAATATGAAACAACTAACAAAATAATGTATTGTTGAATGTCATCACCAAAAATTGAAACCTATGATTAAGTCATATTGTTTATATATATATTTTATTTTTATTAATATATATAATTTTCTATAATTAAATTTATTAAAATATGTTTCTAATACAATAAGAATACTAAAATCCAATCTAAATAATAGAAAATACCAAAAAAAACAAAAAATCAACCATTTAAACAAATAAATAAATTTAAATAATAATAATAAATAGCAAAAATTGAATTACAATTATATATATAATAAAACAAATTTTTGACCAAGCAAGCTAAAGCTAATAAATTTTGATGTGTTACAGATATATAACCCATTGTTAATATTTTAGGTAAAAATCCCCATAGAGATTTTTTCATTGCATATATTTTTTATTTTTATTAAATCCTCGTCAAATATTTGTGGTCATGAACATCATCGACGATCAAAGTTGATATTTATTTCCACACGATTTAGGAAAAAGAATCTATAATTCTTTTGACTTGTAGACACTAGGGTTATATTTGTGCCTTTGCATCAAGAAAACCGGGCCCTAATGTCCACTCAATTTCAGCTCAAAAAAACCGTCTTATAATCGTTTGAACCTATGCACTCTATAATATTTGAGTTTTTTAATTCCTCCTGGTCAAGTAATAGATCTTCTAATAGATAAAATAGTACACACACTCAAATATGTTCTATATTATTAATGAGGAAATTTATACAAGAAATAGTCTCAAGATAGGAATTCTATCTTAGACGTACAGTAGTGTGGTTGAGAGATTCTCTCAACCACACACTAAACTAGGAGAAACTATATTCTAGCTTATTCCTATTATGTAGGAACAAACTCCTCAATTAGAAAATTACAACCATAGACAAGTAGGAATTAACTATTTCCAACTCCCCCCCTTAATGACTACTTCTCATGATAGTCAAATCCACCACCATCAGGCGAATTGCATGTACAAAACCTCCAAAAACACAATCTTCCGCCCTCGGACAGATCCACAACTTCTTCAATCCCACAGAACCCCTTGAAGGTGAATTGGCGCGATCCTGAACGAAAAAATCCGCACCCATTGGCGCGATTAATGGCCTAACAGACGCACCAGTTGGCCTTCCTAGCATTGTTGTTAGAGCGAAAAACACCAATCCCCTTCTACTCAGAGAAAATCATCTGAGTCTGAGCCAGGTGTTCTGCAGTCCACCTGCTCCTACGAGCACAAGCTCTTGTGTACACACAACCACAAAGGCACATTTAGCCACACAGGCAATTCCGCCACACAGGCAAGCTGGCTTCAAAAGGCACTTCAGCCTCAAAGACCATATAGATGGTTTCTGGCTCACCACCAACTATTCAGCCACAGAGGCAAGCTGGCCACAAAGCCACTTCAGTCACAAAGACTATATAGATGGTTTCTGGCTCACCACCAACCATCACTTTACAGTGACAAAAGATGGTTTCTGGCTCACCACCAACCCTCACATTCAAGTGACAAAAGATGGTTTCAGGCTGACCATAAACCATTACGAAGTGGTTTTAAGATCACCACGAACTTTCAGATGCCTTTAAAAAATCTTACATCTGATTCCACACTTTGGAGTTTCTGGGTACATACAATGCCTATTACAATAACATGCTAGGGAGTCTATTCCACTAACTCAAACAAACATCTATTTTTCTGTCCATCATAAACTTTGTCGCTGCTCCTTTACCTCATCTGTGAGGGGTCCACTGATAAAGAAACCGAAACATAGGCACTCACAGCCACACGAAGAGAACCCAATTTTCCCTTCAAGAACAGTAATCCAGGACTCCACGGTCCAATCCTCCATTGCATTTCAGTATGCAATTCTCCTGGCGTCGCAACATAATGCAACTTCCCCTACTCACAGTATCAAGGCTAGTCACTGTTTTCAAGCATAATGCCTCTTGCTCGATAACAATCTGCAACACAATTTCGATCATCCTCCAATCTTTGATGTAGCTCCAATCGATGTCGTTTTCACTATCATGTGTTCACCATTCCCAGCAAATTTGCTTAGTGTTGAAATGACCAGTTCCAACACACACTCAAAATTGTGACAATAATTGGTCATACTAATGTCACTTAAATTACAACTAGTTTCATTGTCATGACAGTTAATCAATATGTTGCAACATCATCAGAGAATTAAAAAAAAATACATTTCGACAATGAGACTGCGAGATTCCATTCTTTCAGTAAGGCTCAATATGGATGGTTGTCCAGATAGTATGGCAGTTGCGGATCTAGGGAAGGATCCATCATTAGTGGTAGACGTGGAAGTGGTTTCCTAATGAGGTTATGCGACAGATTGGGATGCTGTCCAGTAATTGACTTCAGGAGGTCCTTGATTCGGGAGTTGAGGAAGGGAACTCGGGAATCCAACTTGCCAACTACACCTTTCCGAGGGTTATGAGGCAACTTGATGGAGCATCTACTGATAAGCTTGATTATTTTGTTATTTTCATGTAATGTAATCATTAAGGGGGATGTTGGAATTAATTCTTACATTCCATATTTAAGAAGTTGGTTTGTGATGGTTGAGAAATTCTCTCAACCTCTCTATCTAATTTAGGAATAAGTTCGATCTCAAAAACTCTATTTAATAGAGTAATCTGAATGTAATCGGGTGTGTGAGTGTGTTTGCACATACACCATTTGTGCATAATATATGATTGAGTTTCTGTGATTGTGTGAATTTAGTTGTTTTTATCATGGTGGACAACAAGCAGAGAAACAAACAAAACAATCATAAAACTCTTTATTTTCCCTCAGCCCAGGAGGGGCCAAGCCCAGAAGGGGCCAGGCCCTTATAGGCTCTGATACCAAGATAAAATAGTACACACACTCAAATATGTTCTATATTATTAATGAGGAAATTTACACACATATTTATACAAGAAATAGTCTCAAGATAGGAATTCTATCTTAGACGTACAGTAGTGTGGTTGAGAGATTCTCTCAACCACACACTAAACTAGGAGAAACTATATTCTAGCTTATTCCTATTTTGTAGGAACAAACTCCTCAATTAGAAAATTACAACCATAGACAAGTAGGAATTAACTATTTCCAACTCTAATGAGCGAAAACAATTATGATAAATACTTATTTTAATATATTTTAAATATAGCAAATGGATCCATCAATTAAGAGCGTTGTACGTGCGGTATTCATACTAAAACGAAAACATCACCTAGTATGGTATTTTGTCAAATATTTTTCCTTGAATAACATAAATTTTCCTTCCATGTAATTTCTCTACAGCTACCAAACACTTGGCATGTTCTTTCATAGAATTTTACATTCAAAAGTGATATGTACGGGAGATGGATTTAATTTTCGAACATGCAACACCGCATTCTATGGCCATTTAATTTAATCTCGACGTTTAATTGATATTTCAACATAACCTGTAGTGTACTGAAAGTAACATTTAGATTCCAATACATCGAATTTCTACGTGCCAAGAGTGGGAGAAAACCCTCGCATTGACCAGTGCCTGACTTGAAAATTTGACTAAGAGCTGCTGAATATGCACCAGAGTTCCCTCTGGATGTTTTGAAATCTGTTTACTTCAAAGGCGGCTTTGATATTGAAATGATTAGAATATCCGAGTCCTCGCTTTACATTATCTAACATACAACTTCCATAGATAATTTTAAAATTTGTGTGGCAATGATCGCATTATTTGTAAAGCGGTATCCACAGTTTGGCCATTCAATTTTAAGCTTGGACCAGCGAAGTTACATATAACAACCATTTGACTAATGGTCTCCACACTTTACTTAAAATGTTAATAATCATTATACTATTTATTTAATAATTAGATTGAAAGGACTTATGCTTCGATGTAATTATACTATTTATTTAATAATTAGATTGAAAATAGATAAGTATTAATAATCCTTAAATTAAAATATAATATGCTTTGACATCACGCAGAGATGCGAGGGTTGAAATGGAAAGTGAAGCTAATTAAACTAAAGCAAACAAACAAAATGAAGAATTATATTTAAATTTAAATGGGTGGTTTTTTTTTAAGGAGGGAGATAAACGCCATCAATTGAATTTATGCATTTTCCGTGGGGTCAAACTTAGTTGGTCATGGTTGTGTTGGATGATTAGGGGAGAAGCCTGGAGTTGTTTTATAACGAGAGAGAGAAGGGTTACTTTATATAACAATTACATGTGACGTGCTAGTGGTGTACCTCGTGCCCAACGTGCACGCAATGGTGATGTGCGGTTCAGTGTTTAAATTACCATCACCAGAAGCATCCACGTGACTAGACCTACCAGGTTCTTCGCATGTTTTACTTGTTTAACTTCCAAACCAGAGCACGTGGGGTCAAACTTAGTTGGTCATGGTTGTGTTGGATGATTAGGGGAGAAGCCTGGAGTTGTTTTATAACGAGAGAGAGAAGGGTTACTTTATATAACAATTACATGTGACGTGCTAGTGGTGTACCTCGTGCCCAACGTCCACGCAATGGTGATGTGCGGTTTAGTGTTTAAATTACCATCACCAGAAGCATCCACGTGACTAGACCTACCAGGTTCTTCGCATGTTTTACTTGTTTAACTTCCAAACCAGAGCACGTAAGAAAATTATAATGAGATTTTGTTATTGTTTTTAATGGAAAACATAGAAAAATGAAAAGTTATATTGGATCTGGTTAAATTATTTCTAGGGACATTCGAAAATTATAACGAGATTTTGTTGTTAGTTTTTTTAATGGAAAATTTAGAAACATGAAAAGTAATATTGGATCTCGTTAAATGGTTTTCATGAACAATTTATATACAACTATATCTTACATTTCGTTTGATTAATTTTATTTC
Organism: Pinus tabuliformis; assembly: GCA_031772625.1. Lineage (NCBI taxonomy): Eukaryota > Viridiplantae > Streptophyta > Pinopsida > Pinales > Pinaceae > Pinus > Pinus tabuliformis. The sequence continues at coordinate 357,553,174 of CM062814.1, read as the reverse complement.
TACTCATTGAAATTATAAAAGATTTGTTAATTATCTCATGAATTTTATTTCGATTTATTATAATTCTAAGAAAGTCGTTAATTATTTTAGTGTAGACAATATTTATTTTGTTAAGTATTTGATATTTTAAAAATGAAATCCAACCATACAATTTGGAAATTGGTATTTTACTTAAATAAGCGGATTCCACTTTTTTTCGAAATTGGTATTTCACTTAAATAAGCGGATTCCACTTTTTTTAAACTTTGAAATATTTAGATTATGAAAATTATAGGTCCCAAGCTTATAATTTAAACAAATACCTAATTAGAAAAATTATCGTGACTCGAGAAAATTTAGAATAGGGTAATAATATCCATTTACTAGATTTCTTTATATTTATTATAATTATAAAGATTTGTTAAAAAAATACTAAGAGTGTTTTTCAATTGTTTAAAGTAATACACAAAATTAATATATTATTTTGATTTAATAAAATTATAATTATTAAATATTATAGTTTGATTGTTTGAAAATAAATAATGGTAATTCATATAATTTTAAATGAGATTGTGATTTTTTGTTATTTGAAATGTGTTTTCAAATGTATAAATATTTTTAATATTTTTGAAGATTCTCAAGAAATTGAGATTGTTAAGATTATATGACTCTAATTGTTAAAGATTGTGTTGGCTTTTAATTTTTTTTTTAATTGAGGGCCTAGATTTATTCTCAAGGGAATATGTTCACCATATGCTTAGTATTAATGCTAATCAAAGGTTATAGTGTATTAAAGAGTTTGTTAGGATGTATTGACTTTTAATAAATTTTAAAAATTGGATTCATGCCACATGGCTCCTCGCCCACCATTTTCCTAGGGATTTGAGATTACTCCAATTCTAATAAGCTCCTTCATGATAAGTTCCTCATTATTATTGATAACATTCATTTATGTATAAGTAAATTTTATTTCACAAAATGATTCATTCCTTTTAAAAAAATTTAAAAATTTGATTGGTGTCATGTAACTCCAACCCACCAATTTGTTAGGGATTTGAGATTATTCCAATTCTAATAAATTCCTCACTATTATTTATAACATTCATTTATAATTCATTTTTTTTCTAATGGTAAATTTGAACCATAATTTTTTTTATATATGGTTAATGAGGTAAATGTGTACATTAGTAAGGCATTTTTGACTATATTTATGAAATCTTCGATTATATTAATCACATTAATATTTTTAATAATATCAATCTTCAATTTCAAATTAAAAAAATACTAAATAATTAAAATGCCCATGAAGAAATTGGTGCGATCTCAATTTCAAATTTAAACCAGAAAAGAGAAAAAATATGAAATAATTAGAATACCTTAAGAGGAGAATAGTGCAATCTATTATTTTGTGTTTTATTTTTTGGTGTAATATTTTTTTAAGAGAAATTGTGAATTCTTGGTATCGAAACTATGTTTCTGAACACATAATTAAATTCACCACCGAAATAAACCTAAAAATAATTAGTCAAACTTATAATTTTAAAATGTTTACAAGTTTTTAAACGAACCTCCGTACATGTCACATAGTAGCACTAAAATCACAAGAAAATGCCCAATCTAATGTAAATAAATTAGATTTTGATTTTTTTAAGCATTTAAAATTATCGACTTAAACTAGCACATTACTTTGATTGAATAAAAAAGGGTGATATTTGATAATAAAATATATAACAAAGATTACTTTGTGGCTAAATGAAATAATCAAACTTGTTTATACCACAAAAAAATCATGTTGAACCTCATAAAGTAGAGAACAAACATCCAATTTCCAAGTCCAAGTTATTAAGCGGAGACAAGGGCGGCGACTATTCATACGACTGTTAGTTATAACTTTGGTAGTTAATGATCGAAATTGAAAGGCCAACATGAGGATCCTACTTGATACAGGATGCGATTGTTGCCACTTGCAGGCTTACAGCCTCCCCTGGCTACACAAATTTAGATATGTTCACGGATTAAAAGCGAGGACCGCGATGCATTATTCGTTTGAACATGAGGGCGGTTTGGATATGAAGGCGGCCTTTGAAGCCAATTCTAAAATATCGATTGACCCGGAGTAAACAGAGTTGAAAACATCTAGTCTCCTGTCCTATGGAGAGCTCTGGTCAATATTGAGCAGCACCAACATAAATTCTCCAGTTGAACTTTCTCGTCAAGGTCGTTCTTCGGCGACTCGTGACACCCACAGTTTCAACCTATTGAAATCCAAACGTTACTTTCACTACACTGCAAGTTCTCCTGAAATATCGATCAAATATGGAGCATGTGTGCAATGTCGATAGAATCCAGCGGTGCATATGCCAAAATGGGATCCATCTCCCATTGATATCACCAAAACGGGATCCATCTCACATCGATATCACTTTTCAATGTAACGTTCCATCACAGTACATGCCAAATGCCTATTGTAAATTGATTTTCAATACGAAAATTTCATAAGTTGAAGATAGGGATAAGATTTAGTTTTATATTTTTGGTATTTTTTACAGTAACACTATATGAATAATAATAATGGTATAAAAACTTAACCTAATTTATTAAAATAAAACTATTAAACAAAACATTGTGCCAGATAATGTTTTGATTTTAAACGTAATTATAATAACAGAAAGTCACTTTATCAAAAATAAAAAGATTCTCACAATCAACGACCCAAAACTTTATATTAAACGTAATTATAATAATAGAAATTCGGTTTATCCAAAATGAGAAGATTCTCAATATCAACGACCCAAAGCTTGATAGGATCTATTTGTTCCATTTGCGATGTATCTTGAACAACTAATAATCTTAAATACGTTTAATATGTCAAAAAGATACATCATCACATCCTTTCACTTTTGATTTGGTTTGAGGAATTGTAAGTACCAATGGTGTAGTTGTGGGATTATGACAAAGTAAAGACTCTAATGGACTTCTTTGAAGTTGATAGAAACGTTTGTTCAATTATAAGCTAGGCACTACTGAAGAAGCTAACCATAGTGCTAGGATGGATTAAAATGCTTCTCCACTCAGAGAGTGAGGTAGCTGTTTATTACTAAGTAACTACTTAGGTAGAAATATAAGGGACATGAAATATGTGCAATTATATGAGAGTGTAGTGTGATGTGAGCCACTGATGTGACCCATGAAGGCTAAGTGTAATTGAAAATAATATTATTCAGCTACATACTAGAAAATAAAAATAAAAAAATCTTTATTTTTTTATGGTTAACCACATTGACATATTAAAATTACATGAGTGAAAACAAATTTGACATAAAATTATATTAGAACATGTTCATACAACCAAATTCCCAATTAGAGTATCATATTTCATCAAGAAATCACAATAATGAATATAATTAATAAAATAATTAACACAATTCCTCAATTAGACAACCTAATCATTGAATATATTTTGCTTGTATTAAATCAATAACTCATCAATATCAAAGAGTCATTAAAAAACAATTCATGTGAAATCCATTAACAATTAATCTAAAATACACTTTGCTAGAAATAAGCAAAAGTAAACTATAGATTTTCCAGCCATAAAGTATTTAATCCTTCTTTAAACATAAAAAATTATACAAATTTCAATTTTATATTTTCCAACTTACATGTCTTCAAAATTATACTGAAACTAATAAAAATATCAAGTTTTGATTACAAGCTTTCCAACCCCATTTACCTAGAAAGAATATCTTTTTATAATCAATCTTCCTTCTCTTCTTTGGTTACAATAAATTTCCTCTTCTTAGTCATGCTTTAGTGCCCTCTCCAAAAAAATAAAAAATATAGTATCTTCATAAATAATTGTGTAGTTACAAAATTCCCAATTTTCATAGTTATTTTTGCTTTCCTTTATCCATATATCACCTACACACAAAAAAATAAACATAATTTTAGATATTCATATCTTCATAAAAATATTTCATTATTAGTAAAAGGAAAAGTTTCTTATAAATCACAAGGGAAAACCAATTATAAGGAATTTTAATGAAATGTGGCAACCCTATGTTTTTCTTTTTGAAGACATGACTATTTTTAGATTGTTGAACTATTGTTGAAATGTATAGCCATGGAAGCCACGATTGAAATTATTTGATTATGTAATTAAGTTTATTTTATAAAATTAAAAAATGAGTTGTTTGTGGATAATTGGGAAAGAACACTTGAGTGTTAAAAACTTCTTGATACTAAATACCTTAGTATTTAATAACGCTTGAGACTTAATTTTTATTATATAATTATTGTTCATTGTTGTAAAAAAAAAATTGTTACATCCTAGTGTTGTCTTTCTACATTACATTTGATCCTTTCTTGTAATTTCTTAAAATATTTAGTTTGAGAGTGATAATAGCTATTCTAATAGAGTTTATGTATGGTTGAAACAAGCAAGGTGATTAATTACAATTTATAATATTTTCCTCATGGATACCTTTGTTTTCCCTCTCTATTGTCAAATTAGCTTGCTTTGACCTCTTTATATGATTTTTGAAATATTTAACTTTAACAAATAAATTATATGATGTTTCTAGATTTGATTATATTATTTGTTTAGTTTTTTTCATCAAGTGAGATTCAATATTAGATAAGTCTAAAGTAGTGTCACAGCATCTCAGTAAGATATAAAGGGAGTGGAGAACTTTATCCCATAAGAAATCTAGGAAAATAATAAAACTTAGAAATACAAGGGATCCCAATATACTACTTGGACTTATTTATATGGTGAAATGAATTTTATAGTTTTACAAACGGTCTACTCAAAATAACTACCTAGTTGAAAGAAATAATAACCTAAACCAAAGTTGCTCAAATGATAGAGGACCTTATAACTAATACATATGCATGTAGCTTGAAGTATAAATGGAAAGATAAGTAATGCAAAGCTTGCAACTCAAGGGTTCAAAGATAAACTGCTTTAATAAGCATTACTATATGTCGAAGGGATTGTTCCATCTTGATATGGAACAGATCCATCGTAAGGTGTGCTAAGTGAGAGGGATCCCATGCTCTCCATCAATTCCTCCTAATTCAGCTTAAAAGTCTATGTTCTTTTCTCCCTATCTAGGAATGGATCTATGCAGAAAAACAAGATTGTGAGACATGATTAGGAATGTTGAGTGGGAATCACAATTAAAGGAATAATTGTCAAGTGAATAAAAAGAAGAGAGAAGAAATATCGAAAGTCATAATTCAAAAAAACCATATGGCTACACAAGACTAGGACACCATAATCGATGGAGACATCACATTGCATTGGGCAAATCCAAATGAATTGACACCTTCAAAAGTGAATCATCTACCAAATATCAAAACCCATCATCACCAAACTCATTACATGAACATTGAGTAATTAAAAATGTCATTATTAATGTGATGAGTCATACTCAATGGTAATTCATGGATTAAATTTATGGGGTAGTTAATTCCACAGCTATAAATGAAACTAACCAACTTGACTCACCCCCTATTACCTACATGTTTTTTCCAAGTACCACATTTGATCTCACTAAACTCCTAGACATCCAAAGTCTGGTGATTTAAGATTCAGAGGTTTTTGAGTGTCTATGAAGGCAATAATTTGAAGAATCCTTTAGGATGACAAGGAAGTGACTATGTTTCCATGTCAAGGATACCCCCAGAAAATAAATAACTAAATCTAGATTCAATAAGAACACTACAACAAAGTTAGACATTCGTCCTCATAATATTAAGAAGGCTAAATTTGACAACACATCATGGGAGAAACATTTCATTTCCTTCAATAATTTGGGTGTAGTGGAAAGGATATGGATCACAAATGTTTAGATGATTCACGAAGCTAGCATTAGGGATTACTTGGGTGCACCTCTATTCACATGCTTACATGGCTTGAAAGAGGATGTTGTGAAGTGAATTATTAGTGAGTATCATGATGGTAACTTGTGGTTGGAGAAACCAATAAATATTACATCCACTACCATTTACAACATCACTAGTCTATTGCATATTGTGGACTAAATACCAAAGATAGTTGACTTGACTTCCTAGATTAAAGAATTCATTGGAATAACATCATCGAGAAACGCAAAAGGTTTAATAATAAATTAAGTCCAACACCCCCTTATGAAATGGGCTTATATTTTCATCTCGTTGTGTCTTACTCCAAATAACCAAGCATTTAATGTAAAATAAAATGTTCTTGAAGCCATTAACTAATTCACTAGATTAGGAAAGAAATATAACTAGGTAGACCATGTTGCCAATATGGTAGAAGCCAACAGCCAAGAATGCCAAAATTCTAGTAAAGTCATGTGTTTTCTATCACTACCGATATGGTTAGATATGATCTAGTTCTTTCTACTCAATGAAGAAATATTTACGAGGAATAGTGTCCTACTAATGAAAAATTATAATATTTTAACACATGCATGTTGGAGAACCCATATATCAGTCCACCAACAAGAAATATTTAGAATATGGTTGATCAAATTAAAACATGTGTTGAATAGATGGATTGTATACCAACAAATGTTTTGCGTGTTCCATAACACTTCGCATATATAATTGGGTGTCGACAAGACAATGGTTTAGTATGTCAACCCCAATGAAGTTCAACCCATTCAACGTCCATACCAACCTTTAACTCATTTAACACACAACATAAAATTCATCTTTTTCATATGTGAAATAATTTACAACATTAAGTAAAGGAGTGAGCCATCATGTTTGTGAGCATGTTAAAAAATAGAACGTGAGTAATAATAATTAGCTATGTGAACCCATCTCATGCAACTAATCATATTTGAATATATATTCCTATAATTAAGGAAACATTCATTAAATTCACATAATGAAAGTATTCCAACATAGTCGTAAGAATATATAAAACAACTTGTCCACCAAGGACATGGAACTGTTTTCATTTACCTTTTAGGATTAATGCTAAGGCATACATTTCCAATAATATAACAATCAAGTTAATTATTCATATTCAGATATATACAATTCATTACGCTTATGAATGGCTAGATATGGATGGAAACTAAAAGGTGGGACTAAAACTCTCCAATCAATCCTAAGCTAGCTAAACCATAGTATTTCTAATGGTTGACCACCGCCAAGCGAGATCCTGGATTTAAAGGGATACTTTCTTAGGGAATTTGACCAAGGCTCAACTGGAGTATTTCTTAGTCTTAGGAGTATGAATCTACATTCTAGGTGGCTTATCAATTGTATTTTTAAGGAAAGCACTAGAGGAGTTTATAGCTCATTATCTAAGTAGTTTATCAACTTACTTGGAAAGAACTAAGTGAGTTATTAGCTTTTTTGATAAGAATATACTAGTTTATAAACTCAATTAGCAAGCACTCCAAGTTTAATTCTCCATTGATCCACACACTAGCCATTTAGTCTTGAACACCATATTCCAAGGAACTGGATTCCTCATTAGAGGGGAAAGTACGCCCCCATTATTCTGAGTGTCAATATTAGTTTCTTTTCCTCTTCTATATTTCCTTATAATCTCCATTGTTTCCTGTTTCACCCTCAATTTTACTAAGGCTCTTTTTCATATTACATAATCTTCACTTCCCTTTCCTTTCATGTCATGAAATTAAGGAATTATGGATAGTTCCTCAAGTCCAATCATTCCTTGCTAACGATATTGGAGTGGAACATTCAATTAGGCCAAAAGATACCATTGTCCAATTTCTCTCTCTCTCTCTCTCTCTCTCTCTCTCTCTCTTTGAAGTGTGATCTTCCTCTAGACTAGGTTGTGTAGTGGTCTCTCTCTCTCTCTCTCTCTCTCTCTCTCTCTCTCTCTCTCTCTCTTTGAAGTGTGATCTTCCTCTGGACTAGGTTGTGTAGTGCTCTCTCTCTCTCTCTCTCTCTCTCTCTCTCTCTCTCTCTGAAGTGTGATCTTCCTCTGGACTAGGTTGTGTAGTGGTTTTACATGAAACTCTCCATTGGGTTCCACTTGTATCATAAACTAGTAAACACTATGATTAGCATCATGTACATAGTCATTGAAAAAGGGAACATGAAAAAAATCATGTTCTTTGACTGTGGGTGATAAGACCAATTTATAAGCCACTAGTATCACTCTTTCCAAAATATGAAATGATCCACAAAATATGGATTCTAAGTTAGGACGACTAGGTTGTGTAGTGGTCTCTCTCTCTCTCTCTCTCTCTCTCTTTGAAGTGTGATCTTCCTCTGGACTAGGTTGTGTAGTGGTCTCTCTCTCTCTCTCTCTCTCTGAAGTGTGATCTTCCTCTGGACTAGGTTGTGTAGTGGTTTTACATGAAGCTCTCCATTGGGTTCCACTTGTATCATAAACTAGTAAACACTATGATTAGCATCATGTACATAGTCATTGAAAAAGGAAACATGAAAAAAATCATGTTCTTTCATTGTTGGTGATAAGACCAATTTATAAGCCACTAGTATCACTCTTTCCAAAATATGAAATGATCCACAAAATATGGATTCTAAGTTAGGACAAGACCCCACTTTCTATTAAGATTAATGTTGGCATTGATGTTAAATGGGAAAGGATGGAAGATGCATGGTGTGTTCATCTTAGTGGGATTTAATATATGATTATCATACTATTTTGTAGAGAACCCTCATAGTAATAGGATAAGTAAAGAAGATATAAAACTTTATAGCTATGATGGTTGGGAGTCCCTCACGTTGAAGGAATTTATTCTTCAAAAAATTAGTTCAAATTCCTTTAGAAATGGCACAGTTGGATAATGCTTAGAATGATCTTTCCATTGGTATGATGATTCCTAAAGAAGAATTGGACTTAGGATTTTTTTCTTAAGAGGATTACGGAGTAAGGTAGAGAGCTAAGGAATTTGGGTGTAGTCAGAGGTTGGGCCATGTAACTGAAGCTCGAAGTTGAATTACCTGTGTTCCTTGAACTATGTGGCACCAGCTACCTAGTCAAGTGTCTAAACTAGCTTGAGGTCTCCTAAGTCGAGAGGATTCAACAAGAGTTGAAAGCTTCGACACCCTACCCCCGATGTATGTAGGAGAATCTACATGAGGAAGCCATGGTGGAAGATGATGTGAGTATGATTCAAGCATGACGAATGCAAGAATATGTGGTAAATTCTTCAAAGTTTGTGTTGACATGTTAGTTTGGTGAATTTTTCACTAATATTTAGATTTCAGTAGAACATGACTTTGAGTTAGGGCTTCAGGCTAGTCAAGGCTCCATACAAGTTGGGAAAAGTGCAAGCATAGAGAATGAAAGTGGGATGACCCACGATATTCAACCTTCCAACTTGCATTGGAATATGAACCCATGAGTTTTTTTTGCAAAGGTTTCGTGTGTTAAAGAAACCAATGGTTTTTGGGGTGTATTTCAATGAAATAAGAACTATGGGAACACATAACTAATTATTATGTTCCGAGGGTTTACAAGTTAGTTATATAAGGATTGTGCACTAAAGGAATGTTATGCTTAACTTTGTGGGCATTAATTAAATGGAGTCATTCAACAAGGAACGAGTACATGAGTTTGAAAAGGCTTACAAGCTATACAAGCCCAACATACAGTGATGGTTTCATGGAATGAGGAGTATTTTGGAGTTATGTAATATTTGAAGGGTTGTTAGACTTGGAAGAACCTCTACTTAAGCCTTATTCTAGAATCAATGGAATCTACAGATATTTGAGATGTAATGAAATGAGGACCATGAAAATATCATAGAATTAATGGTGCAAAGTCTACATTAAATAGAGCCATCCTTGATCATAACATTAATGCATAAACTAATTTAATGGGGAAAGAGAGCCATGTTGAGTATTAAAGAGCTCTGATAGTGTTATAAAGGAACCAAATAAGCCTTTCAGAGCAACAATGGAGACCAGACTAGTGTCAATTGGTTGAGTAAATTGATCCCACACTACTTCGAGAATGAACTGATTAATGAGTTGATTTATAAACTGATCAATTTGATTGTGCATCAAGTTTCTTTTGAATAAAATATTAGGAAACAAAGAGTAAATTATGATGAGTTCAAATTTGTATGCGTATTTTTGTCTATAGGTGAGTTCTGAGTGAAGTGTGAGGGGACAACATATTAGAAAGGGGAGAGAGTGGAATAGAGCTAAAGTTGCAGAGAAGAAGAAAATGAAGAGTGTGGATGCAATATAGATAGGAAGGAGTTATAAGAGACAACAAAATAGGTTCTTTGTGTTTTAAGTAATAAAAGAAAGTCACTATTATCACTTCGAAAATTGCAATAACAATAGGATAGTTAGTTGAAGCAAGTTATGCCATGTATCTATAAGATTTTGGTGCCTCTTGGAAAGTTGTTTCTTTCTATTATGAAGGGGGTTTGGGGCTCCTATCAATGGGTGCTAACAAAAAAATTGATGTAACTGAGTATGTTCTTAGATTACATCATATTAACAAGTAGATTGGTGTTTTTTCCCTTTTGGGATATCATGTTAAATTCCTATGTCCATGTGTTTATGTTTCTCATGTTAATTTTGTGTGCTCATATGAATGATTTAACCTATTGCATAATTATTTACTTGCTGACGCACATATGGTTGATTTCCATCTTAGAAAAGAAAATAAGATTTGGGAATAAAATATTTAAATTAGCATAAATTATTGATTCCCCGCCACTATGAGGAATTTCTTATTCCAACAATGCGTTTCAGATCGAAGTTCCATCAAAAATAGTTTAACCATTGGAAGGTTGATCTATAAGGAAACATGTCTAGATAGGAGAATTATGATGCTTACATAATATATCAGTCTTTTATGGGAGAAAATATTCTTTCTGGAAATTTTTGATGAAAGGTTATCTCATTACCCTATGTATCGATGTTTGGAGCTCTGTGTTAGTAGATTATGCTTCCCCAACAACCCCTCCTACATATGCTAATGGTAAAAAGGTTTATGTGAACAATGCAAAGGCCAACCATTCCATTTTCTTTGGTCCAATTCAATCTAAACTTGTAAGGTTATTCACAATAATTCATCGAAGGAAGTGTGGTACAAACTTAATAAGAGTGATGAAGGAGATGAGAAACTCAAGAAAACCAAGATCCAAACATTCAAAATGAGATATGAGAGCTTAAGGATGAATGAAGGAAAAATCATATCAGAATATGTCCTTAGAGTTCATGAGGTAACAAGAATGATTAGCAGACTTGGTGAAGATATCAAAGAGGAAGTAGTTGTTGAGAAGGTCTTAAGGTCTCTTCCTACGATATTCAATGCCAAAAGATTAGTCTTTAGGGACATGACAAACTTGGAAAATATTGAAATGGACCAACTACTTGGTAATCTCATAGCCTATGATATGAGATTAGGTAGAGAGAAGATCGAAAAAAATGAGGCAACATTAAGAGTTTCTAATAAGAATAACTAGAAAAAAGATCAACAAGAATGTTCCATCTGTGAATCTAATCTAGAGATGGCTCACTTTTCCTGAAAAATAAAATGTGGTTCAGGTAAGTATAAAGGAAAGTTATCCTTCAAATGATTTGATTGTTTAAGGGTTGGGAATTTCTCTTCCAAGTGTGCTTGTAAGGAAAATACAGATAATGATAAGATTCAAATGCCCAGAGAGAAAGGTCAAAAGTATTAGAATAACAAATCCTTGAAGATGAAGGACATCTACTCTAAAGAGGAAATTTATACCCTAGAAGCTAATAGCAAGGATTCTTTAGAAGGTGAATCTAATAAATGTTTACTAATGAAACTTGAATATGACTCCAAAACCATGAATGCCTTAGACTACAAGGAAGAAGATGAAGTTGTAGTGGATCTTCAAGGGGAGCTCATTAGTGGTCTTATTGAATTGAAGAAGTCTAGAAAGAGTAACATGGAACTAAAAGACCAGTGTTTCAAGCTTAAGAAGGCATGTATAACTATGATAATGAAGATTTTGTTTATCAAAGAGAAAAAATTGAAGAATCCATTAGAAGAAAACATAAAACTTGTGAAAATCTAGATAACAAGAATAGACTATTGAAGAAATAGATGATAAAGAAACATCATGAGAAGGTTTCAGAAATATATGAAGGAGAAATCTGGTCTCTAAAATTAGAATTGGAGGAAAAAAATGAAAGTAAAAGGTTGTAAATGACTTTATCCTCTAATGGCAAAATAATTGTCGCAACTTAGAAGTAGAAATAGTATCTTTGAGAAAATACCTTGAGAAGCCCACAAATAAGAAGGACTTGGAAAGAAAGTTTGTTGAAGGAATAGAGAAACTAATTCACATATTAGGCATTCAAAGGTCTCATAAAAATAAATTGGGTTTGGGGTACTTTGAATCAAAAGAGTATTCTAAATCAAAGACTAGTTTTAGGTCTGTAGAATTTGAAGTCCGCCAAAGATTTGAAAATGTATTACAAGGAACCTAGAGTTGGGGAAAGAATACTAACTTCACAAGCAAATCTCACCATAGAGATGTAAATTAGTAGGAAAGACAACAAAGGTGTCTATAAAAAACTCAAGCTCGTGAATTCACAAATAACAAGCACCCAAAATTGTTTTATGGTCATTGTTATAAGTATCATATCCTTGGAAATAAAACCTTTAATTGAAGAATTGTTAAATTTTAAAGAGATAGAAATTTTCGATATAAAAATTGCCATAATTCTAGAACTCAAAATGCATTCCCCAGGAATACAAATCCTTTCTTTCCCCTAATGGATGAAATGAATGTTACAAGTGTAATAATTTTGGGCACAAGGAAAAAGAGTGTAGAATTAGGTTTGAGTACCCTCCAAACCATGGTACACTAAGCAACTAGCACTCTTAAGGAACCATAGGAGTTGAAAACAAAAGACAAAGAAAAATGAGGAATTTGGACTTGCTTTGTCTTCACATGACTAAAAAAATTGATTATATGTGGATAATGGTTGCTCTAAATAATGATTGGTGGCTTTGAGAGTAAGATATGGCTTCTTAAAGAAAAAGATAAAAGGAATAATGTCAACTTTGGAAATAATGCACTATTAAAATTAAGGGGAAGGGCATAGTTTTTCTTGATGAAAAGATGAAGGCCAAAAATGTATTTTATGCGGAGGTCCTCAAGAAAAAAATTCCTCGTGTAAGTCAGATGTATGATAATGTCTATAATGTGACTTTTAGATCTAAAGAATATGAAATTTGAAATAAAGAGAATGGGAAGATTGTGGGAAACACAGTTAAGACTCACCATAATGTATATGTGTTTGATGATTATAGAGTGACTGGCTACCAGAGTAAGACAAATAAATCTTAGTTGTGTCATAGAAGACTTGGTCATATAAATTTTGATAACTTGATAAAGGTCAGAAAAATAAGCAACCAGAGGATTTCCAAGATTATCAAGGCTCAATAGCTCAATCTCCAAGCCTTGTCCATTTGTTAAGAAGACAAGGACTCAGCTCAAGACAAAGGATTTCTCAATATCTAAAATGTTAGAGTTAGTTCACATTGATATTTGTGGCCCTACAAGGACAAATAGTCCAAGACGAAATCTATTATTTATTTTATTTATTAATTATTTTACAAGGGCCACTCAGATAATGTTGTTGAAACAAAAATCATAAGCTTCGAAAATTTTCAAGATATTTGAAGATTTATATGAAAATAAAAAGGACCTAAATATTACATTCTTAAGATCAAATATACGTGGATAATTCACCTCAAGGGAGTTTCAAGAGTATTGTGAATAACATGGCATAAGGAGGTAGTACTCATTGGCTAGATATCCACAATAGAATGTAGTAGTAGAGAGAAAGAACAAAACAATTGAGGAGATGGCCATAGTAATTTTGGATGAAGATGAGGTTCCACACAGCTCATGGGGAGAATCATCACAAGAATATGTCTATGTAAAAAATAAGACACAACTCAAACCTAAAAATGATAAGAATCCCTGCGAGTAATGGAAAGGGAGACTAGCATTAGTGAAACATTTCAAAGTATTTCGGAGAAAATGTAATGTCAAGAGAAATGATAAAAATCTTGGAAATTTTGACTCTCGAGATAATGAGGATATATTCCTTGGATACTTAGTCAAGAGTAAAGTCTACAAGTGTTTCAACAAGAGGTAAAAAATGGTTGAAAATTGCATTGATATTGTAGTGGATTAAATATTGCCATGTTTAGAGCCATATATGGACAACAAGAAATTAGATGAAGAAGAAGATGCAAGCTTTGGATTCATAGATAAAGAGGAACCAAAAGAAGAAGTAGAAGATGAAGAAGATGATACATCACAAAGGAATAAAAATCCTTCCATGTATGTGAAGAAACAACAACCGAAATGTCAAATTATTTGTGACCATAGACTTAGTGTTCAAACTAGGAGGAAATTCCTCAGTAGTCCAAGTTGTGATAATCTTGCCTCTTTGTTAAAAATCATATACAAAAGTCTGAGTCAGATTATTAGGGTCCAACTCTAACCCCTTTATTTAAGAAATAAGACCGAGGGACCTATTCAAAGTCATAGTTAGTTATTTGAGTCAACAAATCTCATAAACATTACCCACATTAATAATAGTTGTAAATGATTGACCCACATTATACAAAAGGGACCACAATTAGTTATAAATGGTCCCTACTTAGTAAATAAAGTGGCTAACTTGTATTATGAAAGGGACCACTAGTAGTTAGAGTTTTGGATTTCGTAAAGCTATCGATAGTATTATATTTCAATGAAAATAGCATTGAGTCTTAGTGTAATTGAGCTCTGCTCTATTGGAGGCTACCCACTCAAAGATGCAAGTGAACATTGTATTCTGGTTTTAAATAATAAAATATCTTCGCAACTTGTCTTAATTGATGTGATCCTTCTATGTTTATGGAAATATTGTTTCATATTTTAGGCATTCTATTATTCTTGTAGGTTAAGTGCATAACAAGTGGTATCATAACACTTTCAAGGGCCTGTTGTACCTCCAATTTTTCATATTTGTTTAGGCTAGTGATGTGTTCTAAGGTCTTTAAACAATGGGATTTTTTGTTGAGAAAATACACCTATATATTTGGGGAGACATCCACACAAGAAATACAATAAGTGGTCATTCTTTTTGGCCTCCCTTGTAACCCTTGTGGGTAACACTTCGAGTAATAGTGCATTAGACATAATCGCACACATGCATAGATTCCAGTTCGACTTAAACTTGGGTATATTAGAAGCCCCATAGGGTAACCTGAAACATAACCTTAGATAAATCGGTGATCATATTGTTGCTACAGTACATTGAGAGCAACACTCAGGGAGAATAACTGCACATACAATAGGGTAGTTTGATAGTAAAGCTAAGGGTACATTCCATCCTCCTTAGTTAGCCTCGTGAAAGATGAGGCCAAGTACTATTGTTGGACCCCAACATATATTGTGATATGTAGCATATAACATTCCTTTGAGACCATAGCTCCCTCAGTCCCCTCCTACCTTTTCATCTACATTATATCTAATAGTTTGGGTTCAACTGTCATTGTTCAAGTCATATTCAATAGTTTGGGTTCTAATGCAACCATACCAATACGATTTAGCAGTTATGATTTTCACAGCGAATGTCAGACTCGTTTTTTAGTGAGGGTTTTGGTCACCATATTTCATATATGATTGACACAACACATTCTTCAGTACCAAGACCTTGTGGTTTTTGTTACTACAATTCAAGCTTGCCTTTCATAGGATAATTAGCATTATCAAGCATTTTGGAATTCGGCCACTGCAATACTGATGAGCTGGGAGTAAAACTCCTTTCAGAGTTGTTGTTCATCTGAGATAGTAGTAGGTCAACTACCAATGCCAGAGAATCTAAAATAGTTGTTTTGGGGTTTTTGATTTTAATTTTGGAAGACCAATGAATGAATACAGATGTAGAATTGAAGTAATTAATCCTTTGGGTTATATTAACACTCCACCAAAGGGCTGATATAAAGCATTACATAGTGATATAGATGATTCAGATTTAAACATGAACGCAACAAATTACACAGATAACCATAAATACAGATATGCAGCGGAAATAATACTTCATTTCATTATTGTAGAATACTGAAATATGCTTACAAACAGAAATGGAAAGAAACCCGCTAGGGCGATGGTAGCTTATCTTTGAGAAGATATGTGGCGGCTACATGCCTCTAAATTATGTTACAATGAGGCTCGAAGACTTATTTATTGTTGAGAAACAATAGAAAACCCTTAACATCCCAAAACCTAACCTTAGAAGATGAAATGCCAAATTGTGGGCCCCGTTTGGGTAAATTGGTACATCAATTTCCCGGGGTTGTAACTTTGGCATACGATCTCCGTTTGATGCGTATAATAGCTCGTTACAAAGATCTATCCGAGGAATACAACTTTGGGAAGGGAAAAATTAATCCATGGACCGGTGTTTCCCCCATATTTCCCAAAGAATGTCGTTTAGGGCCTCAAAACAACTATGGAAGTTCAGGACCCGAAAAACTGCTAAAAATAGTAAACTGTGCTACAATTTTGGAAACTGAAAAACTGAAAGAGATAGTTGTGGGGGTCCAAATGGGATAGGTGGGTGGACACCAACATCCACCTGGATCATTCCTCTGCCCTTAGGAAGCAATGGTCCCCATTGCATCGAGTTCCTCCATTTGCTGAACTTGGTCCGTCGTGAGCTGTTCTGCAATCTCGGATGTGTCGAGTAGTGGTGGGAATCGTGGTCGAGGGTAGTACACATTGAATACTTGGTGCAGGCGAAGGAATGGAGGAATACTATGCTCCAAAGCATGATTTCCCATAGCCTTCGTAATGGTTTAAGGACCATGTCGACATGGTTGGAGCTTTTGATGGGCTCTTGTAAGGCGTTCTTTCTACATATGTACCTAGACTTTTTTGCCCACCTAAAGCTTGTGTGGTACCCCTGTGGGTGAGGAGAAGTTGTTCCTATGTTCTGTCATGACCGTATTCCTTTGTTGTTGCTACTGTGTGGAGGAACCCTTTGTAGGGTCATGGATGTGGCAACGATCTTCTCCTTACTTTTGGAGCGAACCAGATAGATGAATTTCCTAGTCTAGGAGATGTGCTTGTTACCTTTCTTAGCTGTGATCAAAGAGGTGGTGATATGTGGGGCTACCTCTGGTATCCTGTATAATGAATCGCCCAAAGAAATGATGACAACGCGAGGCCTTGACTCATACACAGCATGTTGCCTCCACAAGTATGGCTGGCCTAATAGCACATCACAAACATCCAGAGGTGTAACATCACACAATACCTTGTCTGTGAAGGGTTTGATGCTGTAGGGAAGGTGGCACTACTGGCGAACTTTGAGATCTCGTCCTTCATGAAGCCACCCGATATTGTACGGCTGTAGGTGTGGTGTAGTCGGTAGACCCAACCGCTTCCTGACCTCTACTGAATTAAGGTTCTTTTGGCTACCACCGTCGACAATGAATTGTAGCGGTGAACCCTTCACCCACATCTGTGATTGGAAAAGAAGTTCCCCCTACTCTAGGTCTTCGAGCTCATTCTTTTGGATCTTGGTGGTGGCAACAGTAACACTGGGCTCTGCATCAATGATCTGCTTCCCTTTTCCATTCCCCTTGTTGGGTTCTAGCTCAGGGTCAGAACATGCATCTAATTCGGAAGCCTTCAACTCGGCCACCAGAAACTGCTTGGTCCGACACTCACTTGTGTTATGAGTGCGGCTCTTGTGGAACTCACACCAGTTTCCTGTGTCCTTCTTCAGATTCGTGGTGTTGTTATTTTCTTACAGCTTCGATGGCTTGTCTTGGGTCACCCCGCCTTGGCTTTTTCTTTTGGTCTTCGGATTTGTAGATCCAAAGTCTCGCTTCTTTTGTTTGAACTTTTGCTCAATTTTAACAGCATATCGGTACATTGTGCTGAGTGAGGAGATGTTCAGGAACTCCATATCTTCCTGGATGTATCTGTGTAGGCAGCCGCGATATTTGAGTACCAAATGCAGCTAAGAGTCCTTGATACCCAACTATGTGTGAAGGGTATGAAAAATGTTTGTGAACTCTGGCACATCTTGGTCCCACCCTGTTGCATTGTGTTCCATCTGATGTATTTGTCATCATAGCTTTTGACAGGGTAGTACTGCTCCTTGACGACATCCTAGAATGAGTCTCAAGTGGGTGCGGTTGAAAATAGTGAGCCCGCATTTTCATCCTTCTACTGGCAGTAGGTTTCCCACGAGTCCTTGACGTGGGGGATTGCTTTGAGAAGAGCGAAAACAATATTTTCCTGACTCGAAAATTCATGAACAAATAAAATACCCATCTAGCAGATTCAACCATTTATCTATAGCATTTGCATCTATTTTACCCTTGAATATGTGGATTTCAAAATTAACTTGTACCTTAAATGGTGTAGAATTTCCAGAGTAGCTATTCGAAGCTAATGCATCACCTCTGGGTAGCCACAGAAGAATCTGGGCAAGGTTGTCCATCATCGCATTCCATTGTCGCTTGATGCCTTCTTCGATCAAGATTTTGATAGGATCTCCTGCCCACTCATCTTTATTTTCATCCGCCATGGGAGGCCATCGGTATTTGCAAGGCTGGTCTTGCAAGGGTTCGACCAGTTCAAGTCCTAACTCCTTATATCCCGACCTCGTTGGGGCATGCAAAGAAGAACAGAGAAAAAGTAGACCGCTCTGATACCACTAATCCGGATTTAAACAGGATCGCAACAAATTACAGAGATAACCATAAATAAAGATATGCAATGGAAATAATACTTCATTTCATTACTGTAAAATGCTGAAATATGCTTACAAATAGAAATGGAAAGAAACCAGCTAGGGTGATGGTAGCTTATCTTTGATAAGAGATGTTGTGGCTACATGCCTCTGAACTGTGTTACAATGAGGCTCGAAGGCCTATTTATTGTTGAGAAACAATAGAAAACCCTTAACATCCCAGAACCTAACCCTAGAAGATGAAACGCCAAATTGTGGGCCCCGTTTGGGTAAATTGGTACATCAATTTCATGGGGTTGTAACTTTGGAAAATGATCTCCATTTGATGCGTATAAGAGTTTGTTAGAAAGATCTATCTGAGCACTACAACTTTGGGAAGGGAAACATCGGTCAATGGACCCATGTTGCCCCCAGATTTCCCAAAAAATGTTTTTTGGGGCCTCAAAACGGCTCTGGAAGTTCAAGACCTAAAAAACTGCTAAAAATAGTAAACTACGCTACAATTTAGGAAACTGAAAAACTGAAAGAGATAGTTGTGGGGGTCCAATGGGATAGGTGGGTGGACACCAACATCCACCTGGATCAATAGATCAAAAATAGTGGTGAGTAGAAGACAACAAAAGCTAAGATTATCACAGTTTCCAGACTATCAGACAGAACAATGATAAGTTGGAGAACCTTTTGAACTACGTTTAAAAGATTCAAGGCAAATACTTGAGCTTACACAAGATGTTGATGATTTATTGATTAGAGGGGATTAGCGACATAGGTAGTTGCATTAATCCAATCTATTAATAGATGATCACTTCAGGAGCTTATAGGAATCAATTGAAACTCTAATTGTTCCTACCTAGATATCTCTATAAGTCATAAGCATATGAAGAAAAACACAATGAATGATAACTAGAAAAACTTACAAGATAACACAAAAATGTGTAAAACCAGATTCAGAATCCTCTAGTTTGTATTAAGGTTCCAGAAAGACTAAGTACATCAAGTGTCTATAAAAGCTTCCTTCAAAGGTGGCTTTCAGGCCCAAAGTAGTATTAACAGTCAAGACTTTACAAGCAATCAACTATGAATCTTGAACTCCGAACCCATAACATCTCGAAAGAGAGTTATTTATACAAAAACTAACAATATCTTAAAACTGTTTAAGGTTTATTCAAGGAAAGGAAAATATCTTCATGCAAGAAGATAGGGGTAGCTCTCGAACTGCTTCTTGTTGTCCCCTTTATTCAAGTTGTGCTGGCTTCATTTGTTTGATATTTTGCCCCTTTAGTTGCTTTAATCATTCATATCCTTCACACTGGCAGAATGCTTCATTTTAACCTTTTTACCTGATAATGCTTTAAACTCTATTTAATATGCTTTGATCTGGCTGAGTGACCCCTTACCGTGATCCTCTCTATCTTTTACTGTTCATTCCAATTTTTATTGTGTTTTTCAATAGTAAAATGCTTTTATTTGTCTTCAAACTATTACAGAGGCTTTTTGTTTGTAAACTTGGAACAACAGTCTTTACCTGCAAAACACAGAAACTTATTAAGAAAAACATGGTGACAGAGGAGGTCATTCATGGCTTTGCTGAGCTTTAAAGGATATCGGAAGGAGTCCATGGAGTATTCAGAAGGCAAAATGATGTTTTTTTTTAGTCCGTAGAGGCTTATGTAGGCTTCACTGTGAAAACAAGCAAAAGAAAGGAAAAATGGTCATTTTGGCATTTAAACGGGAAAAACAATTTTCCTTTGAAATATGTCGCGATAGTGAACAAGGGCCATCTTATCATTTTGTGGAAGGCATTTTTCATCGCACCTCTTATGAAATGTGGGTGGTTTTGGGGGGGAGTCACCCGAAATAAATATAGCCTGACATGTAACAATGCAGGATGGTGGAAAAACCACTTTTCGGGTGGGTAATGCTCGTACAGAGAGCTAACCCAAAATCGCCGAGGGTTGTTGGACCTAAAGGCTTTAGATTGGACAGAGGTGGAGTGAGGAAGGAATACAAAGGGTAAAGATAATTAAAAATGGTGGAAATGGTTGTATTATGGCTTAAAACTGAGTTTAGCAGAGTTTAATGGTTAAATAGAGGCTTAAGCTAATTATTTGTTTTAAATCGTAAAAATGATTTTACAAAGAAAACCTTTGCAAACACATAATGGAAAACTTCAAAATATATAAATTGGAGCGGATAACAATATCAGGTCCGGGTCTATGTGCATATTGCAATCTTAGTATGGTGGGGGAAGGCCCATCACAAAGGAATATGATAACGGGTGGATGTGACGTAGAATGAAATATGACATATAACTATGTTGGGTCTGGGTCTATTGTAATCGGAGATCTAAATGCACAAAGGGTTATCGTATTAGCGAGAAGCTACGATGGAGGTAGATGAGATGTTGCAATAGGTTGTGATATATATAGTGTCGGGTCTGGGTCTATGACATATTGCATATCACAATCGGGGAAAGGTGCATTCATGTGAAAAGTTTTGATCAGTGAACATTTGCAATGTGATATTCTAATAAAATGCATAGTTTTTAATAAATCTAAGGTTTCGAGCTGTGTTATAAAAGGAATTAATATTATGTGGGAAATGAGAATTTTAAGGGTTTAATACATAAATTAGTATTAAAATGAAATATGAGTGGAAAAGGGAAATGCGATTAAGTATAATGCTTTTTAATGAATGATTTGACTTTTCATATAAGAATTTATACTCTAGGGTAAAGATATTTTTATGGGTTTTGCATGTAAAAGGATATTTTACATGGGAAAGGGGATTTTACATTGGTTTTTTACTTTTCCTAGGCAAAAAGGATTTTGACCTAAGGAAAAGGTGTTCTATGTGGAAAATGAATGAATATGAATGTATGAATGAATAAGGATGAGGGAGGTTAATTAATTGATGTTGTAGACCTTCTTTTGATTTGTGTCATTGGATCATGGACACAAAAACATGATAAATGTACATTTTGTCCAATCAATAATCAAACTGCTGCAACCTTTCTCTACTTACCCTTTTCCTACCCTATTATTTTTTCTTCACTTAAAGGGTGCATTTAAGCTAGCAAACCCTTTTCCTTTCTTCTTATTCTACAAAGAAAAACTATCTAAATCTACCCTTATAACCTCCAAGGGCTCAAAGTAAACTGATGAGCACCTTAATATTCTCTACCTAACCACTAATCTACCAGGATTAAACATTGTGCCTAGATCTTTATTCTCTAACTATAACATCAAATTTAAAACATGAAGCAGTGAAGATTAAACAATTTGACTGTCATGGGTTGTGGCATTTAAGACAAGCTGCACACAACCATTATTTTGCATAAACTGAGTAGTGGCATTTAAACTTGCTCACTTTCAGAGTTTATTTGTTTCCTTTTCTTTCTAACCTAACATTTTTTTTTTCTTGATTTTTTAGAGCATCTATGCTAACATTTTCTTTGATATGGACATTATCATCAAATATTTGTTCACTAACATTTTATTCACTATTGTTATGTCCATATCCTAACTTAACATTTTTTTTCAAATATTCTATCTTATCAAAACCACAAAATGCTACAACATTGGCTCCATTTGGGGATTGCTTTCTCCTGTAGAATGTACAGAACTTGCAGATCCATGTGCCTTCTCCTCGGGATATGGAGTCCTTGCTATAAAAAATATCACACTAACATCTTGGAAAGGAAAAGAAAATCGGAGTATTTACAATGAAAATTATTTCAACTTCTTAGTACTGAATGTAATGTTTGAGAAACCTTCCATTTATAGGATAAGTGGAATATAGCCCCTCAAGATTCTGTAGCACAAAAGTGTTGTTACCATTCACTTCAGCAATTGCTAAAGTTCCAAACCATATATTGTCAAATTTTCCATGCTTTCCTTTCTCTTCTCTCCTGGTATCCCATCTTAGAACTAGATCACCTTCCTTAAAGTCCCTTTCCCTGGCTCTTCTGTCAAACAGGGTCTTCATCTTATTCTGATATTTCATCAATCTGTATTGAACTTCATCTCTGTTTTCATTAAGTTCAATAATCTATTTTATCCTTCTTGAAAAATCATTAGGTTCATTTGTGGAATCCCACAGGAATTTTAAAACAGAGAAGGCCAAATTGGTAGGGAAGATTGCATCTTTCCCATAGACTAACTGAAATGGTTATTTGCCAGTTGATCTCTTTGGAGTAATTCTTTTTGCCCATACTGCATAAATCAAATGTGAATCCTAGCTTTTCTTATGATCAGCAAGAGTCTTTTTTATTACTTTATCATGCTTTTGCTGGATCATTCTGCAAGGCCATTACCCTGAGGGTCAGGGAAAATTTTAAGAACCCCCCCTAAATTTATAAATATAATAAATGGGCGAATCTCCATGGTATATAGGAAAAATGGAAGGCGATTTTATCAATAATATAATATGTATATATAATTTTTTGGCGAATCTCTCACCAGGAGTGGCGAATATTTTACTCAATTATAAAATCTTGTAAGATCTTGGCGAGTCTTTCACTAAATAATAAAACTTTGTAAAGTCCTAGTGAATCTTAGCATAAGCTACATGCTGGTTTAATTCCCCCATTTAAATAGGCTACATTCCAGGTGAATACCATGGGTCAATACCATGTGCCATTTTGGTGAATACCATGGGTCAATACCATGTGCCATTTTTATTTTTATTAATTCTAATATTAGGTTTAATAATGGTTTTTTGCATGGTATTAATAACAATCTAGTCCATGGTATTTGCCCCATAGTATTTTGGCCATAGGTTTCACCTAAATATAACCCATTTTTTGAGTGTTCATAAATATAAGGTGACTTATGGAGTAAATATAAAAAAACGTTTTATTTGTTTACCATACCTCTCGTTTATTTATATTTTTATTAATTTACCATACCTCTTTTACAAATATGGTATTTGGCCCATAGGATTCACTTAAATAAAACCTTTTCTTGAGCCTTCATAAATAGAACTAGGGTTATGGACTAAATATAAAAAGAGGTTTTATTTATTTACGATACGTCTAGTTTATTTATATTTTTATTTATTTACCATACCGTTTGAGTAAGTATAAAAAGACGTTTTATTTATTTATTGTACCTCCACTTTACTTATATTTTTATTTGTTTACACCGTTACATGTATATAAGGTGACTTATGGAGTAAATATAAATTTTTTTTTATTTATTTACCATACCTCTCATTTATTTATATTTTTATTAATTTACCATACCTCTTTTATAAATATGGTATTTGGCCCATAGGATTCACTTAAATAAAACCTATTCTTGAAAATGGGCAAATGGATTCACTTAAATAAAACCTATTCTTGAAAAAGGGCGAATGGAAGGTTGGAAGTCCTAATTTCATGGGCTAAATTTACCTTTTTTACCCTCTCCCTTAAAATAAGGTGGGCTATTTGAGGTGATTTGTAAAAATGTACTATGATACAAAATATTCGCCCACTAAAAATCTAAAACCCCTTAATTTCGCCAAAGGGCGAACATTCGCCCCTAAAATTATCCTTGCTGAGGGTAATATGGAGTTGAATGATGTAACAAAATCTGATATTTTTGGAAAAAGTCAATCAATTTAACACTATAAAAGGCTTGATGTTGTTAAATAATGAATCCATATAGGTGAGGATAGTTTTAAATAGAGGAGGAATGACATGTTATAGAGTTTTATGAACCCAACGTTTCGGACTACCAAGTGAGTCCAACATCAGGGTACGACAATAGATATTCTATTGTCGCACCCTAATGATGGAATCACTTGGTAGTCTGAAACGTTGGGTTCATAAAACTCTATAACAGGTCATTCCTCCTCTATTTAAAACTAGAAAAGTTTGTTGCATTATCAGTTACAATTTGAGTTGGGCAACCAAATCTAGCTAAGATATTCTCCTTAGTAATCTTAATTACTACTGAATCAGTAGCATTTCTGATTGGAATGGCTTCTACCCATTTAGTAAAGTAATCTGTTGCCGTGAGCATCCATCTATGTTGATTACTTGAAGTGGGATGAATTTCTCCAATAAAGTCTAATGCCCATTGAGAAAAAGGCATTGAAACTATTGCTGGAATGAGTGGAAGAGATGCTAATTTTTGTTTACAAGCAAACATTTGACAAGGAACACAACCTATGACCTTTGCCCCTACCTGTAGGAACAATGTGGGGAAATAAAATCCCCCCTTTAGAATCTTGTATGCTGTTGCTCTCCAAGCATAATGTCCCCCACAAAATCCTGTATGAAATTGATCAATGATTTCTTCAATTTCAGATTTTGTTAAGCATAATAACAAAATATTCAGTGAATCTTTCCAGTATAAATTTTCATTTATAATGCAATACTTGACTGATTTCAAATTAAGGGTTTTACACAGGGTTTTGGAGAATGATGCTGGACACTCAAAATGAATCAGGAAATTTAGAATATCTTGATACCAATTTGACAACAATAATTTTTCATCAATGTGTATAGGACTGATCTACTATGAAGGTAGAGGTTCTTGCGGATTCTCCCCTTTAGGAGGAAATGAAGGTTCTTGTGGATTCTCCCCTTCTGCAAGGAGATAAGGTTCTTGTGTATTCTTCCCTTGAGAATGAAGGGAAGGTTCTTGTGTATTCTTCCCTTGTATTTCTCAAATAGAATTGATTCCAAGTACTTTGCAGTTGGATTCAGCTAGAATCTTGGCTAATCCTTGACCTTTTACTAGCTTAGTAGTCTTGATAGTTAGAACAAACTCTAGAATTTGAGTGATCCATCTGCCTCTTCTCCCATCAGTGTCTAGTTGATTTAGGACAATTTTGACAACATTATTAGGGACATAAGCAGTAATAGGTGAATGTAAGACATACATCCTGAATGATTTCAGGGATTGAATGAGGGCATAGGCTTTCTTCTCAATGATGTCATACTTAAACTCATCATCTCTCATAAAATTGTTGAAAAAGGCTATGGGTTGGTCATGGGAATCTTCATTCTTCTGTAATAGAATAGAAGTAAGGGTGGTTTCAGAGGCAAAAGAGAAAAAACTAAATGGCTTAGTATAATCAGGGCTAGCTAAGGTGGGAGCTTGAAATATAGCCTTTTTAATTTGTTCAAATGCATGCCTAGAAGTGGGAATCCATTTTGACTGCATGGTCCTTTCAGGGCATGTCAGTTATGTCTTTTACAATGTCTACATAATTCGGAATAAACCTCCATAAAAAATTAATCTTGCCTAGAAAAGCTTGAATCTCCTTCTTGTTTCTAGGCAAGGTCAATGATTCAATGGCAGATACTCATTTGGGATCAATTACTACTCTCTTCTTTGAGATTATATGGCCTAGTAGTTTTCCTTCTTTGACAACAAACAAGGACTTATTAGGGTTCAATGATATTCCTATTTTTCTACAACTATTAAAAACCTTCATCAAGTGTTTTAGATGTTTCTGATCAGATTTAGAAAAAACAGTTATGTCATCAAGATAAATAACTAAAAATTTATCTACCTGACCCATTAAAACTATGTCCATAGCTCTCTGAAATGTTGTTGCAGCGTTGGTCAAGCCAAATGGCATCCTAGCGTACTTGAATATACCCTAGGGTGTAGTAAAGGTTGTCTTCTCCCTATCTACTGTATCAACATTCACCTGATTGTAACCTGAAAAACCATCAAGCACAAAGAACCTTTGTGCTCCTGAAACCATTTGAAGTAATTGATCCATTTTTGGCAAAGGATAATTATGTTTTAATGATGCCTTGTTCAGATTTCTAAAATCCACGCAGAGTCTTATTTCTCCATTTTTCTTTCTAACTGGAACTAGATTTGCAACCCAATTAGAATACCTAAGAGGGAGGATGATTTGGGCATCTAGCATTTTATTAATTTCTCTTTCTATAGCTGGTAGAAGGGCTGGATTTATCCTTCTAAGATTCTATTGATACGGTTTTTCTTCTGGCTTCAGAGGAATCTTGTGTTGTATTAACGATGTATCATAGGTCTTTAAATAAGTGTAAGTCTATGCAAAAATGTTCTTATAATTTTGTAGTATCTTAAAATACTGAGCTTTGATTTCTGGGTCTATAGATGCGCATAATTTGATGTTTTTAATATCTTTATCGATTCTAATGTTAATATCTTCTATGTCATCTTCTGAAGAAATGGACTTAGGGTTTCGGAGGACATCATTTTGATCAAAAAAATTTTCTAAAGGAATGAGTCGTTTTGGAATAAAATTGTTGTATAATTGTATAATGTCATGTTTAGAAATTTTGGTTTTAAAATCCGAAGTATCATTTCCATCTACGTTTTCATTTATTTTAGTTCTATCTTCATCAATTTGAAGAAGTGAAAAGTCATCTATTACCTATAGAAATGATTTCAATTGTTCATCATTTTCGAATATTTGCCAATGTTTCAGATTATCTGGGATAGATGGCCTAAATTTGACTTGAGTCTCATAGAGTACATCAATATGATTAGGAATTTTAAAAGCGCTAGCAGAGATAGCTAAGGCATCTGCATGAATATTCTGATCTCTAGGAATATGAGTCAAATTAAAAGAATTAATTTCAGTAAGACCTGAGTCACGAGTGCTTAGTCTAACAAACATTCTTTACTTGCTTAACAATAAGCTCAGAATTAGTAAAAACACTCAATTTTTGAACTTTTAAGCTTTTGGCTAAATTCAATCCTAAAAGGAAAGCTTCATATTCAACAACATTATTGGTAACTTCAAAATATAATTTACATGATTGAGTTATATTTTCTTTTTCAGGTGAAACTAAAACTACTCCATCTCCTGCCCCATATTTCGTTCAAGAGCCATCAAAGAACAATCTCCAAATATCAGTTTGGTTTGGTTCTAGACTTTCAAATACCTCTTCAATTTTGACTTGAGTTTTATGTTGTTTTGAAGTGAGTTGAAAACAACCAAAGTCTTGATCTATTGCATAAATTGGATGGTTCCTTGGCTGGTCAGTTTTACAAACTATATGTATAAATCTTATTTATCTATATAATCTTAACTGATCTCCTCCATAAACAAGAATAGTAGCATATGACATGTCCATATGTAGAGTTCCCCCTAGTTTGGCACAACAAGACCTATAAAGTAGCATTCCAAACTTGGGAGGGATATCTGTAACAACAATATCAAGCACTACACTTTTTACTGGAATTTGGGCAAGGGTAACCACTAGATCCTTGATCAATCCTAAATAGGGCACCCTTTTAGAATCAAAGGTGTACAGGTCATGGTAGGATCTAGTTATGTCGAGTTTCAAATATCCCATGATAGATTTTGGCATAAGGTTGTGTGATGCTCCTGAATCAAGCATACAATTATACAACATTGAGTCATTTGTTTTAAGAGTTACATAGAAATGAGGCACTATCTCATCTATCATATCTAAACTAGGGCCAAAAGCTACTGCTAGTTTTTCATCTTGTAGACTTATGACATCACCTTCAGCATCGACCGAGGTATTTTGTATCCATTTTGTGACTTGGCTTTTGTAACTACGGTTTTTAGAAAGTTATAATAGTTGAATTGGGATCTTAACCTCTCTAATTATTTTTCAACATTAAATGCATTCAAAATGTTTTTACCAGTTTGGCTAGTATCAATTGACTGATCTAAAGGCTGAATAAGAGTTGTTTTAGCTTCAACAGTTTTTTTTCATGGTTCAATTGTTGGAGATTCCTTTGGAGGTCTTCCAGGACTAGGCCTAGGTCTAAGATTATACCTCTTATTTAATTCTGAAATTAAAAATTCACGAAAAGCATGATATTTAGAGACCTGTGAAGATTCCTGATCTTCGTGAACCTGATTCTGTTGTGAGAGAGGAATGCTGACTGTTTGATTAGAAGAAGAATCCATACTATTAATATCCTCAGTAATTGTCATAGTATTATCATCAGGTTGTTGGTCATCTATCAGTAGAGGAGTAGGATCTTGTTGATCATTGCCAGGTCTCTGAACAATTTGTAGTGGTGGATTTTTTATATATTGACCTTGATTTTGATTTTGGGGTCTAATAACTGTTTGTTGCATTGTCCTAGGTTGGGTCTCAATCTTTGAAATCCTATTAGATCGGTTTCCTGAAGAGATAGATCAGTGAGGTGCTAACTACGATGCCCATGTAAAGGATGGCTCTACCATCGTGTCATGATTTAAAGAATCGGCAAGTGAAGATGGATTACAAACCATAACACGATGGGGTCGACCCTATGGCAGATGTATCGACAAATGGAGGCTAGTATGCATAATGCAACGGAAAAATGGTGTCCCTAACCTATATGCCAGTGAGAAAATGATACCTGCCATGACGGGTCAGCAGTCATGGAAACGTCTCGAAACTGTCGAAAAACGTCCAAAATGTCCTGAGAAACAAACCATTCTCGATAATCCAAGCTCCCAAGTTAAAAGTCACATGAGGCCAAACAAACTAAAATTTTGAAAAAAAATTTCATTTTCAAAACTTATAAAAAGGATTTTGGACTCACCATTTTTACCATTTGAGTTCGAGAGCAAAGGATTTGGAGCAAAAGGAGAAAACTTCCCATAGCCAGATTCAACCGTTCAAATTCTTCAAAAACCTCCAGGTAACTCTTATAATTAGCTTGCAGTTGATTGCGACTGGTTTTAAGATTTTTAATTAATGTTTCACCGTTGAATTTTTTGCCCAAAATTTCACCGCAACGTATACGCGGGTTGGTAATATGAAACTCGCGTACATGCGGGCCCTATACGCGACTGTGTGCACAGGGACCCGCGTATACGCCGCGAACAATTCTAAACCAAAAACTAATGGTTGAAAATCATTTTTTCTCAGAATGCCGGTCACGTGGCGTGAAAGAGAGCACGCAGCGGTGGATAATGAAGTTATGAACAGTCCAGAAGCTTTACATGCCCTACGGGGATGAAGTTTGCTTAACTTCTTCAAACTGCCGAATATGAAAACAAACACACGTCTGCTTGAGATGCTTATTGATTATTGGGACGTCGAGGAGGAAGCCTTTATGATCGATTAGATGCCACTCAGGGTAGAAGTGGAGGATATCTATTTTATCATGGGCCTTTCCCGAAGGGGAGAGGTAGTACATTCCCGGGGCAGGACAGGGAGCAGTCTCACGATAGAGGACTATGTACAGATATATTGCCCAGGACATCCCAAGAAGGTTGGGAGCCAGATTTCCATCACACATGTGGCGAGTTTATCACTGAGGATAATCCTGTTCACCATAGCTTGAGTGAACGGATCATCCTCTCTGCATCAGGCATCACGGCTGACCGTGAGCGTGGCAGTTGACTGTCTCACTAATGTGTTCGACTGGTGTACTCCTCTTCTGGCCAACATGAAGAGCCAGCTCACTTCTATCAAGAGGGGACAGACCAAAAACTTTGGATATGGGACTATCCTATGTACTTTCTTTTTCGAGAAGGTTCCCGCACTCCGCCCCAAGGTAGCAGTTTCCATCAGCACGCCACGCAATCCACGCATGGGCCGGTGGGCTGATCTGATGAAACGTCTGGGGGGTGGGGAGGTCCAAAGGACTGCCTTCGACGATGACTTCTTCACTTGGTGGGATCAGCAGATCATCATCGTAGATAACTACCCCTATGCTGAGCTCGATTTCTGAGGAGATCCTGATCTAGCATTACCACTGAACGCAGCATGGGGCGAGATTGGTAAGAATTTTTGATTTTATGATTTTTTTTTGGATTTTTCAAATATAATGATGAATTTTGAAAAATATTTTTGAATAGATTCAAATGACTGATATGATGATCATGTTCCAGACATTAGGCCGGTACGACCAGATGGGTTCCCGCGGCATGGATGGCGCGGCCGAGGAGCCGAAGAGGCGGCTGCTGATACAGAACGGACTCTAAACAACGTCTAGTGACACTTGGCGAGACTAAGCTACCGAGTACCGATGGCTGCCATAGAAGACCTTCCTGAGAATATGCAACATCATGTGGTTGGCATGCCACATGACTGGGTTCGCACTTTTCGGCGTGTGGCCAATGCGATAGTTACCTACTTGGCCGCTCATGCTAAGCCGGGGCATTAGATATGCCAGACATGATTATGGGCATTTGAGTCCCAATTTTGTATATTTTTGGACACACATATGTACACTCGAGACACTTTATGATATATATATATATATATATATATATATATATATATATATATATATATATATATATATATATATCTATATATATATATATATACAGTTTGACTTTTTGATGCTTGATTTTATTGTGATGAATGATTCTAATGCTTGATTAGCGATAGAATCAGCGAACCAATTACGAGATCTTGGAATGTGCAAATAATTAATATAAGTAAATGATATTTGCAACAACCTCACCCTTAAATATTGGCGATATAAACATGGATCCCTTACCTGATAAATGTTGTTTAATTGTGACATTATCAATTGAGAATCAAGATACACTACCAACGAGTCGATCCCATGAGAGATTGCCTCGGCTAATAAATTAATAACGGCAGTATACTCAGCCATATTGTTTGAAGCAGGACCGATGCATACGCCTCTTGATATCATCAATTGACCAGTTGGATAATAGAGTACCCAAGCTGCGGAAGCAAGATTCCGAGTGTGCCGACTAGCACCATCGGTGAACCCAAAATAGACCAAGTCATCCATCAACACCTGTCACAGCAGACCAAAAAGTGCTGATATCAAAAAACTCTCGATGATATATGTGCAAATATGCATAAAGTACAAAGAAGACATTGCCTGGCCAAAAATAAGCAAAGTACCTCTTTAGGTAGAGCCCGTTTCGGGGCTCCGCTAGCTTGTTTCCCTCAAAATCGATTAACTCATACGACCCTTTTTCTAAAACTCGTTTAATAATGAGAGGACCGTACCACATAGGCTTAAACTTGCCTGCCCCCAAGGTGTCTTTATCTTTATCTTGGTCATAGACCAGGACAAGGTCACCTTCAGAAAAGACTCGAGGATGGAAAGATTTATCATACTGCGTTTTAACCCTTTTCTTATGAGCCTCATTCATCGTGGCGACATCTTGACGCTGCTCATCGAGATGTTCCAAGTGAAGGAGGCGCTCTTCGAGACTCGAAGTCTCTGGAAGGAGCTCAACATCTAACTTAAGAGATGGAATTTCACATTCATCCGGAAAGATAGATTCCATCCCATAAACCAACTGAAAAGGTGTAAAACCAGTAGCAGTCTTCACGGAGGTCCGGTATGCCCAAAGAGCCGAGTACAACATAACATGCCAATTGGACCGATTTTTATCGATTTTCCATTGGAGGATCGTCATAAGAGTTTTAGTGACTGCCTCGACATGTCCATTGGCTTGAGGATAATAAGGAGACGAATGCTCCTACCGGAAACCTAATTTGAGAGCCAATTCGGACATCAGTTGATTCTGGAAATGACTGCCATGGTCAGTGACAATCTCTCTCGAGATACCGAATCTTGAGATAACCTGATTAAAAAGGAACAATGTTACCGTGTCACTATCGTTCTTATAAGTAGGCATGGCCTCGGCCCACTTCGTAAAGTAGTCTACAGCCACGATAATGTACCTGTGATTCGCCGCTGAAGGCAGATTACGAGTCGTAAAATCAATACCCCACTTAGTAAAGGGACCGACGGTGACAACGCGAAAAAGAGGAGCTGGATGCGCGCGCATCTTTCGAGTAAATATTTGACAAGGGTGACAGCGTTTGATCACTTCCACACAGAGTTTAAAAAGTGAAGGCAAAAAAAAGCCGGCACGTAAGATGCGCTGGGTTGTAGCAAGCCTTGATAGATGACCACCACAAGCTCCATTGTGGCAATCATTGAGCACTGACTCTACTTCCTCTAAGGTTAAATAACGTCGAAGGATTGAATCAACCCCTCGACAGTATAATGTGTCACCAATGATAACATAGTTTTTAGCCAGGTGACGCAATTTTAGACATTCATCCTTGGAGAAAGTAGAGGGACACTTCGAAGTCTGGAGATAAATAATGATATCTCCATACCAAGAGTCGAGTGAAGAGATGAGGAATAAATGTTCATCTGGAAAACTTCCTTCATAAGCAGTATCCTCTCTACAAGGCAGCTCAGAAATTAGCTCAGCGAAAACCATGGATTTCTTAGACATGACAGACAAGAATTCAAGATCAAATTCCTGTAATATGACTATCCATCGATTATATTTTCCCCCAATCACTCACCTACTGACGACAAACTGAAATGGATTGACTGTCGTTAAGACAAAAGTTTTGCGTAGTAGGATATAGTGACAGAGCCGTTGGACATCATGGACAGCTGCCAAGGATAACTTCTCAACTAGAGAATAGCGAAGTTCAGGACCTATTAAGCCTCAGATCAAATAATAAATCACATGCTCGGCGAGAGAATCATCCTCTTGAACGAGAACCATACAATTGGTTGATTCTGCTGCAGCGAGATATAAAAGGAAGTCTCTACCATAATCCGGTGGACTCAAAAGCGAGGTAGAGACTAATTCTTTTTTCAAAGCATCAAACAATCGTTGCGCAAAGTCATCCCATACAAATGGAACTCCTTTCCGTAGCAAAAGCATGAACCCTTTAGTGATCTCGGCATAGTTCGCTATAAACCGTCTTAAGAAATTAGCCTTCCCTTGAAGGCTTTGAAGTTGTCGAATTGAGGACGGGGGAGGCAACTGAACTATTGCCTCAACCTTGAAGGGATGAACCCGAATCCCTTCATTTGACACAATGAACCCTAACAACCGACCGGACGTAACCGCGAAAATGCACTTGTTGGGATTCAATCGGATTTTATAAAAATGACGTCGCTCGAAAACCAATCAAAGATTACTAGGGTGATGAGTTCTCTTTCGAGAACGAGCAGCGAGATCATCCAAGTATGCTTCGATGACATGTTTGATGTCGTGGAAGGCATATGACATGGCCCATTAAAAAGTGGCTCCAACATTTTTAAGACCAAAAGGCATATTTCTATATGCAAAGGTACCCCAGGGACATATAAAGGTTGTCTTATGTTGATCTTCAAGACGGATATAAATTTGATTATAACCAGAAAAACCATCCATGAAGGAAAAAATCTCATTACCCACACACTCGTCTATAATCTGATCAATGAATGGCGTGGGGTAATTATCTTTCGGACAAGCCTTGTTTAGGTCCCTAAAATCGATGCATACTTGGATTGTTCCTTGCTTTTTATCCACAGGGACTGGATTAGAAACCCAATTGGTAAGAGGAACAGGGTAAATGAAACCCTCCTTTAGCAGCTTCTCAACTTCAGCTTTGATAGCTGCTGCTTTCCTAGGTTTAACCGGCTGACGCCTTTGACGAACCGGTTTGGCATTCTCATACGTCTTGATCTCATGTTGAACTATAGAAGGATCAATGCTAGGCATTTCTTCATAAGACCAAGCAAATACATCTCGAAATTCCTTGAACAAGTCGGTGTACATTTGAATTTCTTCAGGGGAACATTCAATTCCGATGAAGATATTCTCGATCACGTTTGGGTCCCTAGAGATGTTTATAGGTATCGTTTTTGAGATTACCGACATATTACCTTCAGCATGAATGTTTGCTGGAGCCAAAGGGTTTGACACCGTACAAACATCAATAGTAAAGAGCTCGGAGAATCTAGATTCTACCTCCTGCAATGGAGGAAGAAAGTATGAATGATGGTGTAAGTCTTCCCAAGGTCGATCTATACCCATCATTACTTCGAGAATTGCTTCTTCAGAAGGTAAAACTGAATCTAAGCAGTCTAAGGCAGAGGTATAATCAAGGCTCCAGGCCGAGGCCACATCACCATCTAACTCCTCTTCGGAAAAAGGAGTAGAGTGGTCGTCTTCAGAGTTGACGATAGACTGATATCTAAGCTCAGAGCAGATATAGGGAATGTCATTCCATTCACTTGTCCTTCAACTAATGTGGTCGTAGGTGAAGGCAAGGTCCAAGGGTCTGAAAAATAACGAGTTCGAAAGAACTCTTCTCGAGGAGACTCCTTAGATGATGAAACGACATTGATTTTAGCGAAAGGAGAGGGAAGATCAAAGGTACCCATCAATGAGGAATACATCCCCACTCCTAAATTCTCGGTAGGCGGACGAGGGTTATCCACTAAGAGAATAGTAGAGTCAGAGCTTGCTTGAGGATCGACTGGACAATAATCCAATTGATCAACCTTAACGATTTCCCCTCATGAGGAAAACAAATGACACGAAACAGAGTCGAAACAATGGCGTCCATTTCGTATACCCAGTTCCTTCCTAAGAGGAGATTATAGTCTAGCTTAGCATCTAAGACTTCTACTTCAATATTGACGACCTTCCCCAAAGCACATATAGGAAAGGCTAGGATAATCCCATGCGGCTTATGAGAATGACCATCAAATGCAGTCAAGACGGTAGGTGAAGGAACAGCCGAAGGCGATCCAATAGCCTTCCAGCATGACATCGACATGACGCACATGGAAGCTCCTTCATCAATAACGGTACGAAAAATATTGATTTTCCGGTATGTAGACTTTATTTGGAAAGCCATATGATGAGGGAGTCGCTTTTTAACATTTAACATGTCAAAAGTGAGCACTAAAGAGTTAGTTGGATCGACTGCCCCAATCACAGAAAGTAAAGCACTTCGTTGAGCAGGACACGACTGGAGAACCTCTAAAGCGGACATGGCGCATGGACTCTGAGCCAGATTCTCAACAATGGAGTAATTCTAGGCGGCCCTAGCATTAGGATTAATAGTCGTGCATTTAGCGGAACCTTTCTGTATCCGTGGTATAGTCTCAACAGGGGGTTGCTCAATATGAAGGTCGATATTTCCCGGAACAATCTTGTCCTTGGAAGTTTCAGCTTCACCATAATCACATGACCGAGTAGCCACATGGACGTTAGAACCCATCATGAAGACATTCGATGATTTTTCCCCTTCCTGGTTGCCCTCTGCGGAGGTACCAGGATTTGAACTTGCACCAGCAAGAAGTTGTTGCCCTTGGGGAAAAGGGTTGGTTAACACAGCCTGAGAACTAGAAGTTCCTTGCTTCCCTAACAAGCACTGAGCATCTTGAATCTTAGGGCAGAGATGAGTTAAATGGTCTCCACTGCACAACTTGCATGGAAACTTGACTTTCTTTCTAGACTCATTTCTACCACCACCAGCGTTGTTGCCGGATTTATTTGCATCAGGCTTCCCATCCTGGTTCTTTTTCTTACCTCGTCCTTTATTTTTCCCATTGGAATTTTGATTTCCTTTGGGGTTATCAGATTGGACGGCATTAATTGAAGAAGTTTGGGAAGTCGAGGGATGAGACTATGTGACTTGGTTGTTGGAAGTAGTTTGTAAAGACAACTGCTGCAATCAATTCAACAAGTTCACATTAGTTGTGACTACTGACCCAACGATACCATCCGCGTGGGGACCTGGCTTCGACTTAGCTATGTCAACCTTAGACCCAGGAGCATCTGGCAAGTATTTTTGTAGGATCCCAGACTGAGAGTAGATCAATTCTAATTGCTGGGCCCTAAAAATGGCTTGCTCCTCAGAATAGACTCCAGACATGGAGACATCTTTGGAGATCTCGGGTTGTAAAGATTTCAAAAACCACTCGAGACGGTACTCCGGAGGGATTTCAGCTTTAATGAGCCTCTTTCTCCATCTCCATTCCTGAATATGGTCAGAAATGTGAGTTGCCTTATCCTGATGAAAAGTGGCCAGAAGTTCAGTTCCGGCATCATAACGGACAGGCAACTGGAAATGATTTAAGAAAATATTGGCTAAGTCAGCGAAAGATGTAAAGCTGCCCCCTAGCAACTCTATATACCATTTGGCCGCATTACCAGTCAAGGTGAGTTGAAAAAGCCTCAACCTGATCGAATCATCGATAAGGGAGTTAGATGAGCACCACAGGTGGAATGTGGTTACATTGTTGCATGGGTCTTCACCGCTCTTCCCTTCGAATTTTGGGATGTCCGAAGGGAGTTTGGTTGGGACCGGAGGCCAGGCCGGATTTTATTTGATTGGATCGTTTGTTAACTTAGTGAGATCTGGCAAGTTCAACGTTGCTAGAAACGGAAGCCTCGGAGGACCTTGGGGATTCCACCCAGACTGGGCGGAACTCCCAAAGTTTTGAAAAGATTGGCCTCATTTTTCGAAGGCACCAGGCTGCCCGAAGTAACCAGTGGAACCGCTGAACCAAAAGGCAAGCCTTATGATCCAGCAAAATTCAGAGATTGACCAACTCCGGCTGCAAAGCCTCCATAACCAGCAAAGTTTCCTCCTAAAGGATTATAAGGAGTTGATAACCCCTAATACAGATTCCAAGCCGAAGCTAAGGGAGGAATACTTTGAAACAAACTAACTATGGAGTACAGCCTATTCCCTTGTTGGCCGTAAGACTGATTACCAGTTCTAACGCCACTAACCCCAGGGTTAGTCCAACATTGGAAAGGATTGCTGCTTTGTCCCATAGAAGAAAAAGGCATGGATCCTATTGTCGGGTTGGAATGTGGTATATGACCACTTCCGAAAGGAAAACCTTGGTATGAAGCTGATCCGCCCATCATGGACGTAGCGGCCCTAAACGAAACCGATGGAATACCCTATGTGTGGGTGCCAAATGGGAAGAATCTAGTACCAAAAGCATTGGTTTGGGCATTTCCACTCATGGACGGAATGGAGGTAGACCCAACTAAAGATGTGCTAGAAAAACATCCAAACAAAGAGGCAGAGGAGATGGAAATTGTTCCTCCTCCTTGTATCGATGTCGGAGTCTGCATAGTTGCAGTACTTGTTGTAGAAGCCATGCTTCCAGTAGTGGTCATCGATGGTAAGCGCGTAGAGTAACCTGGACTTGACGGTCTATGCGTCGGAGTCCCAACGTATTGTAATACGTCTGGATGACTAGATGGTAGTGGAGAATTCAGAGCCGCTAACGACTCTGAGAGTTCTTCTACCTCTTCTAGCTCTATGTTATTCTCCGGTTGAAAGAGAACTCGAGAAAGGACTCGAGTGTCCCTCTCTTGTTCGGAAGTGCCAGGCCTTGCTTGAACACTAAGGCCCCCAAGAAGGGGATCAATCCCTGATGCGTCAACTGCCATGGGACAAAACCCACCAGCAGTATTACCTCTGCGCCTTCTAGGATAAGGCTCTAAACTTGGTGGTGAAAGACCACGAAGTCTTCGAGACTGTCTAGGAGATCGGTCAGCCACTTTGAATTTTTTGCTATGATCTAACTAAAGACTCAAAAAATTGGAAGCTAGGCCAACTAAGAGCACAAAGCACACACTATAAAGTCCCTAAAGATAACAGCCAGTCAAACAACTTCCAAGTATTTCCGCTCCAGGTGATTAGGACAAGACACCAAAATACAAGAAAGTGAATTAAGGGGCCTTCCGAAGATAGTCTGGGATGATGAGGGCCTAGTCCTATCAGCGAAGGTATCAGAGGAAGTTACGCTGACCTCCTAACAATAGCTTGCGCCAGTGCAAGCCCCCAAGCTTTGCAAGGGTGCCCTCCAGTAGTACTATCGAGAGTGATGCAACATTGACCTCAGGTGCCACGAGATTCCCCTCCACAGCCACCTGTGTAGATCTCTAGGAGTAGCAACTATAGATACCAACTCATCACAGAAGCCAGGCAGAACAGTCGTGAGGTAAGTTCGGACAAGTAGGAGAGGGGGTATCTCTCTTCCCTGTCTTCACAGACCCTCGTTCTTAATTCCCAAATCCGGAGCTTTCCTGGTCTTCCTAACGCTATTGGATTTTCACTCTCTATTCGGAATCCTATGTTTGACATTTATATGGCCTTGGAGAGTTAACTCTCCACTCACCTAATCCAAGACCCTAAAATCCTAAACTTGTTGGTGTAACTGACTTAAACAAAAAAGTTTTAGTGAATTTTAGTTAGCGCTTGATTTTAAAATAGGTTGTTATTTAAGTCACAGGGTAACGGAAGTGAAACTAGTGGTGTTTTTTGACGCAAAAGAAATTAATAAAAACCTAACTACATGCACATGCACTTGTTTTCATTTTTCGATGAAGAGAAATTTCTATAGGGTTCAGAGGAACTTCTAATAAAACAAATTTTCCTTTTCTTTTCATTAATTCACGCTTCACACTCACAAGAGTTAACAAAGCTATGTATGCCTAAAAAGATATGCAAATCTATCCTAATGCAACAAATATATGCTGATGCAAGATTCAAAGCTACTCTAAAAACAAGAAATGAAAGTTGCTTGCTTATCAATTTTTATTTTGCCACTTAAAATGTCTAGATGGAATATGAGATGTTACCATTCATTTCGTCTGAACACTAAAAACAAGTTTCAAGAAAAACATAAAGCACTTTCATTCACTAAAAGGAAACCAAATGAAAACAAAGTTCAAGAAAGCAAAACTAAGTTTTTCAAAAAGTTTTCTTCAAAGAAACAACAAAAAAGTCTTTTCAAAAATGCTCTCAACAACACTGAAAATTGTGATTGAAGAATAGGAAAAAAACACTTTTGCAAATTGACACCACACAATGGATGAAAACTCAACAAAAAGAGATGTGTTTAAGGATGCTCTTAACAATCAAAAGAAGCAATGAAAGCTTTGGCAACAATAACCAAAAAGATCAAAAAGACAAATTTCAAGAAAGTGTCAATCAACAACTTCCATGAAACAAAGAAGCGGATGGTCACAAAAGCGGTTTTGTCAAGCAAACAAAAAGTCGCCAAAAGCAAGATTTGACAGGAAGATTGAGATCAATCTCCCTACCCTGATGAATCAGAGCAGCCAAGATTCCAAACAAGAAATCTTGCATGCTTGTACAAGAAACGATGACGCTTGCAATAACAAAAAACAAGACCAAAACTCCTTATAATCAGAGAGAATTCAGAACAAGATGCTCGTTGTAAAAACAAAAACTGATACTGGAAAGTGACTGTTTAAGACTGACTCAAACTATCTGGCAGACCTTCAGAGACAAACAGAATTAAAAAATCTTGAAAATTGCAAGATATACGTGACTGTACTAATGTACAGATTGCGTGTATATGCCACTGTAACTAAGGAAACCTGCGTATACGCGGGTTCACTTAAAGAAACATGCGTATATATGCCTCTGTAACTAAGAAAAACAATGTATATAAAAGGTTTCAATAAAAATAAAAAACAAACTAAAGAAACTAGCAAAACTTAAAGTTCAAAAACAGACCAGACAGCAACAGCAAGCAGACAGGTAGCTGAGCCCTGATTGGCTTGAAAACACCCAAACTAGGAACAATAAGTATGTTGTCCCCAGTGGAGTCGCCTATTCTGTTTAAGGGAAATGTTCCACTAGAGCTTTTTGGGTTGAAACCCTAGCAGACTGAAAGTTATCTATTCAAAGAAACACACATTCAAATTCTATTGTAAAGGGGACATACCTTAGGTCCTACGTTTGAGAAGGCCCTTAGGGTCCAAACCCTTCTTGGAGTTCCCTTCTTCTCTTTTGTCCTGCAAAACAACCAATTCCAAAGAACACAACAGTATATGGACAAAAACTTATAAAGAAACCATCTTCATGTTATAAATAAAGGTAGTTAGTTATGAAATCCAAACAACCATTTACATATATATTCCAACATGAATATCATAAACATAAAGAAGATTTATATCGGGAACCAAGACATGTGTTTCTTTTATTATAGACAAATAAAGTACATAGAAAGGAATAATTTCACCTGAGTCACCTTCAGCAGGCTCCAAGCAAAGCTTCCTTCTGGATCCGTTCCAGCCTCAAGCCTTTAACAAACTCCTTCCATGACTCACTCCATGATGTCATAAATGGTGGATGAACATCAACACACAAGGAAACAAGGGTTTCCTGTAGAAATGGGGGAAGTGCAGAAGGCACAAGGGGCTTCAGACCTGGTCAGAGGAAAAAGCTTAGCATAATAACCTTTCTCTCTCTTCTCTCCTCCCTTAGGCCTTCCCTTTGAGGTCTTTTTATACCTCTCCCAAAGTAGTTTTTTAGTTGGGATTTGGTTGGGAACAGTTGGGCCACAGGCACTAACAGGTGATCAGCAGGTAAAACCCGCAATCTCCGACCAAAAATAAGGAGTTTTATATTTTTTTAAGTGTTTTAATACATATACACGGGTTGGGTATACACAGACCCGCGTATACACGCGTTTAACTCAGGGCAATGTCGCGTATAAGGGATTAAACACTGTTTTTTAAATTTTAGGACCAGGTCTGGAAGGAGGGGTTGCCCTAGGCCATGAGTGCAGCATCACAAACCATAAGAGTGATATTTGGAGCTATAACAGTGACGTGGGTACAAATACATCCCAAAAAGAACGAAAAATGCTGGCAAAAACAATACATCAGAAAGTGCCCTTCTATTGACATAATAGAGTCCAAACTTCCCTATAAAGAAAACGATACATAGAACACAAGAGCACTGTAACTACCAACCCAATAATGGCTGGTTGTTTTTCTTTTCCAATGTGAGCACTTCCACAGAATCTCAAGCCGGGTAGAATAGCGATCTAGACATCATAGAAACCCAAATAACCCTCACCTTAACATTCACTAATTCAAGGGACTCCAATGAGAACAATGAACCCTAACAAAATTAACCACACTATATGTACCAATAAAAGAGCCTGGCTAGACAAAAGGCCGCTTCCTCCATTGCCCACTTCACAGAAACTGATCTCGGCCACTTCTACGTGTGCGCACTGAGAATCTGCACACCCACACTACTATGTAATGCCATCAACAACACACTGGATTGGGTCTGAAACAACTTACCGGACAAGAAACATACTTGTTATTCTCATTGCAAACCGATAATCTTCTGGTATTTCCTTGACAATACGGCTCCTAG
Source organism: Pinus tabuliformis (assembly GCA_031772625.1). Classification (NCBI taxonomy): domain Eukaryota; kingdom Viridiplantae; phylum Streptophyta; class Pinopsida; order Pinales; family Pinaceae; genus Pinus; species Pinus tabuliformis. The sequence goes on along the minus strand of CM062814.1, from coordinate 357,511,587 downwards.
TAAGGCATTTGTGATCAGGTAAAGCAGGAACAACACGAAACCTGGATGCACATAACTGGCCATGGCATTGACCTTTTAGATTGCATCTGTTGCTACTCCGTCCCAATTCATACATACAAATAGCAGACCAGATGAGAGAACAACGACTTCTTACCAAATTCCAACTAAGCCAACCGAGACTTTGTCTCACGCATACTGGAAAGAATATGATGGACCATGAGGTAAATCCAGAGAAAAAAAAAATTTAATTGGTACAGTGGGGTCTGAAATTTATATGAGCAAGTGTTTAAACCTCCATACAACCGAAAATATAGAACTAACACCATGCATCTTTAGACATTGTTTCCCGCCCACCTCAAAGACACGATTATAGGACCTCGGTGCACACAGATGGTAGCCATATTCAAAACAATGACATTGGCAAGCCCAGTTTCTCTGGCTTTTTGTGCAACAGATTTTCTACAACTATTTTTCGTTATTTCTATATTTTTCAATATGATGCCATTTTGAATACAAAGACGTGCATGAATATATGATCGAGGGATTCTTGACAGAAGTCAATAGGAGAATGAAAGTGTTGGCAAAGAAGTTGATGCATAGGAAGGCCTATCGGCCTAAATATTAAAATAAATAAATAAATAAATTACCATATTAAAAATTAATTAATAGTTTAAAATAATTAATTATAAAATAGATTAATTTCAAATTAATTTTTGTAAATTAGTTATAAAATAAATTAAGTTTAAATTAATAGTGAAAGAGTTTTCACATATAGAAATATTTAAAATATATATATAAATAAATATTACCATATTAAAAATTAATTGATCAATTATTTAAGGGAGGGGAAGAAAGGAAACGACTAGGAGGAGATGGCTGGGACCTAGCAACCACTGATCTTCTAGGCATCTTCTCCATTGAGATTGTTCGACCTTTTTTCAATCTCAAGGGCTTCCCTAAATTTCAGGTGATGGAATTGCGACACTCTAGCAATCACACTAGCTTCCTCGATGCAGACATGATGATTGGCTTTCTCCACATGCTCTGCAAAAGTGGAAGATTTAGTTCTCATATGCTTGAGGTTAGCTGTGTGCTCACTAATCCTTTGATTAATGGAGCGACCAGTCTCACCAATATAGGGGGTCCCACATGAACAAGGAATACTATAAACCCCTTTCATGTCCTTGGGGTCAATAGGATCCTTCAAAAATCTGAGGGACTTATGAATGGTGTTAAGAGGTCTAAAATATGTGGGGATATTATGCTTCTTAAGAATCCTCGCAATCTTATCAGTGGTCCCCTGAACAAACGGAAGATGGACACCAGGAATCCGCTTTTTAGGCCCTCTTCTCGTTAACGAATTCTTCGCTGCTAAGAAGTATAATATCCCCACATCTTTTAGACCTCTTAACACCATTCGTAAGTCCCTCAGATCTGTGAAGGATCCTATTAACCCCAAGGACATCAAAGGGGTTTATATTATTCCTTGTTCATGTGAGACCCCCTATATTGGTGAGACTGGTCGCTCCATTAATCAAAGGGTTAGTGAGCACACAGCTGACCTCAAGCATATGAGAACTAAATCTTCCGCTTTAGCAGAGCATGTGGAGAAAACCAATCATCATGTATGCATCGATGAAGCTAGTGTGATTGCTAGAGTGTCGCAATTCCATCACCGGAAATTTAGGGAAGCCCTTGAGATTGAAAAAAGGCCAAACAATCTCAATAGAGAGGATGGCTCGAAGATCAGTAGTTGTTGGGTCCTAGCCCTCTCCTCCTAGTCGTTTTCTTTCTTCCCCTCCCTTAAATAATCGATTAATTAATTTTTAATATGGTAATATTTTTTTTTTAATATTTATATATGTGAAAACTCTTTGACTATTAATTTAAACTTAATTTATTTTATAATTAATTTAAAATTAATCTATTTTATAATTAATTAATTTAAACTATTAATTAATTTTTAATATGGTAATTTATTTATTTATTTTTATTTTTTTTAATATTTATATATGTGTAAACTCTTGGTCTATTACTTTAATTTTAATTTACAAAAAAAAAAAAATTTAATCTATTTTATAACTAATTAATTAAAACTATTATACTATTTTTTATCCTTAAATAGACTATTAATTAATTTTTAATATTGTAATATTTTTCTAGCACTTAAATTCTCTCATTTTTATATTTTGAAAAAGCTCTTTGACCATGAATATAAAATTAATTTATAAATATATGTTCCTTCATCTTATATTTTAATTAATAAATATAATTAATTGTTACTCTATTTTTAGCTTTTATAACTAACTATTATTTATATCTAACAATTTTAAATTAATTTATTTTAATATATATTTATATTAATATATTAATTTACTTATTCTATTATATATTTATAAAATGGTCCACTTACATTTTAATATGAATATTAATAACCGAATTAACTTATTTAAATAAATATAATTTATACCCCTTATCATAGTCAAACTTGTCGTTCTCCGGTCAAATCTAGCTGTTGTCTTTTTAGCCATTACCTTATCTAGAAAATTGGGTCATTGGATATTCTGCCCTATCTATTTAATGTGCAAAGCCAGATCTGCCCATTCAACTTGTCCTGACGATCAACCACACTGGTTGGTTCGAAACACGTCAACAAAAGTCTCTATGTGGTTTTCGCCGAAGAATCTTCAAAATTTTGATATGGATCACAGAAGTCTCAATTCAATAACATAATTTAATATTAAAAAAGGAAATTAGAGTCAACGATTTTTTTTAAATTAAGAATATTTATGAGAAGTTATGATTAGTTAATGGTATACTTTTCTTAATATAATTATTTATTTATTTTATATGAATTGATAATAGAGTTGTTTTTTGTAGATTTCATAAGCAATGTATTTTTTTCTATTTTTCTTAATTTTTGTGACAAATACAAGGGAATTTTTTTTTTATTTTTTTTAAGCTATTGATTTTGGTTTTCTCAATATGTAGCAAAAAAAGAAGTAATAGAGCACCATCGTGTCTTTTCCTCATGCATGTGAGCTCATCATTGCATATTGTAATAGAGATTATAATAAGCATCACATTTACAACGCCATTTCAATGAAGGAAACATTAGTTAAATATTAGCATATGCAATTTTGCGAGTAATAGTATCAATTGATTTAAGGGTGGAATCCATTCCTCCATCAACATGCCTAGGTGATCGACGCTGTAGCTATAGAAATTATAGATAGGAAGCTAAACATCTCCGCACTACTATATGGCCTATGCGGGGCCCATAAATTCTCTCCTCAAATACTCGCTAATGATTTTGGTTGTCACCACACTCTGGATGTAAACATTCTCGCTTACAACGATATATCAATTGACAATCCAAAGGCGTGATAAATTTGCAAAGGTAGCTTGTCATCTTCATGGTCAAAATATTTGATGCTTGGAGAACACCAAAAACACATGGAATATGAAGGTGTTCCGTTGTGTGGATCCAATGATGACTTCATTTTCCAAACATATATTCCTATCCATAACTAGGGTAACTTCTACACAACACTCTAGAAATATTTAATTTAGCATATTGTATAGAAGAATTATGGATACAATGTTACCAACTCAAGAAGTCTACAATCATAATGTACAGAATTATATCAACATCGTATTGTTGTCTTCTGCCATTTCCAAACAAAACTTTCTATATATTTTCAAAAAGACACTTTTCATCATATTCACTTATAGTTTATTACCTATTCTACATCCTTAATTTTCTTTAATGCACAATGTATCTCTTTCCACAGCCTTGCAAAATGTTCCAACCACTAGAAACAAATTGATTGAAGACTAACTATAATTCATTGGCCATTTTGACCCTCTCCCTCAGGGAAAATTTCAAGGATGGAAATTTATCTTAAAGTTTAGAAACTTTAGCGAATCTTACTAGTATCTAACATGCAAACTATAAAATGTTTAGCAATATGTTTGTAAAAATATTCAAATTTCTAATGATTTTATATACTATCTATACAACTTTGGCGATTTTTAAGGTAAAATAATTTTATGATATAAAATTTTGGCTAATTCTTTTTAGGAAAAATGGAAATTGATAAAAAAAAAAGGGAAAAACATAGAAAATTAGACCACCTACAAATATTAGACCCTAAAATTTCCCCTTGTCGCCCAACCTATTCTTATGACGTCCCCCATACCAACATTAACATCATTGTTAGTTAGGGCAACCAATAATAATACACATGGATGACCGACCTTTATTCTTCGTCGATCTTTAAACCAAACTACTAAACGATCACCCACTACTAAACAACTTCCACCTTTAATATAAAACCTATATACAACAATGTCATTTAGGTATTCCGATAAAGCGGATATTCTCCTTAGTAACTAGTGTACCTTGCTGTTGCATCCTCTCAATAATTATGTACTTTTTGTGATATTGCAACTTTTTGATACATGTCTAATTGCTTTTAAAACATAGAATCAACAAAACCTTTTGCTTTTTACCATTCCACACCACACCACACTAGTGAACAAGAAACCATTGGTTAATTCTTTTATTCTTGATATTATCAGGTTTTACCTCATATCTTGTAAACATAAATTAATTATTAAAATTTTTAAAAATATATTTATAATTAAATTTTTTACTTAAATTTATAATTAACCATATTTACAATCTTAAATAAAAATAAATTAATATCAAATATAAAAAATTAATATCAAATATAAATAAATAAACATATTAATATCAAATAAAAATGAATCGGTATCAAAAATAAAATAAAAAATAAAACATATCAATGATAAGTAAAGAAAATACTAAATATCAACACAACCTTTTTTGCTTTTTCAAAGGCAATTCATGGCATGAGCATCGGCTGTTTTTTGTGCCCGTCCACCCATTTTTAATCACTGGGATGATTCGCAAGATCTTTTATCTTACACATATGACACCCACCACTCAATTCTTTCCTTATGAAATATTTGGATAATCAAAAAATAATATTATATTTTACTATGAGAGAAAATAATAATGAAATTTTGACCACTATTCAATGATACTAATAAACCATAATAATAATTAGAATGGTAAAGGCGAGTTTTACTAGTATAAGTTGTTGAGATGGGTTATGGTTTTTTAATAAAACTATTAAGATCAAACATTATTGTGTTTTGTGTTAAGGTAAAAAACATGCTAAAAAAATCAGTTAATTTAGTATCCTATATTAAAAAATCAACTTAAAACTGATATGACTAGACCAGATAACTTTGACCAATTAAATAATCCTGGGCAATAGTTCTTCAAGCATATTGGTCACATATTTTGTCAATGGAATCGACCCTCTAACATATTGGGTCAATGGAATCCACTCTACGGTGAATATGAATGGATTTCCTTTAATGTCCAACGATCCTATTAGAAAGCAGATTTATTTGATAAATGCTTGAAATACAAATATTCAATTTTCCCGTCTCCTTGTTTTCCCCAGTTTATCTGCGTATCAGATATACAGGTTTATTTATGCAACCATATAACTTCAGGAGAACCACACCTCCAAATTATATGTCTGTATTAGACGAACCTGTATTCTGCAGCTTGTACATTTAGAGTGATGATGGGTTCTGTATATGGTGTAAGGCTGTTCTTGAGATTTGCATTCATTGAAATTCTTTTTGAAATTTAGAGACTAGAGAACAATGGCGGAGAAGGCTTCTAACAGAATAACTAGTTCAAGAGCATGATCCTGGAATTGTAAAAGTTCCACAGCTGGAGCTGTGAGGGTGACCCATATCTCAAACATTACTGAATGTTACTGACGTTCGAGCTGATATGAGAGATCAATAAATCCATTTGTTCATTGACCAACAAGTTACTATAACTAACTCGAGGGTCGTACAATCACGACGGAATCGGGATCAAATGTACGTAACTCACTATCTATATTGGTGATATGTACCAATATGTCTCCAGAGGTTCTGTAATGGAAATACAGACTTTTCCTTCCATTTACTTACCTCAACAAGGCGACACCCGAATTCAAACTGGGGATGGAGGATTTGCAGTCCTCTGCCTTACCGCTTGGCTATGTCGCCGAGATATGGGAATCCCATGGACAAATCGAATCTTTTGTCCTTTCAAGTCATTCGTCCGTCCTTTAAGTATAGTATGAGATGTATGCTAAAGTCAACCATAAAGGAAATGGATCTAATTTGTTCTTCGTCTTTCTTTCGATCTCACTATTTTCATTAGGAAATTTTCTAAGTGAGATTAACATTTAAGAATGGTTTGATTCATTCGTTCATAGCTCCATTTCACGTGGTTGGAAGAAAGTATCAATGTACCTCTTCCTTATTCTTTTTTTTTTATTGGAAGTATATCTGGATACGGGTAGAATTTCATGGGATATGGTGAAGACTGAATATACATCCGAATCTTTTTTGTCGGATTGATCCATATAGATCAATCTGGAATAATTTAATAGATTTTTCTACAGATGGGAAACTTCCAATGCGATTAGATGAAAATGAGGGAGCGTTTACAATCCCTGAATTTGGTAAGATACAATTTGAAGGATTTTGTCGTTTTATCGATCAGGGCTTGATGGAAGAACTTCATAATTTTCCAAAAATTGAGGATATAGATAAAGAAATTGAATTCAGGCTTTTTGGTAATGAATATGAATTAGCAAAACCTTTCATCAAACAGAGAGATGTTGTATATCATTCCCTTACATATTACTCTGAATTATATGTACCAGCAAGATCGATTCGGAGGAATAGTAGGAAGATACAGAAACAAACTGTATTTCTCAGAAATATTCCTTTAATGAATTCCCATGGAACATTTTTAGTAAATGGGATTTACAGAGTTGTGGTTAATCAAATATTAATAAGTCCTGGTATTTATTACCGTTCGGAATTAGACCATAATAGAATTAATTATATATATACTGGCACTCTTATTTCAGATTGGGGAAGAAGATCGAAATTAGAGATCGATGTGGGAGAAAGGATATGGGCTCGTGTAAGAAGAAAACAAAAAATATCTATTCCAGTTCTATTATCTGCTATGGGTTTAGATCTCGAAGAGATTCTAGACAATTCTCGCTATCCCGAAAGATTTTTATTTTTATTGAAGAAGAAGGAGAGGTGGGAGCGGGAGGAATATCTACGGTCGAGGGAAAAAGCCATTCTGGAGTTTTATAAAAAACTCTACTGTATAAGTGGTGATTTGGTATTTTCTGAGTCTCTATGTAAAGAATTCCAAGAAAAAATTTTCCGACAAAGATGTGAATTGGGAAAGATTGGTCGACGAAATCTGAACCAAAAGCTGAACCTTGATATACCTGAGAATGAGATTTTTTCATTACCACAAGATGTATTGGCTGTTGTGGATTACCTTATCGGGGTGAAATTTGGAATGGGTACACTCAATGATATAGATCACCTTAGAAATCAACGGATTCGTTCTGTAGCAGATTTATTACGGAATCAATTTAGATTAGCTCTAGGTCGTTTAGAAGATGCAGTTAAAAGAACTATACACAGAGCAACCAAGCGCAGATCAACTCCTCAGAACTTGGTCACTTCAACTCTATTAAAAAACACTTTTCAAGATTTTTTTGGTTCACACCCCTTATCCCAATTTTTGGATCAAACTATTCCATTGACGAAAATAGATCATGGGCGAAAATTGAGCCATTTAGGCCCTAGGGGCTTAACAGGGCAAACTGCTAGTTTTCGAACACGGGATATTCATCGCAGTTATTAGGGGCGTATTTGTCCAATCGATACGTCCAAAGGAATGAATGCTGGACTTGTTGCATCATTATCTATTCATGCAAAGATTGGTGATTGTGGTTCTTTACGAAGTCCATTCTATAAGATCTCCGAGAGATCGAGAGAAGAACATATGGTTTATCTACTACCGAGAGAAGATGAGGATGAATACTATTGGATAGCTACGGGAAATTCTTTGGCGTTAAATCAAGGAATTCAAGAGGAACAAATTACTCCAGCTCGATACTGACAATAATTTATAGTTATTGCATGGGAACAAATCCATTTCAGAAGTATTTTTCCTTTCCAATATTTTTCCGTTGGAGTTTCCCTTATTCCTTTTCTCGAACATAATGATGCGAATCACACTCTAATGGGTTCTAATATGCAGCGTCAAGCAGTTCCACTTTTTCGACCCGAGAAATGCATTGCTGGAACTGGGTTGGAAGGTCAAGCAGCTCTAGATTCAGGAAGTGTAGCTATAGCTACACAAGAGGGAAGGATCGAGTATATCGATGCTGTAAATATAACTTCATCGATTAATGGAGACACTGTACGAACAAAATCGGTTATATATCAACGTTCTAATACCAATACTTGTACGCATCAAAAACCTCAAATTCATCAAGGGGAATGTGTAAAGAAGGGACAAATTCTGGCGGATGGTGCGACTACGGTAGGCGGAGAACTATCTTTGGGAAAAAACGTTTTAGTAGCTTATATGTCATGGGAAGGATACAATTTCGAACACGCAATACTCATTAGTGAACGTCTGGTATATGAAGATATTTATACCTCTTTCCATATCGTAAGATACAGGATTGAAATTTGTATGACGAGGCAGGGTCCTGAAAGAATCACTAGAGAAATACCTCATTTAGATGCTCATTCACTTCGTCATTTGGACGAAAATGGTCTTGTAATGCTAGGATCTTGGATAGAAACAGGTGATGTTTTGGTAGGTAAATTAATGACTCAAACAATAGAAGAATCATTATGTACCCCAGAAGGAAGATTATTACAAACCATATTTGGTATTGAGGTATCCACTGCGAGAGAAAATTGTCTCAGAGCACCTATAGGTGGAAGGGGTCGAGTTATCGACGTGAGATGGATCAATAGAGTAGATGATTCTGGTGATAATGTGGAAACAGTACACGTATATATATCACAAAAACGTAAGATACAAGTGGGTGATAAAGTAGCTGGAAGGCATGGTAATAAAGGTATTATTTCAATAGTTTTGCCTAGAAAAGATATGCCCTATTTTCAAAATGGAATACCAGTTGATATGGTATTGAATCCATTAGGGGTACCTTCACGAATGGATGTAGGACAAATCTTTGAATGTTTGCTCGGTTTAGCAGGAAACCCGATGAACGAGCATTATAGAATAACACCTTTTGACGAAAAATACGAGTGAGAAGCTTCGAGAAAACTAGTGTTTCCTTAACTTTACAAAGCTAGTGAACAAACAACTAATTGTCTAAAAAATCTTCGGCAAAATCACATAATCAATCATTTGTCGACGCGTTTCGAACCAACCAGTGTGGTTCATCGTCAGGACAAGTTGACAAACTGATCTGGTTTAGCTTGATTAAATAGAGTGTGCAGAGATTCCAACGGCTATATTGCAACGGCTAATTTTGACCTGAGGATCAAAGTCAAACCCTAGATTTTACTAATAATAGAAGCTAATAATTTATTATTATTAGTTAATAATAAATATTTAATGAAAAACCTAAATTTAATTATTATCTTTAAATTATTTAAATAAATAGTATTAAATTATTATTATTCTTAGAATTTAATTATAATAGGTAACTGTATAATTATTTAATAATAATTGTTTAAATCACAAGGTCCAATGGTAAATTATGGTAAACTGAATAATGATAAATTATTATTATTATTATTCCAAAAATTATCTAAATAGAATAAATAGTATTAAAATATAGTTACAATAGGTCACTGTGAATTATTAAAATTAAGGGTCCAAGATCCTCTCCAAAATAAATCATTTTTATTAATTATTTTAATGTGATGGCCCATTCGAAATTAAAAAACCTTTCGTATTCCCTTGAGAAGCATTGCGATATTAATAAAAATTACGATAATAATGCTACTATGTGTAATCGTAATAATATGAATATTAACCTAGTAAGTAATGATGAGGTTAAAGATTTGGGTGCTAGCGTTAATTTAAATATTAAAAATAAGCATGTTGGTACCATTAAGGATGGCGGTTCCGATAATAAAGTTGTAATATATAAATGTAACAATATAAATAAAAAAGTCGAGGGGGGTAATTTTAATAAAGCATTTAATAATACTAGTGGTCAATCTAATAATGTGTTAAGTGGTATTGATAGTCCTAATAGTAAAGTTGATATTAAGGGTGTGTCGATGAGTAGTTCGAGCTCCTTCCATCAGGACAATAAGGTGGTAAATCTGTCAAGTTTTTCTTTTCCGCCCGCGGTTTTTAGTCTCTTAAGGAAGGGTCTTAATTTTGCCTTAGCTCCCAGAAAAATCCCGGTTGAGGACATCATCTGTGATGTAGAATATGGCATTAAGAACCTTCCTGATAAGATTAAAGACACAATTAGGCAAGATTGCACCGTTCCCCTGAGGAGGGCTAAGCCCCCCCGTAGCAATATTAGCAAGACTGAGTTTGAGGCTTTAAAGAGCTTGAACGAAAATCGGGACATTGTGGTCTTGAAAGCGGATAAAGGTGGGGCTGCCATTATCCTGGATAGAAAGGATTACAGAGCTAAGATGCTTGACCATCTCTGTAATAGTGGGAGTTATAAGAAGCTTTCGAAAAATCCCCTCAAAAAGGTTTCCAGAGCGGTCGCTCTTGCGATCAAGTCGTGCAATTCCACAATTCCTCTAGCCCAGAAACTTATTGAGGGTAACCCCATCACTCCTAGGATTTATGGTCTCCCGAAAATCCATAAGGATGGGGTCCCCCTGAGACCCATTGTCAATACCATTGGTGGTCCGACTTACCTCCTGGCCAAGTTCCTCGCTGCAAAGTTGAGACCCTTGGTTGGGCAGACTGAGTCCTTTGTCAAAGACTCAGCTGCTTTTATTGAGGATCTTAAGAAAATTAATCTTGAGCCCGAGGACATTCTGGTAAGTTTTGACGTGGTCTCTCTTTATACTTGTATTCCTATCAATGAGGCCATGGTGGTAATTAATAAGCTAACTGACCCTGATACGGCTAAGTTAGTTGAACTTTGCCTGACCTCCACCTTTTTCAGCTTTGAGGGAGAGTTCTATGAGCAGACTTGCGGAGTTGCCATGGGCTCCCCCTTGTCCCCTGTCGTCGCTAATCTCTTCATGGAGGATTTTGAATCTAAGGCTTTGGCCTCCTCTCGTCTCTTACCGAAGCTTTGGAAAAGATTCGTTGATGACACTGGTGTTGTCTGGTCTCATGGTCCTGACGAGCTAGATCGTTTCTTCAGTCACCTCAATAACCAGTCCGCCGCCATTAAATTCACGATGGAAAAAGAAGATAATGGTTGTCTTCCGTTCTTGGATGTTCTCATCACTAAGAAGGTGGATGGTTCCTTTTCTCATCAGGTGTTTAGAAAGAAGACGCATACTGAACAATACTTGCATGCGTCTTCGCATCATTTCCCCGCTCAGAAGATAGGGGTTCTTAGCACGCTTGCTACACGTGCTGTCAGAATTTCGGATGAGGAGAGCTTGGAAGCAGAGAAGGCTCATCTCCTAGATGTCTTTGAGAAGAATGGTTACAATAGGTACCTAGGTCAAAAAGCCTTCCTCAGGGCCAAGAAGGAGCCTTCAATCCGAAGAGTCCCGAAAGACCATATCATGGGTGTGAACCTGCCTTACATCCAAGGGACCACAGATAGGATTGCGAGGGTTCTGAGGAAGTACGATGTGCCCGCGACTTTTAGACCGCTCCGCACGATCCGTGGCTCCCTCAGGTCTGTGAAAGACCCTATTGACCCTAAGGACATGAAGGGCGTCTATGTCATTCCCTGTTCCTGTGGAACCCCTTATATTGGTGAGACTGGTCGCTCTATCAATCAACGGATTAGTGAGCATTCGGCTGACTTAAGACATGGTAGGACTAAGTCCTCTGCCCTGGCTGAACATGCGGGGAAGACTATGCATCATGTCTGTATAGAAGATGCTCAAGTCATTGCCAAAGTTGCGCAGTTTCACCATCGTAAATTTAGAGAGGCCCTGGAGATTGAAAAAAGGCCGATCAATCTTAATAGGGATGATGGCTGGAAGATTAGCAGTTGTTGGGTCCCAGCCTTGTCTTCCTAGCCTCCTCTTTCCCCTTTTGTTAGGTCTTAGTGTTTCTGTCTTTCCCCTCCTCCAGTTCTGTTTTTGGTGGGTTTTTCATGGAGTGCAGGAGTTAGTAATATGTTGTTTCGAGCTAATTAAGGTATTAACCTTATCCCAGGGGGTATATTTAAATTTGATTAGATTATTTACTTGGACTGGTTCCCTATTTATTGATAAGTAATAACAGGGTTAATTTTAATAAAAAATTTAGTAATAAATATAGATATAAATTACTAATTTAGATTATGGATTTACATAATAATGATTTAACTAGAATACGTATTTAATATCAGAAATATATATTATTAGGTAAATATAGATTATTTAGTAAACTTAAATTATTGTATGAACTTATTATTTTAATTTCGAATGGGCCATCACATTAAAATAATTAATAAAAATGATTTATTTTGGAGAGGATCTTGGACCCTTAATTTTAATAATTCACAGTGACCTATTGTAACTATATTTTAATACTATTTATTCTATTTAGATAATTTTTGGAATAATAATAATAATAATTTATCATTATTCAGTTTACCATAATTTACCATTGGACCTTGTGATTTAAACAATTATTATTAAATAATTATACAGTTACCTATTATAACTAAATTCTAAGAATAATAATAATTTAATACTATTTATTTAAATAATTTAAAGATAATAATTAAATTTAGGTTTTTCATTAAATATTTATTATTAACTAATAATAATAAATTATTAGCTTCTATTATTAGTAAAATCTAGGGTTTGACTTTGATCCTCAGGTCAAAATTAGCCGTTGCAATATAGCCGTTGGAATCTCTGCACACTCTATTTAATCAAGCTAAACCAGATCAGTTTGTCAACTTGTCCTGACGATGAACCACACTGGTTGGTTCGAAACGCGTCGACAAATGATTGATTATGTGATTTTGCCGAAGATTTTTTAGACAATGTTATGGATCACAGAAGTCTAAATTCCTAAACAACTAATTCATTGGTATTCGAACCAGATCATCCTGGAAAACATATATTAATTGATGGAAGAACAGGAGATGTTTTTGAACAACCTGTTACAATAGGAAAAGCTTATATGTCGAAATTGAGTCATCAAGTTGATGAGAAAATACATGCACGTTCGAGTGGACCTTATGCACGGGTTACACAACAACCTCTTAGAGGAAAATCCAAACGAGGGGGGCAATGAATAGGAGAAATGGAAGTTTGGGCTCTAGAAGGTTTTGGTGTTTCTTATATTTTACAAGAGATGCTTACTCTCAAATCTGACCATATTAGAACTCGTAATGAAGTACTTGGTGCTATTATCACTGGAGGGCCAATACCTAAACCTGATATTGCTCCAGAATCTTTCCGATTGCTCATTCGAGAATTACGATCTTTAGCTCTAGAATTGAATCATGCTATTATATCTGAGAAAAACTTTCAGATAGATAGAGAGGAAGTTTGATCGCAATAAATTGAGATCTTTTATGATTGACCAGATAAACATCAACAACTTCGAATTGGATTAGCTTCTCCCAAATAGATTTGTGCTTGGTCCGAAAAAATTTTACCTAATGGTGAGATAGTTGGACAGGTGACTAAACCTTATACTCTACATTATGAAACTAATAAACCAGAAAGAGATGGATATTTTTGTGAAAGAATCTTATGACCTATTAAAAGTAGAGTTTGTTCTTGTGGAAATTCTCCAGGGATTGGAAATGAGAAGATAGATGCAAAATTTTGCACACAATGTGGAGTTGAATTCGTTGATTCTCGAATTCGAAGATATCAAATGGGATACATTAAACTGGCATGTCCAGTGATTCACGTATGGTATTTGAAACACCTTCCCAGTTATATGTCGAATCTGTTAGCTAAAACTCAGAAAGAATTAGAATGTCCAGTATACTGCGATGTGTGACTTGATCACAAGTTCCGATCATACAGATCCATAATCAGGAACTGTCATCCTATTAAATCTCATTGGGATGCCTTTAGCTCTGACATGACCCTCCAGAGGAGTAGCATGAAGCTCAGAATTATAAGCATCTTTTCAAGATGCTGAGAAAGAGGAATTAGTCCAGGGTTTAGATATTATGTATCAAATTGCTAATTGAACTTCGTGAAAACACTTCTTTCAGATAATGGAATTTGAAATTCATTCTTTTTTATTTGGGTTAGCCATGAATAGAGGTATTCCAGACCGAAGATATGGCTATAGGAGTCTATTCATCGCACATATGCTTCGATCAATAGTATTGTAACCATCAAAGTAAAGCAAAGCAAGCAGGAACCTAAAGGATCAAATGGAACGAGATAAAGACAAGTAAATCCCTAATTGAAGGTCTTTCACGAAGAAAAGGATTGTTCGAAAGGGAGGAGACTGCTCAATAATTCCATATCTATGTTGTAGAATCATAACATAAAGGAATACTCAATTTCACTTGGAACTTGAGCAGAGAGTAGCGATCTCTCTTCAGAGCGAAAAAGAGTTTTTTGCATCTTTTTTTTTAGTTACTTGAGCCGGATGAGAGGAAACTTTCACGTCCGATCCTGAAGGGGGGGAAATCTTAGAATAACCTATCCAAATCTTTTTCTTGCTAGGCCCATAGCTAACAAACCAACTTTATTGAGATCACGGGGTACATTCGATTATGAGATTCAATCCTGGAGAGAGATTATTTCTCATTACCTCTCTGCTCGTCCTTATTACCTCTTTCCTCGGGGTTCTGGAACATTTAAAGAGAGAGAAATAGCTACTGGGGGAGCTGCTACCGGGAAACAACTAATGGGTCTGGATCTACAAATGATTATAGATCGTTCACATATGGAATGGAAGAACTTGGTGGAATTGAAATGGAATAGATTGGAAGAGAACCAAGAATCTACTGTGGATAGATGGGAGGATGAAAAATTAGAAGAAGAAAGGATTTTCTGGTTGGACGCATGAAATTGGCTAAACATTTTCTCTGAACAAATATAGAAGAAAAATGGATGGTCTTATGCCTATTACCAGTTCTACCTCCCGAACCGAGGCCAATCGTTCACTTAGGTGAAGGTGGACTTATTACCTCATCAGATCTAAATGAACTTTATCGAAGAGTTATCAATCAGAATAATACTCTTACAAATTTATTAGCAAGAAGTGGATCTGAGTCATTTGTTATTTATCAAACAAAATTGATCCAGGAAGCCGTAGATGCACTTCTCGATAATGGTATCTGCGGACAACCAATGAGAGACAGTCATAATAGGCCTTATAAATCGTTCTCAGATGTGATCGAAGGCAAAGAGTGAAGATTTCGTGAAAATTTACTAGGCAAACGAGTTGATTATTCAGGTCGTTCCGTTATTGTGGTGGGTCCCTTTCTATCATTGTAGCAATGTGGATTACCCTCAGAAATAGCAATAGAGCTTTTTCAAGCATTTTTAATTTGTAGTCTCATCGGACGACATATTGCTCCCAACCTAAGAACTGTTAAAAGTATGATTCAAGATAAGGGACCCATTGTATGGGAAGTACTTCAAGAGGTTATGCAAGGACATCCCATATTGTTGAATCGAGCACCTACCTTACACAAATTGGGAATACAAGCATTTCAACCTATTTTAGTAGAAGGATGTGCCATTCGTTTACATCCATCGGTTTGTGGGGGATTTAATGTAGACTTCAACAGAGATCAGATGGTTGTCCATGTACCTTTATCTCTGGAAGCTAGAGCAGAAGCTCGTTTACTCATGTTTTCTGAGACAAATCTTTTGTCTCCAGCTATCGGGGATCCCATTTCTATACCGACTCAGGATATGCTTCTCGGAATTTATATACCAATGGTCCAAAATAGTCAAGGTATTTATGGGAATAGGTACCATCCATATCACTCGGAAAATAAAAGCTTTTCTTGTAAGAAGCCCTCCTTTTATAGTTATGATAATGTGCTCAGAGCTTACCGACAGAAACGAATTGACTTATACAGCCCCTTATGGCTCCGGTGGGGGGAAGTGGATTTACGTATCATTACTTCAGTAAACCAAGAAGCCCCTATCGAAGTTCAATACGAATCTTTGGGTACACTCCACGAAATCCATGAACATTATCGAATAAGAAAAGGTAGAATGGGAGAAATCCTTAGTATATACATTCGAACAACTGTTGGTCATACTCGTTTCAATCGAGAAATGGAAGAAGCCATACAAGGGTTTGATTGTTCTTAACACCCAAATAAATCACTACCAGCTCTCAGGATCTAATGTTATTGATCTTATGATTTTTTCATTAGTGCAGATATAGAGATCGAGGAAGCCTTCGAATAACCAGCTTGAACCCATTACTTAATCCTGCTCATGAAAATATGGAGATTTTTCCTTATGAAGGAACGAGCTTGATTTCCCTTTGATAATTTGCCCTTTGATAATAAAGTGATGGATAAAACTGCCATCAAAAAGCTTATTAGCAGATTAATAGATCACTTCGGAATGACATATACATCACATATCTTGGATCAACTCAAGACTTCGGGTTTTCAACAAGCTACTGATACAGCTATTTCATTAGGAATTGATGATCTTTTAATAGTGCCTTCCAAAGGATGGCTCGTCCAAGATGCGGAGCAACAAGGTTCTGTTTTAGAGAAACAGAATCATTATGGGAATGTACACGCAATGGAAAAATTACGTCAATTGATTGAGATATGGTATGCTACCAGTGAATATTTGAGAAAAGAAATGAATCCAAATTTTAGCATGACTGATCCCTTAAATCCAGTACACGTGATGTCCTTCTCAGGAGCTAGGGGAGGTACATCTCAGGCTCACCAATTAGTAGGTATGAGAGGATTAATGTCAGATCCTCAAGGAGAAATCATCGATCTACCCATTCGACGAAATTTACGCAAAGGGCTCTCTTTAACGGAATATATTATTTCCTATTATGGGGCTCTTAAAGGAGTTTTGGATACTGTTGTACGAACAGCAGATGCTAGATACCTCACACGTAGACTCGTTGAAGTAGTTCAACACATTGTAGTACGTAGAACAGATTGTGGCACTATCCAAGGTATTTTCGTAAGTCCCATTCGAGGTCGAGAGAGGGACAGAAATGAAATTGTTGTACGAACACAAATACTGATTGGCCGTGTGCTAGCAGACGATGTATATATAAATAGGAGATGCATTGCCACGCGCAATCAGGATATTGGAGTTAGACTTGCCAATCAATTAATAAACCTTCAAACACAACCAATATATATACGAACCCCCTTTACTTGCAAGAGTATATCTCGAATTTGTCAATTATGTTATGGTCAGAGTACTGCTCACAGTCACTTGATTGAATTAGGAGAAGCAGTAGGTATTATTGCGGGCCAATCCATTGGAGAACTAGGAACTCAACTAACACTAAGGACTTTTCATACCGGGGGGGTATTTACTGGTGATATTGCAGAACATATACGAGCCCCTTTCAATGGAAAGATTGAATTCAATGAAAATTTGGTTTATCCCACACGTACACGTAATGGACATCCTGCTTATCTATGTCATAATAACTTATCCATTACTATTGATGGTCAGGATCAAGTACAGAACTTAACCATTCCGCCACAAAGTTTGCTTTTGGTTCAGAATGATCAATATGTGGAATCGGAACAACTTACTGCCGAGGTTCGTGCTAGAACATCTTCCTTCAAGGAAAAAGTTCGCAAAAATATATATTCTGACTTAGAACGAGAAATGCACTGGAGTACCAATGTGTGTCATGCACCTGAATATGTACCGGTTCCAACAGTGAACAAGAAGAAATAAATTTGTATTCTGATAATGAGTACAACCCTCAAGGCAAGGCACCGAAGCTGCTTAATCATGAATTGCAATGCTTGAATGACGTGAAGTCATCGGAGACTGCAATTCTTGATTATAAGGCCACTGTGGGAGTCTGTTGCAACGACAGAGATCTTGAAGATGTTAGCATATTCGAGGAATTAAGGGTCCTGCCCATTATAAACCCTGGTTGTGTAGTGTCGCACCAGGTGTTTGAGACGACGGAGAGCAGAGGAGACATAAGGCATATTTTGTTTGACAATTTTTCTCCATCGACTCAATTCCCCGAGTTTGAGCACTTGCAAAAAGGCATGAATTTTCATGGCAAGGATTGTACTATTGCTTTGCGAGATTGGTAGGTCTTGCCGTACTGCTTGGTATTTATCATTTGAAACCACACGCCTCTGTATACAAATAAATTTTGCTCTCATTCTGAGGGAATTCGAGCAGATACTGCTCTCATAGTGTTTTCTAGACATTCCCGTAAATTCGTTTGCGTGTTGCGAATCCGCAAGGCTTAGCCGTATAGGTCACCGTTGCATTATGGTAAGTACATATTAAGGTATTATGGTGATGTCCTTATTAATGATGTGCTTATTTTTCTCTCTCCACTACGGAGGATATACCCATTCCAATGAACAAATGTACCCATTTGCATAAGAGGAATGTACCCAAACGCTCTCCCAATTAGAGACTTGCTTCTAAGTTCTTTCTTAACCAAAAATTTGCTTCCAGACATCCTCTTACTTAGGGACCTGTTTCCAGCAGCAACTGTCTCTTCTTTGTTGGAGATCATGGGACTTTCAACTCCTTGTATAACTTTTCAATTTGATGTCATTAATTTTTTATTTCCATATTTATGATGCTTTCATCTTGTAGGGAATTTGCCATCCATCCCTTTTCTCAAGTTAGTCATGACATCCTTTCTCTTGCTTGAAATTGATCTTCTAATCCACATCTGCCTTTCTTTCATACAACTACCTCTTCCATGCCATGTTTCCTTTAGGATCTTCCATCCAATCAGATGAGTACTAGTTTTAGATAAAATCTAGATTTTATTCAAAAATAAAAATGAACATCAAATCAAAATTAAATTTTGTGATGGAACTTCATCATGACAACTACTTGTTGCAAAAGCAACATCCCGCATACATATTGAAACATCTACAAGATATTTAATTATCAAGGGTCCTCTTTCTTTACAAAATTTCCCAAATTTTTCATATCTTTCCCATGGAGATATCATGGCCAATTTCTTCTAGTCATCAAATGTTGATTTTCTTTTACCATAATTGCATCTTTCATGATCTCTTCTTTCTCTCTTGACATACTGCTTCCCAAGAATTTCCATTCATAGTTCCCTCAATTTTTTCAACCACCTCATATTCCATATGAGGACATATTATGTTGATTTCAGCTAGTCAATATGTAGACCATGCCTTCATGCATTCTTGAAAGAGATCCCTTTCTTTAATCATACTCATGAGGTAGATTATTCTCACATGCTATGATAACATGACTTAATTTATCAGACGGTATGCATACATACCATACCTCTTTTCCTATTTTATGACATGACTTAATATATCAAACATATGCATACATACCTCTTTTCTTATTTTCGTCTTTCACACTTCCTTCAGCGACTTATTTTGTTTGATTGAAAGAACTTCAATCTTCTCAACATGTTGCATTCCTTTGTTATCATACGATCATTCTTTCAAAGAATGAATCCCAACCAAGGTGGATTAACAGTGAATCCCATCCATGGTGGAATTCGAGATACTTTCTTTATCCAAGAGATGAACCTTCACATTTCTTTGTCATCATATCACTAGAGACTTTCTTTATCCAAAAAGATGAACCTTCTCTCATTTTACAAATTTTCCCAATTTTCCCTTCTAATGTATAATAAGATCTTGATTATCCTCATCCTACAAATTCTAATAATATATAATGAGATCTACACTAGATAATTTTCATTTACCAGCAGGGACCACTTCTACTTTCTTTGACATTTATATCTAATTTATACCGCCCTACTAGTTGACATTTATTTATATTTAATATTTGCATTAGCCCCAATTGACATTTATATAGCTCCACTTCTACTTTCTTTGACATTTATATCTAATTTATACCGCCCTACTAGTTGACATTTATTTATATTTAATATTTGCATAGCCCCAATTGACATTTATATAGCTCCTTAAACATTTATATAACCGTACTAATAATCCCCCATTGACATTTACATTTAATTTATATAAGTGCGCTATTCATTCTCCATTCGTTTTTCCCAACCACAGAAAAAACCGAAGAGTAATCCCTAATTAACATTTATATTTAATTTACATAGTCCGCTTTATAAGGGCAAATCAATGCCAGCTGGTGAGTACGACGCGCTGTTAGTTCTGGGTGCTGTACCGTTAATTGGTGACGCCGTGGGTAGTAGCCTTGTGAAGTTCTAAAATGGTGCGTTGTTAACGGCGAGTCCTATTTCCAATCCTATAACATATTTATGACACTCTGACATGCGCCGGAAATAACCTTTTATAACATCGCGTCCGGATAATTATAGAAAAAAAGAAAAAGCTGCGCGTTATAAACGGCTATCTCCCGAACATGTCAGGCGTCATAAATATGTTATGGGGTTGGAAATAGCTCTTGCCGTTGTGAACAATGTGGGACAAAGTCAAGCGTAGTCACAGGTATTCTGCCTGCTATTCCGCTTGATTATGGTGATGTCGCTCACAAGGCGCTGAACCATGTTTAGTCGAAAGTTTATTTTCATTCATGTAAATGGCAGGCTCGGTTTACCAAGAACATAATTCCATGCGCCAAATTTTATTAATTTAAATGAAATTTATATTTTTATATATAATTACAAAGAGTGGAAGTGTTGTGTAATAATGTGCGTTGTCTAAACAATTTTGGAGCGATCGTTTTTCATGTTAACAGTATCACTGGGTCGAAGGTATGGTCAAAGGGTAAATTTTTTCATTATATCGTTGTGTTTTTTTTACAAAGAGAAATAAATTTTTTTTATTGAAATGAAAATTGTTTAAATAGGAGATGTCACTACAGGGTTTAGTGAAATATTCTTATTCACTAATAATTCAATATTAATTTAATCTTTATTTATTTATAGAAAGGAAATTATAAATAAATAAAAAATAATTATAAACAAAATATTTCAGAGATAAATTTAAATAATGTATTTATTAACTTAATTAATAATTTTAAAAATACAAAAAAACTTATTAAACATACATTATCCATTAAAAAATGTTTAGAAATGTTGTATTGTCGCTTCGTTTTTATTATTTGTTATTTTTATTTAAATTCATTTAGGGATAGTAAAAATCGTAAAAAGAAAAGTAACATAGGTTTTTATAATTTACGTACAAATTATTTGACCGCTTCCAAGATTGTTTTCTATCCTTTTCATTTTTCCATCTAATTAAATTAACAAAATGTAATTATGATTTTCTCAATTCTAATTAAAATAGAAGACATCGAACAAACCAGTACGTTAAACCACACATCAACATTGAGTCGAGGTTAGCCACGAAGTACAATACTACCACATCAACGTTAGTTCCGTATAAAGGTAACCTCTGCGTATAACACAACACCAAGTTTATCACCCATTTATCTAAAATTACCTGAATATGACGCGGGGAAAAAATATTATTTCATCATTTTCACCTAACTTTGCAAACAAAAATTTAGAACACACATCACCATTGAGTGGAGGATAGCCCCGAAGTACGATACTACAGCATCAATATCAGTGATGTATAATGGTTGGTTCTGTCGCTGCACGTTGCCAATCTTATCCACTATCCATCCAATAATAATAATAATAAAATCATCCTTCCTAATAATAAAAAATCATCCTTTTCACCCAACAGTGGAAACACAAATTGAGGCTCATTATAGCCCATCACCACAAATTGAGAATTATCACCTAACTCCATCACACTTATATATGAATTTTCTTATATTAAAATCAACATGGAAACACAAATTGAGGCTCATTATAGCCCATCACCACAAATTGAGAATTATCACCTAACTCCATCACACTTATATATGAATTTTCTTATATTAAAATCAACATAGAAAGCATCAGAGTTCACGAATGATTTGTCATAGTAACGATACTAGTAATCTAATCTAAAATTGAAAAAGGCAAATTAGAGATGATAAATGATTTTTTTTAATCAAGAATATTTACAAGAAGTTATGGTTAGTTAATTGTATGTTTTTCTTTAATACAATTATTTAATTTTTTTATATGAATGGATAATAGAGTTGGTTTTTATAGATTTTATTGGGAAGGTAAGTGATTTATTTAATTTTTTTTTGTTATAATTTTATAGGCATTAACTTTAGTTTTCAATTGCTTCTTTTTTTCGATCTCTAGCAAAGATAGTAATAGAGCACCATCGTCTCTTTTCCTCCTAGAGATGACCTTATCATTGCATATGGTAATAGAGATTAAAACAATCATCACACATGCAAGGCCACTTCAGTGAAGGAAACCTTAGTTAAATCATAACATATGCAATTTTTTCAGTAATAGTATCTGTAGATTTTCCTGTAGATTTCACAGCTCATGTAATTTTATAAAACACAAGACAATAATCTACTCTACGTTCAACAGCGTAAACCAATAGATCGATAAAAATAATAATCAGCAAGAGAAATAATATTAACGGCACATAACACAATTGTTTCTCTAGGGAAATCAATAGGTCAAAACCCTGACTATCTATTGCATTAATCATAAATATGAGTGATAATACAAAGCTTGTTTTCACTAGAACAATTCATGCACAAGTATCATCAACTCTCTCGTTCACAAGCCCACACTGACTAATACTTAGCCAATTTGTGATGCCTGCCAAACCCCTATTTCCTTGGGCAATTCCTGTGATGATCAACCCATATTTAATTGGGAAATTCTTCCTCCATAATTGCACAATCCAAAACTAGGTCTTTCTCTGATTGCATGCATGATATGTACAACTCGGTAAATCATACGACTGATAGTACACTATCCCTACACTCTAATCCTAGGTAGGTCTTCCTTTGATCTAACATGCATGAGTTTCTCATGAGTGAATCTTTAGTTCATTGGAGTAGCACTGAGGATGCACCAGTGCACCAAATCACTATTAGGCCTCGATTAGTGCCACCAAAGGTTAGAACTAGTTTAACTGTCTATAACTCAATCAAACTATTTTATCTAATTACAACTCAAATAAACTCAATTTGGCCCCATAAAACTTAGGGATCACACTTACATGACTTCAGATAGACATCCAACTCAAAACTCCTCAGTTAACTAAGTCAACCTAACTTAGTTAACTATTACAAGTTGTTATGAGAAAAGAATTACAATTTAATTCAAGGAACAAATAAATTGGAATTTCTAGAAGTTATTTTTAACATTTCTTGTTGCTATTTTCAACAAATCAATTGATTCAAGAGTGGAATCCATTCCTCCATCAACATGCCCACGTGATCGATCCACTAGCTATATAAGCTATAGATAGGAAGCTAAGCATCTCCACACTACTATATGGCCTATCGTAGGACAATAAATTCTCTCTTCAAATACTTACTAATGATTTTGGTTGTGGCCAACTCACACACTAGATGCAAACATTCTCCCTTACAATGATAAATCAATCAACAATGAAAAGGCATGATAAAGTCGCAAAGGTAGTCTATCATCTTCATGGTTAAGGTATTTTAATGGTGGGAGAACAACAAAAAAAACATGGAGTTTGAAGGTGTTCCGTTGTGTGGAACCAACGATGAGGTGATCTTCCAAACTTATATCCCTATCCATAACTAGGGTAATTTCTACACAACACTATAGAAATATTTAATTTATCATGTTGTATGAAAGAATTATGGATACAATGGAACCAACTCAAGTAGTCTACAATCATAATGTCCAAAATTATATCAACATTATATTGTTGTCTTCTATGATTTCCAAGCACAACTAGTTTCTATTTATTTTCCAAAGATACAATTTTCATCATATTTAGTTATCGCTTATTACTTATTCTCTATCTTTAATTTTCTCTAATGCATAATTTATCTTTTTCCACAACCTTGCAAAATGTTATAACCACTAGAAAGAAATTGGGTGAATGATTTAGTAATCACCCTACGAGTGACCTCAGTAAAAGATTTATTGAACAAGGTATTATAGACTCATGTGCGGATGTGTGTGTTTATGTTATTTAAGCAAGGGATCGATCAGACTGCAAATACACAGACACTTAAATGGAAAGACAATAGAGAAATTCAGTAAGCAATACAAGAACATAATAAATTATTAAGGAGTTCACCCTATTCTCCAAGGCTACATCTCCGATCCAGCTTTTAGTGGTGGCCTTGTTTTATTGTGTCTTAAGCAGAGAAATTACAATTGAGGGACTCAATGTGAGTTCTCCTGAAGCAGGTTTTGTTTGGCAGGGTGGTTCCTGGATTCCCCAAGCCACTGGAGTGCATAGACCCTGTTTTCCTACCAGCGCTGTGACCTTCTGGTCTACAGTGGAGAGAGCCCAATGTGGTGCTCAGTCCGGACAGATCCTCTATGGGATGGCTTGAATCTCTCAAGCTCTCTAGTGCTCGATGCTACCTCTGGTTAGCTCGACCCTCTGTCTTCCATCTTCTACTTTTGCTTCACTGCCTTTTTCTCTATGTTCCGTCCTCCTCTCAGGATTCTGGTTCCTCTGTCTGTCATCCTCCTCTCGGGATTCTCTTTGACTGACTCCATTGAGGATTTCATGTCCCTGTTCATGGCTTTGAAGCCACTCGTTTCCATGTCTGTTCGGTTCCTCTTCCGCCTATGTCGATTCACCTTTTGCAGCTGCACTCGAAATTCCCTGTTCAACGTCATCATCAGTGCTCAGGGAGTGGCCACATGTCCTCCTGTAAATGACGCTAGCCTGCCTCGTCGGTTGAATTCTTCAGTTAAGTCATCGATGAAGTCTTTCTCCACTGTGGCAGTCAAACGGACCTCAATCTTTACAAACTGCGGCTTAATCCCTCATCAGTTCTGCTTCCCCCATCAGGCGCGATCTCAACCATTAGATCTGGGGCCTCCAGATCTGAGGCCATATGCACGTTTTGTGTGGTTTACTTGCTTGACCTTTAGCACACCATCAACGGCAGTTTTCTTTCACCTCCACTTACCGTGCGTTGATCGCGGAGTGGGATCACTCCGCTTCCATCCAAAACCACTTACCGTTTGAGGGCACCCTGATCAGTACCACCAGTTTCCAAAGCACGGGTCCCGCCTTGTCCGTTAGTGCTTTTTGCCTTTTTCCCGTGGTTCTCCGGCTCCCCACTCATCCGAGTGCTCGGGGATTCTCCATTTCAGCCGTGTTCGCCCAGCGATGCACGAAAATCACCTCCATTTCCCGATCAGGGCCCCCGGGGACTAATTCGGCCTCCCCCGCAGTCTCCATGGGCCTCGGTCAGCATTCTTTGACTGAGGTCTCGCCATTCCATGCTGGCTGCCATTGCCACTGGTTCAGGGTGTTTTTTATCGCTATTTTGGAATTCATAGAAGTTTTTCCCGACCTGATACAGTCATGGTTCTTTGACAGTTCTTTATTGATTCAGTTCAGATCACAGCCTTCCCACTAAAAAAGTTTTTGGACCACCAAAATTTGGTTTTCAAGCATCGGATAAGTGAGGGCATTGCTTTTCCACTTGTCCAATCTCAATCCACTTCGCACTGCTTCGCTTTGAACCTTTTAGCCCAATCCTAAGGTACTCCACATCTCCCCTACGCGTTGTCCTCACCTTCATGTCCAACACTATGTCTTACTGTAATTCGTTAAGTTATTCAGGTAGCAAGTCATCAATAGAAGGCAATTGACTTTGCTCTTCAGGGTCCTCAATCATTGAAGGTTCAAACAATCTCAAGTAGTCTGCATTTACGACTGAGTAGATGTGCATGTAAGCTGGTAAATCAAGGCGAAAAGCATTTTCACTAATCTTATAAAGTATCATGAAGGGTCCATACCTGATAGGCTTTAGCTTTTTACCTTCACCTTGCATTCTGTCCTTGCTGATATACAACCAGACTTGGTCACCGACTTGAAAACTATGCTCCATCCGATGCTTATCATACCTAGCCTTGTACTTGGCTTGGCTCTTTTCTAGCTATTCATGTACTGCCTAGTGGATCTCCTGGATCTCTTCAATGAACCTAGTTGCCTTGTCCACATCACTGTGTCCATCAACCATGGTATCTTTACCAAAGACAAAATCCAAAGGAGAGCTTGGTGTGAAACCAAAATAGGTCTCAAAAGCAGATTTCTGTGTAGAAGAATGTTTTGCTCTATTGTAAGCATGTTGCACATAACACAAGTGTTCATCCTGAAGCTTAGGATGTTTGCTGCAATAACCTCTCAGTAACTGGATAACTGTCTTGTTAACTACTTCTGTCTGGCCATCTATTTGTGGATGAAAAGTTGTGCTTTTCTTTAGTTTGGTGTCCATCAGTTCCCACAGACTTGACCAAAACTTCCCCACAAATCGGGTGTCTCGATTAGATACAATGGAAGTGGGTAATCCAAAATGAACCCATACATGTTCAAAGAATAATTTTGCAGTCTGTTCAGCTGTAATCTGTTTATTACAAGGTATCAAAATACACATTTTGCTGAACCTATCCAAAACAACATATAGATAATCATGACCTTTCCTAGATTTAGGCAGTCCTCGAACAAAATCCATGGAAACACTTTCCCAAGGGTGAGAAGGAACTAGCAATGGAGTGTACAAGCCTAGTTTTCTATTGCTAGGCTTGCTTTTAGCACACATAGCACACCCTCTTACATATCTAGAAACTGTCTCATTCATCTTTGGCCAATAGCAGAACCTTTGCGGTTGTGCAATTATTTTACTTACCTCAAAGTGACCTGATATCAAAGAAGTGTGTGCTTCCCTAATTATCTTCATCCTCTCAGTTTTTGGATTGTAGAGTTTACCACAATGATATAAGAGTCGATCCTTCACATGATAATCCAATTCTTCTACTCTTTTTCCTTGACTCAAAGTTGCATATACATCTTTAAAGTCCATATCCTGAGCATATTGTTCAATGTGGCTTTCATGTAGTACAAAATTATGCTTAAGTATGGTAGATGCATTTATAATGGGTCTAGATAACATGTCTGCACCCTTATTATGCATGCCCTTTTTATATCTGACGACTAAATGAAACTGTTGTAAAAAAACCATCCATCTGTAATGTCTCAATTGCTGCAACTTAGTTTGGGAGTGTAGATATTGAAGTGGTTGATGATCAATATGTATTATTGTCTCTTTTCCCATTAAGTAATGTTTCCACTTTTTCAGACTCTGAACTAATGCATACAATTCTTTATCATATGTAGGATAGTTAACTACTGCAGGATTAAAAGTCTCATAATGATAACATATGGGTTTACCGTGCTGTGTCAACATTGCTCCCATGGCATAGTCACTGGCATCAGTTTGGATCTCAAATGGTCTTTGTAGATCTGGCAGTGCTAGTACAGGTGTTGTACTAATCTTTTCTTTGAAGGTGTCGAAGGCTTTCTGATGTTTGCCTCCCCACTGAAACACCTTATTCAATCCTGTTAAAGCGTGTAAGGGATCTGAAATTAAGGAAAAGTTAGAAATGAACTTCCTCCAATATTGTGCTGCTCCTAAGAAGCTTCTCACTTCTGTAGCAGACCTGGGTTTAGGCCAGTTTACAGTGACTGCTACTTTAGAGGGAACTATTTTCAATTCACCTCCGCCTATTATATGACCCAAGTAGTTTAGAGATGTTTTTCCAAATTCACATTTTGAGAGTTTAACATAAAGTTTTTCTCTTTTCAAAACATATAATGTCTTCTTAACATGCTTTAAATGTTCTTCCCACGTTTTACTAAAAATCAGAATGTCATCCAGGTACACAATAACAAAATCATCAAGAAAAGGTCTGAGTACATCATTCATTAATCTCATGAAAGTAGCAGGGGCATTGGTCAATCCAAAAGTCATAACCAGCCATTCATACAATCCCTGCTTTGTTTTGAAAGCAGTCTTCCATGCATCTTGCTCTGCAACTCTGACCTAATGGTATCCACTGTGTAAATCCAGCTTGGTGAAATAAACAGCTTCTTTTAATTGATCTAAAAGATCATCTATGCGAGGAAGGGGATAACGATTTATTCAGTGCTCGATAATCAATGCACATTCTCCATGAGCCATCTTTCTTTCTCACCAAAATGATTGGTGACCCACATGGTGATGTGCTAGTCTTGATGAACCCTTTCTCAAGCAACTCCTCCACCTGCTTCTTGATTTCAACATTCTCTAAAGCAGACAACCGGTACATCCCAATGTTAGGCAATGGAACAACTTGCTCCAAAATAATATCATGTACTATTCCATTTTTAGGTGTCAACCCTTTAGGTTCTTGAAATAAGACATCATACTCTGAAACAAACTTTTCTATATCAGCTTGTTGTTCAGCATTACAAGCCTCAAATACATTGGTTTTATCAGGTTTCTTTACTGTTACAACCATCAGTAAGAATTGTTTGCATGAATTTATCATTATTTTCATCTGCCCTGAGTTTATGAGAGTATAATTTTCTTGAGCTTATGAGCTCTTACAAAGTATTCGATTCCATCTTTAACAAGTAGATATTTGTTCTCAGCTCTATAGAAAATAGCATTTCTATCATACAAGTAAGGGATTCCTAAAATAATTCCACATATATCCAAAGGAATTATGTCTAACTCAACCTCATCTAAAAATGCTGACCCAAAAGAAAACTTGAGTTTGCACTGTCTAGTCACTTGTAGCTGTGCTTTATCATTCAACCATCCTAATGGGTATGGTTTCTTATGAGGTGTAGTTGCTAATCCCAATTTCTTTACAATTGCTTTAGAAATTAGATTTACTTGTGAGCCACTATCAAACAAAGTATCAATCTTTTGATTTTTGGAAATAACTCGAATATAGAAAAGCTCATGTCTTTTTCTCTCATTTTCTTCATCAACAACAGATTGAGCAGAATTACTAGTAGATGCTTCAGAATTCTTGCCTTTTATACCTGTGGCTGCTATATTTGTTTCATCTCCTCAGTCTGACCCCAAATCTTTCTAGATAGCTACAACAGTCTTCTTATTCTTGCCCTCATACTTCTTAGGTCTTAGCTCTGGATGCAGAATCTAACAATGTTCATCATCATGCCCATCCTTTTTACAGTGAGTGCATGAAGCTTTGCTTTTCTGTGCAGTGTTAGCCTTCCTTACTTTCCAATTCTGCTTTCTTTTCTCCTTGCTCTTGCTTGCAGTGGGTTGGGATCGTCCCCTAACATCTGGATTGCCATTCTTTCCTCTAGCTTCTAGATGAGTAGCTTGTACATATACCTCATCTATAATAGTGGGATTAAACATGAGGATGGTATGCCTCATGTAGCTATGTAGACCACCAATATACTTCAAAAGAGTATCTAGTGAGTCTAATGAGATACCAAAAATCAATGCTCTCTTACTCAATTCTTGAGTATACCCTTGCACACTTTGCCCTTTCAATTGTCGAAGAGTTTGCCAACTCATCATGGCTTGTTGCATGTAGGCCAATGGATAGAATTGTTTTTTATTGCAGCAACAAACTCACTCCAGACAGAGATGGTCTTACCATGTCTTTTCGTATCAGCTTGGGTTCTTCATTCCCAACAAACCAAGGCAGTGCCTCCTAGGCGTAGGCTTGCCAGCTAAATCTTACTCTTGTCTAAGTCTATGTTCTATACCCTACAATACACATAAATTTGTCAAATCAAATTGTCTAACATTTCAGCATTTAGCTCTCCATCATATATGGGCAAATCAAATTTAACATCTAACTTGACCAAAGATGCTTTCTTATTATGCACAGGGCTATTAGGAGGTGTGAGAAAGCTTTCCTCTTTCCCTTTTCCTTTGGGGTGGTCATGGAAGTGAGACTCATCTTCTTCTTTATCTTGTTTAGAACGTTATGAATCTTGAACCTTATGCTTTCTAAAGTCCTTATACATTTCTTCTACAATAGACTTTATAGCTAGGAATCCTTCTATGAATTGAGGATCTGACCCTACAGAACCTTCCTCTGACATTGTCTTCCGAGGATAGACTCTCCCAATTTCAAGATTAGTTTCCACCAACTTTCCTTCTTCTAATTTGAGCTTTGATCTAGTGAGCATTCAACAGCTAAACCAACACAAGCTTGTCTAACCTTACAGACTAAATCTTTGATACCACTTGATCTAGTAATCACCCTATGAGTGACCTCAGTTAAAGATTTATTGAACAAGGTATTACAGACTAATGTGCTGGTGTGTGTGTCTATGTTATTTAAGCAACGGATTGATCAGATTGCAAATACATGACTTAAATGGAAAGACAGAAAAGAAATATAATAAGTAATACAAGAACACAAGAAATTAATAAGGAGTTCACCCTATTCTCAAGGGCCACATCTACGGTCCAGATTTTAGTGGTGGCCTTGTTTTATCGTGTCTTAAGCAGAGAAATTACAACTGAGGGACTCAATGTGAGTTCTCCTGAAGCAGGTTTTGCTTGGCAGGGTGGTTCTTGGATTCCCCAAGCCACTGGAGTGCACATACCCTGTTTTCCTACCAGCTCTGTTACCTTCTAGTCTACAGTGGAGAGAGCCGAATGTGGTGCTTAGTCTGGACAGATGCTCTATGGGATCGCTTGAATCTCTCAAGCTCTCTCGTGCTCGATGTTGCCTCTGGTCATCTTGGCCCTCTGTCTTCCGTCTTCTACTTTTTCTTCGCTGTCTTTTTCTCTGTGTTCCATCCTCCTCTCGGGATTTTGGTTCCTTTGTCTCTCATCCTCCTCTCGGGATTCTCTCTGACTGACTCCACTGAGGATTTCATGTCCCTGTTCATGGCCTTGAAGCCACTCGTTTCCATGTCTGTTCGGTTCCTCTTCTGCCTCTATCGATTCACCTTCTGCAGCTGCGCTTGGAGTTCCCTGTTCAACGTCATCATCAGTGCTCAGGGAGTGGCCACATGTCCTCCTGTAAACAACGCTTGCCTACCTCGTCGATCGAATTCTTTAGTTACGTCGTGGATGAAGTCTTTCTCCACCGTGGTGGTCAAATGGACCTCAATCTTTATAAATTGTGGCTTATTCCCTTGTCAGTTCCGCTTCCCCCATCGGGCACGATCTCAGCCGTTAGATCTGGGGCCTCCAGATCTAACGCCATACACACGTTTCGTGCGCTTGACTTGCTCAACCATTAGCGCGCGATCAACGACATTTTTCTCTCACCTCCGCTTGCCATGTGTTGATCGTTGAGTGGGATCACTCTGCTTCCATCCAAAACTACTTACCATTTGAGGGCCCCCGATCAATACTGCCAGTTTCTAGAGCGCAGGTCCCGTCTCGTCCTTTAGCACTTTTTGCCTTTCGCCCTCGGTTCTCCGGCTCCACACGCGTTTGAGTGCTCAGGGCTTCTCCATTTCAGCCCTGTTCGCCCAGCGATGCGCAAAAATCACCTCCATTTCCCCATCTGGGCCTCCCAGGGGCTAATTCGGCCTCCCACATAGTCTCCATGGGCCTCAGTCGGCACGCTTTGACCGA
Source organism: Pinus tabuliformis (assembly GCA_031772625.1). Taxonomy (NCBI): domain Eukaryota; kingdom Viridiplantae; phylum Streptophyta; class Pinopsida; order Pinales; family Pinaceae; genus Pinus; species Pinus tabuliformis. The sequence goes on along the minus strand of CM062814.1, from coordinate 357,479,988 downwards.
GGTCCTCGTCGTTCCACGCTGGTTGCCATTGCCATTGGTTTAGGGTGTTTTTGATCACTCTTTTGGAATTCTTAAAAGTTTGTCCCAACCTGATACAGTCATGGTTGTTTGACAGTTCTTTATGGATCTAGTTCGGATCAGGAAGACTAGTTATGATCAATTGGCCATTTTGACCCTCCCCCATTCCCATGATGTCCCCATGGCTACCAAATCCCAACATATTTAAGGCCTTAACACAACATTAATATAATTATTAGTTAGGACAAGCGATAATGCAACACATGGATGACCAACCTTTATTCTTCGTCCATCTTTTGTCCCAACTACTAAACAAGCACCCACTACTTAACAACTTCCACTTTTAATAGAAAACCTATATATAACCATGTCATTTGGGTATGAAGATAAGGTGGAAACTCTTTGTAATAACTCACCTACCTTCCTATTGCGTCTTCTCAATATTTATGTACTTGTTGTAATATTGTATTTGTGTATTTATTGTTATATTGCAATGCTCTGTTATAGGTCTACTTGCTTTTAAAACATAAAATCAACAAAATACTTTTTGCTCTACCATCCACACCATATTATAGTGAATAGTGAACAAGAAACCATTTGTAAATTTTACTTCAAACCGTGTAAACATATATTAATTATTAAAATTTTAATATTTTTTAAAAAATATACTTATAATTAAAATTAAAATTTAATTTTATAATTAACAATACTCACTATCTTAAATAAAAATAAATTAATATAATATATAAATAAATAAAACATATCAATATCATATAAAAAAATAAAATAGCAATACTAATGACAGGTAATAAATAAAAATGAATGAGTAAAAAAAAACATATTAATGATAGGTAATGAAAATACGAAATATCAATAAAACTTTCTTTTGCTTTTCCAAAGGCAATTCATGCATATGACATCGGTTTTTTTGTTCTCGCCTACCCATTTTCAATCATTGGGATGACTTTCAAGATATTGTATCTTACACATATAATACCCACCGCACAATTCTTTCTTTATGAAATATTTGAATAATAAAAAAACAACATTATGATATTATAAGAGAAAATAATAATGAAATTTTAATTAATATTCAATAAAATTAATAAATCATAATAAAAATCAGAATGGTAAAGTTAAGTTTCACTGCCACAACTGGTTGTGATAGGTTTTTTTCGTAATGCTACAGGGATCAATTCATCCATAAAGCCGATTCATAATGATTGACAAGCTAAAAAAATCCATTCAGCTTAGTCAGAGTGATATTCACAGATTAAATACCCTTGATTCTAAGCTCTTCGAGTCATAAATCAAACCTAAAAGACAAACAACTTAAATCAAACCTAAAAGACAAACACCTTAAGAAATAACATATTGGGTAAATGGATTCCACTCTCTATTAAATATAATTGGATTTCCTTTTATGTCCAACGATCCTATAAGAAAAGCAGCTTCATCTTTATTTGCTAAATGCCTGAAATACAAATATTCAATTCTCTGTTCTCCTTGTTTGCCCCAGCTTATCTGCGTATCAGATATACAGGTTGCTTTTTGCAATCATATAATTTCAGGAGAACCGCACCTCCAAAGTTAAATGTTTGTATTAGACGAACGTGTAATCTGAAGCTCGTACATTCAGAGTAATGATGGGTTCTGTATATGGTGTAGGGTTGTTCTCGAGATTTCCCTCTAGTTTGTTTTGTTAGATTCCTTTATATACAATCTACGAAGAATTCATTGAAATTCTTTTTGAAATTTAGAGACCAGAGAACCATGGCGGAGAAGGTTTCTAATGGAATAACTAGTTCAACAGCACGATCCTGTAATTCTAAAAGATCCGCAGCTGGAGCTGTGAGGGTGACCCATATCTCAAACCCTACTACCGTGGTCAAAGCAAGCGCATCAGAATTTCGTGCTGTTGTTCAGTCCCTCACTGGACGGAAGGGATCCGCCCCTTCTAGCAGTGAACATGAAGAAATAAATTTGTGTTCTGATAATGAGTACAGCCCTCGAGGAAAGGCACCGAAGCTGCTTAATGATGAATTGCGATGCTTGAATGACGTGAAGTCGTCGGAGTCTACAATTATAGATTATAAGGCCATCGCGGGAGTCTGCTGCAACGACATAGATCTTGAAAATGTTAGCATATTCGAGGAATTAGGGGTCCTGCCCATTTTAAACCCTGTTTCTGAAGTGTCGCATCTGGTGTCTCAGTGTTTGAGACAGGGGAGAGCAGAGGAGACATAAGGCATATTTTGTATAACATTTTTTTCTCCATCGACTCAATTCTCCACGTTTGAGCGCTTGCAAAAGGCATGAATTTTCAGGGCAAGGATTGTACCCTTGCTTTGCGAGATTGGCAGGTCGTGCCCAATTGCTTGGTTTTCATCATTTGAAACCACACGCCTATGCATACAAATAAATTTTACCCTTGTTCTGAGGGAAGTCGTGCAAATACTGCTATACTAATGTTTCTGGACATTCGCTTAAAATCGTTTGGGCCTTGCGAGGCTTAGACCTTGGGTCATTCACCCATTAATGCGGGGCAGGTAATAGTTACCAAGTTTAAATTCTAATACTGCAATTAATTTTATTGGATTTTTTTTAATTAAAAAAAATTACAGTTAAATATTTCATAATCTACTAAATCTCAATTATAATCTACTAAATCTCTAAATAATTGAGTAAGGTCGATTTTATTTTGGCTTGTCATGGTGTGAAAGCAGTAATTTATTAATGTTTTTTAATATTTTGGATTGTTTTAAAACTCATATTAAATTAGTATAGATCCATTTTAAGTACAGATCTAACATGAATCGAGAAAGATAAAATTTCTTCATGTCGAAACTTCTTCAGAGCGGAAAATACAATATATTATTTTTCATTGTTTAAATTGTATTTTTGAATGCTATATAGAGTATATATAGGACCAAATAAACTGGTTAAAAAGCTTAATAGTTTATTAAAATGGTTTTTTATTAGTATTTTTTTAAGTATATGTGAATATTCATTTGTATTAAAATATTTTATTGATAATCCACATTAAATATTTTTTATATGTAACATTAAAACATTTTATTTTTTGTATATAGATATGTTTGAAATTGACATCAACATAAATTAAGTAACATAGATCTTCAAATAATTCATCTAAATCTCTTGTTAAAATATTTTTTAAAATTATAAAGTTTAAACTTTTTACTCACACATTTGTTCTTACTTCTAATTATTTTAAAACATATTCATTTCTTATTATAGTGCACATTATTTTCTATTTAAAACGTAATTTTTTGTTTTTACTTTTATAATATCTTCATATTCTACTGTAAAATAAGTCTCTCGGCTCAATCACTTTTATATCTCATCCTCAATTTTGAAAAACAATAATTAAGTATAAAAAATGAATCACTTTTTATAATAATTTAAAGGAATTAAAAAAACATATATATTCAAATTTCTTTGACCGTAACTCTAATATATACTATTCATTACGTTATACAAAATACATGATCTAAGTAGTACCATATACTACCTCCCCACATTAATATGTCCATAGCCCAAAATATATTAGTTGCCCCTAGCCAGGGGTTAAATTTGATGCCCGTATGCCCGTATTTCTCTTTTTTACCCGTAAAATACGTTTGAGTTTTAAATTTCCACGTCATGGGCAACTTGCCATTAATTTCCAAAAACGTCATATTGACTGGCAGGTTTAAAAATTAAAAGTTTAAATTTTTTTTTTATAAATTTCTTTTATATATATATTTAACCTTATGTCATACCCCTGGTCGTTGTTATTCCCCACACGAATCGTGAACCCGCGGTCCCGCGTCCTCGTTCAGCGATTTGAATTTGGAATCTGAATTGGTGGAATCTGAATTGGTTTCCCGCGCGAGTTTCATTTTCAGCTGCAGCTATTATCCCGTGATTGAATCGATTTTGAGTTGTCATCTCCTTACATCGATTGTTCACAGTTCTCCGATGGATACGCAAAGATCCTTTTGAGTAATGGGTAATGGGCTTTGCTTGCAGGTGGAGGAAACATCATCGTATCGAGTGTTAATTATGCTGGAGTTGCATGTTTGTTTTTGTGGGTATTGTTCTGTGATTGATGTATTCAATATGTGATTTGTCTCATTTCTATGTACATGAACCCTGTCTCTGTGAACCCTGAGAGAGACAAAGAAACACTAACGGTGGAGGCAGGGCACGATGGTATGATTATTTTCACATTTTTTTTAGTGTTTTTATCCCTGTTCTAACAATTTGATATAAGTTGCAAATGTCATTGAATTCTAATATTAAATTATGGAACACAGGAGGCCGTTATTGTGTTGGTTGGTTATGGCTTATCTGCCAGGCTGCAGAAGAAAAAGGAGCTGTGAAGAATTTGCAGAGAATAAAAATGGATCGTCTCATTTTACAGGTATGTATACATTTTTTTCTCAGACATCTTTTTCCACTTTAATTCGGATAATAATGATAAGAAGGGAATAAATGAATCTGACTGTGTATAAATTTTGTATACTAGATTTGATTGGATGTAAATTTGTAGTGTATTCTCAGTGAATTTAGTATTATCGGTAGAAAAATCAATCTCAGACAACACCCAGATGAATCTGTAAATTCTGTATACTAGTTTACATTGCATGTAAAATAATCATAGTGTATTTTTTCGTAAATTTATGATTATAAGCAGAAAAATCAATCTAAGACAGAACTCTATAAATCTAAAACAAAACCCATATCAGCCCAGAGCAACAAATTTCGTAGAAATGAAAATAAATGACCATTCCCGCTTCTTGTGGCCCTCATTTCTCATCCTTTAGTTTCACTTTAAATTAGGGTAATCCTCTGAACTATCCTCCCAACAATTTTGAAATTAAGCCTTCCGCGCCTCACAAGTTGGAAACAGGGCAGAAAAATCCACAATTAAAAAAATTCCTCCCAACGATTCCGGTGTTAACCCTTTCCTCAATTTTAACATCAATATATCTGGCCTTGGTTTATGACTAGTAAGAGTGTTGGGGATTTTCAATGGCATCAAATTTGGTTTCAGGGTTCCAACCAGATATTACCATCTCTGTAACTTGGGGAGGATCGGCAGGGAACCCGTTGACTCTGTAATAGTTCCCAGGGCTCCACGGCTTTGAAAACTCGGTGAAATGCAATAATATTTAAGAAGTAGATTCAATTCGCCAGTCGACCATGCATGCTCGGGTTTGAACTTTTGAAGATCATCACCCAGGCTGCTGGGTGTGGGGTGAGACGAGGAGCAAAGTGTAGCACCTGACGTCCGGTCTAGGGTTCGACTCTTTCAGAGATCATTAATAATTATTGTTCTTTAGTGAAGTCTTTAAATGCAGTTTCTTCGGTGTCTTGCCAACCTGGAATATACTTATCGATACGCCATTTCTAAGATGTTTTCTGGAAACGTAAGCCGCATCATGCCCGCAGCCCGACATGTGTATGTCAAAGAAGGCCAACAATGCATAATAATTCTATTTTTTATTTTGGTAAGTTACGCAAATGGGCAAGGGCTAACCAGCCTGTCATAGGCATTAAATGTCCAGGTATATGCATACTCTATAACAAAATAACAAAAAATGAAAAATTTGAACAATTATGAGTACAATTTGAAATTAGATGAAACTTGTACAAATAAATTTTAAAAGTCATATGATGGGCAGTTTAAAAATAAAAACGTCATAAAAAAATTCCTTGACGGATAAAGTCACCCGTCAAATTTAACCCCTGCCCCTGGCTATTTCCGCACAAAATATATTAGTTGCCCTTGCTATCTCCGCAGAAGTCTGTACTTTCTTTTATTGTAGAAAGCGTTATTGTCGTTAGAATATCGTAACATGTCTGTACTATCCTTTAATGTAGAAAGCTAGCGTTAGCGATGTCTGTACTTTCTTTTATTGTAGAAAGCGTTATTGTCATTAGAATATCGTAACATGTCTGTACTATCCTTTAATGTAGAAAGCTAGCGTTAGCGTGGTTAGAAATAAACATGATTTGACACAAAAACACCGACACCTGCGATGTCAACTTCATTGCTATATCCTTGGCCACTCCGATTTTTACAACACAGTAAACAAGAGCCTATTAAAAAAAAAAAAAATTAGGTCCATGATAAAATTAGGTCCATTGTAAAATTAGATATAAAGTTTTCTCTAAATGTACTAAGGATTAATTCTAATATTCAATCCCTCTTTCCTAAGTTGTTCTTAATTCGTGTTTATAACTATTTAAAAATATAATTTTAATATTGATTTTATTATTCTAAATATATGAAGGATTAATTCTAATATTCCATCTTTTTTCCTAATTAGTTCTTAATTTGTGTTTATAATTATTTAAAAATATATTTTTAATATTAATTTTACTATCCAATTTATGTTTGTTGATTTATGGTTGTAGTCTCAATGATGTTCCCGAATTTCATTTCCTAGATTATTTTTAAATTTGTTGGCTCATTTAGTTAACAATTTTTTTTTATGGCTTCATTATAACAAATATGCTTAATCACGATAAAACTAGTACATATTCTAATAATACGTTTATGATAAATTAGATGTAAAGTTTTTCTATATTTATGAAAGGAATATATATATATATATATATTCTCAATTGGTTTTTTTAACTACTTACAATATTTTTTTATGTTGATTTTATTAATTAATTTATATCAGTTGAATTATATAGTTTATTGCATTTTTTTTGTAAATGCAAAAATGTGATAAAAGATGTTTCTATAGAAATAAATTCATTTATGGAGATATATGGATGATAATTAATATACTTATTAATTTTCTAGGAAATATTTTTACTTGGTTTAATTTAGATTATTTTTTAATTGTAACATGGTGCCAAGTACTTAATATTCTAAGATTATTTAGCACATTCCCCATTTAATCAAAGTCTCAACGCCTTTAACAACATCATGTTAGCATGCACTTACCACCCTCATACCTCAATGAAGGGGAGGACCCCATGCCCTACCACACTACAACACATATGCTTGAATAATAGAGCCTATAGCATAAAAATCTACCTAAGGCTACATTTTGCATCATTACCTAAGGGAATTTAACCTGCATGGGGAATGAAACCTGCCACCTACAACATAACATCATTTCAATTTAGGTACAACTATTTGAATGCTTCACATAAACATGAATACTAGTCTAAGCATGTGCCAAAAACAAGATTTGATAGAGATAATATAATTGGTTATCAAGGTTCCCACCCAATGTTGATCTCATCTGCTAGATATCATTCCATTTAACTTCATTACTAACTATGTATAATAAAAATTAGATTTAATGCCTAAAATGTAGATCTTGCTCAAGGCAACCGCAATTTGATCGCATGTATCCACTTCCAAAACAAAAAAATATTTGCCAAAAATCCACCTATGTTTATCCAAAATTTAAATAACAAACCTAGAAAATTTCACAGAAAATGGTGAACACTAAGGACAATACCAAAATAAAATAGACAATTAAGCTGATCAATACTAATTGCAAGTTTTTTTTTTTATCTACCTTAAAACCTTGCAACCATAGCTAGATTTGGCAGTCCCTTTAGTGAACAACACTTACTTTGATCCATGGCTCAAACCTGTAATATGAAACTACATTTACCAAAAAACAAACAACAACATGTCTACAAACCTTCACTTTGCAACCCGTATGATCCTCACTTAGCCTTCTCCATCTTGAATACCCTATTGTGTTTCATCGGTCTATTTTCTCTACTCTATGTATTTGAAGCCATTGATGCAAGCTCTCTCTTCTTATCTAGGGTTTGTAATAATAAATAACGTAGATCTAGATAATAACTTCTACAAGAACATATTCTTTAATTATAATGAAATGATTTTCTAAGAGACTATCCTTTATATTGACAAATTTAGGGGGAGAAACATAGAATGATTTCTCTTGCTTTATAACTGTTTCCGACGTATTTTTACTTCACTTAATTAGCTTCTTATTACTTAGATTACAATTAGAGTTTTTCTTCATCAAGAAAATACCAAATCACAAAGGACAATAAGAAAAAGGGCATAATATATAGATGATTAGCAAAGGCCAAAACCTCTCCAACTTGACAGGGAAACCCACAAGAATTCTTCTTCTTATAGAATCTTCAATTGACAAATTCCAAGACCTGGACCCTTGACAAAAAACTCCTCCAATACCAAGTAAATCCTTGCCTTTACTCAAGTCGAACTTTCCTTCGAGTAGTGTCATATTTTCCTTTGACCAAGAATTCAAGCCTGCAACCTTGACTGTAATTTTGACCCTTTCTTCCTACAACTTTCAACCACCTGCAATTCTCGCACGTGTGACCAAACTAGAGCAGATTGGAGAGATATTCTTCTTTGATGGCCTTATACTTCTCTTCTTATAATTTCAGCTTGCAAGAGAGAATATTCAGATGGAATATTTCGGCTTCCTTGATGTCTGAAATTAAGTATTTCCTAATTTCTTTTGCTAGTTTCATCTCCTCTTATTCACTCTTCCTTGGAACCCTTTCTTTTCCTTTATCAAACTTTTTGTTACTTCTTAGATGCTCTACAAATGTGATCCACTTGCCTTTTATATATAGTCTTCTTGTTCATGCTTGAAGGAAGACTTATCACTGTCTTTTAGGCCGACTTGTCACTTGATAACACCAACTTGTTATTTTCATATTTGACAAGTTCTTGGAGGGTCTTTCGACTCTATTTGACTAATATAATTTTATTTACAATATGTAACATTCCTAACTCAGTCTTCCATACATGTCAATGACTCTAATGATTAGTTGACTCAATGAAAAGCCCTCAAAGCTCACAATGGGAGCTTCACCTAAAAATAAATTTCCTTGAGAATGAAACCCATGCCTCGAAATCAACAATAATAAGTTTATTTTTCTTGTTACATCAAATAAATAAAATCATGATTACATATATCATTATGAATACTGAACCTAGTTACATATTTCAACACTCCCTCTTAACTAGGGTGGTATTCATAATCCATACAAGGTACCTGGACATTCTTGATCTGAAGAATTCTCATAAGAAAAGTCATATTGATAACCCATATGTTTAACATCATGTCATCCAGCATTGTCACATAGGAAGGCCTTTACTAACAACTCTATCTATCAAAAAGATGAGAGCACAATTTCGACGAAACCAATAACTTATCGACATCATCATCATTGTTGATCAAGGAACATACCCCTTGTGGGTGTACGCAGGGTATGTCCTTCTAGGACTATTCTTATCTTGGATTCCCAGTCCTCAAAGAATATCATCCTCTACAACTACTTGTATCTTGTATTCCCTACCACATTGTCAAAGAGTATTAGATTCCATATGCTTACCCAATCTTCCATTTGTTCTTCCCGGGTGAAGACAATAATGATGTGCTTATATTCCCAATCTCAACAAGGGAGGATATACCCATTCATATGAAGGAATGTAACAATTCCCATAAGCGGAATGTACCCAATATCCCTCTCAATCAAGTAATTTCTTCCAAGTTCCTTCTTAACCAAAACCTTGCTTCAAGGATCCCTCTTTCCCAAGGACCTATTTCCAACAACAACTATCTATTATTTGGTGGAGATCACGAGACCTTCAACTACTTGTATAGCTCCTCCATTCATTGCCATGCTTTCTTTATCTTCATATTTATGGAGCCTCCATATTGTAGGGCATTGGCCATCGATTAATTTTGTCAAGTCAGTCATGTCATCCTTCCTCTTGTTTGAAAGTGATAATCTAATCCACATCAGGCTTTCCTTCAAATAACTACCTCTTTGACGTCATGTTTCCTTTAGGATATTCCATCCAATCACATGAGTGCTAGTTGTAGATAACATCTATAACTCTCTTTCAGTAGACTTGTATGAACCTATCTAGACATTGTTCAAAAATAAAAAATGAACATCAAATCAAAATTACCTTTTGTCATGGCCCTTCATCATGGCATTTGCTTGTTGTAAAATCAATATTCCTACATACATATTGACACATCTCCAAGATATTTAATTGTCAAGGGTCTTCTTTCTTTTCAAACTTTCCCAAAGTATTCATATTTTTCCCATGGAGATATCATGGTCAATTTATGCTACTCATCAGATGTTGATTTCTATTGACCATAGTTTCATCATTCATGATCTCTACTTTCTCTCTTCACATATTGCTTTCTAGGAATTTTTGTTCATAGTTCACGCATTTTTGTCAACCACCTCATATTCCATATGAGGACATAACATGTTGATTTCATCTAGTCAATATGTGAACCACTCCTTCATGATTTCCTGAAAGAGATCTCTTCTCTTTGATCATACTCATAAGGTTAATTATTCTCCCATTCTATGATGACATGACTTAATTTATAAAACATATGCATACATACCCCTTTTATTATTTTGTTTATCGAGACTACCTTCAACAGTTTCTTTCTCTTGATTGAAAGTACTTCAATCATCTCAACGTGTTTCACCCTTTGTCATCATACCATCAGTCTTCCAAACAATGAATCCCATCCAAGGCGAGATTCCAAGTGAGGCACTTGCTTCTCCCCTTTGATAGAATCGAAGGGGAGAAAACATAAAAAAACATGCCTTCAATGGAAGCAACGATAGTCGTTCTTAGGTTTGAAAAGAATATATTTCCTTTGACTAGTTAAAAACATTTAGTTCCATGCTAAATAACAAGAAACCAAAAAATTGAAAAAAGAGCTAAGGTGAAACCCTTAGGCTATAACCCAAAAAATAAATCTTTCCCATGAATCGACCCCCACCCACTCTAAGATCCTACAAAGTAAAGCCCAAAAACAAGTCGATTTCTAATGAATCGGTGTTATGTGTTGCAAACATCTTGCACTGTAGTTCTTCCACTCATGTCTTAGTAGTTCCTTGTAGACAAATTGACATGGAATGAGTCATGACAGGAGCATTAGAGAAATGACAAGCAAAGTTAGAGAAATGGTGAGACTGTGATAGTAGGGAATCTGTGAAACAATTGAGGTCAACTGTAGATGTCTGACATGGGATGTTATGGAATCCATAATAAAGGAGTTACAAAGAGGGGGAAATTTTTTCTTTCATACCATGTCAGGTCAAGATGGAATCTCCTGAATTTGGATTCCATTACATTAATGAGAATACACTTATATAGCATAAAAAAGCGACCCTTAGCATTCATCATCCATGAAAAATCTTATTCAAATTGTTCATATTTCCCTTAATATACATATTTACATCTTATTCACCTGATACATGAGGATTTGAGGATTAGGTGTCTAATAGTGACAAAGAAATTTTTTTGTTGCAATCATGTGGTTGTGGAAAAATAATGACATGAAAATTGTAGAAAAAAAATGTTAAGGCAATGTGATTAACATAAAATAAAAAGGAAAATATAATCATGATGCCATTGTCACAAACAGACCAACATCGTATTGCAATAAAAAACCAAAAACTAGCATTGCAATATAAAATGACACAAACATGGTATGAAAAAGTTTAGATCACAATGAAATAAAGGACACACAAAGACATAATTGGCCTTTTATTTTTTACCCTATATATATATATATATATATATATATATATATATATATATATATATATATATATATATATATATATATATATATATATATATCATTTCTTTCAATGTGATGAACACAAATCTACATCTATATGAGAGGAAGAAAAGATCCATATGCCATTATGTTGAAAAAATCATCTTTACAATATAAAATTAAAAAACAAGCATTAGAATGAAGTTATAGAGATAATAACAAAATGCAAAATGGCATGAAGAGGATATGAAAAATTGTGTCGGAGTGTAACAAAATACATCCAAGGGAACATTCTGACAAACAATTGTTTTCATCACAATAAATGTAAAAGTATTTTTGAAAAACACAATAAGAAATTAACAAGGAACAATATCAAGCAAGGAAAAAATTGACCAAAAACGTAGCACACAACTAACATAATCTAAATGTGAAAACTAAAACAGTAACAAAAAAAAAAAACAAAGAAGAAATACTCACTGGCATAATGTTATACATGAAAAACTCTATGTCAAACTTCAGAAAAATAGTCAACCATCATCAACATTTACAACTATGTTGAGGATGGCTAGCCACTATCAATATGAGTCAATGGTAGTCTAATATGGTGAACATGGCTAGCCGTGGTCTACTATTTTTAACTATGCTTAACATGGTCAACCATACCCAACTACATTCAATCATTGGAAACATGTTTAACCATAACCAATGATACTTTATCATAAACAACTTTAGTTTAATGTGGAAATCATGGTGTACATTGCCAATATTCTCAACATCATCACAGAAGGTCACCCATATTCAACATGGGCATTATAGGAGACCATGGACGGCCACATTTATCTATACTGAAATGATAACAACCCTATTTATCTCCACCCTTAGTAAACCATATTTTTACCATAGTTAATCATGGTATAACGAGCTCAATTATGGTCAAACATGGTTTTAGCATGGAAATTCTCGCTTAATATCATCAAACATGGTCAAGCATATTCAACTATAGTAAACCATGTTAAACCATGATCAACCACAGTGAAACAAAGATAATTGTATTCAACCATAGGCATCCATATTCAAACTTCTTCACAAAGGTTAACTATTGCTAACCATGGTCAAACACTATTAACAAGGTGAACTAACGATAACCATGGGAAACCATGGGCAAATGCATTCACTCATTGGGAACATGGTCAACAATGTTCACCCATGGTTGAAAATGTTAACGAACAATAAATTCCATTGCAATGTGATGCATAAGCAATGACATCAAATTGTGATGTACATCAAACATCATTATTATTGGAAAAAAATTGATGTTTCAATACAAAAAGAAAAACCATTGGAAATCATCATTAATCATGATTAACTATGCCAAGCATGATCTTCCCTTAGTTGAACGGGGTGAAAAACAGTCAACCATGGTAATCATGGTCAAGATGGATGACCATGGTCGACATTGGCATCATGGTAAGCCATGGTAAACCATAGTAATACATATGTAAATGTTGACAACCTTAATTTGTGATGTTTATCCATTGTTAGTCATATGTTGACAATAGTGAACCATGGTCAAATAACCTAAACTATGGTAAAACATATTCATCATAGCTTAACGATGGTGAGACCATGGGGAATTCATCTTTTTTACCAATAACTTATAATGTTAATTCATAAGAAGACTTTTGATATTGTAAACATAAAAATGATATATTGTGCACATTGTGGGAGGAATGTGGAGTAGAGGAAAGTTATGGAGGGGTTTAAAAATCATTTTTAAATAAAATAGGGTTACTTTCAATAGAAATTTGGATTGGGGGTGGGGGAGGGGGTTCAATAAAATGATTTAGGGAGGATTTTATAAATATATAGTGAGATTAGGGTATTCCTTAATATCCCATGAGCACGAGCACTATAACACTGGTTGACTAGGTGGAGACATTGTGTGTCAAACATAGTGACCAAGTTCAATAATGGTCAGTAGTGTTCATCTATGCACAACCGTAGTCAACCATGTACCACCTTGTCAACCATGGTTAACATGGTCAAACAATGGACATCTATGGGCAACATGGACAACCGTGGTCAACGTGGACTACCATATTCATAATCAACCGTAACTTGACCAGATTTAATCATAGTCAACCATGTTCAATTGTGGTGAAACAAACTAAGACCATGGTCACAAAGTTTTTCCATGGTTGACCTTGTTCAACAAGGTAACATAAATACATTGTTATATTAATGGTTGGCCATTTACAATCATTGTCATTGTTATATTAATGGTTTTACAATCATTGTCAATCTCATTAACGCTCTTCACCCATTAATGCAAACATTAATTTAACATTAACATTAGAAACATGGTCAACCATGTTGACAAACATTAATGTAAAAATACACGAGATTAATGTGACATAAATACATTTTTACTTTAATGGTCAATCTTCATCAAACATAGTCAACCTCTTCAAGTCTGTGCAACCATAGTCATTCATCAACAACCCTCGAAAACCATCATGAACCATTGTCAACCATGGCGAACCCTCATCAACAATTTTTAACTAGAGTCACACAATGTTAAACATTTCTCACTACCAACTAGCACAACCACATTAATAATATCTAATATACAACCATGATTAATATATAACATATCATTTTCCAGTGTTTATAGACACATCAATAACATTATAACTAAAAAAAACCCTCAATATATATCAATCATTTTAATAATATAATTTTACTAATTTATGTTTTTAAAACACCATCTAATATTCAATATTGCTCATTCATGAAACTCACTCATGCTTACTTCCACTCAATTTTTGCAAAATAATCTTGAATAATTAGGACTTATATACACTAGTGTTATATTTGCACTTTTCAATCATGAAAATTGTTGGGCCCTAACGTACATTCATCTAGGCAAAAACATCATATAATCCTTTCGTCCTATCTGCATTATATTTATAATATTTCTGATTTTTATTCTTCATCATCAAGCTATCCATGTTGTAATAAGTAAAAATTATCATGATAAATACTTATTTTACTATATTTTACATAGGAAAAATGTATTTCATTATTTTTTTGAGTTGTAAGTTGATATTCAGCATTTTTTTTTTATTTTTGGTAAACTAAATTACAGTATTACTAACACAGTCACATTAATAAATGTGGTTGATATATGTAATAGGCATATACTAATAATTTACAATTAAAATAAAAATAAAAATGAAGGAAAATATTAGCCAAATAAATGAAGTAAACCACCTTTAGAAAACTCTAAAATTTTATCATAAATATATAAATAATTTGCTACTTTTTTCCAATTATTATGATAATTAATAATTTAATTTTTAAATATTAAAAAATAAAAGAAATTCAACTAAAAACTATCATGGAAGTATTATTGTAATTACGGCCATAGAAATTTGACTCATTATGACCGTAATATGTCATAGATCTACCACTTAAGAGTTTTCAAACCATTTATTGAATTCATAAATTAAGCCACATGTAAAAATTGCCTTAAGAGTATATAGTATAGAATTATCAAATAATCTATTCAATTCATAAGTTAAGGCACCTGTAAATTGTCTTAGGAGTATAGTATAAAATTATCTTAAATAATGTTTATCTTATAAATAATTTAGGAGAAATAATGTTTATCATAGTTACTGTTATGATTGTGTATTACCCAGGTGAAATTATTAGAAAATAGACCATATGAGTTATAACAAAATGTTGAGGCAACAATCTACTATTTTATCTTGAGTCAGCAATATGCAAAAGTTAGGTAAGCTAAGTACCAAAATTTATATTTCACCGGTAGTTATCTCTTACCAGGCGGTCCCATTATATCTAATCATTATATTTGGTCAAAGCATGTAGCCAGTTTATTCAGTCTGGTTTCAAATTCATGAGTTTAATTCTATAGGTTTTATATTCTGATACTTTGGAGTGGTATAACCATGAAATATTTTTTTAGAAGTAAATGGAAATCAGAGATCAGAAATTATAGAGGTGCTTTCACCATATATGGTTCACATTGTGATGGATCAAGTGGGAAACAAATTTGTTGCATAGGATTTGATCGCCGTTATATAATCTTTACAATTCGAGATTCAATGATGTAAATCTCTTGCAAATTGTATATCATATTTATACCCGTGAAAATAACAAATATTTCATTTTATAATCTTACCTAGCTTTAATCTACTAAAAATATATTTTTAATTCTAGAACATCTGATGAAAAAATACAATATAACATAATACACATCGGAGTATATTTCCTTCACGGTTTCCACTGCATTAAGACCGTCGGTGCTAATACAAGGCATGTGGAAAGCACCTTCAAGAACACTCCTCAGAAAATGATGGCTAACCATATGTCATTTTTAGGAATTTTTCAACTCTCTTTTTCTGAATTGTAAAGATTATATAATGATTAAAAACTAAAGCAACAATTTGTTTCCCACTTATCCATCACAATGTGAACCATCTAAAATGAAATTTTGCAAATATACCATTTCAAATCATGCCCAATTCGAGATTTCTTCTCCGGGGCTTCTGCGGTCGACACTTTCTTCTCCGGGGCTTCCATTGTATGTGTTGCTCCCTTTTGCTGTCGCAATTTCTTCTCCAAAGCTTTTAGCTTCCACAATTTCATTGCATACATATAGTGTTTGATAGGATTGGAAGCCAAATCAGAACAAAGCAATTCAAGAATTCACTCATTAAGACATTTCCTTGGGAAGGACGTGCTAATTGATTGAGTGGTGATCGGCTCGAATGGAAACAGAGAGAGGCTGTGTTGGCCTTATCCAAAATGACTAGAGAATAGGTGGCAAAAGAATAATAATTTAATTTATTTTAAGTTGTTATTTTTTCTTTGCAAACTGAAATCCTTCACTTTTCATTTCTAAAACTTATAATCTAATTCGTTAGATTGTCTCTCAAACTTTGAATCTAATTTGTTAGATTGCATCTAATCCGTTAGATTACGACTTTTCTCAAACTTTTAATCTAATCTATTCGGTTAGATTATGACTTACACGAAGAATCCCACATATATATTAAATCATGGCCATCCAAACAAATTTTTATTCATGAAAAATTAAAATTCTTTGAATGCAATTCCAATGCAATTTCTCTACACGAACCAAACACTTGGCATATTCTCTGATACAACTTTACATTCAAAAGTGATAGGGAAGGGGGGTGAATTTCATCTTGGGATATGCAACACTGGATTCTATGGCCATTTAAATTAATATCCACGTGATTGAAAATTCGGCGTAACTTGTAGGATAGTCAAAGTAACGTTTAATTCCAAAACATTGAAACTGTACGTACGAAAAATCAGAGAATGCCCTCGCATTGACCAGTGCCTGACTTGAAAATTCATGCAGAAGCTGTTTAATATTGACCAAGGTTCTCTCCATGACCTTAGACTGGATGTTTTGAAATCTGTTTACTTTAAAGGCGGCTTTATATTGAAATGATTAATATATCCGAGTCCTCGCTTTTAATTCATTATCATATCCAACTTCCATAGATAATTTTAAAAACATGTGGGGGCAATGATCGCATGACGTATTAAAGCAGGATCCACGGTTTGGCCATTAAATTTTGAGCTTTGACCAGCAAAATTACAAATAGCAATCATTTGACTAATACTCGCCATAGTCGCCACACTTTATTCCGCTTGAGAAAATCGATCCGGCTTTCCAAATATAAGTCCCTGTATTAGATCGTTCGTTAGATTGCCAAGATTGATCATTTAATATAGAGACAAAGTTAAATTCTTTATTAGATTTGAGTAATGTGTTTATCAACCTAAATATAGCCTAAGTTAATAATTTTTTGAAATATTAAAAAAATAAAATGCTTAATTATAAATTATCCATTAATTTTATTTTTTTTAAATGTTATATTTTAGTTTGGTTTTTATTATTTGTTATTTTTATTATAGTTGTTATTAGTTTTTCATTGATGTGTTGTTAGTTTGTTTTGAAAAAAAATATAAAATCTATTTAAAATTTAATTCTATGAAATGAAATTTATTGTTTTTAAATATATTTTTTTATTTATTTTAAATATTATTAATTAAAATGTCTCCACTTTTATTGTATAATAGTAATAAGAATTGATTTTACTATGTTATATCATTAATTACTATATACTGTATCACTAATTACTATATACAATAAATACAAATTTGAAAAATAATATTATATATCATTAATTACTATATTCCATTGACACAAATAATTTAAAAAATAATATTATATAAAACATTATTCTAAACGCAGCCTCTCCAGTATCTGGACGCTAGAAAAAAAAGGAAGTAATGCTCGGAAAAGCATTAGTTCGTGACCAGTCTGATGCGTGTCATGAATCCACCTATTAAAATTAACTATACATTAGAAATAACTTCTTTTACCATCTATTAGTGCAAAGTAAATACACATCCATTTATTTTAGCTGAGCGATAATCATTAAATTTGTCATTATATTTATGCAATCTGCTGATACATAACGCGTAACAGCTTGACTGCAGCCTTGCTATAATTTCATTCCTTTTTTCAAAGATCTCTAGGTCAGATTTGATGCTCCTCGAGTCCTCAGTCATCCTTGGGATTCGTTAGTACTAAGGATATACAGTCGTATTAATGTCGTATGCGGTTTCTAAGTTAGAACATACATGTTAATTTTCTGAGTTTATTAATCAAAGTTCTAATGCTGTACTTATCGCGCCACCTGGCCTTCATTAATGCTGAGATTACTGCCTGCTGTTGTGGCGGCCTCCCTGAATCTTCAATACAAAGTGGCGCCTCTATCATCTTTGGACTCCGGACCCCATCTATGGCCTTCAGGCTTTGGCACTGATCCGACGGTGGGTAGAATCTTTGGGTCCTTTCGCTTCAGATGGCTTGGCGATCTTTGCTCATTGTTTCTCTCCTCCGCAGGAGGTCTTCGGCGTGATCTTTCGCCTGGTGGCGATGTGGTTGGGTGTCGAGGCCACCCTTCCCTACCAAGGCGGTCCTTGCTGTTGCCTTGACGGTTGTCTGGTGTTCTCTGTCTCAGCGATTCAGCAACGCTTAGAGCTTTCAAATGTACAGGTATTATGGGTAATTTACTTTTATTGTTTGCAAACTACAGGCTTATTCATATGCATTTGGTTTTACAAAAACGAATTTCTAATCTGTGGTCTCTTCCTGGTCGGGAGGAGGTGGTTTGCAGGTGGAGTGGATTCCCGGATAAAGTGTTGATGGAACCCTTGCCCATTTCGTGGAGTTTCAAGCTAAAAGTCCAACCCCTTTATTGGGTATTTGAACTAGTCTAGGGTTTCCCTAAGTCAGGGTTTTACTACTGATAAAATTAGTCTTTAGAGAATGTAATGGGTCTGACTCCTGACTATGTTTTTTATTTACTCGCGGTCTTATCTTTATTTGAATAGAGGGTTAGCCAACCCTAAATGGTATATGTAATGGAATTTGGATGAGGGCGAGGCCTGTTGATTTCTGTCCAAAACTGGCTCGGCCTTCCCCGTCAAGTTCTTGAAGCCAGTCTTTAGATTTGATATTGAACCTATTAACATATTCAGAGGTTTTAACTATGACTAATATTGTTCAGGGGATTTTACATGATTATACAATGTTTTCCATTTAAGTCGCCCTTGTATCTCTCTGGTCATTATGGTTAGCCATTCTTTAGATTTGATACTGAACCTATTAACATATTCAATGTTTTAACTGTGACTAATATTGTTTAGGGCATTTTAGATGATTATACGATGTTTTCCATTTAAGTCGCCTTTGTAACTCTTTGGTCACTATGGTTATAGTATATTATTTTATTTCTGTTTCCGCGTGTTAAGGCATTAATTTTAATATGCAAATGGCCAAGTGGAAATGCCTATCAAGCCTTCTGAGATTGCTATTGTTTTCCGCACTGATTTCTCTGGTATTTAGAGTGTTTTATTCAGTTATTTCCCTTTTTCTCTGGCATTACCTAGAATGAATTAAGAAGGGCTTTTTGCAGATTATGTGGCTCGTTTTGCTTTTTCCCTAACCCCAGGGTTTCACCGCGATCTAGAATTATACTTATATTTATATGCGGTTTTTGTATGAACCGAGAATGCATAAGATTGCTCTTACTATCAGGGTTTGTCCTGTTTTAGCCAGAGTTTTGTGTTAACGTTCATAGGAAGAGTAATTCTGGGAAAATATAATCTTGAACTATAAGTCTTTGCTCTTTAATTCTGGCAGGGTTTTCATCATGGAAATTTACCGTTTTAATAGCTTAATCTCTAATGCTAGCATAATTTCTATTATCTCCTTAAACTTGTTTTCTGTCATTTGATTATTAATATATTTTTACGGGATTTTTTTTTATTTTTTTTAATCGGTACCTATACCAGTTTCGTAATTATCATTCTATTTCTTTATTTTTTGATAAGGGTTTTGCATAATAGCCTACTCATTTTCAGGGTATTTTGTCATTTTCTACCGTCTAAGAACATGTGATTTGTACATAAATGTGTATGAAGTTATGTACACTTTCCTTCATGGTAATAGCTTTATATATATATATATATATATTATAGATTTTTAGAATCACTTGCCAGATAATTTTACTTATCTGGCTCACAAAGCTTTTCTAGAGTAATCCTGCAACCAAACTCGCTGCTCAACAATATGGTTCCCAACCTTGAGACTACTTATGTTGTAGTCTCTCCCCGAGCCGTGCCTTGTAGTTGTAGTGCCTTGTAGTTGTAGTCTCTCCCCGAGTTGTACCAAGAAACTTTTTCTTACAATTTTTGGTTGAGATCTTAGCAACAGACTCTGCCTGACCTCTAAGCACAGAGTTTCTCTTTTCCGATACCCCTATCCTTTTGATCCTTCTTGAGTAGATACTCAAGAAATTAGTTAGGGCCAATAACTATTTCCTAACCACTTAACAAGTAAAACAATATTTACAAGTAACTTCTAATTCACTTATGCATAAAAATTTTAAAAATAATATTTGCAGTAAATTAAATATTTACATAAAGCAGCATGGCATTTTCATAGTTTTGAATTAAATTGAGATTATTTTAATATTTTCTTAATTTGAGAAATGTATTAATAAATTAAACATTGTTTTATTTGTTTTACAAAGCATTTATTCGATAAGTAACATTATTAGATTTCACATTTAAAATTTTGAAAAATTAGAATTAAAATTAATTAAAAATGGTGTAATTAAAATTTAATTAAAATTATTTTTTAAATTTTCATATTTTTTAAAAATATCTATGAGTCATTAATAAATATTTGATTAATAAATATTTGATTGCATGATAGGTTTGAGAGTGCACTGTAATATAAAGAGTATTAAATTAAATATGACATAATATTTGTAACATTTTCACATATAATTTAAGATACAATCTTTAAAGTGGTTTTTAGAGTTCATATTTTAATGTAGAGAGTGTTAAATGTTTAGTGTGATATATAAATTATTTTGCAAAATACAATAATAAGTTTGTTTCTTAATTTATGTTAATTTTTGGCTTGATATTATTTTGTTATTTGATATGATATTATTATACTTACTATATTATATATTTAGTTTTTTTTTCATTTGCTATTAGTTTTCTTTTGACTAAAACCAACCCATATCTATCTAACTTTGGATCCAACGTAAGCCCAAAAGGATCAAATTCCTTGAGGTGCAAACTTATTTTAGAGTGCAAAATACAATGTGTAATTTTTCATTGTTTAAATTGTATTTTTGAATGCTATATATACTGAAACTTAAATGTGTGGGTCTAAAAAATCTTTGTTGGATTTGGATAAAAAACATATAGCTAAAAAATGATTGTATTGTAAAATACTTACACCTAGACCGTTTCAAACGTTTTAACCATAATTTTGTTTTTCAATAACTTTATATAATATATACATATTTTTTTAACTAATATATAATATATACATAATTGACATTAAAATATTTGTATACATTTTTTAGTTATTAATGTAATTCTAAATATAAGCCACATTGAATATTTTATTATATACAACTTTAAAATATTTTCTTTTAACATTTTTTTTATATATAGACATATATAAAGTTGATATCCACATGAATTAGTTAACATTTCTTGTCTATGTAGAAAACAGGTTATGTTTTATTTTAACATTGTTTTCCTATTTAGAAAATTAGTTATTTTTAATTTAAGAGTGGCATTTGTCAATTCCATGTTGATCGCATACCAAATTACACATCTTGCTTATATTGCACTGTAGAATGAACCTCTCAGCTCAAAAAATTAAAATTTATCTGAAGTTTAACATTATGAAATGAAAATTATTATTTTTAAATAAAATTTAAATTCATTAATTAAACATTAATAATGTGTGTATGTGAGTAGAGAATTAGTCACGTGAAAGTTTATGAGCCTAGGTAAAAGTCGCTCGAAAATGAAAAATTATAAAAGAAATATATTTTTTATTAATATATTGAACTTTTCAATTAATCAAAGTGTTAAAATAAATAAATATATATGAAAAAATGATGAGTATGTTGGACAATAATCACAATCTCAAAACTAGAAAAATGAAATTGATATTGAAATGGGGAAAAATTATAAAAGAAATATATTTTTTATTAATATATTGAACTTTTCAATTAATCAAAGTGTTAAAATAAATAAATATATATGAAAAAATGATGAGTATGTTGGACAATAATCACAATCTCAAAACTAGAAAAATGAAATTGATATTGAAATGGGGCAAATTATGCGTAAAGCATAATATAGATTCATCTATGTGAAATACTTCATATATGCTGGACCATAGCAATATAAGTCCTTAAGATAATAATAAACAAAACACTTTAGTGTAGTCCAACTTTGAATAAACTTTATTTGTGTCAGGTAATTTTAATTTTATCAAAAAAACAAAAATTGTATAAGGAAAAAATAATTAATAATTTGTTATCAAAATCTTTAAAATCTACAAATAGCATAACTTGTTCCAAAACCATTTATTCAAAAGAATTCAAATTAAATGTAAAATTATTTAACTTTACAAGTAAAAGCTATAAAATAACATTTCTGAACATCTATTTCTAATTTTAAAAAAAGTATAGGATATCATTGTATCTTTAGACTATGTATAATTAAAAATAGCTCTGTTTTTTTTTTAATTTTTAATTTTGATTTCATGTATTTATAGGGACTTTTATTTTATCACATCTTCATACTTTTTACTTTAATTTAGTTATATTAAAACTAAAAAACACTCACTACTATGTAACTTTTTTTTAATTTAATTAGAAATACATTTATTACAGATAATCAGTTTTTTTCGTAAACATCTACTTTAAAAATAAATAAATATATTTAGGAAGGATAAAATTCATAAAAATAAAAGTAACGTAAGTTTATATAATTTGCGTACAAAATATTTCACCCTTTTCAAGATTGTTTTCCATCTTTTTACAATTAACAAAATCTCATTTTGATTTCCCCCATGGTAATTAAAATAGAAGACATCGAACAAACCCGTACGTTAAACCACACATCAACATTGATTCGAGGTTAGCCACGAAGTACAATCCTTTTCGAGGTTAGCCACGAAGTACAATCCTTTTCGAGGATATGGCGAAGTACGATACTACCACATCAATATTAGCGACACA
Organism: Pinus tabuliformis; assembly: GCA_031772625.1. NCBI lineage: Eukaryota > Viridiplantae > Streptophyta > Pinopsida > Pinales > Pinaceae > Pinus > Pinus tabuliformis. Next base: position 357,456,674 of record CM062814.1, on the reverse strand, counting down.
TAATGGTTGGCTCTCTCTCCACCTTGCCAAGCTTATCCCCTATCCATCCAAAATTAAATAGGTAAATAATAGTTATAATAATAAAATCATCCTTTTAACCTAACAGTGGATATCCAAATTTACGCTCATTTTAGCTCCATCAGCGTTTTTAGAGCTTTATAATATTAAAAAGGGTAAATTAGAGTTGACGAATTTATTTATTTATTTTTAACTTGAGAATATTTATAAGGAGTTATGATTAGTTAATGGTATATTTTTTCTAATATAATTATTTATTTATTTTATATGAATTGATAATCGAGTTCTTTTTTTAGATTTTATAAAGAATAGATTTTTTCTATTTCTTTTAACTTTTGTCATAAATATAACTGATTTTTTTCTTTCTTTCTTCTGTTATAATTTTATAGCCATTGATTTTAGTTTTTAATTGTTTGTTTTTCCGCTCTCTAGCAAAGGTAGTAGTAAAGCACCATCCTCTCTTTTCCTTGTGCACGTGAGCTCATCATTGCATATGGTATTAGAGATTATGATAAACATCATACTTATGAGGCTATTTCAATGAAGAAAACATTAGTTAAATATTAACATATGCAATTTTGTGAGTAGTAGTATTAATTGATTCAAGGGTGAAATCCATTCCTCTATCAATATGCCCAGGTGATCTAGTTGTAGAAGCTATAGATAGAAAGCTAAGCATCTCTGCACTATTCTATGGCCTATGCAGGGGCAAATAATTACAAATGATTTTGGTTGTGACCAACTCACACTCTAGATCTAAAGATTCTCCCTTACAATGATATATCAATTGACCATGCAAAGATGTGATAAATTTGCAAAGGTATTCTATCATCTTCATGGTAAAGATATTTGATGGTTGGAGAACACCAAAAACACATGGAATATGAAAGTCTTCCTCTGTGGGAGTCAATGATGAGTTCATCTTCCAAACTTATATCCCTATCCTTAACTAGGGTAATTTCTACACAACACTATAAAAATATTGAATTTAGCATATAATATGGAAGAATTATGGATACAATGTAACCAACTCAGGGAGTCTACAATCATAATGTCCTAAATTATATCAACACCATATTGTTGGCTTCTGCCATTTCCAAGCACGACTTTCTATCTATGTTCCAAAAAAACAATTTTCATCATATTCAGTGATCGTTTATTACCTATTCTACATCCTTAATTTTCTCTAATGCACAATGTATCTCTTTCCACACCATTGCAAAATGTTCTAACCACTACAAAGAAATTCACTGAAGCCTAGCTATGATCCATTGGCCATTTTGACCCTCTCCCCTAGGGAAAATTTGAAGGATGGAAATTTATCTTAAAGTTTAGAAACCTTAGCGAATCTTACTAGTCTCTAACATGCAAACTATAAAATGTTTAGCAATATGTTTATAAAAATATTCAAATTTGTAATGATTTTATATACTATCTATATAAGTTTGGCAATTTTTCAAGTAAATAATTTTATGATATAAAATTTTAGAATCATTTATAAGAAAAATGGAAATTGGTGAATCTTTTTTTTGGGAAAAAACATAGAAAATTAGCCCACCTACAAATATTAGCCCCTAAAATTTCCTGTGCTTGCCCATTAGTATGCGTCTCCCATGGCTACCAAATACCAACATGTTTAAGACCCTATCCCAACATTAACATCATTGTTAGTTAGGGCAAGAAATAATGCTACAAATGGATGACCAACTTTTATTCCCCATCTATCTTTAAACCCAACTACTAAACAGTCACCCACTACTTAACAACTTCCACCATACAACAATGCCATTTGGATCTTCCGACAAGGTGAACACTCTCCTTAGTAGCTACCTTGCTATTGCATCCTCTCAATGTTTTTGATACATGTCTAATTACTTTTAAAGTATGGAACCAACAAGATCTTTTTCTCTTTACCAATCCACACCACAATCCACATCACACTATACTGAACCATAAACTATCTGTTAGTTCTTTTATTCTTGATATTATGATGTTTTACCGAATATATAAAAATGTATTTGTAATAAAAATTTTCACCTAAATTTGTAATTAATAATATTTACAATCTTAAATAAAAATAAATTAATATAAAATATAAATAGATAAAACATATTAATATCAAATAATTTTTTATTTGAATCGTTATAAAAAATAAACATATTAATGATAGGTAATAAATAAAAATAAATTAGTTAAAAAAACATATTAATTAATGCTAATGAAAATACTAAATATCAATACAACCTTCTTTTGCTTTTTTAAACGCAATTCATGGTCATAGTATGTCATCGGCTGTTTTTTGGTCCCCGTCCACCCATTTTCAATCATTGGGATGATCCTCAAGATCTTTTATCTTAAACATATAACACCTACCACGCAATTATTTTTTTTATGAAATATTTGCATAATCAAAAAATAATATTATATTTTATTAATATTTAATGATATTAATAAATCATAATAAAATTTAGAATGGTAAGTTTTACTAGTATAATTTGTTGAAGATAAGTTTCTTCCATAAAGTCATCAGATTAAATTTTGCAAGATAGTTGTGTTTTAAATTTTGCAAGATAGTTGTGTTTTATTAGAAAAAAACATTTTATCAGAAAAAAAACATATTAAAAAATTCAGTCAACTTGATAGTTGTATTTTATCAAAAAAAAATATATATGTTAAAAAATTTAGTCAACTTAATAATCTGTAAAAAAACATATTTAAAAAACTAATTTGATCAATTAAATACCCCAATAGTTATATTTTATCAGGAAAAAAAACATATTAAAAAATTCAGTCAACTTAATAATCTGTAGAAAAAACATACTTAAAAAACTAATTTGACCAATTAAATACCCCAATAATCGTTACTCAAGCATATGAGTCACATATTGAGTCAATGGAATCGACTCTCTAACATATTGGGTCAATGGAATCCACTCTACAGTGATTTTGAATGGATTTCCTTTTATGTCCAACGATCCTATAAGAAAGCAGATTTATTTGCTAAATGCTTGAAATGCGAATATTCAATTCTCTTCTTCTTGTTTTCCCCAGCTTATCTGCGTATCAGATATACAGGTTTCTTTATGTAACCATATAACTTCAGGAGAACCGCACCTCCAAAGTTACATATTTGTATTAGACGAACCTGCATTCTGGAGCTTGTACATTCAGAGTGATGATGAGTTCTGTATATGGTGTAAGGCTGTTCTTGAGATTTGCATCTAGTTTGTTTTGTTAGATTCCTTTATATAAAATCTACGGAGAATTCATTGAAATTCTTTTTGAAATTTAGAGACCATAGAACAATGGCGGAGAAGGTTTCTAATGGAATAAGTAGTTCAATAGCACGATCCTGTAATTCTAAAAGATCCGCAGCTGGAACTGTGACGGTGACCCATATCTCAAACCCTACTACCGTGGTCAAAGCAAACCCATCAGAATTTTGTGCTGTTGTTCAGTCCCTCACTGGACAGAAGAGATCCGCCCCTTCCAGCAGTGAATATGAAGAAATAAATTTGTGTTCTGATAATGAGTACAGCCCTCGAGGCAAGGCACCGAAGCTGCTTAATGATGAATTGCAATGCTTGAATGACGTGAAGTCGTCGGAGTCTGCAATTATTGATGATAAGGCCACCGTGGGAGTTTGCTGCAACGACAGAGATCTTGAAGATGTTAGCATATTCGAGGAATTAGGGGTCCTGCCCATTTTAAACCCTGGTTGTGTAGGGTCGCACCAGTTGTTTGAGGCAGCGGATAGCAGAGGAGACACAAGGCATATTTTGTTTGACATTTTTTCTCCATCGACTCAATTCTCCAAGTTTGAGCACTTGCAAAAAGGCATGAATTTTGAGGGCAAGGATTGTACTCCTGCTTTGCGAGATTGGTAGGTCTTGCCCTACTGATTGGTATTCATTATTTAAAACCACACGCCTCTGTATACAAACATTTTTTTCCCTCATTCTGACGGAATCGTGCAAATACTGCTCTCCTCGTTTTTTCTGGACATTCCCGGAAATTCGTTTGCGTGTTGCTTATTTGTATATGTCGTTGAATGAGGAGTGGTTTAAAGAGGTAGAGGAATTATCTGGACGGTTAAAGGTGGTTGGAATTGGGGTAAAATTAAAAAGAAATTGTAAAATGTTATGTTTGAATCATGTTTTTTTATAGTAAAGATAGATTCACCATTATCAAAAATACACTTAAAATAGTGAATTTTAATTTTTATTTAGATTTAATTTTTTTTTTAAATATAATCAAAATTTCCATAATTTTTAGAAAAAAAAAACATAATTTATAAGCTATTACATTTAATTATAATAAATAAATACATTTAATTATAATAAATAAATAAATTAATCACATAATTTAATAAGTGGTATATATTGCTGCTCTCCATCAATGAGTGATGGCCTTATTAACGCGGGTCATAATATATATCACTTAATAGATACATAATTTAATGAGTATCATATACTGCGGCTCCACCTTGATGAGCCACTGACCCAATATATATTGGTTTCCCTTGCCACATTTCTGTACATTCTTTTAATGTACAAAGCGTTATCGTTGTTAGAATCTCGTAACATGTCTGTACTCTCCTTTAATGTAGAAAGCGTTAGCGTTGTCGGAAATAAACATGATGGACCCAGAAATAATTGACCACTAAACAACCACACCGACGAAATCAACTTCATTGCTAGATCCCTGGCCATTCCGACTTTAACAACATAGTTAACAAAGCTTTATAAAAGATAGGCCCATGACAAAATTAGATATAAAGCTTTTTCTATATATACGAAGGATTAATTATAATATTCAAACCTTCTTTCCTAATTACCTCTTAATCGGCGTTTATAACTATTTAAAAATATATTTTTAATATTGATTTTACTATGCAATTTCAGTTTAATATTGATTTTACTTTCTAATTTCTGTTTGTTGATGGGTGGTTTTAGTTTGAATGATGTTTCCGTCTTCCTTTTCCTCCATTATTTTTGAGTTTATTTGCTTATTTAGTTAAAAAGGCTTTCTGATCAACTTATTATCTATTTAATAATAGATTTATGATAAAATTAGATATAAAGTTTTTCCCATATTTATGAAAAAGTAATTATAAAATTTCTAATATTTTTCCCCAATTTTTTTTATTTATTTACAATTTACAACATTTTTTATGTTGATTTTATTATTTAATATATATTTGTTGAATTATGGTTTTAGTTTTATTCATATTCTCAATTTTATATTGTTTTTCTTGAGCTTATTGGCTTTTTCCTTTTGTAACTGCAAAAATGTGATAAAAAAATGTTTATATAGAAATAAATTCATTTATGGAAATATATGGATGTTAATTACTCTACTTCCGAATTCTTTAGAAAATATTTTTACCTATTTGGCTCCGTTTAGATTATTCTTTAGTTGTAACTTGGTACCTGACATTTAACATTCTAATATTACTTTACATATTTTCCATTTAATCAAATATTCAATGTCTTTGAAAACATCATGTTAGCATGCACTTACCACCCTCATGCTTCTATGAAGGGGAGAACAACATGCCCTACCACACTACAAAACATATGCTTAATAATAGAGCTTATAGCATAAGTACCTACATAAGGCTACATTTTGAATAATTACCTAAGGGAATTGAACCTACATGGGAAATCAAACCTACCACCTACAACATAACATCATTTCAATTTAGGTACAATTATTTGAATGCTTCAAATAAATATCAAGGTTAGCATAATCATGTGCCCAGCTAAGATCTGATAGAAAAAATATGATTGGTTATCAAGGTTCCCACCCAATGACAATCTCATCTGCTAGATATCATTCCATTCAACTTCATTTCTAACTATGTACAATAATAATTAAAGATAATGCGTACAATGTAGATATTTCTCAAGACACCTCCAATTTGATCGCATGTATCCACTTACAAAAAAAATATATCTTCCGAAAATCCATCTATATTTATCCAAACTTTAAATAACATGCTTGGAAAATTTCAAGAAAATGGTGAACATTAAGGCCATTACAAAATAAAATAGAGAATAGATCTCATCAGTGCTAATTCCAAGTTTCTTTTATCTACCTTCAAACCCTTGCAACCATGGCTAGATTTGATACATGACTAAAACCTCTAATATGAAACTACACTTATCACACAAAAAACAACATGTTTAGAAAACCTCACTTTGCAACCACTATGATCCGTTGTTCTCCTTGTCCATCTAAAATATCCTATTGTGTTTCGTCTGTCAATTTTCTCTACTTTATGTATTTGAAGCCACTGAAGCAAGCTCTGTCTCTTATCTAGGGTTTACAAGAATAAAAAATGTAGATATGGATAATAACTTCTATAAGAACATATTCTTTAATGATAATAAAATGATGTTCTAAGAGTCTATCCTTTATGTGGAGAGATCTAGGGGTAGCAACATAGGATGATTTCCCTTTCTTGATAATTGTTTGTGATGTATTCTTACATTACTTAGCGATCTTCTTCTTCTTTAGATATTATTAGTGCTTTTCTTCATCAAACGACTACCAAATCATGAAGAACAATAAGACAAAGGACACACGATATAGGCGATCAGCCAGGGAAGAAACCTCTCCATCTTGAGACAAAAACCCACATGAATTATTCTTCTTATAGAATATTCAATTGATGAATTCCAAAACCTAAAACCCTGACCAAAAACTCCTCCAAGGCCAATTCAATCCTTGCCTTTACTCAACTCAAAGTTGCCTCCCAGTAGCTTCATCTTTGGCTTTGACCAAGAATTTAGACCTGCAACCTTTGCTGTAATTTCGACCCTTTCTTCCTGCAACTTTCGACCTCTTACAATTCTCGCACATGTGACTAAACTAGGGCAGATTGGAGAGAGATTATTCTTCATTTTCCTTGGACTTCTCTTCTTAAAATTTTGGCTTGTGAGAGAGATCTCGACTTCCTTGAGGTTTGCAATTAAATATTTCCTGCAATGTGGGTGCCCTAAATTACCTCGCACGTGTGAGAGCTATTAGCCCAAAAACAAATCTAAAATATTGATTTCTTCTATTGGTTTCATCTCCTTTTCTTCGCTCTTCCTTTGAACCTTTTATTTTCCTTTATCAAACATGCTGTTTCTTATATTCTCTACAAATGGGATTGACTAGCCTCTTATATATAAGATTCCTCTACATGCTTGAAAGCTAACTTGTCACTAGATAAGGCCGACTTGTTATTTTCATATTTGACAAGATCTTGGAGGGTATTTTGACTATATTTGACTCAAATAAATTTTCTAGACAATATGTAAACTTCCCAAATGGGTCTTCCATACATTAAAATGACTCTAATGACTAGTTACCTCAATGACAAGTGTAGGAGATCACAGTGCGAGCTTGACCTAAAAATAAATTTCCATGAGTATGAAACACATGCCTCAAGATCAACAATAATAAATTTATTTTTCTCATTACATCAGATACATAAAATCATGATTACATAATTCGGTATGAAGACCAAACCTAGTTAAATATTTCAACACTCCCTCTTAACTAGGGAGGTATTCATAATCCATACAAGATACCTAGACATTCTCAATTTGAATAATTATCATACGAAGAGTCGGCTTGGTAACCCATGTGTGTAGCATCATATCATCTAACATGTCACATAGTAAGGCCTTGACTAACAACTCTATCTCTCCACAAGATCACAACACAGTGCTGGTGAGACCAATAATCATTATCTCTCAAGGAACAAACCCCACCTGAGTATTCATAAGGTATGTCCTTCTAGGACTATTCTTATCTTGGATTCTAAGTCCTCAAAGAATATAAATCCTCTACGACTACTCTTATCTTGAATGCCCTACCACATTCTCAAAGACTATGGGATGTTAGATTCTTACCAAATCCTCCATTATTTCTTCCCAAGTGAAGTCAACAATTATGCGCCTATCTCCCCCTCTACTCTAGGGAGGATATACCCATTCCTATGAAGGAATGTACCCAACCTCCCTCTCAATTAGGGACTCGCTTCTAAGTTCCTTCTTAACTAAAAACTTGCTTCCAAGCTTCCTCTTACCTAGGGACCTGTTTCCAGCATCAACTATCTCTTGTTTGGTGGAGATCATGCACCTTCAACTACTTGTATAACTCTCCATTCGATGTCATGAATTTTTTATCTCCATATTTATGGAGCCTTCATGTTGTAGGGAATTGGCCATCCATCACTTTCCTCAAGTTAGTCGTGCCATCCTTCCTCTTGTTTGAAAGTGATCTTGTAATCCACGTCTAGGTTTCCTTCATACAATTACCTCTTCCATGTAATGTTTCCTTCAGGATTTTCCATCCAATCACATGAGTACTAGTTTTAGGTAACATCTACGAGTCTCTTTCGGTAGCCCTATATCAACCCATCCAGTTTTTGTTCAAAAATAAAAAAATTAACATCAAATCAAAATTAACTTTTATTATGGCACTTCATCATGACATCTAATTGTTGCAAAATCAACATCCTACATACATATTGACACAACTACAGGATATTAAATTGTCAAGGGTCTTCATTCTTTCCAAAATTTCCCAAAGTTTTCATATCCTTCCCATGGAGATATCATGGCTAATTTCTTCTAGTCATCAGATGTTAATTTCCTTTTACCATAGTTTCATCTTTCATGATCTCTTCTTTCTCTCTTCACATATTGCTTCCCAAGGATTTCCATTCATAGTTCCCTCATTTTTTTCAGCCACCTCATATTCCACATGAGGACATATTATGTTGATTTCATCTAGTCAATATGTGAACCATGCCTTCATGCATTCTTGAAAGAGATCCCTTTCTTTGATCATACTCATGAGGTATATTATTCTCACAGCTATGATGACATGACTTAAATTATCAAACATATGCATACATACCTCTTTTCTTATTTTGGTCATTCAAACTTCCTTCAGCAATTTCTTTCGTTTGATTGAAAGCACTTTAATCATCTCGACATGTTGCGTTCCTTTGTCATCATACCATCATTCCTTCAAACAATGAATCCCATCCAAGGTGGAATTCTTAGCGAGACACTTTATTTATCCAAGATATGAACCTTCTAATGAAGATTCCAATGGAGGATCTTCATTATCATCATCTTATAAATGCTCCCTTCTAATGATGTATGATGAGATCTACGCTAGATGATTTTCTTTTATCTGCGGTTACCACTTATAATTCCTAATGAGGTTACCAAGAGCTACTTATAACCCCTTGAAATTTATATTTAATTTATATAGCCCTATTAGTAATCTGTAATTTTCATAACCTCAATTGACATTTACATTTAACTTATATAGCTCCTTATAAATTTACATTAAATTTATATAGCCGCCCTAGTAATCCCCAATTGAGATTTACATTTAATTCATATTGTGCACTATTGATGCTTCATTATTTAATTTATATAGGTGCATTATTGACACTCCATTCATTCTTCCCAGCCAAGGAGATAACTCCAATTAACATTTGCATTTAATTTATATAGCTGCACTATTGCATTCCTCTAACTCCAACTAAAATTTACATTTAATTTATATAAGTGCACTATTGCATTCCTCTAACTATGAAGATAACTCCAATTGACATTTACATTTAGCTTATATAGTTACACTATTGATGCTCCATTTATTCTTCCTAAATACTAAGATAACTCCAATTGACATTAACATTTAATTTATATAGGTGCACTATTAATGCTCCATTCATTCCTCCATCTATGAAGATAACTCCAATTGACATTTACATTTAATTTAATAGGTGAAATATTGATGTTCCATTCATTCCTCCTATCTACCAAGATAACTCCAATTAACATTTACATTTAATAATTTATTATATAAATGTCAAATAACTCCAATTGATTTACATTATTTATATTATTTATAGGTGTAATATAAATAACCTCGAGATAACTCCAATAATTTAGTTTATTTATATAGCCCAAGATAACATGTATAATTACCAATTAACATGTGCAATTACATTAATTACATTTAGGGGAGGGACGCCAGTACCTGTGCGCCCTCCCCTCCACCTCAACTACGGGCACGTGGATGCCACTACCTGATGTACGACCCTTGCCCGACGTGTCCTACCACGTGTTGTGGTGGGTGGAAGCCTTAAAAAACCCTCATTTATCTCTTTTGTTCGTTTGCTTCCACTTGTTTGTTGCGATGTCGGTTCTGCTCCGTGTAGTTTTGTTCGGGTCTGGTGTGTGGGCAAAGCGCTCAACCAACGTTGGCACGGGATGGCTCCATTACCTGTGCGCCTTGTCTGCCATTGTTGACCTGCTAACCCGGCTAGTTTGCTTGCACACACTCATTAACAGAACAGGGTTTCTGTTGTTCTTGTTTCATTCCACCTGCCAGTGTTGTTCGTTCTGGATTGCCGAGGGTTTATAGATACCTTGGTGGTTGTTTCATTTGCGTGACCTATTGTTTGGGAAGGATCCAATACTAATTTCTATCATGTTCGAGGTAGAAGGTAAATTTATAGGTTTTTATGGTTTTTGTTTCGAATCGTCTATGTATATTTATGTCATTGGCTAATTTGATACTTTTTTCATGTTTTCCAAGTTTTTTTGCAGGTCTGACGAGCTTTAGAGAAGGTTTGGACATGGAAGATGCTTGGACATAGCTTCTACATCTATCCAGTAGGAAAAACCCTACCAGCCATTTCCACTGTGCTTTTCAAGACCTCACCTTCTGTGTTTTTCAACACCTGAACTTGTTGCTGGAATTTTTGCTCTTAGAGTTTCAATTTCTTTGCATTCGGCTAGTCTCCCTTTGCATTTCAAAGGGTTTTGCAGGTTTAAGGTTTTGCGGGTTTAAGGTTTTGTAGGTTTAGGGTTTTGAGGGTTTTGCAGGTTTTGCAGGTTTAGGGTTTTGTGTTTGTTTGAATTTAGGGGAATGTATTTAGGTATTTCTTATGATATTTATGTTTTCTCTTATGTCTGCTCCTAAAGGGCCATGCCATCTACTTGTGTTGATGATGAATGAACTCTCTGACTATCTTGACTAGCATGCATAGTTCATTGTGGGTGTTGCCTCCACTTAGGGTCTTACTGCTTCGTTGAGCTCTTTTAATTGACGATTGGGATGATCTCTTCTTGTTGCTTCATATAACCCTACTTTTTCGTGTGTCTTTAAGTGTTTTCTTAACTTTCAGTGTTCTTCACAAATTTGCTTAGTTTTTTATTTTTATTATGGTTTTGTGTGCATTGGCTTTCCCACTTCGTAAATTTGTGGTTTATACTTAAAATGGAGTGTGGAAAAATGATTTGTTGTGAAAATATGCTACTTCTGTTGAGTTTTTGAGCTGATAAAGCAAGCATCAGGATAATGCAACGTTTCTATTATATTTTTTCATCTTAGGATCTCTTGTAGACATATATATTCAGCAAATAGTGTTGTTTCTTTTAAAATTTATTCTAGATAGTTGATACTTTGTGAAATGCAACAATTCTGTTTATTTGTTTTCTTAAACTTTCTAACATATCTATGTTTTCAATTCTATTTATTTATTTGCTTAAACTTTCTAACATATGTGTTTTCTTGTTGCTGCTATTTTATGAAAAAACAACTTTTCTACTTCATTTCTTGGCTTATATGTTCTCATTCTTTAAAATTTTATACTTAGTAACTCTTATTTTGTGAAATTCAACCTTCTTACTTGATTTCTTTGTTTAAAATTTCTAGGAGAGAGATGTTTTGCATCAAACTGCCCCGTTTTCCTTAAATTTTATCTTTTCTAGCTGTTATTCTGTGAAATACAACGTTTCTACTAGTCTTCCTGCCTTAAGATTTCATATGGATAGTTGTTTTGCCTAAAGCCAAACGGTTTTTGTTCAAGTTTATTCTCCATTTGTGTTATTCTTGGACGTGCAATATTTCTACTTGAATTTTTTCTTCTAAATTTTCTGTGCAGAAATGTTTCCCTAAGATTGCATCGTTTTTGTAAAACTTTGTCTCTATTGTTGTTCTTATTCGAATTCTAAGCCTGTACGTAAAAATTCCGATGGAGAATTTTTTCTAAACAGTGCCTTCTATTTTAAACTTTAGCCTAGACAGTTATTAGTTTGTAAAATGCAATGTTTCTACTAGATTTCTCGATGATTTTATGTTAGATGGTTATTGCTTTGGACATGCTAAGTTTTGTGCTGCCTTCCTAAAATTTAAGTTCCTATACCTTTAACTTTGATTGTTTGTTTTATTTTGTGAAGTATGCAGTTTCTAATGGTATCAATAGGGGATTAGTGGGTTTTCTTAAATTGTTGCATGGATAATTGTTTTAATTTTGGTCCTTTTCTAAGTGAGTTATTTCTGATTAGGTAATTATCTCATTTGTGCAATGTGTTTATAATTGTCTTTCGCTTGCAAATGTAAAATTCTAGTATTGTTATCTCGCTTACTAATTTTACTAAGAAATGTTTCTACAATCCTACTTTCAATATCCTGCCTCCTATCGCCTACTAGCTTATAGTATATACACGCGACATTTCCATCTAATTAGGTATGATTTCTATTTTTTTAAACCTAGAGTTTGTGATTGGATATTGTTTTTGATGCCGCTAATACGTTTATGACCTAGAGTCTACATCAATTGGAGGTTGGTTCATTGAGGACATAATGCACACCTTTGTCTAATTGATTTTGTTTTTTTGTAGTAAATGAATGCCGATTTATGTCTGTTTTCATACGTAGAATTATTAGCAAGATCTTGATATAAGTCTGGGTTATGAGTCTTGAAGCAAGCGTACAGATCGAATGAAGTAATGTTCCTGTGATATACCATTTTTGTAGGGATAACAATATGTTTATGCATGGCCTTCCAATGTTACTTTGATACCAATGTATTGTGGTGAACATGAAGTAAGCAATGATCAGTGATTTTTCAGGAAAAAGGATTAATATTTTTTATTGTAACCATGTGTCTCTTTTATCGTAAAGTAATCTGCATTTGTAACTTAGTTAATCAATCAATAGATTTCTCAGAGGTTGGCTAGGTGCATTAGTTGTATTACCAATTTGTATTATGTTTTAATTATATGTATTATGTGCATTATCTGTTGTTTCATCATGAAGTATTACTACAATCTCATGAAATGTAAACTAAAAATGTTGTCATTTGTTTCACTTGTGTAAATCATTTGGTGTGTAGATGCGTAACAGAAAATCCCATTTACATTCTCACGTCAAATTTCTACATTTTAATAGACTATAGATGTTCCTTCTAAAATGGGTTTTGGCTACAATGCCACACACAGTATGAAATAAAACAACCTAGGTTGTAAGCCAAAATGTTTACGTGACAAGAAAAAGATACAATCCATCCAAAAATCCACATCATAATGTGGTTACAACCAAAAACATATGACACCCCTATTATTTATGGCCCTACGAATCTTGAGTGCCAAAACTCCCCAAGTTACCTTCTTTAGCCAGGTATGTTGGCCTACCTAAAAAGGGTTGATTAGGAAATGGTTGATTTTTGCCATATGATTGAGTCCAATTTGTAGCTTCCAACCATGGAGGAATTGAGTACCGAGACCTCACATTTTCACTACTAACCCTTGCATTAAGTGGAGGTGTGTAATGAGCATACTTAGCATTAACACCTCCTCTTGTAGGAATAAGGCAAGTGGGTAAAACCTCAGTTTAATAGTGAGGCACTTGAATGTTTATGAGATCTTGGAATAATGGCGTGTTATCTGCAATATGGTCCAATGAGTTTGAAATAATCCCAGTTTCATCAGCTATGCTTGCATCATTGTCAACCATATTCACCATCCCTTGTTCCTTTTCAAGCATTTGTTGTGTCTTTCTTGATTACTTTTCCTGTCTTTCCATTTGATTTTGTTGGTCCTTAACTTGCGTTGCTTTATCTCTTTCAAGCCTTTCATCTGCTCGATGTTGCGTTACAAAAATCCTTGCTACCTTCTTCTCCTTAATTAGATCCTTATTTTTCTTTTTTAATTCCTGCATTTCAAATTTATTTTTTTCAGACTTAACTAATAGGTTTATATAGTCTTTTGATGTGAGTAACTGTGAGCTTTGACCCAAAGAAAGACTACTCGGTGTACCTTGCATTTTTTTCATTGATACTCTCTCTACTGGTAGCTTTAGGAACTGGCCAAGTATCTTCTCCACCCCTCCCACCTGCATGTCATTGCTTGGTACTTCCCTTTCAGTATCTAAGACAACTGATTGAACTATCTCATTATCTTCATTTGATGCCTCATCATGTGCTTCATCTTCTCCATTGATCTATTGTCCACAAAATAATGAACAATTTCACTGTTCAATTCTGCTGGTTGTGAGGGCATGTTCATGCTTTGTTCATTGGTTGTTGAGACACTATATTCATTCATATTAATCATTACTTCTATCAGCCATGACGGTGGGGTTACTTGGCTTAGCAATGTCAATTGGTCATTGTCAACTGCATGTTCAACAATGTCATTAACAATATCAACAACAGGAGTTTCATGTTGTTGATTTGGTAGAATGATCTCCATGTTATTGTGAATTTGTTCATGATTATAATGTGTTTCACATACAGTTTCATCATCTTCATCATATAAGTGTCCTTGAGAGAGGGAAATCATATTACAATTTGCAACCACATCATCTTGGTCATCTACTTCATGCACTTCAACACTTGTTGGGCATTCCCCTCTTACTTACCATCCACATGAAACACCTGGCTACAACCAGTATCATGCATAAGAGAATCATAATTCAATGGGCAGATTCCTGTCATCCTAAAGCCAGCCTTGATATTTGATGGTGTGAGAGCCCTTTTAGAAGCTTTTCTTGCAAGCTCTGCTAGTTCAAACCTTTTCACCTCATCCCTTGGATTCTTTGCCATCCATGCAGCACGCTCTGACCTGAAATAGTTCTTGAAAGGGCCAAACACACTAACATCAAGGGGTTGTAGTCTGTGAGTAGTATGAGTTGGTAATGTCAATAGGTCGATGCCTAAATTGTTTGCTTCCTCAATTGTTTGTACATCCATGTGGCTCCCATGGCCATATAATATCTATAGGTGTCTGTTATTAGGCGAGACGCCACCTGGCACCGATGCAACAAAGTGAAAAATCCAACTTAAAAATATTTCTTTAGTCATCCATGCATGGGGATGTGCATCCATGCATGCACCTGGTTCACAGTTCTGTATATAGTTTTTCAGTTGATTTTTACCTTTGAATAGATAAAATCCTGGGATTGAAGTACCAATTACATTGACACAACATAAAATATTTATCCACTCCCTACTCTTTGGCAAAATCTTTGGTAGATTTCGGCTACCTCTCTTGGCAATTACCTGCATGCCAAAATTCCTCCCTGCCTCTAAACCTGTTTCATCACAGTTCCATATATGGTCTACTCCATAAGAATGTTTATCGTAATCACTACAAAGTGTGTCATAGAACTTCTGCACAACTGCAGGGTGCAAATTTAATGCTCTATCTCTTTCAAGGCCGTTAGCAGTACACAATACAAGGTTTGGATGCCTTTTCTTAAACCCAAACCACCATCATTTACCAGGAAACCCATCTTTGAATGGGTTTGGCCTCCCTTGAGAGATTTGAGCAATTGTGGATTTGATTTGTATCAACTCTAGCCCATGTCCCAATTGGGCCATCTATTTACACCACTCAACCACCTCGGCTTGCTCCTCCTCAGTCATAACTGTAAGAGGCCCTCTACGTTTTGTATGATTCAGTCCATTTATCCAATAATGTATTGATGAGGGAGGAATAACATGTTTTTTTGTAGATGCTTGAACTGAGTATCCACTAAACTCTATGTTGTCAATTGCAACTAGCATTTCTTTCTTTTTCCATCCTCTTATAGCATTGATATTTTTAGTTGAACTTGCCCCTTGGACTGTTGTTGATGGTGGCTCTGTGGGTGATGCTATTAGAACATCAGTTTCAGTCACATGGTCATCCTCAACAATGTTCCTTGGGGCATTGTTGACATTGACATCACCTGTCCTGTCCTCATATGATGATGGGTATCGTAGCCGCACACCTCTTGTCACTCTCCTGCCACTTCTCCTTGTACGAGCAACATAACTAAATTTCCATAGATGCAACAACCTGTAGAATTATTGCATGCTTTTAGATAAGAATATTTGTATATTATGCTTTCATACAAGGCAAACATACTTCTGCTTTATTACTAGAAATTATCAACATCTATGTTAGTATTCTTGAAAAATCAAATATACAGAATCATTTTGTTGTATCTCTTCAAAATTAACAGTGATTGTTGTTTTGATAACTTGTCTTTACACTTAAAATACCATGACTGTATTGATTGGTTTTGTTATGCATTTCCCAACAGTGCCTCTTGTTCGATTTGACTACTTAAAATATGATTTTGTTGTTTTGATAACTTGCCTTTATAGTTAAGATACCATGAGAAGATCTAGTAGTTACTGTTGTTTGAATTAATTTGTTTAGACTCATGTTTGCTATTGCAATTGAATTCATTCATGGCCCCCGCTGTCTCACCAAGTGGACTTGCATAATGCCTTCTAGGTCTGTTCTAGGTCTGTTCTTTGATCTTCAAGAAGACTCTTTGCGGGTTCACAAAATACACAGAGAGACTCTTTGTTGTTACTAACTCCTTGATTAGGATTTAGGATTTCATGCCCAACATTTGATTTAATGTATTAAGGAGCTTGGTCTTGGGAATGTTTATGATTTTTGAAGAAATGAAGCCAAAGATGGACTTCTCCTTAATCATGATTTCAGCTTTCACGCCCAACATTTGATTAATCTCTCAAGGAGCTTAGTCCTGGGAATAGCCATGATTTTTTATTTATGATTTTTTGATGTGTTATTCTTATTATTTCTATATGTGTTACACTGCTCTAGTATTGTTATGATATTTCAAACATATACATTGCATTCAGAGCAACTTTAATATCTTTGTCAATTGCAGAATAATTGTTTTATGCATCTTCTCATGTTCTTGAAATAAACTAGGTGATTTCTTATTTAGGTTTAGCATTTTATTTCTCACATGTTTTAGTACTAGTCCCCATCCAATATTGCTTGCATATATTTCCACAAGTTTGGGTAAACCATCATCTACAACAAGTAAAATTGGAAGTGTTTTTACCTTTGTTTTGGTGTTTTACGCCACTCTGGTATGCACTAGAGTCCATGGATGAGGATCCTTTTTGAGCCTATCATTTAAAAAAATTCTATCATTATCATAGCCCTTGTAGAAGTGCCCCACACGGTTTAGGCTACCTAGAAATTTTGGATTTGTGTTTTGTCTGTGATCTTGTTAGGGAAATTGTCAGTAAATTCTCCAACATGTTGTAGTATCAATTGACCATTTAATATTGTATGACCAAGAAACCTGATTGAGGTTTTAAATTATTCATCTTCCTTTTGGAGAGAACGATTCCATCAACCTAAAATCTTGAATTTATTCCACTATTAATTTAATGTCTCATAGATAGTTCACACGGGGTGGACTACTTTTGTATTGTCTTGACAATGAGACACTTTTTCCATTCTCTTGTGTATTCAAGCCTCTAATAATGCTTCTAGTTAACATGTGGATTTTATACAATGCACTCAAATTTTCTTCATTAATTTCAATTGTTTGGACATGCATGCCACCAATAAGCAATGCTCACTACATGCCTTACATTTATCACTAGCCTCAAATTTCCTCCCACTACAACCTATCCCTCTTAAAATTCATTATCTAATTTTTTTTCTATAAAGATGCACTTCTCCATAAATGGATCTCTGGTCCTCAAAGAGTAATCATTAGCCAAACCAAGCATGGTATTTAATTTGACCAAGGCTCCAACTTGAGACCCCCTGAAGCACTATTGATCACAAATTGGCACCATAACAATATTTTCCTCATGTCACTTACAGTTGAAGTTTCTAGTCATGTAAACATTCATTTCAACTATAACTCTTATTTCTATCTTGTCTCCATATATAAGAGAGGACATGCCTTTTTCTCAAATTAGGTAAGCATATTATCAATTTGTAAAGCTTTGAGTAATTATTGACCTCATATATGAAATTAGATAAAGTGAATAGGAGTAATTAGGGTGCAGTTAGATAGAAATATAGGTTGTTGTTTGGTAGAGGGTGCATGCATGTGTCACCTTCAGTGAACTAGAGTGTTGCTTTTGTAGGTCTTTAGATCAGCCTCCCATTCAGTTCAAAATCTAGTTAAGTTCTAAGTTTAATTCAGTTCTAATTTACCATGTGTGATCTATCAAGGGGAGGGTGTTGCTATCTATTTTATTATATTGTGCTTGTATAATAGTTTCCAATTATGCAAGCTTGACTTCTTCCAGTTGAGGTGTGCTTATTTGGTACTAGGTTTGTTTACAAGGAAGTTCTAGTTGCCAGTTATAAGAGTGCTTTGATTAACAACATGTTTCTAATGCTTCGACGTCTGGATTTTATATTGGATCCTCATCAATGGGTGTAACAGTGACGAGCTCTCGATCTCGCTTTTAATATAGCCTGTAGTTCCCAAGGGAGCTTCTATCCATAGGATTCAGTTATGGAAACCAAGTGTCTTCCCCAACAATTATAGAAAAATAGAAAAAATATATATTTTCATGAAACTGAAACTGATAGTTTGAAAGCATAACATGCAACTTCAGCAGTGGTTGAACTCCTTTTATAGTTTTTGGCACTTGAATTTAATTGGTGGTAAGGATGGACATGGATTGCAATGGCTTGATTTTGAATATGTGATTTGGATTTAATTTGATGTAATCCAATGGTTGTGAATTTGTTATTTGTTGATCCATGTGCTTTGATATGTTTTAATGAGAAATAGAATGGGTTGTGTGTCATTTATTGAAGTTATTGTGTTGGGTGTCATTTATTGAACAAAGTGAGTTTAAATGTTATTGGGTTCATTGTCATTTATTGAACGTAGGGGGTTTAAATGTTGGACAACACAACAATTATGGCTGACATACATTCAATTTTATTATGTGCAGGTATGGATATTTATTTGGGATACATAGCTTCAGTGCTGATGAGTGAGGGTTGAAGTGACTGCTACTTTGTACTTGTGGAATAGACCATTTTGGAAGGATTTATGGTTTTATCTGTTTTCTAGTTGGGTCAATTGTTTGCACTCATTATTAAGATACTATTTATGGACATTTGTGGGCCTAGTCAATGTGGTCAATGGTTTGCACTCTTAATTATTAAGATACTATTTATGGACATTTGTGGCCTAGTCAATGTTTTGGAAAATTTTGGACATAAATTAATACTTATTTGCACTTAATGTTATTTATTTTTGTTTAAATATTGGTTGCAAAAGTCTTTGGTGGTTTGGTGGAACCAATACCATATCAATTACGTCCCTGCACAATGTTAGAAATCTCTCCCCTACATTCTCTTACATCTGAAATCTGCATTACCAAAGCAAATCAATGCCACCTCACGAGTCCAACGCGTTGTTAGTTCTGGGTGCTGTACCGTTAATTAGTGACACCGTGGGTAGTAGCCTTGTGAAGTTCTAAAATGGTGTGTAGTCAACAATGTGGGACAAAATCAAGCGTAGTCAGAGGTATTCGGCCTTCTATTCCGCTTCCGCTTGACTATGGTGATGTCGCTGGTGTGTAGTCAACAATGTGGGACAAAATCAAGCGTAGTCAGAGGTATTCGGCCTTCTATTCAGCTTGACTATGGTGATGTCGCTTCGCTCACAAGGCGTTGAACCATGTTTATTTTTATTCATGTAAATGCCAGACTCTATTGACCAAGAACATAATTCTATTTGCCAAATTTTATTAATTTCAATGAAATTTATATTTTTATATATACTTACACAGAGTAGGAGTGTTTTGTAATCATGTGGGTTGTTTAAACAATTTTGGAGATATCGTTTTTCATTTAAAACAATATCACCGAGTCGAAGGTACGGTGAATAGGTAAATCTTTTCATCTTTCAAAATCATTTTGTTTTTAAAATAAAAATTGTTAAATAAGAGATGTCCCCACATAGTGAAATATTTTTATTCACTAATATTTCAATATTAACTTAGTCTCTATCTAACTTAATCTCTATCTAAATAGATAGGGAAGAAAAAAATAAATAACTTTTTAATTTTAATGATAAATAAAATATTTCAAAAATAGATATAACTATTAAATATATAAATTATTTAAATTTGAGTAATATATTTATCAACTTAAACATAAATTTAATTAATAATTTTAAAAATATTAAAAAATAATGTCAAGGATACATCATCCATTAGAAATATTATATTTTCACTTCGTTTTAATTATTTGTTGTTTTTATTTAAATTCAGTTAGTGATACGTTTACTGCAGGTAATCGGATTTTTTTTCGTGAACATTATCTACTCCAAGGATAAATAAATCTCCCACAAATATATTGAGGAATAAAATTCATAAAAAGAAAAGTAACACAGGGTTTTATAATTTACGTACAAATTATTTGACCGATTCCAAGATTATTTTCCATCTTTCTAATTTTTCCATCTAATTAAATTAACAAAATCTCATTATGATTTCCTCATTTGCAATGAAAATAGAAGACATGGGACAAACCAGTACGTTAAACCACACATCAACATTGAGTCCAGGTTAGAGTCGAGGTTAGCCCCGTAGTACATCAACGTTAGTGCCGTATAAAGGTGACCTATGCCAGATAAAGGTGACCTCTGCCTATAACACAATGCCAAGTTTATCACCTATTCATCCAAAATTACTATGACACAGGAAAAAAAATATTATTTCATCTTTTCACCTAACATTGGAAACACAATTTTAAACCACACACATCACCATTGAGTGGAGGATAGCCCCGAAGTACGATACTACCGCATCAATATTAGTGACGTATAATGGTTGGCTCTCTCTACACCTTGCCAAGCTTATCCCCTATCCACCCAAAATAAAAAATAAAATATGAGATAGGAAAATAATAATAATAAAGAAAAATCATTGTTTTCACTTAACAGCAGAAACACAAATTTAGCCTCATTATAGCCGTCACCATTCTTAGAGCATTATCGCATAACTCCATTCCCATTTATATATGAATTTTCTTATATTAAAATCAACATAGAAAGCATTAGAGTTCACAAATGATCTGTCGTAGTAACGATACTACTAATGTAATTTAAAATTGAAAAAGGTAATTTTGAGAAGAATTTTTGGCGAAAAACACATAGAGATATTTTTGTTGACGCGTTTTGAACCAACCAGTGTGGTTCATCGTCAGGACAAGTTGAATGAGAAGATCTTGCTATGCATTATAAATAGATAAGGCAGAATATCCAATGACCAAATTTCTAGATCAGGTAACAGCTAAAATGACAACAGCTAGGTAATGGCTAAAATGACAACAGCTAGATTTGGCCGGGAAACGGCTAGCTAGTTTGAAAAAAGCAAACTAGAGATGGTAGATGATGATTTTTTTTAATTAAGGATATTTATAAGAAGTAATGATTAGTTAATTGTATGTTTTTTTAATATTATTATTTAACTTTTTATATGAATGCACAATGTAGTTGGATTTTTTAGATTTCATAAGGAATATATTTTTTTTCCTAACTTTTGTCACAGGTGTTTTTTTGTTATAATTCTTATAAGCATTAATTTTAGTTTTTCAATTGTTTGTTTTTTTTATTTCGAGCAAAGACAGTAATAGAGCACCATCCCCTCTCTTCCTCTTGCACATGATCTTATCATTGCGTATTGTAATAGAGATTATAATAAGCATCACACATACAAGGCCACTTTAATAAAGGAAACTTTAGCTAAATAATAACATATGTAATTTTGTGAGTAGTAGTATCTATAGATTTCCCTGTAGATTCAACAACTCAAGTAATTTTTTAAAACAAAAGACTAGAATCTACTCTACTTTCAACAACAAAAACCAATAGATCGATGAAAACAATAATCGGCAAGAGGAGTAACATCAATGGCACATAACACAATTGTTTCTCTATGGAAAGCTACTCCTCAAAACCCCGACTATCTATTGCATTAATAAAAAATGTAAGTGACAATACAAAGTTTGTTCTCACTAGAATAATTCCTGCACAAGTATCATCAACTCTCTGCCTCACAAGCCCACATTGACCAACACTTAGTCAATTTTCGGTAACTGCTATGCCCCTATTTCCTTGCGTAATTCCTGTGAGGATCAACCCATATTTAATTGGGAAATCCTTCTTGCATAACTGCTCAACCCAAAACTAGGTCTTTCTCTCATTGCATGCATGATTTGTACAACTCGAAAAATCATACAACTAATATTACATTGCCCCTATACTCTAATCTCAACTAGGTCTTCCTCTGAACTGACATGCATGAGTTTGTCACGAGTGAATCTTTAGTTAGCTGGAGTAGCACTAAGGATGCACCAGTACACCAACCCACTACTAGACCTCTATTAGTTCCACTAACAGTTAGAACTAGTTTAACTGTCTATAACCAAGTCAAATTGATTCATCTAATTACAACTCAAATAAACTCAATTTGGACCCCTAAAACATAGGTATCACACTTACACGACTTCAGATAGAATTCTAACTCAAAATTCCTAAGTTAACTAAGTCAACTTAACTTAGTTAACTATTACAAGTTGCTATGAGAAAAGAATTACAATTTAATTAACAATTTAGTTCAAGGAACAAATAAATTGGAATTTCTAGAAGTTATTTTTAACATTTCTTGTTGCTATTTTCAACATATCAATTGATTCAAGAGCGGAATCCATTCCTCCTTCAACATGCCCATGTGATCGATCCACTAGCTATATAAGCTATAGATAGGAAGCTAAGCATCTCCACACTACTCTATGGCCTATGGTACGACCATAAATTCTCTCTTCAAATACTTACTGATGATTTTTGTTGTGACCGACTCACACCCTAGATGCAAACATTCTCCCTTACAATGATAAATTATTCGACAGTGCAAATGCATGATAAAGTCTCAAAGGTAGTCTGTCATCTCCATGGTCAAGATACTTAATGGTGGGAGAACACCAAAAACACTTGGAGTTTGCAGGTGTTCCTTTGTGTGAAACCAATGACGAGGTCATCTTTCAAACTTATATCTCTATCGGTAACTAGGGTAATTTCTACACAACGCTATAGAAATGTTTAATTTAGCATGTTGTATGGAAGAATTATGGATACAATGGAACCAACTCAAGTATTCTACAATCATAATGTTCAAAATTATATCAACATTATATTGTTGTCTTATGCGATTTCCAAGCACAAACTTCTATCTATTTTCCAAAGATGCACTTTTCATCATATTCAGTTATCGTTTATTACCTATTCTATATACTTAATTTTCTCTAATGCACAATGTATCTTTTTCCACACCCTTGAAAAATGTTCTAACCACTAGAAAGAAATTTAGTGAACGCTAGCTATGATCTGTTAGCCATTTGACCCTCCCCCATTTTCTGAAGTGTCGCATGAGGTGTTTGAGACGGTGGAGAGCAGAGGAGACATAATGCATACTTTGTTTGACATTTTTTCTCCACGGACTCAATTCTCCGTTTTTTCTCCACGCACTCAATTCTCCGAGTTTGAGCACTTGCAAAAGGCATGAATTTTCAGGGCAAGGATTGTACTCTTGCTTTGCGAGATTGGTAGGTCTTGCCCTACGGCTTGGTCTTCATCATTTGAAACCACACGGCTATCTATACAAACAAATTTGACCCTCATTCTGAGGGAAGTCGTGCAAATCCTGTTCTCCGAATGTTTTGTTGACTTTCGCTTAAATTTGTTTGGGCTTTGCGAGGGTTATACCCTGGGTCATTGACCCATTAATGCAGGTAGCAGTGTAGGTAATAGTTACTAAGTTTGAATTTGAATTAAAATAATATGGAAATAATTTTATTAGATATTTTTCAATTTAAAATAAATTGACAGTATATATCAAAATATTTAGCTAAATATCTCATAATCTACTAAATCTACAAATAATTAAGGTTGACTTTTATTTTGTCTTGCCATGCTGTTACTACTTTCTGGGTTGTGATGAATATAAGTGATTTATTAATGTTTTTTCACAGTTTGGGTGACTCTAAAATTAGTATTAAACTAGTGTAGATCTATCTTAAGTACGGATATAACATGAGTTGAGAAGGAAAAAAAATTTCCATATCCAAATTTCTTTAGAGTGCAAAATACAATGGGTTATTTTTCATTGTTTAAATTGTATTTTTAACCAAATAACTTTTTAACCATACAAATTTAATAGTTTATTAAAATAATTTTCTATTAATATATTTTAAAGTATATGTCAATATTCATTGGTATTAAAATATTTTATTGATAACCCACATTGAATATTTTTTATATGCAACATTAAAATATTTTATTTTAACAAAAAAAATTCAGAGTTGTCTTCAGTGGACTTTTTGGAAAATTTTGAGGTGAAATCTTCATTTGTGTTACTTAAACTGATTGTGTGCAAAGGTTAGCCATTGAACTTGTGATTTCAATAAATTTCTGCCCGATTTTAGAGAAATTAGACCAGAAAAACCCACCACAAGAGCTTTCAAAAAATGACACTAAAGACAACTCCAATTTTTTCTAGATATATATATATATATGAAGTTGACATCAACATAAATTAGCTAACACAGATCTTCAAAGAATTTATCTAAATCTCTTGTTGAAATATTTTTTTAAAACTATAAGGCTAAACATTTTACTCACATTTTTTTTTTTTACTTCTAAACACTTTACAACTTATTCATTTTTTATTATAGTCGATATTATTTTTCATCCTAAAACATAATTTTTTGTTTTTATTTTTATAAAATAACACATATCAACTTGACAAAAATAGACAAACTTACATATCCCCTCACACTGTGTTGTAAAAAGAATAAGCATTTAAACTCAATTACTTTTATATCGCAGAAATTTTTAACCAATAATAATTAAATAGCAGAAAACGAATCATTTTTTTTTATAATAATTTAGAGAAACTAAAAAAATCATGTATATTAAAATTTCTTTGACCGTAACTATGGTATATACTAATTAGATTATAGGAAATACATAATCTTACCGGGTATCATATGCTACAGCCCCACATTAATATGTCAATAGCTCAAAATATATTAGTTGCCCCTTCCTCTATCTCCGCACATGTCTATAATTTCTTTTAATGCAGAAAGCGTTATCGTTGTTAGAATATCGTCACATGTCTGTACTATCCTTTAATGTAAGGAGCGCTAGCAGCGTTAGAAATAAACATGATTTGACACACAAATAATTGACCACTAAAGCAACCACACCGACGATGTCAACTTCATTGATTTTACTATCCAATCCGTGTTTATAACTATTTAAAAATATACTTTTAATATTGATTTTACTATCCAATTTCTGTGTGTTGATTTGTGGTTATAGTCTCAATGATGTTCCGAATTTCATCGAGGGTTTTTTATGGCTACATTATAACAAACATTCTTAATCGTGATAAACCTATTACCTATTCTAATAATAGGTTTATGATAAATTAGATATAAAGCCTTTCTATATTTATGAAAGTGTAATTATAAAATTTCAATATTTTTTGCTAATTTTTTTTCCAATAGGTTTTTTTGTTTACAATATTTTTTTTTAATGTGATTTTATTATTTAATTTATATGGGTTGAATTATGGTTTATTTTTTTTAATGTGATTTTATTATTTAATTTATATGGGTTGAATTATGGTTTTAGTTTTACTCATGTTCTTAATTCTATATTTTTTTCTTTAAGATTATTAGATATTTTATTTTTAAAGAAAAAAATGTCATAAAAGATATTTATATGGAAATAAATTAATTTATGGAGATATATAGATGTTAATTACTATACACTTCTATTCTCTAGTAAATATTTTTACTTATTTGGTTCAACTTAGGTTATTTCTTAACCCTAACGTGGTGCCAAACCCTTAACATTCTACTATTACTTCACGCATTTCTCACTTAATCAAAGATTCAATGCCTTTAACTACGTCATGTTAGCATGCACTTACCACCCTCCTACCTCCATAAAGGGAAGAACACCATGCCCTACCACACTACAACAAATATTCTTGAATAATAGAGCCTATATCATAAAAACCTACTTAAGGCTACATTTTGCATCATTACCTACGTGAATTGAACTTTCATGGGGAATGAAACCTACCATCTACAACATAACATCATTTCATTTTTGTTACAAGTATTTGAATGATTCACATAAACATCAAAATTAGCCTAATCATGTTCCGAAAACAAGATCGCATAGAAAAAATATGATTGGTTATCAAGGTTCCCACCCAATTTTGATCTCATCTACTAGATATCATTCCATTTAACTTCATTACTAACTATGTATAATAATAATTAGATATAATGCCTAGAATGTAAATCTTGCTCAAGGCACCTCCAATTTGATCACACGTATCCACTTCCAAAACAAAAAAATGTTTGCCAAAAATTTGGCTATATTTATCCAAAATTTAAATAACAAGCTTGGAAAATTTAAGAGAAAATGGTGAACACTAAGGCCAATACCAAAATAAATTAGAGTATTGATTTGATCAATACTAATTGCAAGTTTCTCTGATCTACCTTCAAACCCTTGCAACCATAGCTAGATTTGGCAGCCCCTTTAGTGAACAACACTTCCTTTGATCAATGGCTCAAACCTCTAATATGAAACTACATTTACCACACAACAAACAAAAACATGTCTACAAACCTTCACTTTCCAACCCCTATGATCCTCTCTTATCCTTCTCCATCTAAAATACCCTATTGTGTTTCATCGGTCAATTTTCTCTACTCTATGTATTTGATGCCAATGAAGTAATCTCTCTCTTCTTAGCTAGGGTTTACAAGAATAAATAATGTAGATCTAGATAATAACTTCTACAAGAACATATTATTCAATGATAATGAAATGATGTTCTAAGAGACTATCCTTTATGTTGACGAATCTAGGGGCAACAACATAGAATGATTTATGTTGCTAGGTTATAACTATTTCTGATGTATTTTTACATCACTTAATTAGCTTCTTATTGTTTATATTACTATTAGAGTTTTTCTTCATCAAACAAATACGAAATAACAAAGAACAATAAGACAAAGGGCACAAGATATAGAAGATTAGCCAGGGTCAAAATGTTAGGAAACCAACTCACAAAAAGATAGAAAAGATAGATCAACGCTTTAGAATTCAACCTCTTTGAGGGGGAAACCTCCTTTACATTACACAAATGAACAATTCTTGGATGAAACAAATGACTAAACCTACCTTCTATATATAGGAGTCTAAGGGGTGACACTATAATCAAGCTGACATAACAGTAATAACATAAGGGCAAAAAAATAACAATAGTGGGTTTTTGTGGGGCATACTAATAAAAATATGGGGACAATAGGGACACAATAGTAACAATAAGGGATACAATGACACTAGTAATGGGGGAATCACTAGTATTATAGGGGCCTAACATGCCACTCTCCTTCCAAAAAACATTGTCCTTAACGCTTGAGTAGTTCTAGATGCTTCTATATAAAATTCTCATCCTCCCATGTGGAATCTTCAGCGGATAAGTTCTTCCACTTGATGAGATACTCCGAAATTGATCGATTTCATAGATGTCGAGTTCTTCTTTCTGTGACTACTTCTGGTTCCAATATGATTTTTCCTCATCGTCAAGTACTGGAAATATTGTTTGAATTGGGAGCTTGTCACATATAACCTTCTTTAAACATGAAACATGGAAAACTGGGTGCACTCGGGAAGATGTAGGAAGCTCCAATTTGTATGCCATAGTACCAATCTTTTGCAACACCTTGTACAAACCATAATACTTTGGTGATAATTTATTATCCTTCTTAGCTTGCTTGAGGGACATTTGTTTATATAGTTGTAGCCGTTGGAATATCGAGTCACCTACATCAAAATTTCTTTCGTTGGGATGTTGATCTGTCTGTTTTTTCATTCTATTTTGGGCCAACATGAGGTTATCCTTTAAGAGTTGGAGAACTTGTTGTTGATGCTCGATGTGATGTTCAACTGCTTGAAGCTTAGAATTTTCTCTTAAATATGATGTGATGGATGGTGGATGATATCCATAAAGTGCCATAAATGGGGTCATTTTTATTGCAGTATGGAAGGAAGTGTTATACCACCGTTTAGCCAAAGGCAACCATTTGATCCATTGTGTCTGTTTATTAGATACAAAGCAACGAAGATATCCTTCCAAACATTTGTTTACTATCTCAGCTTTACCATTAGATTTAGGATGATAAGATGAACTATGAGCTAACTGAGTACCGAGACAAGAAAAAAATTATGTCCAAAAATTTCCAATGAAAATGGGATCTCTGTCGCTTACAATAATCTTTGGGTTTCCATGTAGCTTTTGATTTGTTTCCATAAATGTAGTAGAAACTATAATGGCTTTAAATGGATATGATAATGCACAAAAGTGTGCATACTTGGTAAGTCTCTCAATTACCACCATGATGAGACTCTTTCCTTTGTACTTGGGAAAACCTGTGATAAAATCCATTGAAACCTCCTCCCAACGTTGGCTTGGAATGGATAAAGGTTGTAATAGACCTGCGCTTTTAATTGTTTCAACTTTATTTTGTTGGAAAACCAAAAATTCCACCACAAACTTTTGAATATCCGATTTAAGGCCATCCCCAAAAAATTCCTTCTTAACCATGTGGTAAGTTTTTAAAAATCTTGGGTGCCCTCCTAAGGGAGAAGTGTGCAATTCCATAAGAATCTTTTGTTTGAGTTTGGAATTCTTACATAGGTATAAGAAATCTTTGTACCATAAAGAATCATGTTTCCAGCTAAATGTATCAGATGTACTAGGATTTTGTTGTATCTTTCGAATGAGTGCCCACACTTCTTCGTCATTCTTCCACTCCTCCCTTGCCTTGTTTATCCAATCTTGTTGGATAATAGAAATGGTGCACAACAATGCTTCCACAACCTCATCCTTTCTTCAGAGTGCATCTGCTACAACATTTTGCTTCCCTTTTTTTATATGATTTCAAAGTCATAACCCAACATCTTTGTGACGCTTTTTTGTTGCTTTTCAGAGGATAATATTTGTTCTAAAAATTATTTAAGATTATCATGATCCGTTTTTACCTTGAAGTGTCTTCCCATTAGGTAGGGTCGCAAATCCTTAAGTGCATGTAGTATTTCCAACATTTCCTTCTCATAAATAGCTTTGTGTAAATACTTTCCCTTGATTGGACGACTTTCGAAAGAAATGTGTCTTTCATCTTGCATTAAAACATCACCAATTCCATTTCCTGAAGCATCACATTCCACAATAAAGGCTTTTGTGAAGTCCATTGTAGCTAAGACTGATGCTTGACACATTGCCTCTTTAAGATGTTTGAAGGCCTTTGTTGCTTCTGCAGTCCATGAAAATGCATCTTTCTTCAATAATGCTGTTAGAGGTGTTGCTATTCTCCCATAATTCTTAAAAAACTTGTGATAATACCATGTCAACCCAAGAAATCCTCATAGATGCTTTATGAATGTGGGGATTTTCCATTCCTTAATGGCTTTAATTTTTCTAGGGTCTACCTTAACACCTTCATGAGATACAATATGACCCAGATATTCCACCTCTTATACTCCAAAGAAACATTTGGAGCTTTTTGCATATAATTGTTTTTCCTCCAATAGTTTGAGCACCCTGTCAACATGTTCAACATGATCCTTCCAAGACTTGATGTAGATAATATATCATCAAAAAATACTAACACAATTTTTCTAAGGAAGGGTTTGAAAATGGAATTCATCAAACCTTTAAATGTAGAAGGTGCATTGGTAAGGCCAAAGGGCATGACCAAAAATTCATAATGACCCTCATGAGTTCTAAATGCTGTTTTTAGAATGTCTTCAGTCTTCATTCTGATTTTATGTTATCCTGAACAAAGATCCAACTTGGTGAAATAAATTGATCCATGCAATTCATCCAATAATTCATAAATGACAGGAATGGGAATTTTATCTTTAATAGTGAGCTTGTTGAGCTCCCTCTAATCTGGATACATGCGCCATGATCCATCCTTCTTGTGCACCAATAATACTGGAGGAGAGAAAGAACTTTGAGTAGGTTGAATTATACCAGCCTCTATCATTTCTGCAACCATACATTCAATTTCACTCTTTTGGGCATAGGGGTATTTGTACGGCCTGATGTTTGGAGGAACACTTCCTGGAATCAAAGAATAGCATGATCATGATCATGAATAGGTGGGAGACATTTGGGAGTCTCAAATACCTTGGAATGATTGTCCAAAACTTTTTGGAGATCTGGAGAAATAGATGGTTTCGATGTGGGAACCTCTAGTGAACATAATTATGCAATTACACCTCATTATTCCTTCTTTAGAAGCTTTGTAATACCATTAGAGCTAATTATCTTTCCTGGTTTCCCTGTAATACCCCTTAATTCAACTTCCTTTCCTTCCGCACAAAATTTCATGAAAATTTCTTGAAAATTAAAAGCTATTGTACCCAAGGATTGTAGCCATTGGACTCCTAGTACAACATCAACACCACCCATTGGAATGGAAATCATTGGGCTATTCAATACATATTCTTCCATGGATATATTGATATTATGGCACGTTCTAGAGCAATTTATGGTTCCTCCACTTGAAACCAGCACTTGACACTCCGGTGCTAGATATAGGAAGCAATTCAATTCCTTTGCTATCTTACAATGAATAAAATTATGGGTACTTCCCAAATCAATCAACATTATTACCTTTTTCTTCTTGATATGTCCTTCTATCTTGATAGTTTGAGGAGTGGTAATTCCAGCCAATGCATTACAAGATATGGTTGGATTAATTTATTGTTTATCTATGGTTTGTTCCTGGAGTATATTCTCTTCTTTTGGTGTTTCTTCTTCCTCCTTTTCACAATCTATGTAGAATAATTTCTTCTCAACATACTTATGACCTTTAGTGTATTTTCTATCACAACTGTAACAAGGCCCTTTTGCTCTTCTTTCTTCCAATTGTTGTGGTGTCAACCTTGTAGGTTGTGGAAGGCTAGGGGAAACAACACTCTCATCTTTACAGTTGTGAGTGATAGGCTTCCTAGTTGCCATAATTTTGATTTGCATTTCTCTTGCTAACCTGAAGGCCTTCTCCAATGAATCAGGTTCCCAAAGGCGAACCTCATGTTGGATATTATCCTTTAAAGTCCCTATGAACACATTAATCCTATGCTCCTCTGGAATATCTTTTACGCTTATGTTCAATTTTTGGAAGTCCTCAATGTGCTCGATCATTGAACCCTTTCGTTTGAGATTTATCAATTGGCTAAAAAAAGGTGTTGCTTTTTGTATCCTCATAGTGTGCTATCATTTCTTCCGTAAAAATTGCCCAAGTGACAATTTGTTTATGAGAGCAAAGCCATCGATACCATACAAACTGATTTGGTTCCAAATGTTAATTTTCTTTCTTTGGGAATTAGTTAATGCTAATAATTCCTCACTATTCCCTATGAATTACCTTCAAACTATATGCTTCAAACCAATCTTATGAAAAATAGAAAATAAA